>OY979703.1:73465354-74103325 GCA_963855925.1 Inga laurina
TTTTACAAAACTATAGAATCAGCATATCAGTTTCAATTATTTAAACACCCATACAGCTCATTTCTTGACCTAATCGAAGAATAAAATAAACCCTTGTTATGAGAGGTAAAAACCATTTATACTCAAAACCTTAAAAAGGACTCTACACCTCATAAGGGGATACCCTTGATAAAATGAAAAAAGAATAAAATAAGCCAGAAATTCTAGCAATATTTCTTTAAATCTAAAATTGGTATTGTTTCTTAAGCCATGGTTTATAATACATATTGTACATTAAAAAAAACAGAGAATAAAAAAAGTAACAGATGTAAGATGAAATAAGTCTTGTACATATAAATTTTTTTTTTATTGTGAATCCATTAAACGAGAATATAAAAGATCTAATTTAGTGTCAATGAGATGACCCTTGCAGATTAGTTGCTGTGGGTGATGTTTAAGTAAGAAACTACCAAACTAACCCCTTTCTTCTCCTAAACCTATCAACAAGGTCAGTGCTCATCCTAGACTTTTCAGGCTTGTTTGACTTTCTAGACTTCTCGAGCCGACTATCTAAACTGTTTCTAGAAGCTTCTGGAAGCACTGCTGCACCCAATACAGATGCAGCATCAGAAGTTCCACTCTCAGATTCTTCTTTGCTAGTAGCTTTGCCCTGACTATCAGTTTCTACAGAACCATCCTTGCTAGGACCATTAGCAGCAGTTGCTTTAGCTTCTTTAGCTTTAGCTTTAGATTTGGCAATTGTATGTACAAATTTCTTTAGATGTTTAATGAATTCTGGGTAAAGCTCAAGATTACAATGGCCACCACCTCTTACCCATAAAGGTTCGTACTTTTCCTTGCAAAGCTCCAAAGCTTCTTCCCATGGGACCAGTGTACAACTTCATCTGCTGTCCCCTGTGCATTGAGCAACACATCACTTGAGAAGGCCAAAATGTGAGAGAGAGAGGAGGAAAAGGGAAAAAAAAAGAGGGAAAATGAGAAAGGAAACTTGCTATCTTAAAAGAACACTAGAATATGCCAATGACTTTGTAGTTTAGTAACATGAAACCTCCCACCTCCCCCGGCAAGTGGAAGGTTGTGAGTTCAATCTCACTTATGACATCATAATGTTGGTTCCTGCCCCTCTAAAAAAAAAAGCAAGAATACACACAATTTGAGAGAAAGAGTCACTTACATGGATGACCAAAACAGGACAGTTCACCAGGCATATTTTATCAATATTCTGGGTAAAGATAAGAAAACAAATCACATCAGTCCCCCATGTCAGGAAGGGAACAAATTAATTCAAAGGGAAAATATCTACGAGGTCCCAAAAAAAGAATGCAATCACTAAAAGTCCCGATAATTAGTGAACAACATGAACCTATTGCCTGTTCCTGTACTGAAACTTGTCATTGCACACTACCCATTTGTTGAGACTTTTTGGTGATTACATTCATTCCTTTGGACCTTACAGTGGTTTTCCTTGATTCAAATCAGCAATAAAGCTCTACCTTGTAAATATCAAACCAGTATGTCCGTTTCACAGGATATAGTACTCTCATTCCTGACAAAAGTGGACTGTGCAACACCACGCCTCTGAATTCTGGTACTCGTGAAGCAAGATCAAGTGTCGGACCACTACCAACAGATTGACCATATAATATTAGTTGATCATCTTTCACCCCATATTGCTCTTTTAGGCATTTATATGCAGCATCAATATCTGCATATGTATTAGATTCAGTTGGCTGTTTCAACAGAGGAAAAAGTGGCATCCGTTAAGTTATATAGGCAGTAATGTAGCTCCAGATCCATTAACAACAATACACAAATATGAAAGACAGTGTTGGTAGTCCATCAGACAAATGAAGAAATGTCCTTATAAACCAAATTTCCCATAAAATTACTTAAACAAATCATTTTTGTCTTCAATTCAATATGAAACTCTAAATATTGAAACTGTAATATAAAATCGTTAATGAAAAATAAACAATAGAAAATTTCTACTCCAATTCTCCAGTGATAATGGAAAAACAACCAGTGGAAGAAGTGCAATGCTCCCACAGGCTCCATACTTGAGGAATTCAATCCAATATGCAAAAGAGCAAATATAACTCCCACCATATTTCTGAATAGTTAAATATTTAGCAGGTGTTTCCATTCACTCTAACACGGAAGGACAAAACAACAATTCATAGGAAACTGACACTGCACATTATTGACAACCTCCCGGAACAGTAAAACCTACTAAAATGGTTGGGGCATTCTATTTCCCAGACTAGATTCACTCAGATACAGAACAGTGAAACCTTAAAGGAATAGAGAACAACATCACTTCAAAAGAAATTTTAGAAAGATTTGAGTTAAATAACCCAAGGCAAGGTAGTGGCAGTGGTTTCTATTGCTTAATGCCAGCCTGCCAGAGGAGGGGATCAATATGAGATGAGTCACAAGTAGTAATACCATTTACTCTCTACTGAAGCTGGACCGATGATTAGACATTTGGACAATTGTTTTGACTTTTGAGTAACACTACAAGGTTTAACAAACATGATGAAGGTTACTAATTTGGACAAGAAAGGAGGGAAGAGAGAAGAGAAAGACAGAGGAAGAGAGGCTAGAGATCTGAGGGTAAGAGAGAAGAACAGAGTAGAGAGAAGCAGAGGAGACAGAACTGAGTTACTCACTGCATTATTCAAATGATCACAAGGCTTACAAATGAAATCAATAGGTCTGTATACATAGGCAGTAATAATTCCAACAGCTATAATCGTAACTATTATTTCTAATTAACTCTTAGGACTCACTAAACTGTCATATATGATATTATTATTGCATGACAAAACACTTTGAGAAAAATTGTGTAATTGCCAGAGCCAAAATTAATTCTTATTTCATCCTCCTGGGTCCTGAAAAACGGTTTAAAGCTACATGGTAAATGCTGGTATTCAACTTTACTATTCAACTATCACTGATCATGCTGTGATGAAGTTGCCTTTCCCTTACCATTCGAGTATAACATTGAAACTTGAACAAAACCATGATAGAAAGCCTGCTGTCAATTTGAGGGTTATTAGCTGACAAGCCCATACTCTTACAGATCAAGGGTTTTTTTAGAAAATAAGAGGGAATTTGGTTTAAAAAAAAAAGGAAATAACAAAAGAAAAAAGAAAGAGTGCCCAAAGAAAAGAGACCATGTGACATGGTCATACAGGATGGCATGGTAATCATCAAATAAAACTTAATCTCAGCTTGTCTAAGAGTCCTACAGAAATTCTCAAGGTGGGTTCATGTGCTTTTGGCAGCAGTTATTCTTTTTGCATAACAGGCCAGTGATGTAGTAAAGGGCAAACACCGGAATAGGACTGCAGCATATTGACACTCAAAGGAGAGCTAATCTGTGTATTCATCCATCCTCCAATTCTTTCCAATACATGAAGCCAATGAGGATGATGCTATAACAGAAGGAAAAGAGTCTAAAGATTTTTAAGTCTTCCATTCTAGCCATGGTTTGATAATGGAATACGCTTATAATAGACTGGGCTAAAAAATACAGAAAAGGAGCCAGCTTTCTAGTCATGGGTTAAAAAGGATGTATCTTCTCTTTTTTGGCTAGGCTGGGTTGATAGGATTGCTAATTCAACCATATGTTAGTAAGATGTTATGCCCTTTCACTTCTTTCCCTCTGATGTCTGGTTGCTGAAAGTGTTCTGTGGGTTAATAAAACCCTTCTTAATAATAACCCCTGGATCCAAGAGATCCTGCCCTACTTTCTTGTCCTAGTAAATGATTCTATCTTTGGCAAGGAGAAATGCAGAAGGATATTTTGAACATTATGAATACAACAGCATGAAGATTACCCATCACTCTGTAAAGAAATAAAGAGGAATTCAAAAGTGAGGCAACTAACCTTTCCTGTTGACTGTCCATAGCCAGAGTAATCATAACTGCAGAAAGGAACAATATAAAGGAGAGTTATAAAAATAATTCCAAAGAACAGAAAAACATAGTTCCAGAAAACGCTATTTAGAAAACAAAGAAATATTCCAAATCCAACACTTGAAAATAACTAAATCATTCGCATACATATTTTAACATTTATATAACTAAAGAAAGCCAAGAAAGAATTTCATTTTCAGTATCCCATTCAAAGAAAATAAAGACAAATACAGTTTTGACTTTTGATGCAGCATTAAAACCGATTTCCAAACTGTTCACAAGGTAGTCAATAGCAACACTCCAACCCTTAGTTTGGATGGAAAGAAAATTAGGGAGTAAAGAATACTAGGAAGGAAAACTTCCTTTTACTAGTTTTGGAAGTTTTTCTTCCTACTTACTAGTATTCCCTCCGCCCATTTTCCCTTCACTTTTCCCTTCATCCAAACATAGACTAAGGTGGACACTAAAATTATAAAATTCAAAATGGGCTGCCACAGTTTAGCTTCTCTGGATTCATAGCCTTGATAGAATGCAGCGATACTGAACTAGGGTAGGCCAGGTCAATTCAAAAACGGTGTTATGTTAAGATTGAAAAATCCTTGAATAATGTATAGGAATTGTAATGAGTAGAAGAATGCAAAGAAGAACTGAACTTTGCATGTAATAAGAATATGAAGCACATTATAAAGGGAAAGGGCTCAAATTCTAAAGACAAGGATAGGCTGCCTATTTATAGGCACCAGAGGGACTAAAACAAGTACCGGCCCAAAATGTGATTATGTGAAAAAGGCAAACACAAAAGAACTTAAATCAAAAACCCTAGCTAAGAAATCCATTCGTAAGAACTATAAATCAAAAACCCAACTTCTTGGAGGTTACTTCTATGGTTAGCAGAGCCTTAAAAGACGAAATCATGGAACCAAAAAAACAGGAGAATTCTATAAATAAACACAGGGAGCAATCAATTCGGGCTGAATTAAAGCACAAACCGTTGCATATGCCCATTCCAGGGGAAAAAAACAATCTTTAATGCACTAATTAAAAAAGGAAATTAAAAATTGAACAAATGGGAATCGTTCGCTTTCTGAGTATTACGAACCAATCTATGCAACTCCCAGAAATATTTATGCATCCAAGAAAATTTCCAACCAATAATGTTTTGCTCACCACATCATAGTAGTCCATCTATAGTCAACTCAATTCAACAGCTTGAAAAATAACAGACAAAAGGCAAAGAAGAAAGAGCATATCATACCCCATGACATTGAGGCGAAGTCTATTGCTCAATTCGACGAAGAGCTCAAACATCTGACCTAAATCAGCAGCATTACCATGTGAATAGAGCATAGTACTAGTCGCCTTGTGATGCTTAACATAAACTGCTGTGATATCGTTGCCTCGCCGAGTCCGAAGCTTAAGAACATCAACGTTGTCCTTCATGGGAACCTCGGGAATATAGAGTGGACCATGGCCCGATTCGTCGGAGATCAAAGTGTAGGAAGGTGGATTTGGGGGGAAGAAGGCGAATTTGGCGGCGATTGAAGATGTGACTCCGCCCATATCTTGTTATCATACAAAGGCCCAGGATTCATAAATGCGGAGCCTATTTGTGGTCTTTCAGTAGCAGAAGGAGTACAAGGCGGCGCGTGGGTTTTGCGGGGATTGAGTGGATCAATCAACTTTTTTAAACGTTGATGGCTCTGATTTTTAGGCAGGGAGTGAGACCGCTACATGCGTAGCCATCGTGGCGTGACGGTGATGTGGTGCGGTCAGGGGACAATGGGATTAAATTAGCATTTTCCTTTTCTTTTTTGGGAGAATTGTTTAAAAATATTTTAGAGGTAAATTAATTACTGATTGCTATCATGGAAGATCTATTGCACATAACGAAAGATATTTTACACACAACGGAAGATTATTTGCACATTTATATAGAAGATTGTTGCACACACGGAAGATGATTTGCACAAAATGAAAGATCGATTGCACATACGGAAGATCGCTTGCACGCTTGATAGCAATCAACAATTAATTTGCCTCCAAAGTATTTTTGGGCATTTCTCCCTTCTTTTTTTACAAAGCTGTAGTTTTGCTTTGTGTAAAAAAAAAAAACAGAGAGAAATTTTATACTGGTTGTTGTCCCAATTAATTTTGATTGTTATGTAGAGTTTGCAATGAACATGTCATTCACATCATTTTTGTTAAGGTACAAATTTATGTCATAAGTCTATGTGTCATCTGCTTCATTTTTTTAAGTTAGATTTAAAATTTTCATAACAAATTTACATCTTAACAAAAATGATGTGAATGACATGTGAACTATTAATTCAGCATATTTGATCAACTAACAATTAAAATTAATTAGGATAATGGTTAGGACAAAATCGCTCCCTTTTTTACATTTCCGGGGAAAAACTTTTGGGCCGAAAAAATTGTCCCTCAGTGAAACTTTCTAGACAAAATTACCCCTTGGCCCTTCTTTCTTATTTTACCTTGGAAATATGAGAAAAGTGTAAAAATTGAGGAATTGAGATATGAGGCCCTAGGGTGGCTAAATGGAAGGGCCTATAAAAATACTCCCTCCGATCCATCTTACAGGAAATTAGTCTCTCCATTAATTTTCTTTTCAACTTTTTCTCTATTTAATATCTCAATCATTAGATTATATTTTAATGGGTGTAATTTAATGCATGTATTAAATAGTATTATAATATTATTAAGTATTATAATATTAAATATAATAAAAATTTACAATTAAATCTCACCCATTAAAACATGATCCAATAGTTAACACACTAAGTGGAGGCGAAATGATGAGGGAAGTTAGTGGAGAGACCCCTTACCCCCTTTTTATAAAGAACAATTATTTAAATCATGCGATTTAAAATGTTAGTTAAAAAACAATAAATATATCAAATATATACTACACTTTCTCATTATACCCTTTCTTATAAAGGGAGTGCATAAGAGATAATGAATGAAAATTTATTACAATATGGCAAAAAAAAAAAAGAAAATTTATTACAAAGATAATAAGTGGCATGTATTTAATTGGGACAAAAATGAAAAAGTTAATGTAAATTTTAGACAAAAAAGATGTATTTCTTATATTAAAGACTATTCATATAAGAAAGAATATTCCTTATAAAAAGGAGTGAAGGGAGTAATAGTTAGGGAAAATCCCTTAAAAATACCACCAAAATAGCTAAATTCTGATTCAATGCTACAAAATTCCAAAATTCCGATTCAGTGCTATGTCAGTACGGTTGAGAAGTGCAGGTATGCGAAAAGACGATTTTGCCCTTCAGCCCACCCTCTCGCCACTTCAAAATAACAACACGAGACTCTTAATTAACAACTCCTGATTCTTGATTAACAATTCCAGTTTCTTCTTTTTACTTTCACAATAACAACACTGATCTTGTTATTAACAACACCATATTCTATATTAACAACTCTCATTTCTTGTTTCACAACTTCGTAATTTAAGTTTCAAGGCCAATAACAACACCTCTTTCTTTATTAACAACGCCGTATTTTACATTAACAACACTATATTTTTGAGATACGAATATGTAAAAGAATAAAGCGAAGTTGTTAATCAAGAATCAGGAGTTGTTAATTAAGAGTCTCATGTTGTTATTCTGAAGTGGAGAGAGTGAGAGTTGAAGGGCAAAATCATCTTTTTACATCCCAACACTATTCATCCGTACGGACCCAGCACTGAACCTGGATTTTGAAATTTCATAGCACTAAATCGGGATTTAGCTATTCCGTTGGTATTTTTAAGAGATTTTCCCTAATAATTATTGAAGAGGATCTTAAAAATTGAAATTATTCAAAAAAAACAAATTATCAAAATAAAAAATTAAAA
This sequence comes from Inga laurina, assembly GCA_963855925.1. Taxonomy (NCBI): domain Eukaryota; kingdom Viridiplantae; phylum Streptophyta; class Magnoliopsida; order Fabales; family Fabaceae; genus Inga; species Inga laurina. The sequence goes on from OY979703.1 coordinate 73,473,150, forward strand.
ATACTCGTACTAAATTATCCCTACCAAACCCATACATTCCCCTACCATATCCTCTATTTTTTTCTGTATTTAACCAAATGATCGTGTTTTATCCAAATAAATTTGACTTTCAAAGTTTGAAACTAATTGTAATTAATTAAATTAAATTAATAACTAGCACTAATTCATTTATTTTTCATTATCAGGTAATTAATAAATTCGTTTCTGTGGTGATTTTTTTAATAATTAGTCTGGATATTAGACCATAAAGTTTGGGATTGACTATCATTATGTGCTCTTGTAGTTCTCTTTCCCTCCTTTCCTTGTCTCTACCTTTTATATTGAAATTTGAACAGGCCAAATTTAATGTTTTAAACAAATATGAATAAAATATTAAATTATTAAAAATAAATAAATAAATTCAAAAACTGTTAAATTTGAGAGCAGAGGATAGTAATCAATTTCATAAAGTTCAACCGTATTTTTTTTATGTACTACATATTTTTATTTTATTTTAGACCAATATAATTCCAATGTTACCATCAAATTGAATTTTCTCGGACTTAGTTAATATAATTAAAAATTATAAAATATAAAAATAATGATAGCAAATATAAAAAACACACCGTGTCAACACCCATTTTCATTTCGATAATCGAAGAGTAATAAAGACGGAATTCAATGGGTATACAGAAAAGTACAAATATACTGATAAAAATATTCGTTTACTATTTTGATATCGTTCGTCGACGAAAACAGAAAATACAGCGGAACCTTAATATTTACAAATTTCACCAAAATATCACAAAATAGACTAATTATGACCACGATCTTGTCCTCGCCTCGAGACCCGTGCCGCTCACTTTCCAGCGTCTACATCTTTATCCTTAGACCCACTGGTACCCGCTGAGGTGTTTATTAAAAATAGGGTGAGATTCCGAAGAACCATAATAGAAACATGTTATCGTTCATAGAAAATGGGAAAAGTAAATATGATATATGTCATGTATGCACCAATTAATGAACATTATAAACATATCATCTGCATGTATATATGAGTAGGGCCCAGCCTCACTATTCTGCACTGGTTGGGTTCTCACCAACTCCAGTGTAAGTGCCTCTAACACTTCTAGCCCCTTCTGGGCAAATCATGTTGATTAATAAAGCGCATTTACAAACATTGGCATCCACACAATCATATAATTATGGCATAATGTGTAACACCCTGCCTTTAATCACGTAATTATAATTCGATATTAGGTAATTAAATGAAATTAGAGACCGTCAAATAGTTTACAAACTTATTTAAAATTCCCTTTAGTAATAGGGTCTTTACGAAATTTTCAAAACTTCATTCCTCTTCCGGTCTCAAGTTCGATTATCGAATATAATCACCTGTGCAGTTTATCCACATTTAAGTAGGACAGAGTGTATAACCAAAATCCCGGCAACCCCCGGGTTCAACTATAAATGTAGAGTTTCAAATTCCACGTAAGGGATTACAAACCAAAATATCCACACTATTTATATCTCAAAATGTAATACAATAATCCCTATCCAAAATGATTAACCAACAAAAGCCATCCTAATGTCCCTAGGAGACTCTAACCGCTCCGGGTCACACGCTTCTCTTTAGAGCCAGTCGCCCTGTCTGAAAGGTTAGTTCAAAGGAAAGAATGAGATTCAAAAGAATCCCAGTAGTAACTAAACATTTATACCACACATAAGCACATAACATGTAAGCAAATCATCATGCAGCAGCAGCACATATCACACTCCACCCTCATCCCCTTTCTCCGCCGGGAAGGCACACAGCCCTAACCCGAACCGTTGTTAGCTACTCAGGGACTATTGGCGTGGCAGTGCATCAATATAGCCTTATAGCTCATACAGCTATCCGGCTCTCACAAATGGCCCGTCGGCCTCACAAATAGCCTTTCGGCTCACATATCACATATATCACACTTCATCCTCATCCCCTTTCTCCGCCGGGAAGGCACACTGCCTAAACCCGAACCGTTGTTAGCTACTCAGGGACTATTGGAATGACAGTGCTAACACAAATCCACAAAGGTCGCAGCATACAAATTCATTTCCAATCGACGATAAAACACACATGCAATGCATCATATTTGGTACAAAAGAAAAGTCACTACCTGATCCCTTCCTGATGTCTCTGGGCACAGTAGGCTCACGAGGATAGCAGATGTCAAATCCTATAATCAAATAGGGACATTTGGTTAATTTCCTTTTCCAAGTTCTTAATTCAATAACACTCTAAGTTGGTATTCATTTGGACTCTTTAGATGGCCATTAAATGCCTAAACATATGCCTAAAGGGTTGGGATAACTATCCCCAAAGATCCTTCTTTGGAAAGCTAAACACTAATTTTTGGTCCCTTCACTCGAGCACAGAAGGCCGTGCTCGAGCATGACTCCCGCTCTCACTCGAGCACACATGCGAGTGACCTCCAGCGAGTGCTTGCCCAAGAGCAACTCCCGCGACCAACCTACACTCTCACTCGAGCACAAGAGGCTGTGCTCGAGCAGAGACCTCGCCAGCACCCGAGCACCACGGAAGTGAGGCTTGCGAGTGACGACCCGAGAGCATCTCTCAATATCTTCCTCCACATTTACTCGAGCACAAACACCTGTGCTCGAGCACATATCCTCAATGCTCGCGAGCACAAGGAAGGGAGGTCCCGCGAGTGTCCACCCGAGAGCAACTCCACTCCCAGGCAACAGATTCACTCGAGCACAAACTCCAGTGCTCGAGTGATCTCCCAATGCTTGCTCCCAATACTCGCGAGTGCCAGCGCACTCTTGGCAACCACCCACAAGTGATCACCCGAGATGCTCACCCCCAGTGATTTCAGGCACCCTCACTCGAGCACAACATGCTCACTTGCGAGCACATTCATCCTGTGCTCGAGTGAGTTCTTCCCTCACTCGAGAAATCACCTCAGAAACCAGATCGCAGCAACTGGTAAACTTCTCCAAAATCCACCAAATGGACTCCAAGGGTTCTTAAACTTGTGTCAAGGCTCATTATCACTTATTTCAACACAAGGAACCCATTGGCAACCACAAACAACCCAAATTCAACTCACTCAACACATTCTCTCTCTAAATCATCAAATTACTCAAAACCTCCTTCTAACAACTTCCCTTATTCAACTTCAAATCGATTTCTAATCACTCCCAAATGTCAAAACTGACCAAATGAATAGTGACCCACTAATCCAAGCCTACCCTTTAATTAACATCATAATTAGGTCAAATTTCCAGAATTTTCATTGATTAGGCAAACATCTTGACATATATATCAAAATGCATTACAAGCCTACCTCTACAACTTGCTGAAATCAACACCTTGATTCCACCAACTTCCAGATTTATCCCACAATCAAACACCACCAATGGAAATTCTGAAATCATAGAAATAATGCTCTTGACCTCTTGATCAATATTAATGAAGGGTAGCTAAGCATATAAGATCATTTACCTTGACCAATTTCAAGCCCTTAGTTTCTCTTTCTTGCTTACACCGCCGGAAATGGAAGAAAATGGAGAGAGAATGAAGATGATCCTTTCCTTCCCTTCCTCCCATGCACTTGGCCGACTAAGAGGGAGAGAGAAAGAGTTTGAAAATGTTGACTCATCCAATGGCTCTCATTTGGACACTTGTCACCATCTCATCCTTCCCACTTATGAGTGCATAAAACTCATTCACACTAGATTCCACCCCTTGATCTTCCAATCTCAACCATTGATCATGATTACTAAAGGGTTTACTCATCCGGAACTAACCAGACGGTTGGTAAATTTACCATTTTACCCCTGATTAGCACAATACTTATTAAATCATGAATAATGATCTTATTATCACATTACACAACATATACTTCAAATATGATTAATTAACATTAATTACATCATTTGAAGTCATAATTCCTTGATTAAAATCCAGGATGTTACATAATGTATGAAGGATAATGTCCCTATGTCAACGCTTTATAATTCTCTGTTTAACGGTGTCTCGTAAAATGTGTCGTTCCGGCTCTCGACTCGGTCCTAAAATATTAAATATATAAGAAATATGTCATAACCTATCCAAGTATCATTTTAGACTCTTCCATAGTGTTTATTGTGGTTATATTAGTCTATGGTGAAAATTTACAAAAATGCCCCCAAGAACCCGACCCGGCCCGATGGCACGTTTTCCCAAAAATTTGACCAAAGCTATTTTCACTTATTTTCGCCCAAGGAATCCATTTCAAGGCTCAAAATTACCAAATTCACTGTAAAATTACAAAAATACCCTTGACAACCCCTATTTAGGGATTTCAGTAGCGTTTTCGTAATTATACTTTTTCGGCATCTACTTAAAAAGTACCCAACTATAACCCCACCTATTTTTGCCCACTGAGTCCAATGGAACCATTTATTTCATAAAAATCCAACTCCTAGTACCAGTTCTGGTCTGGCCGAAATATTGAAGGGAAAATAGAAAAATGGAGTTTTGTGTTTTTGCTTCCAAAACTTGTACTTTTCCACTTCTAATCTTTAGTTAACTCATTTAAACACTTCATAATAATGATTTAAAGGATTTTAGGCAGCATAACCCCTTAGGGTTATGGCTTTTCTAATTTTACAACTCAACCCAAAAATCACAAAACCAAACAATAATCACCAACAACAACTTCAATACACAAAGAAGTTGAGATTTTGCAGATTACCTCTTGATCCTTGGTGTCTCTCTCTCTCTCTAGGATGTCCTCTCTCTCTCCTCAACCTTGAAGATTAGCTTGTTAAGCCATGATTTCCATGAAAGACAAGGGATTAGTGAATGAATTTACACAAGATAGGAAGCTTAAATCACTTGGAAACAACTCTTACCTTATGTCTTGCTTCCTCTTACTCTCTTAGTCTTCAAAACTCCCAAGCTCACTCTCTCTCTCTTTTCTCTTTGTCTTGGCTGAATGTGTGCATGAAAGAGGAAGGAGTTTGTATTTAATAAATTGGTCTTCTTCCTTCCTAACCATTGATTCAATCAATGGCCCAAGTTGTGACACTTGTCACCATTCGCTTCCTCCTCATAATTTCTCCACCTAATTCCATTATATTGAATCAATGATATCCCTTTTTCTTGCCCCTAAAAAACCATCCCTACCCTCCTCTCATCTTACAAGACAAGCAATCTCCTACATGTAATCAAGTTTGTCCTCTTCCAAGCATTCAATTTCTTTCATTCCTTCACTCAAGCTATTCTCATCATGCAATCAAGTATCTCCCTTCCTTTACTCAAGCTATCACCATACTTCCATTTTGTGTGCACTCAACCTTGATTATCATTTCCTTCTTCATATAGCATGTGATCATGTATTAAATAATTTTTCCCCTTTTTCTTTCATGCATGGACGAAAATAATGAGAGGAAGAGAGGAGACAAATTGTTTTGCATAATTCCACAATTCACATAATTGATTTTATGTATAATCCCCCTTAATTTCTCAATTCTTGATTTATTCCACTAAGAATAATCACATTATGCATTTTCCTTTATTTTCCTTAATTAATTGAGATTAACTCCAATTAATTGGAAAATAATTAATCTTGGGCTAAATTGGCAAAATTATGATTTTGCTATCCCCTTTGTAATTTAACTCAATTTTTGAATTAATTTGCCCATTTCCATATGAATATGAATAATTAAAAATTCACAAGATCCAAATTCATGAATATTCACCATTTTATTAAATTATTTAAATAATTACAATATATTTTTTGTGAATAAAATTTGAGATGTTACACACCGTATCAACATGTTTTCCACGCCACATTAATATATTAAATTGCAAAGCTGAATGTTGAATTTAAAGGTTCACATGAAATTTTTTCGACGATAATTTATTTATTGTGATAAATTATATATTATTTTTTTATACTATTTTTATAAATTTGGAATTCTATTAATTGAGAATATTTTCTTTAATCATAATGGTCACGATTAAAAAATTCTGAAAAAAATTAGAGTAAAAAATACATAAACAAAATGGCTCATTATCCAGAAGATCTTAAAAAAGTTATTAATTAGGAAGCTCTGATTAATCGTGGTTATATTAGGTTGATAGTTGTATTGTTTTCTTTGTTCCTTGTAGTGTTTTTTTTAGGGTTGGTTTGCACTTTTAATTTTGTTCTTAGTTTGCTTTTTTTTTTTTTTTTTTACTGCTATTATAGAGGTTATACTCCAATTTTCCTTTTAATGAATTTCTTATTGGCAAAAAAAAAAAAAGACATAATCATTAAATGAGAGAATGACCATTAAAAACCAATTATACAAAAAAACCATGCAAGAAAATTAATGTAAATTGAAAACTTTCTTATGACTAAACTTTTAAATTTTAAAACTTATTATTTTATTAAAACCAAGAAACTTTTTTCTCTCCTAATGAAGATAATATTATTCAAAGTAGTATCGGATCCTAAAAAATATAAATATAGGCATTTCCTACCGTGTTAAACATTAAAATGAAGAACCAACAGGTGCTAGGTGCAATAGTAAGGCAACTGACACTCCCCCATGTGGATGTGAGTTCAAACCTGGGAGAAGCACTTGTTGGGAGGGGGAACCCACCCTTGGTGCAAAGCATTTTATAGGGGTGTGCTTAAAAATATCCACCGCTCCGGATTAGTCAGTTGCCCCAGGTTATCTAGTCCAATGTTAGAAGGCCAAGGACTCAAGAAAAGGCGCCAGATACTGAGGGGGAGTCCGGGTTTGGGGACCAAAGACCCTATCTGCCTGTTGTCACACAAAAAAAAAAAAAAAGCATTAACACGAAGAAACTAAATTAAAAGAAAACACGTCCCTCACACGATCGACGTTAAAAACCAATTTGACCGACGTTGAAAGGCTTTCCTGCGGCGGTCCGCATAACACATTATACTTTTCGTTTTTGTGTTTTTTATGTTTACATTTCATATGGTGGGAACCCCATTTTATATCTATTTTCCTTTTAAAAACTTTGACAATAGAGAATAAATCGGTCATTTGAAAAGTTGTCATTTGAAAAGTAATTCATTTCATAGAATTTTTATAAAAAGTCAAGGTTATTTTGTGTTTGATTATAATAATAAAAATTTATTTATTATTTAATAATTTTTAGATTTTATTATATGCTTCGGAAAAATGATTTATTAGTTATTTCTAAATTTTATGATATCTATGTTTATCTCGATATTTTTGCTGTACTGTCTCTGACTTTTGTATTTCAATATTTTTAGGAGCTACTCAAAATAATTAGTAATTTGTTTTTTATATTCTGATTATTTAAAAAATTAAACTAATATAGTAAAAAAATTAAAAAAGTGATTTTTCCGACTGTAATCAATAATTTTTTTACTTATCTTTCTACTTAGCGAGTGTTTGGATACATGATTGGGGACCATATTGCGCGATTTTCTTCATTTCGTGCGATTGTTTAACGAGGAAATCTTAGCGAGTGTGGTTTGGTGATATTGTGATTGAGGGGTCATGATGAAACGTACGAAACAAATAAGTTGGGAAGTGAAGCTTTTATAGTTGGGATTGGGAAAGAAAGAAAGAAAGAGGAAAAAGGAAGAGAGAGATAGTGAGAGACGAAAAAGTCAAAAAGAGAAGGATGATGTGCGAGAAAGAAATTAATAGGAAAAATGTTTATATATATCACTAATTTATACTCATTCTGATCCTAAATATAAAATAGAGTTGATTTTTTAGAGATATTAAGAAAGTTAATTAAATTACTTTAAAATATTTATATTTATTATTTTTTCCAAACTATTTTACCCAACTTATGAACTTACATATAATCCAAATATACTTACTCTAACGTTTATTTTTCCACCATATTGTATGGAATATGTGGTCAAATTAGTTATGTAATATTTTTTTGGTGTTTTTAATCTCTTAAAATATTTTTCTAGTTGTACCTAGTGTGCTATCAAAATGATTTTAATTTTACCTTTAATGTACTTTATCAGCTCCAAAAATTACTTTAAAATATTTTTTGGTGCTTTTAAATTTTTAAAATATTTTTCCAATTGTACCTAGTGTGTTATCAGATTGATTGCAATTTTACCCTTAATGTACTTTTTCAGCTCCAAAAATTACTTTAAAATATTTTTGGGTGCTTTTAACCCTTACCCAATGTTAGGAGACTGACTACAATTTTTCCTTTAATGTATTTTTTTTACTAGTAAAGAGCACCCAAAACTTATAATACTGATTTATTGATTTTCATCCACTGTAAAATATTTTTCTAGTAGCATCTAATATTTTAAAGTAATTTTTAAATATTTACTTGATTTTTTAAATATTTTTTCACCCACTCTCTCACACCATTATCACAAAAGTCACTTATACTTAAATCAATCTTAGGTGATTTTTTAAATACTTAAAACAAGTTTTACTTTTGGCAAAAGTCATTTATACAATCGTCAATTCAAACATAAATTACATTACACAATCTGGTTTTTATTAAAAGTAAGATTATAAAAAATCAAATAAGAAAAGGTCATTTTTCCATCATTATTCCAAACACACACTTAAAATAATGATTTATTTTCTTGCCTCAATTTTTAAGGGAGAAGAAAAAGTTCAAGTCATCATGCTTTTATAATGAAAGAGCTGTTACATCTAATTACCAAACAAATTGTGTGGGCGATGGAAAATATATAGACTAATTAAATTGAACTTGTCATCACATTTAGCTCAAGCTTCCCAGAATTTCCCAACTTGACACTATTAAGCCCTGGTTTCTCAAATCTGATGATGTGACTGAGACATACTGTGCTCAGCCTGGTTTCAAACTTGCTTGCCAAGATAATAATACTCCAAAGTTAATCGTCAACTCTATCATTTATCGGAGTCTGAGTTTGAGCTTTCAGAGTCACACAGTGGTCAGGGATGACCATTGGAAAACGATACGTACAAAGCAATACACAAACACAAGCTTTGGTTCAAGCTTGTTGATGGGTTCAAGGCATGGCCTTGCTATACGAGAAGATGTAAGGTAATACATCTCAGAGCATATAATAGGATTTGATATTATGATATTGTAATAATATCATGATTATATTATTAAATAAATATTATAAATATTAGTATGCACATACGGTTGTTATAATATTTTTCATTAGAGTATCTCTCTAATCAATCAATAAAGGATGAACAATTCATTATTATTTCAATATTTGACACTATCATTTAAAGGATTGTGAGTTTGAGTTTTCAGAGTCTCACAGTGGACATTAGAGATGACTGTTGGAAAATGATATGTCCAAAGCAATACACAAACACAAACTCCGGTTCCACCATCTTTAAGCTTGCTGATGGGTTCAAGACACGGCCTTGCTATATGTGCAGATATGAAGGCAATATATCTCACAGTATATAATATAATGACATTTGACATTATAATATCGTGATAATATTATGATCGGTTGCATTATGAAATAAATGTCATAAATATTAGTATGTATGTAGATACAGTTGTTATAATATTTTCTACTACGGCACCTCTCTAATCAATCAATAAAAGATCAATAAAAGATGAGTAATTCATTCTTATTTTAATTAGGGGTGTTCAAACTTCAAAGTGTTCCGGTCTAGATTGTTCGGTCCCGGTCTTGGACATTTTGATCCCGAGAATTTCTCTTCCCGGCCGGGATCTGGACCGGGATCTATTGGACCCAGGACCGGGTCCGGGACCGGGACCAGTCACACACCTTGTGATCCCGGTCCCGGTCCTGGGTTTTCTATTTTTTTAAAATTTTTTTCTTAAAAACTAAGTTATCATTTTATTTTTTATCTCATAATTTAAGTTGTCATTTGATAAAATGTGTATCACATATTTAGTTAAAATTAAATTGTATATATCGTGATATTAATCCTACTATATAATGTATAAAAATAATAACAAAAATAATGAAGGTGATCATAATAATAATAATAAAATGTTATTCTTCAATTCTAAATCAATTTCTGTGATTATTATGGCCTTATTAGGTGTTAAATAATTACTTTAAACACTATATTATAGAAAATTTAACTAATATAATAATATATTTTAAATTAAAATTTTTTTTGAAAAAAAAAATGGGATTTCCCGGTTTGAGCCCGATCCCGCCCGGGATTACCGAGACCAAACCAATATCAGGATGCAAGACCAAAAACCGGGACTGGACCGGGACTGGGATGCCATCCCGATCCCAGATTTAAACACCCCTAATTTCAATGCTACAACAAGACTTTTTTAATCCAATAATGGCTTATCTTTTTTTTACCATCAAAGGAAACTAGTAGTATTAAAAACCAATAGAATACAATGTCTCATGATCAGTTACTAAAACCAGTACTAGCAGAGAAAAAGAGAAAACACACATACCTACATACCTAGTAAACAGAATAGAAAAACAAATAATTAAAGGATCTCTATTACAATGATAAATTGAGAATAAAGCCACATCACCCACTACACCATACACAGAATAGGCTTGCAGCAGAAACAGAGGTCGCAATACCCAAACTACAGGGGAAGACCCATCCAATGAAGCATTGTCAATCCACTCGATTGCCAATTTTGCTTCCCTGGGAACACACCTGCAAGAAGGGTTCCTAACCAAGTTCCTTAGAGCCACTAAGTACTCTAGGAAAACCATTGTCATCATAACAAAGAATCCACAATCAAATAGACAATAGGATAACAAAATACTTCCCCAGTCCGAGGATGAGTAGTAAATCCATGTACACTGAACTGGCATATGTTTACCTTGACAATGAACAGTGTTGAGCAGCACACTGAACAGGCACCCATTTAGCCAACGATGAACAGAGCATAAGGACATCCTGAACAAACTCAGACTAATAATTTCCAGTTGTCTATCTATTGCACAATTTATCACCAGATGATCAATAAAAAACATTCCTATTTCACCACACACCGATACCCTAGACCACCCCGTACAACCATATTGTGGAGTGGTAGCAAACACCCTGCTTATGTAGCTTGAAAAAATCATTTGTTCCCATCTAACACCCTTCCCCACCAAATTTATTGAGACAGAGGTAACCTGGAATCGGGATTTTGAATTGCAAAGCCCACTGCCCAGTGGAAGTATAACACGCAGAGCCCACTCAAACCAGACTAAACAACTTACTACCACTATCAAAGCTTCGGATAAGGCTACGGTGCTTAACAAACAGAGATCCACAGATTGCAAACCGGTCCAACAATTCCCAAATCTCAAACCCAAACAAATTTTAATTGGGGAAGTAGGAACCTTTAACCATTCACTTACCTCAAGATCAAAAGATCGAGCATTTCATACCTTAGGATGCATCTGTGATTCCGCCCTCAGGTTCCTCAGATCAACTGCACCGGCAGAGAGGCCCTCCGACGCCATTACTCGGGCTTGTGTTATCTTTGAGCTCCGATGTTCTGAACACCCCCTCTCCGCTTCAGATCTGCCCCCAATCACCTTTGAGTGCTTCCATGACTTTGTCGTAGGTTTACTCCGAGCGGTTGCACATTCCCACCTACTATCCACCGTCGAGCTCGTCCTTTTGCTGGGGAGGAAAGAGATCCACCATTCTGATTTAGTCTTCATCGGCGGGGGCCATGGCGGAACCCATCGCCGATCCTCGTCGAAGCGTTTCATTGAGGGTTGAGGCCTAACAGCCTTCTCGCGTCCCTCCTCACTCCTCCCCCATTCTCCGCCGTCGCCAGTCTCAGTCCCAACCAGCACCGCCTCCAAACCCGACGTGGAACTACTCAAGAACTCACCCATATTGGGAGACGCAAACCTTACAGAGCAAGTCGAGATCCTTCTCCTAGCAGCGTCGACCGTCGCCAGAGGAGATCTGCACCCGCTTGAAGATAAATCGCACAAATGGCGAAACCCTAACAGAGGGAAGAATAATCGCATGAGCGGCGAACTCTTAATAATGGCTTATCAGTTATCACTTCATCTACCGGGTGTTCCAACAATAGTGGTGCGAAGCAAAGCGTGTCCCACGCGAACATTTCTTACAGTATTGATTTGACAGGAATTTGCAAGGTGGTTGTTATTGATATGTGCTTATATATTTATAAGACATTTCTGATATTATTCATCTAGATCGGAAAAAATTTTAAATCTCATTAATTCTGACATAAAATTTAATAATTTTTTTATTTTATCTTTATTTAATATATATAATATCAAACGAAAAAAAATGCTAACACAATGATAAATTAAGAGTTAAATTGTACATTCACCTCAAAATTTCAATGAGATATTTTATATAGGATGAGAAGAGTATAATGAAAGCCTCTGTTGGTTTGGTGCTTAGCCGAGAAAGGAAAAATTCAAAAAGCAATAGATGAAGGTATTAAGATGGAGTGTGGAAATTGATGAAGAGTGCAACAAGTGCGTCCATTCTGGCGGGGAGCGTGGGTATATGAATCACAAGTTCACTTGTTTCTGCATCAATGGGCGTCATGGAACAACGTGTTCTTCAGGTATGTTCGTCAATCGTCAGTCTTGTTGAATGGATTGATTAGGATTTGAATTTGAACTATCACTCTGATCTTTATTACAAGTCCACTTTAACAAATTCTCACATACTAAAGTTTACTAAGGATTGTTAGTGAATGGTTCAACCTCATTGCATGCCTACAATGGTAATCACGATTGCATTACTAAGAGAAGAATATTTGGTTACTCTTTAACATAGTAATAAGGTTTATCATAGTAATGATGATTACAAAAAAATTGGTAATCCTCATTCATACCTTCCCCCTATGAATCCTCATTATCATCTCATTACATGGTTAAAAAAGTTCAATTTATCCTTTAGTTTCCCGTGTCTTTATTTTATTCATCTCATTTCACTTGCCACATCATGTCACAACTGCCACCGCTATAACCTCCTCCTCCTCCACCGTCATCACCTCCACCCGCTGCCACCACCACCTCCTCCTCCTCCACCCTTACCGCCGCCTACTGCCACTGCCACCACCACCATCTCCTCCTCCTCGCCACTGCCGCCACCTCCTCCTCCTCCTCTATCGTCGCCACCCGCCTACCACCGCCGTCGCCTTTTCCTCCTCCACCTCCTCCACGGCTGCCTCCGCCAGCCACCCACCACCACCACCACCACTAGCTTCGCCACCCGCTGCCACCCCTGCCCCTACCATTAACCCACCACCCACCACCTCCTCCTCTTCTACCGCCACACCCACCACCCACATCGTTGCCGCCGCCACTACCTCCTCCTCCTCCTCCATTCCCGCTGCCACCAGCTCTTAACTATTTTTTCTACAAAGATTATATTAAGGGTAAAATGGACTTTGTGCAATATATTAATTTTAAATAATTGTTAAAATATTAACTCATTGTACCTTGTTTAAAAATCAAACCAAACACTACCCCTATAATTAATATTGCATTACATTACCGTTACATTGCATTGCACCGCACTGCAGGGTATAATGGGATCGAACCAAACGGACCTTAAGTTTTTCAAGTTTACCCTTGTTAAAATTCTCTCTTTACATTTACAAACCATTCTCACATCTTTCTCCTCTTTCTCTCTTTCCAATAAGAATTAAATAAGGGCAAAAATTGGAAATATTCATTAATAACATCAAAATTGACTTATATTTAGCACCAAAAACTTCTTATAAATGTAGGCTTATAATAAGGATCAAAGAGATATTATTTGTTGAAGTTTGAAGGATTATGCAGAGAGAATAAAAACCTCTGAAATATTATTATGAGTCCTTCAAATTTCAACATGGTACCATAGCTAGAGAGTTCAATCAAAACTTGAATCCACGCGCTATCGTTGTTTTCCATGCATCGCTGCCATTTTTTTTCACCCAGAACGTGGATTCTTTTACCTTCTCTCCTTTATTCAGTAATTTTCTCAACAATTTGACAAATTCTAGAGTCAATCACATGGCTCTTATTTCAGGAACCGATTCTCAAACTCCAAGCTACACTATTTCTTCTTTCTCATCTACAGCACCTCCTAAAGTTTCAGAGATGGCACCAGAATTATCAGAAAACCAAATTATGGTCATTAACCATAAACTTAATAGAAAGAACTACCTCTAGCGGTCCCAGTGTGTGCTAAGATATCTACATGGCAAGAGGGATAATTAATCTGTAGATCCTTATAATTTCATCCAATTTTTAATTAGACTAATATAGTTTTTTTTTATATATAAGGTCTTTATACTTTCACCTGTTTTTAATTAGGTCCTTGTAGTTTTTTTATTAGGTCCTTATTGTTTTACCTTATTTTTAATTAAGTCCTTGTAGGTTTTTTCATAATTCTAATTAATTAATTTAATTGAAAATTAAATAAATGAATAATATTAAAATATAATTTACTAAATATAAATTGTAATTAATAATTATATAATTAAAAATATTTATAATAACTAAATATTAATTCTTAATTAATTAATTATATTATTATTCTATTATATTTGTAGAAATTATTATAATAATTCAAATTTCATAATTATAAAAATAAATAGAAATTATTTTTAAAAATAAATAATATAAATATAATTTTAATTAAAAAATAAAAAAAATATTATAATAATTCATAAGAAAGAATGTTACAATAAAATTATTATCAAAATTTAATTTTTATAGAATATTAGCATTTATAGAATAATATTTAAGGTTATTATATTTTATATCTATAAAATAATATTATTAGAATTTATTGAATAAATAATAAAAAAACTATAGGAACCTAATTAAAAATCATGTCAAATTGTCAAGACCATAAAAAGAAAAAAAAACTATAAGGACCTGATTAAAAACAAGTGAAAGTATAAAGACATGATAAAAAGAAAAAAAAACTTTAGAATCTGATTAAAAATTCGTTGAAACTATAAAGACCTACAAATTAATTATTCATTTAAAAAAATGAAATAATTTTTTTTTTTGGTGAAAAAATTGAAATATTTTAAAGAGAAAATCCTTTTGAAGACACCTATACTTTTCTTCAATTTTCAGTTTGGTACCTGCATGTTACAGCGGCTAACAGAGCAAAATTACATAATCTAACAGTGTTATCAAAGTAAAATTAAGGGTAAAACATATTGACTACCTCTCTGTTTTACTTAAATTACACAAACATCCCTTCTATTTGAAAATGAATATAGATTTTTCCTGAAATTAAAATGATTGTTACGAAAACCTCCTTTACATATTTGATATTTCATTTCCATCCACCCAACCATTAATTGACTGTTAAATTTAACTATTAAACATTTGTTTGACCAAAATACCTCTCTTTCAACAAATGAATAAACATTTATATTTGCCTAAAAATCATTTTTATATAAACAAAAATAAATCTAATATATATGTTTAAAATTTCTGATATATCATAAAATTGGGTTAATACAATGTTTAGTCCCTACTTTACTGTTATTTTGGTTTTAGTCCCTGGAGTTTGAAACATGTAGTTTTGGTCCTTGAAGTTTACCCCGTCTATAACCATTAGTCATTGTAGTTTGAAAAGGACTTTGAGGTGGGATTAACGGTGTTGACTTTACCTACATGGCATTCACATTTTGTCTTGTAAAAATTTTCATTTGTCATGAAAATGCCCATATTTTTCTTATAAATGCTCTTATGAAAAATAAAGAAAGGGCATTATTGTCTTTTCACTGAAAAAACTTAATTTCATTTTGACCTAATGGGGTGTAATGGAATTTCACAATCTTAGGGGTTAATTAAAATAAAATTGTTTCCATTGGGTCTAAATGATACTTTCCCACTAAAAAAATATTAAAATCAGCAGCATTACCATGTGAATAAAGCATAGTACTTGTTGCCTTGTGATGCTTAACATAAACCGCTGCAATATCGTTGCCTCACTGAGTCCGAAGCTTAAGAACATCAACATTGTCCTTCATGGGAACCTCGGGAATATAGAGTCGACCATGGCCCGATTCGTCGGAGATCAAAGTGTAGGAAGGTGAATTTGGGGGGAAGAAGGCGAATTTGGTGGCGATTGAAGATGTGACTTCGCACATATCTTGTTATCATCCAAAGGCCCGGGATTCATAAAGACGGAGCCTATTTGTGATCTTTTAGTAGCAAAAGGAGCACAAGGCGACGCGTGGGTTTTGCAAGGATCGAGTGGATCAATCAACTTTTTAAATGTTGGAGGCTCTGATTTCAATTGTTAGACAGGGAGTGAGAACGCTAAATGCGTAGCAATTGTGGCTTGACGGTGATGTGGTGCGGTTAGGGGACAATGGGATTAAATTAGAATTTTCCTTTTCTTTTCTATAACTAAGGGGTAATTTTGTTCAAAAATTTTTACCGAACGACAATTTTGCCTCGGAAATATAAAAAAATAAGCAATTTTGTCATGGCTATTATTCCAATTAATTTTGACTGTGATATTAAGTTTGCATTCAACATGTCTTCCACGTCATTTTTTTAAGGTACAAATTTGTCCCAGAAGTCTATATGTCATCATCTACTTCATTTTTTTTAAATTTAAATTTAATATTTTCAGAGCAAATTTACATCTTAACAAAAATGACGTGAATAACATGTGAACTATTAGCTCAGCATATTTAGTCAACTAACGATCAAAATTAATGGGGATAATGGTTAGGGCAAAATTGCTCCCATTTTTACACTTCCAAGGAAAAACTTTCAGGGGAAAACTATCCCTCAGTTAAAAATTTCTAGACAAAATTACCCATTGACCCTTCTTTCTTATTTTACCTTGGAAATATGAGAATAGTGTAAAAATTGAGGAATTGAGGTATGAGGTCCTAAAGTGATTAGATGAAAGGACCTAATAAAAATACTTCCTTCAATCCTTATAAAAAAAACAATTATCTAAATCATGCGGTCTAAAATATTTGTTAAAAAGCAATAAATGTACAAAATATGTACTACACTTTCTCATTATACCCTTGCTTATAAAAGGAGCACATAAGAAATAATGAACGAAAATTTGTTGTAGAAATAATGAGTAGCTTGTATTTAATCAGGACAAAAATGGAAAAGTAAGTTTAAAATTTTAGACAAAAAGAATGTGTTCCTTGTATTAAAGATTACCTATACGAGAGAGCATGTTCCTTATAAAAATGACAGGAGGGAGTAATACTTATTGAAGAGGATCTTGAAAATTGAAATTATTTAGAAGAACTAATTACCATAATAAAAAAATTAAAAATACTCGTACTAAATTATCCCCACCAAACCCATACTTTCTCCTACCATATCCTCTATTTTTTTCTGTATTTAACGAAATAATCATGTTTTATCCGAATAAATTTGACTTTCAAAGTTTGAAACTAATTCTAATTATTTAAGTTAAATTAATAACTAGCACTAATTAATTTATTTTTAATTATCTTGTAATTAATAAAATTCTTTTCTGTGGTGATTTTGTTAATAATTAGTCTGGATATTAGACCATAAAGTTTGGGTTTGACTACCGTCATCTGCTCTTGTTGTTCTCTTTCCCTTCCTTTCTCATCTTTGCCTTTAGATTGAAATTTTAACAGTTCAAATTTAATGTTTTATAAAAATATAACAAAATATCAAATTATTAAAAATAAATAAATAAATTCAAAAACTGTTAGATTTTATTTGTGATAATTTTGCCATGTGACATTAACACTATTAAAAGTCACTTTGTGTAAAAGCTATACCAAATAAGCTCATCAAATGGCCTCAACTTACGTTCTACTCATTTTTTCATTTCAGAAGTCAGTGTGGAGGCTTGAAAAGTCATCTCAAACACATCCTAGGCTGACATGGAATGATATAGATTGGCAAAAAGTAAAATTCATTAAAAGTATAAGGTTCAAAACTAAAGCTCGTTAATGATATGAGGATTTGGAATAGGTAAAAACCTATTAAAAAAGGTAACTTAAATGATTTTGAGAAATGATTTACAATGATAAAGTCTGATTTGCAACATTTGAATCCTTGCTCTGGAAATACACCAACACTAGTGCAAAATGTTATAAAGGAATACAAAAAAAAAAAACAAATTGGTTTACCCTAGGCTTTGACACTTCACTTTTTTTTTTGATTACAAACTGGAAATCATCAACTACCTACCCTATGTAGCATACAAACACCTACAATCGACCTACGTTCTTTCATCATTTTCCACCTCTTGAAGAAAAGGTGGAGAATGATCAAAGAGACAAAAATTCCCCACAATGCCATGCGCATATTTGGCCAATCCATCAGTAAGGACCAACTCTTCTCGTGGAACATTAAAGAACCGAACCTGCCAATCTCTGGAAATAAGAATCCTAATCTCATCAACCACATCTCTGAACGGGTAGGCCTGTTCACACCCCCTAATTGCAAGATTAATCGCCTCTATGCAATCAGATAAGAGGTAAACCTTACGGATACCCCTCGTCCAACATAAATACAGCTCGTGAATCATACCTATAAGCTCCGCTATAGCTAGTGGAACAGCTATTAGTTTACACGAAAAACCGCAAACCCAATGGTTGTCGAGACCCTTAATCACTCCACCACAACCACTCCTTCCATCTCTCATAACAGACCCATCTATTTCCAAGGAAAAGAAATCTTGAGGCTCATCTCGGCTAGATAGATGAGGAGACTGGCTCACACTAGCAAAGACCCCCGAAGAAATGAGATCTTGATCAGCGCAGGCTCTGAAGAAAGAGGAAGCTACACCAAGATTTTCGCCTGGATTAGACTCTCCAAAAAGCTTGTTGCATCTTGACACCCAGATATCCCAGCATATATATCCAAACAGAGTCGGCCATTTCACCTTCTTTGAGAAGCCTTTACCCACTTCATGAGTCAGATTCCATTTGATCCATTCTATACCCTCTAGAGAAACAAAAGTATTCCAATGAACCTGTGTAACCACTGCTCTCCATCTTTCCAAAGCATTTGAACAATCCCGAAGAAGATGCATAGAATCTTCCGTCCGGTTGCAAGAGAAAGGACATGAATCTGATTCTTGTATACCTCTGCTTGCTCGAAGTTGAGCCGTATGAGTCCTACCATGTGCAAACAACCACAAAAAAGACTTGATCTTCTTAGGAACAGAGCATCCCCATAAGAGTTTCCATACATTCTCAGCACTCCTGTTTGTACCTGTAAAAAGAGAAAAATATGCAGATTTAACAGAGAATCTGCCATCAGAAGATGGCCTCCAAAAGAACATATCCGCTCCTCTCTCCTCACAAGGTGGGTGAGCACAAGTAATTCGGTTAGTAATCGCTAGTGAAAACCAACTCTGGAGTTTCCGACTATCCCATTCCCCACTACTGAGGACATAATCAGCAACCTTCTCATTTCGGTCAATAAAACCTTCCAAACCTGGAACCAGATCAATAAGTGGTATATTAAGAGTCGACCAGTTTTCAAACCAAAAAGAGGTACTTCGACCATTGCCAATCCTTTTTCCCAAACTTTTCTTGAAATGATCCCAAACTGCACAAATTCCCTTCCACGTGAGAGACGAGTTACTCTTTCTCCTCACATCCTGCACTTCTCTGTTATCACAGTTATACTTAGATCTCAGAACCTTAACCCACAACGCATTAGGGCTATTAATCAGGGCCCAGCAAAGTTTCATTAAGAACGCTTTATTCTGGTTTCTAAGATTCCTTATCCCAAGTCCTCCTTGCTTCTTATCCTTCGAGACCACCTCCCACGAAACCAAATGCAACTTTCTAATGTCATCTTGTTCTCCCCACAGAAAGTTTCTACTCTGCCGTTCCAGATCGTTACAAACTCTGACAGGAAGGAGCATGGTCTGCATATAGTAAGAAGGCATAGCTGATGGCACAACTTTAATTAATGTGGTTCTCCCCGCCATGTTTAAGCCCTTACTCTTCCAACCCGATAACCGCTTCTGGCACTTTTCAACAATTGGGGCAAACGTCATCCGAGATACCCTCTTGTGAAGTAAAGGAATCCCTAAATATTTGCCCAGATCCCCTGTTAGGCCTACCCTTAATCTCTGACTTAACCATAAGGCTCTGTTGAAATGAACATTCTTGGAAAAAGTCACTTTGGTTTTAGCTTTATTCATCTTCTGTCCTGATACAGCACAAAACTTTTCCAAACAATTCAGCATCACATCCACCTGGGAGCTAGAAGCTTTCCCGAATAGCATTAAATCATCGGCAAAGAACAGATGAGAAAGTTTTGGCCCTTTGGAACTCAATTGTATTGTCTCCCACTCGCCTTCATCCACCGCATCTTGGATTATATGATTCAAACGTTCCATACAAAGAGTGAAAATGTACGGGGACATAGGATCGCCTTGACGAATACCTCTGGAAGGGGTAAAAGATTCCGTAGGTTCACCATTCCATAGCACCTGGAAAGAGGAGTTGGTTATGCAAGCCATAATTACTTCACATAATTTGTTGTCCACCCCAATAGCTCTCAGTGTATCATTGATAAAAGCCCATTCTAATCGGTCATAGGCTTTTTCAAGATCCACTTTAACAGCCATCCAACCATTCTTCCTCTTCGTAGTCCTCATAGAGTGAATTACCTCTTGAGCTATAATAACATTGTCACTACTATGCCTTCCTGCAATGAAGCTACTTTGATGATGCCCAACCACCTTCCCCAAGATTGATTTCAGTTTTTGAGCAATTACCTTAGTAACAATCTTATAACTAACATTGCAAAGGGAGATAGGTTTGAACTCGTGTATTGAAACCGGATTGTCGACTTTCAGAATGAGCACCAGGTTAGTGTGATTAATACTTCTAATAGTTGACGGGGTGTTGAATATATCCTTCACCAAGGCAAACACCGATCCTTGCATAAGATCCCAAAATTCATGATACAAGAAAGCCTGAATTCCATCAGGCCCAGGCGCCTTAAAAGCCCCAAGATCAAAAACCGCTGCTTTAATATCTTCTTCAGAAACACCCTCAGTTAAAACTCCCAACTCTTCTAAAGACAGTGAAGGGAAACTATTAATTGTGACAAGGGATTGGAGGTTTCGTTGTTCACTAAGAAACAGAGCTTTATAGTAGTCTAGTGCCATTCTTTTGAGATCAGTCTGCTCAAAAATCCATTCCCCTTCCTGATCCTTCAAGCCATCAATCCGATTTCTTCTTCTTCTAATCATAGTTGAGTCATGAAAAAATTTTGTATTTCTGTCACCCCCTTTCAACCACTTGCACCGGGATTTCTGGAACCACAGTAGCTCTTCCTGAGCCAGAACCTTACTATATTCTTTATTCAATTCTTGTTCAACCTGCAACAGATGCTGACTATCCCGTCTAGATCTTGCTCTATCAACACCTTCAAGCCTTTGAATTATTCTTCGTTTCTTCTGAAAGAAATTCCCCACTTTTTCCTTGTTCTAATTTTGAGCTTTATTCCTAAAATCTGCTACAATTTCCTGCCAATTCCCTGAATTCCAGCTTTGTCTAACCACCTCAGAGAAACCTTCTTCCAATAACCATGCTGCCTGACATCTGAACGGAGCTTTAGGAAACTTACGAGCTCTTCCAGGTATGCATTTCACAAGAAGAGGTCTATGATCAGACCCAAACTTGCTTAAGTGATGAATTTTAGTCAAAGGAAACAAACTATTCCATTGGTCATTTGAAAATCCCAAATCAATACGTTCCTTAAGAAAATTCCTTTCCCACGTAAATCTTTCCCCTACTTGCTTTGACACTTCACTAGTTGGCCCAAATCGCTGCCATTTCTTCATGCTTTGAATGCATTTTGTGACAAAGGGAGGATTTGAACTCTTGACTTCACGCACATACTGATATACCTTTGCCAGTTGAGCTATGAGAAACCTGCAATCTTTATTTACAAAATTATATATATATATATATATATATAATATTTATTTTTAATTATTTAATATGAATATTAATATTTAATATATTATTTATTAAAAAAATAAAAAAAATAATATTTTATAAATTAATATTTATATTATATATTTTGATTTTGATTTGTATTTAATATTAATATTTTTTATTTATATATAATATTATTGAAAAATTCAAATATTTTAATAAAAAATAAGGAACAATACTTTTTATATATTTATTTTATTAGTGTATTTATATTATAATTTTATAATATAATCTGCTAGAAATTATCAACAGAAAAAATTACGTCGCCAACTTCATTTTTTTAAGAGTGAGAGGACCTATATTACGGCGTCAATTAATAAGGACCTGACACAGAAAATTAATAAATGTATTACAGCATCAGACCAAAATATGACTGAAGTCATAATAGAATGTAATTATTTCATTGATTATGATATCTATTTTTGTCTAAACAGATGCCATATTTGCATATTATGGTGACAATTATAATTATAATTGACGCCGTATTAGGAATATAATTATTGTAAACACTTTAAATTGATATAGTCCCTCATTTGAGAACCTACGTCATATGCAACCAATTATTGTACAAGCATATAAATTTCCAGCTTGAAAAAAAGTAAATTTAATGTAACTACAATATTTTTTATTTTTAAAACTTTGTTTTCATTATTTAATTAAAATTTTCAAATGTCATATTTAAAGTATAATATTTATTTTTCAATATATATATATTACAAAAAAATTTCAAAACTAACTTTAAATTCTTTTAATTAACTACGGTGTCTTGTGCTTACTAAACAAATGCTATAAATGCTAATATGGCATCTGCTTGAAATGCTCCTAAGGTAAAAATATCATAAACCTAATTATGACATCGGATGCTTATACAATTGATGTCATAATATAAATTATCACATCATATACACTTAAAACAGAAGTAAAAATATGTCATATCCATTTTCGCTTTTGTTCTTTAAGTAGCGAATGAGAAATCATGTAGTTAGATCATTATTTTGCACTAGTGCAAATCAAGAGTTCCACTTGAAATGAATTAAGTAAGATTAATTCATCTAACTTCTCTCTATTGTATTAAACCGACTTGGATTGATTGTGTGTGCGTGTGTATACACTTTAGTGGGTTTGATTGGACACACCTAGTCAAGAATTCAACTTCCACATAGGATAAAATTGATTTTTGTGTTTTTGCCACATGAATTTAAATGTTAGAAATCATATTTTATTGCTGAAAATCGATTTCTCCACTCCAAAATCGAATTTTTTGTCATCTATAAGGCATTTAAGTTGCTTGAATTTTTTTATAGGGTTAAACTCAATCTATGCTTTTATATTTTTAATGAGTTTGATTTTAGTCTCTCCCCATGTAATTAAGCGACACCAATTCTAGTCAGCAATCCACAATATAGCTTGCTCAATGGTGTTAATTCCACATCAACGAAGTTGAAAACAACATTTTTATTAGGAAGGGCGTAGTGGATGTTGCGCCTTCATATTACTTGTAAGAGTATAAGAATAAATAAATAAATATATGGTATAAATTAAATGACACAAGATATACCAAAATTATTAATGTGGAAAACCCTTCAATTTAAGGGTAAAAATCACAGGTCGTCCAGACCAATAAAACTATAATCCACTATGATCAAAATAGGATACAAGAGAGTCTCAACGATATGCATTAACACGTGCAAACATTCAACCAAATAACCAAAGCTACAAGTTTACAATAGAGAATAAAGAAGCTGAAAATTCCACAAAAAGGTCCCTCACCACGAATATGATTTCTCTCATACTAGATGTCCAAATGATGATCCCGCCATTGAAAATGACGAACGGCATGTTTCAAACCAACTCAAAAAATTTCAACCCAATACAACGGTTAACAACTATACAAATATCAATTTACCGAGATTGCCTTGTGAACATGCGTTTTTCTCTCTTCTTTTCTCTCACATGGCTGAATAATTAGACCACTCCGATCTACCCCAGCCTTATCAACCTATCTGGCCTTGGCCAAACACCTAATTAGCCTGCTCTCCACTTAACTAAGTGAGACACAATCTCAAATTAGGAAACTCTGAAAGAATATTCTTTCTAACAAAGAAAAATTCGGAAACTTTCTTTTTTTTTTAGTCTCTCACTCTTTTCCTTCTTTCATTTTTTTTCCTTTCCTTTCCTTTCCTTTCTTTTCATAAAATAAGAAACATATATCATTTGAGCATTTCTCCACATAAGATGGGAGCCCAAAACCCAACATCTCCCCACTCACGACTATGTGGGGACTACCGCCAATCTGACATTCACATGACAAGTTTCGAACTTTCCACAAATGTCAAGGTGCACCAATTCAGGCAACTTTGGCCTACTTGAAGAAACATTCTTCTTGAAAGATACTCTTGTTTGTCCACCAATCATGCAGTCAGAATACTTCTCCAATTCTACATTCTTTATTCCTGGAAGAACGTTCTTCATTTTCTTTAAATATGACTAAGCCTTTGATGCTTCAAACTTGATGCCTTCATAACTATAGCTTCCAAATTGCCTCTAGCCACCAAAACTTTTATCATATACACCCTCTTGCCATTTAAAGAAATCATCATCTTTGTCTCCAACACTCAAGCAAGTCAACAACTTAACGATAGACAACCGTATAACCTGTCAATTAGGCTCTGATACTACTTGCTAGTGTGGTGAGTTGTTATCTGAGAACATTGGAAAGCTGTCAAATTGATTATGAGATATTTGTGTGGTAGATATGATTTGAGGTTATCCTTTGGTAGCCATAAACTTGTTTTAGAAAAGTATGTTCTATTGTGTGATAATCAAAGTGTAATTCAGCTCTCTAAGAATTCATCTTTTCATTCAAAGTCGAAGCATATTGATGCACGTTACCACATGATACAAGATGTGTTTAAAGATAAGCAGTTGTATCTTGAGAATATTCATACTAATGATAATGGTGCTGATATGTTGACAAAACCATTACCGAGAGAGAAACTTGAGACTTACAGTTTGATCATCAGAATGGTGAACCTCTCTATATAGTCGTGAGAGGGAGTTTTGTTGGGCCATAAGAAATCACTCCTACGGTGGTATACATTCTGTGACTGCAGCTTTTGCGTTTTGTGATTTACGGCACACGCAGATTGTATTTAAACCCAAGAGATACATAGTTTATTACTCTATTTGCTCTTCTATTTTATTAATATAACCCTTTGGTGATTTTTGTGAATGAAGTGAATTGGTTGTCATCCTATAGTTGAGCTTTGTATTAAAGCTTAAAACATTGTATTCCGTTTTGAGGCGGAGATTTTTTGACATTAAATTCTTATGTCTCCATCTATTATTCTGTGGCTCATTTTATTTTTTATTTTAATTGACTCCATATGATCATTTTTCATTAGGAAGATTTATTATCCACTGCGCTCTTCATAACATTTTTGGATGGCATAAAATATAGAAAGGAGAAATAATGAAAAGAAAGCATAAAGACCCAAACCAAAACTTATTAATATAGTGGATTAGAGTTGGTTTACTTGTTTAAACCTATTGATTGTAATCAAAATTGTTATTTCATTATTCAACCTACTCGTTGATGTCACGAACTCCGATCAAAATATTCATGCCAGTTTATAACAAAAGAGTAAACAAAGTGGAAAATGTAGGAGATGGCATAAGAAAAGGAAGATAAAAAAGAAGAAGGAGAATAGCTACAAGGAGGCAAAGAGCATCCGTATCCTTTCCTTTCAACATCTTCACTTAATGCATTTTTCCTCGAGACCAATTGGATAGACATGAAGTTCTGTCTAGCTCAAGCATTGATTTATCCAATCAAACCCACTAAGGTATCTACTCATTTTAGTGTAAGACCTATTTACCTAATTTAATTAGATTAAGGGAGTTACTTAGTTAATATAACATATTTTTTTCTAAACACCCTAATCATCTTCCTTAATTCCCTCTATTCTCTTCTTACTTAATTATTGTTGGATAATCATCAATAAATGTGGTAAATTACAAAAAAAAAAAAAATTGATGAATATGGTAAATAGATCTTATATTTATGATCAATATCAACTCTCTAATTAAATCTTATATTAAGGACCGGAAGAGTACAATCAATCCAAGTCATTTTAATACGATCTCCATTCATTAGTTAATCCCAAGAAGGAACAGTCTTTAACCAACAGTTTTATTAATTTTATTAGTCCTTCCAAGAAAACAAAGCCATAACTAAAACTCTTAAATATGGTTGATCGCACAATCACAGGCTGGAAGAGAAATCTTACGAAAATCATTCCATCCGTGTCAGGAATGACTCGTAAGACAAACTTATTACGAAACATGGCCATTATATTCACCTTGACCTTGAATCCAAAAAGAAAAAAAATCCCCATCCATTGATATAATTAGAGCATGAACACCAGGTATAAACCTAGCATATAAAATAGTGATTAGCGCACGAAGCTCTAGAAATTCTAACATCAAAAGACTACTCCCACTATACAAAGTTTATGATATTTCTGCAATGTTTTTTAATTAGAGGGGTATACACTATTGACTTAATCAATTAGGTTAGAAGTAAGATATTGAGCGTGTTTGAATTGCCGGTTGAAATGTCAATTCGGTGATTCAGTGAGCAAATCAGATTTAAACAGTGTTTTTGTCATTTTGCTGTGTTTGATTGGACGATAGCGTTTGAGAAAAAAGCCACGAAAAGTTCCGATTGGCATAAGCTCAAAATTGAAGCTTTAAGAACCTGTTTGGCATAGCGTTAACGAGGAAAAAAAGCCCGATAAGGGAAAAAAGCCCGATAAATTTAAATTGATCTGTTTGGGTTCACGATGAGATGTGTTGGGCTTTTTACATTAACGCTGGATAATAAATAAGCAATCAATTGGAGCTTTTTAGGTGCTGCAGTATTTTTTTTTTTTTGGACAATTCGGTGCTGCAGTTTACAAACGAAATTATTAGGCATTTATTACAAATCATTCATTAGTAGGAGTATTTTCATATCTTTGGAGATCGATAAGGTACTCAATATTACTTCTCATCTCAGAATTGTTTTTATAGAAATGTTCTAAATAATTTTCTCTTTCTTATGAGAATAATTTTATGATGATTAGAGAAAATTTTAAGATTATGATTTTGGATAAATTTGAGTTTTGTTAATATGAGGCAATAGGAATGTAGAGGATAATTAATAGTTAATTTCAATCAAGTTACTTTTGTTACTTAGTTAGCATATAATTTTATAATGAAATCTTTATATAACTAATCTATGAATAATTCTATATTAGGCTTCTTAACCGATTAAATTTAGGTTAAATAATTTATTTGGATTATTAGAGGTAAACTTGAGGTTTTAATTGGTTTAGATTTTTTTAGGATGATGATTTATAATTTAGCCATTTTATAAATTGATTATTGTAGATTGATTTTTGGCGTATATTTGAGCTCTTGGATTAGGAGCTTGTGATTATAACTAATACATATATGGAGTTTTCAATAAGATTCATGCCATTTTTAGTCATTTTCCATCTTAACGGGCTTTTGAAACACCAATTCAAACACTTTTAAGGTTAGGAAAAAAGTCACTTTTTCTACCGCAATTCCAAACACAAATCACATCTACATTTTGACTTTTTTCTTATCTAACTTTTTTTTAAAGTCAGTTAGCAAAAAAAGCTATTTTTCTACTGCTAATCCAAACGGGCACTAAATTGCTTCTGAATCAGCCCATTTGACCGTTGAGCTCCATCCCCAAGCCTCCTCTCTCTCGTGGGGTCTGTATCTGTCGCCTCCCAACTCTGTAACAATGGTGGTCGAAGAAGGAAGAGGTGATGGTGGTTAAAGCACGATGCTCGCCGGTGACCGTGGTGGAGAAGGTAGTCGCCGGCGAGGAAGAAGATGATGATGAGATGAAGAAGCTTGCACGGCGCCTCTCCTCCTTCCTGAAGCTCTTAGCTTGCGTCTTTAATATATCCACTGTGGAGTCTCTGTTTTCGGATATGAATTGGAGCTTATGTGTGTGTATAATAATATTGATAGTAGTGTTTTCATAACTTTGGAGATTAATGAGGTACTCAAAATCACTTCTAATCACAAAAAAAATTTTATGAAAAATGTTCTAAATAATTTTTTCTTTCTTTAAATAGTAATCTTCTGCTAATTAGAGAATACTTTGGGATAAGAGTTTAGGCAAGTTTTGAATTTGTCAATATATGACTATAAAAATGTAGAGAATAATTAATTTTAATCAGTTTAGATTTATTATTTAGTTGTTTTATGATTGTATAATCAATTTCTTTTATAAACATGTCATAAATTAGTTTCCATATGATGTTTTTACTGATTAAATTTAGTTTAAATAATTTATTTGGATTACAGGAGATATTGTTGAGGTTTTAATCAGTTTATTTTGTTAGATTTTGAGCTATGTGAAAATATGAGTTAGGATTTAATATTTAAATTAGAGTTTGAGTATGTGCCTTGTGGTAACATTGTTACCATTGGATGGTTTGGATCAATTTATTATCAAGAATGCCGTTTTAACAAATGAGAAGGAGGTGGAAACGGTTGTCTTCGTATATGCCTTTTGCATTACTTGTCATGATGGTCAAAACTCTTAAACATTTTATTTAAAATTGTGTCATTGCCAAATTTTCAAAGTTAATTTTTGGAAAAATTGTGAAAAAATCCCTCCGTGTGTAGATATCTTCCCAGATCCCATTTGGCAATTAAGTTGCCAATTAAGTCCTTTTTCACAATTATCCCTTCATTTTTTCTTTTTTCATAATTTTTACAATTTTTTCTCTTCAATAATACAAAAGTCATTTATGCAAAAGCTAAACCAAACATCATTCACTTTTACATAAATCACTTATCTAATCGTCATTCCAAACATTCATCATTTTACCTAATCTTATTTTTTTTCAATCTTAAGATTCCATAAGTCAAAGTAAAAGTAAGTCACTTATCTAATCGTCAATCCAAACACACCCATTGATCACGTGTCCTCTCACTTTAGGAAGCTTACATGCACTAGCATATATTTGCAATAATTGATACACATAAAAATAAATAATTTTTTTTGGGAAAGGAAATGAGAAATGAATTACCTATGTACAATTTTCTTGGTAGGTGCATTTTTCTATTTTTTTTATGAAAATAAATTCGACAATGGAGAATAAATAAGTTGTTTAAAAAGTTTTCATTGAATTAGCGGTCTTCTATATTCAAGTTCTGCTTTCTTTTTTGCCATAACTAAAATATAGTTTCTTTGATCTTTTAAACTTTGCAAGAATAATGTTCTTTTCATTCCTGTCATTCTTTTTTTTTTTTTTGCCATAGTTTCATTCCTGTCATTCAATTTCATATTCCACCCTTCATTTATTGTTATATATACCCCACAAGTCTTAATCGCTCAGCTAAGACTATTATTTAGACAATTTTCTAACTTTATTTGGACCGCTTCTACTCGTAAAACTAAAATGTCAAAGAGCTCGGGGTGAAACTTTTTGGGTGTTAAATCATTATGAAATATTTTTTAAAAAAGATCAATGAAATTTTACAAAAGGTATTTTGGCAAATAAGTATTGATATTTAGTCAATGTTTAATTAAATAAATATTTTTACATACTATGTGTTTGACAAATATCTAAAAATGTTTCCCTCTATCAAGTGATGGTTGTTTAAAAAATGATTTTTAAATCAATTAAAAAAGTTATGGTTGTTTAGCTCAATTTATAAAATATTTCAAATAATAAAAAATACTTTTAAAAAACGATTATTTAGTAATTTTAAGATTCCACGACATCTTCTTATATATTTATTGTGAAAAAATGATTTATTATTTATTTATTTCTAAAAATAAAATGAAGAATTTTTACTTATGTTTCTATTTGAAAAGGAGGATTTGTTTTTTTCTTGCCCTAATTTTTAAAGGAGGTCGTTGAAGTCATCATGCTTTTATGATAGAAAGCTCTTACATCCAAGTAACAAGGTTGGAATTCCCAAGGATAGTATTTAATTTGGAATAGTAACCGAAGATGAGTACTTCTAATAAGAGAGGATACGCATAGTTATATACTGCATTCGGTTATATTTATAAACAATTTTCTATTTTTTAAACGATTCTTTTTATAAGTAACTTTTTTATTTGTCTTAAAAATTAAACTGTTTTTTCTCCTTCACCCATATCAAATACAAATATTTATATTAATGAACTATCAATTCTCTTTTATTCAATCTTTGAGTAAAAAGAATTCCATTTTATTCAATCATTTATCATCCATTCTCTCTCATATTTTATATTTATTCTCTCTCTTATGCTCTTCTCATAAATCACGACATATTTGAAAAACACTTGACCTTTTTTTTATACATTTATTGTTTTTAACTAACCTTAACCCCTAATTATTTTATAAAAAAAACTGCTTATACAAAGGACCGAAGGCAAAGAGTATATGCAGAAGTTGTTACATCTATTTAACCAAACGCCCTGGAAAATATAGACTAATTAAGTGCTTGTTTGGATTAGCGGCGGAGAAGGAGCTTTTTTTGCAGATGGGCTTTTGAAAAAGTTAGATAGAAAAAAAGTTAGATTGTAGATGTGATTTGTGTTTGGATTAGCGGTGGCAGAAGTGACTTTTTTTCTAACCTAAAACCTGTTTGGATTAGCGTTTGAAAAGCCCGTTTAGATAGAAAATGACTGAAAATAGCATGAATTTTATTGAATACTATATATATATATATTAGTTGTATATATTGTGATAATTGAAATGAAAAAATTTAAAAAAAAAATTGATAAAATAAAAAATGAGTAATTATTATTAAAAAAAAAATACATGAATGGGCTTTTGGAGTATGAGAAGCTACTTAGATCAGCTTCTCCCAAAAGCTCCATTTTTTCTATAAGCCCAACCAACCTAAAAGATTTCCCAAACATCCTAAATGGGCTTTTGAAGCTTTTGGTGGCCAGATGGGCTTTTTTTGTACTCAAAAGCTTTCCCAAACATACCCTAAATTAAACTTGTCATCACCTAGCTCAAGCTTCCCAGAATTTCCCAACTTGACATTTTCAAGGCCTCGTTTCTCAAAATTGACGGAGTCAGACAGATATCATCCAACCGTTGAGTTTCATTCATGACTCTCATAAAACCCTTTTTTTTTTCAGTTGCCTTTTTGTTTTTCCTGACGAAATGAATAATCCTTGTGATCTTCCCCAATTTTCCATCTTCTTCTTCCTTCTACAACTACTTCTCATCATTCTTATAACAGTTGGCGCCGATGATGATAATAACTTCAGAAACTGCAGCAGTCTCTTCAACTGTGGAACCTTCAATAACGTTGGGTACCCATTCTGGGGAGACAACAGAGCTTCATACTGTGGTCAGCCTGGTTTCCAACTGGATTGCCAAGACAATGATCCAAAGTTGATCGTCGACTCTATCACTTTTCGGATTCTGAGTTGGAGCTTAAATGATCAGAGTCTTAGAGTGGTTAGGGATGATTATTGGAAAACTATATGTCCAAGTCAATACACAAACACTACCAGCTTTGATTCCACCACCATGTTCAAGCTTGCTGATGGGTTTCAAAACGTGGCCTTGCTATATGATTGCCCCGGCACTTTTAATCCAATGGGTCAGTTCATCACTTCATCTACTGCAGAGTGCTCCAAACAAAGCGTCTACTTTGGGAGCTTTCCTTACAGTATGGATTTGACAGGAATCTGCAAGGTGGTTGTTATTCCTATAGAGAATGTTAATGTTGATTTGGTACTTGCTGGTAAAAAGGGAATTGAAGAAGCAATAGACGACGGCTTTGTATTAAGCTGGAGTGTGGATATGGAAGAGCCTGACAAGTGTGTTACGTCTGGTGGGGAGTCTGGGTATATGAATCACAACTTCACATGTTTCTGCAACAATGGGACTCAAGGAACTACGTGTTCTTCAGGTATGTTGTTCATCTTTCCCTTGTTCATGTTCATGAAAATTGCAATCGTGATAAACCTAGACGGGTCAAGAAAAAAAAAAACCTAGGAAGAAACTTGGTGCCTTACCCTACCTTTAATTAAGAAGTTATTAATAGATATTGTTAATTCTTTCATGCAAGACCACACCGATTGAATCAGATCGCCGGGGTTTCCTGTATCCAATCTCTAGCATATTATTAATCTCAATCGTTCTCTATTTATTAACGCTTATCATTTACATGGAAAACATTCAAAACATAGATCATATAAAAACCAGAAACGTGGATTTTGGTGTTTAATATTGAAAACGCGTAGGACCCGCAAGTTTGACTTATAAAGCATTCATGAATCATGGGAAAGCTTCAGTGCCTGTTTGGGAAAGCGTCTGGAGAGGAGAAAAGCCCAGGGGGCTAAAAGCTCCAAAAGCTTATTTGATATATTTGGGAAAGCTTTTGGGTGGCTGGGCTTATGAAGCAAATGGAGCTTTTATGAGAAGCTCATCCAAGTTACTTCTCTCAGCTTTTATGAAAAAAAAAGTCACTTCTGACACCGTCAATCCAAACACAAATCACATCTACAAAGCTCCTTTTTTTTTATATGACTTTTCTAAAAGTCCATCTACAAAAAAGCTCATTCTCCACCGCTAACCCAAACAGGCACTCAGTAGTTGAAAATAAAGCCGCTTGGTTCTTTGGTCATTATCAGCAAGTCAAGTCGAGGTGGATGGAGAAAAATCAAAAATGGGGAGCTTTGGTGGGCCCTACACCTTAAATGTCACCTCCAATTTCCAAAATCCTTATCTCTTTCCTTCTCTTCACATCATTTTCTTGCACACAGGATTCCAAGCGTATTAATTTCACCAATTTTAGGAGATCATACAACTATAAGACCAACAATTTCTTTTGTTTAAATTTGTTCTCTTAATCAATTTCATTTTAATTATTAAAATTTTAATAACAAATAAGATATAAAGAACCCATCTTTGGAGCTAGAATTTTGTGAAATCGTGCTCTAAAAAACACTTGATATATGCGAAACACAACATACACCCAATGGAAACCATGGGTTAACAAACTCCAAAGAAACACGAGTTGACCACCATCTTGGTACCAAGGTGTGTTTTCCAAAAAAATACAAGAAAACAAGCTATATTTGCTTGAAGAAAAATCAGCATTATTCAACTCCCCCTTTCAGATCAAAAACAAAAAAAAACTCCCTGTGCGTGTACATAAAGTGGCCTTTACATAGGCAAAGAGAACTACATCTAAATAAAAGAAGCCTAAGTCACTTAAACTCACAGAAATTCCTTAATTAATGAGTAATTAGATGACTCTACTATTCAAATATTTTGTCTTGTTTAATTAGTACTCCCTCTGTTTCTTTTTATCAGATATAATTGTACGAATGAGTATGTCCCTTTTTATAAAATACACCTTGAGATGTCTAAACATTTAATGCATTCCTTCCATTTTTATCCTCAATTAATTATATATCTTTTTCCTCACTTTTTTCCACTCATTTCCTCTCATCACTTTTCCACTCATTCTCTCTCCCGACCACATTCTTTATAAGAAAAATGATAGAAAAATATCATTTCAATTACAAAAACCCCCCAAAATGTCTACTAAATAATAATAAAAAAAAAAGTAATGTGGTAGGAATATGGGATTTTGAAATTTGGATGTTGATAATTTGAGTATAAGCAATTACAACTTAAGAATAACAATTAGCAACTTGAGTATACAGAATGACAACTTGGAGAGCTCAAGTTGTTAATCTCTATACCCAAGTTGCTAATTTCTATACTCAAGTTGTCAATAACCAAACTTCAAAATTCTAGATTCCTACCAAAATACATATTTGTCATTTTGCTAATTTAGTAGACATTTTGGGGTTTTTGAAATTCAAATGGTATTTTTCTATCTTTTTCCTTCTTTATAAATAAGGGTGTTTTGGAAAATAAGTTCAATTTTTACATATTTATTTCCTTTAATCAATTTTAACTAACTCCTTTGATCTACATAAGTCGGTTATTTGTATCATATAAAAAGGAAATGAGGGGATATTGAAAATAAGTTCAATTTTTACATATTTATTTCCTTTAATCAATTTTAACTAACTCCTTTGATCTACATAAGTCGGTTATTTGTATCATATAAAAAGGAAATGAGGGGATATTGAATAAAAATAGCATCCCGTGCACATGAGACATTGCTAATTTAAGTTTAAAAGACAAGCCTCTATAATTAATACAAAACCCTTAACCCTTAGAAGGACATAAGCATATATACACTTTAACTTAGAATGAATTAATCATCTAATAGATTTGCTTCACTCAGCAAAATATTATTGCAGGAGAATATACTGTTGCAGGAACATCTTCAAATAAGATTATTGTCGCAGTTGCATCTGCCGGCGGCGGTCTTGGTATAGTGATAGTTATCATGATTGTGATATATCGTTATCATAGTAGAAGTTTTAGATTAGGACAACAGATTTCCAATGAAAGAAGAACAACATACGACGACCACCACATTGAGACATTCATGGAAACTTATGGTACTTTGACGCCTAGAAGATACACCTATTCAGAAGTGAGAAGAATTACAAAGTCATTCACAACAAAAATAGGTGAGGGTGGTTATGGAATTGTATACAAAGCAGCCATGCCCAATGATGGTCGTCTTGTGGCAGTAAAAGTGCTAAGTGAGACTAAGGGCACTGGAGAAGAATTCATCAATGAAGTTGCAAGTATTAGCAGAACATCACATGTAAATATAGTCTCTTTATTGGGATTTTGTTATGAGAAGAACAAAAGAGCATTGATCTATGAGTTCATGCCCAACGGCTCATTAGACAAGTTCATCTATAAAGGAGAATATTCCTTAAATCCAATTTGTGATTTTGAATGGACAAGATTATACCGAATTTCAATTGGTATTGCTCGAGGGCTAGATTACCTGCATCAAGGGTGCAACACAAGAATCCTACATCTCGACATAAAACCACAAAATATTCTGTTAGACGAGGATTTTTGTCCAAAAATATCGGATTTCGGGCTCTCCAAAATATGCCACAAAAAGGAGAGCATAGTATCGATATTAGGTATGAGAGGAACTGCAGGATACATTGCACCAGAAGTCTTCAGTCGCACATTTGGAGGAGTTTCATACAAGTCTGATGTTTATAGTTATGGAATGTTAATCCTAGAAATGATTGGAGGAAGAAAGAATTTTGAGAGCCGAGGGTCACATACTAATAGTGATATGTACTTTCCCAATTGGATTTATAAAGAACTTGAGCAATCCAATGTTGTTGCAACAAATGTGTCCATCAATGAAGAGGAAAATGAAGTGGTAAAAAAGCTAAGTTTGGTTGGTTTATGGTGTATTCAGATAAATCCAGCAAATAGACCATCAATGAGTAAAGTGGTTGAGATGTTAGAAGGCCCAAGTGAATCTTTGTCATTCCCACCAAAACCTTGTCTATCTTCTCCTCCAAGGATACCCCTTCATTTTTCAGATGTCTCTTCAAGCATTGTGCTTGATTCCAATTCTACGCATATTCCAATGGAAACAAGTACTGCATGAACCTTCAAATTAAAGGTATGTACGATGTTTTAATTAATTTGTTATGCACTTGTAGTTACAAGGTGTTTTACTCGTGTTTTTTATCCTCCTTTACGTTTTTCTTCTACAGGGCATTGCGGAAAAGAACAATTAAACCTCTGTATGGGGCTACATTATAGAACAACATTGTTAACAATTCGAATGATCGAATCACCAACTCCTATTTCCATGAATGACTTTGCTTTTATATCTAATTTTTGCATATAAATATATGATGTTATGTATATTCCTAATTTCAGGTATTGTCTGCCTGAATATTTTTTCATCATCTTCAGTTTTGGTTCTTTCATGTTCTTATTATGTCATTAAAAGCGTCTTATAACTCTCCATCAAGGAGACCACAATATATTATCTTTTAATAGGAGGCACTTTGCTTTTGCTAAGGTTTCATATTGTCGTAAGTTGTATATCTCGAAATTGCAATCCCTCATTAGTATTCATTGGAAGTTGTAAGGGCTGCTATATTGGTGGTTCAATAGATCAATTGCTCCTATTTACACTGTTTTCAATATGAGGAGGATTTAAATTATACGCTCCTATATGGTCCATAGATGTTACAAGGATATTTCATAGCTTTAAGCCAATGGAGAGCCAATCTGCGCATTCATCTAATAGGGACCAAGGTAGTATGGGCTGCCAAAGTTCCACATCAAGTAGCATGGGCTGCTTGATGGGGTACTTAAGTATATTGGCTCTCCCACCTCAATAGTTAGCTTTTAGGGTGTGGTTCTCCAAGGTGCTTGGGTGCCTATCATTTGGTATTAAAACCGGTGGACGGAGGGTTCTAACCGGCAAGGAGGCCGAGTGAAGCAGTCGAGATGTCGGTTTTCCGGGTAAGGTGTATTGATAGGGACCAAGGTAGTATGGGCTACCAAAGTCCCACATCGAGTAGTATGGGATTGATAGCTTTTAGGGTGTGGTTTTCCAAGGTGCTTGGGTGCCTATCATCATCCATCATCCAATTCTTTCCAATACATGAAGCCAACGAGGATGGTGCTATAACAGAATGAAAAGAGTACAATAAAGATTTTCAAGTTTTCAATTCTAGCCATGGTTTGAGAATGGAATACGCTTATAATAGACTGGGCTAAAAAATACAGAAAAGAAGCCAGCTTTCTAGTCATGGGTTAAATAGAAGTATCTTCTCTTTGTTGGCTACGCTGGGTTGTTATGATTGCTAATTCAACCATATTTTAGTAAGAAGTTTATGCCCTTTCACTTCTTTCCCTCTGATGTCTGGTTGCTGAAAGTGTTCTTTGGGTTAATAAAACCCTTCTTCATAATAACCCCTGGATCCAAGAGATCCTCCCCTACTTTCTTCTCTTAGTAAATAATTCTATCTTTGACAAGGAGAAATGCAGACGGATATTTTGACCATTATAAATACAATGGCATGAAGATTACCCATTACTCTGTTAAGAAATAAAGAGGAATTCAAAAGTTAGGCAACTAACCTTTCCTGTTGACTGTCCATAGCCAGAGTAATCAGAAAGGAACAATAAAAAGGAGAGTTGTCAAAATAATTCCAAAGAACAGAAAAACATAGTTCCAGGAAACGCTATTTAGAAAACAAAGAAATATTCCAAATACAACACTTGAAAACACCTAAATCATTCTCATACATATTTTAACATGTATATAACAAAAGAAAGCCAAGAAAGAATTTCATTTTCAATATCCCATTCAAAGAAAATAAAGACAAATACAGTTTTAACTTTTGATGCGGCATTAAAACAGATTTCCAAACTGTTCACAAGGTAGTCAATAGCAACACTCCAACCCTTAGTTTGGATGGAAAAAAAATTAGGGAGTAAAGAATACTAGGAAGGAAAACTTCTTTTTACTAGTTTTGGAAGTTTTTCCTCCTTTTTCCTAGTATTCCCTCCCCCCATTTTCCCCTCAATTTTCCCTTCATCCAAACATAGCCTAAGGTGGGCACTAAAATTAAAAAATTCAAAACGGGTTGCCACAGTTTACCTTCTCTGGATTCATAGCCTTGATAGAATACAGCAATACTGAACTAGGGTAGGCCAGGTCACTGAAAAAACGGTGGTATGTTAAGATTTAAGAATCCTTGAATAATGTACAGGAATTGTAATGAGTAGACGAATGCAAAGAAGACCTGAATTTTGCATGTAATAAGAATATGAAGCACATTTATAAAGGGAAAGGGCTCAAAGTCTAAAGACAAGGACTGGCTGCCTATCTATAGGAACCACAGGGACTAAAACAAGGCTAGGCCCAAAATGTGATTATGTGAAAAAGGCAAACACGGAAGAACTTTAACTGTGTGTTTGAATTAGCTTTTAAGAATAACTTTTTTGATTTACGAGGTAAATATGTTAGAGGAGTTTTATCTCGGTTGCGCAAACCTAGGTTTGGAAAATTCCCAAAGACTCAATAAATAAAAAACCCTAGTGAAGAAATCCATTCGTAAGAACTATAAATCAAAAACCCAACATCTTGGAAGTTACTTCTATGGTTAGCTGAGCCTTTAAAGATGAAATCATGGAACAAAAAAACAGGAGAATTCCATAAATAAACATAAGGGAGCAATCAATTCAGGCTGAATAAAAACACAAACCGTTGCATATGCTCATTCCAGGGGAAAAAACGATCTTTAATACACTAATTAAAAAAGGAAATTAATAATTGAACAAATAGGAAGCGTTCGCTTTCTATGAGTATTACGAACCAATCTATGCAACTCCCAGAAATATTTATGCATCCAAGACATTTCCAACCAATAATGTTTTGCTCACCGCATCGTAGTAGTTCATCTATAGTCAACTCAATTCAACGGCTTGAAAAATAACAGTCAAAAGGCAAAGAAGAAAGAGCATATCATACCCCATGACATTGAGGCGAAGTCTATCGCTCAAGCATCTGACCTAAATCAGCAGCATTACCATGTGAATAGAGCATAGTCCTTGTAGCCTTGTGATGCTTAACATAAACCGCTGCGATATCGTTGCCTCGCCGAGTCCGAAGCTTAAGAATATCAACGTTGTCCTTCATGGGAACCTCGGGAATATAGAGTCGACCATCACCCGATTCGTCGGAGATCAAAGTGTAGGAAGGTGAATTTCGGGGCAAGAAGGCGAATTTGGCGGCGATTGAAGATGTGAGCCCGCCCATATCTTTTTATCATCCAAAGGCCCAGGATCCATAAAGGCGGAGCCTATTTGTCATCGTTCAGTAGCAGAAGGAGTATAAGGCGGCGCGTGGGTTTTGCGGGGATCGAGTGGATCAATAAACTTTTTAAACGTTGGAGGCTCTGATTTCAATTGTTAGACAGGAAGTGGCAGGTGTGTTTCGTCTTAGAGGAGGGGAGGGTAGAATAGTGAAGGGAAAGAAATGTGGTTAAATTATCTTTGGTTGAAGATATTTAAATTTTTGATAAAAATTAAATAATTTAAAAAAAATAAAAGAATAAATTTTGAACAAAAATTTAAAATATAAAAAAATAAAAAGATAAATTTTAAATTTTTCCAATCCAAAATTATAATTTACCTCCCTTCCTCAAACTAAACACGCCTAAATGTGTTGCAATCGTGGCTTTACGGTGATGTGGTGCGGTTAGGGCACAATGGGATTAAATTAGAATTTTCCTTTTCTTTTTGGAATTAAGGGGCAATTTTGTCCTATAAATTTAGATTAATACCATCTTTAATCCCTTAAGTTTATCCTCATTTTGGTTTTGATCAAAACCTATGGTTTAAAACTTGAGGAATTAAAACCAAAATGAGGTCAAACTTGAAGGATCAAAAATTATATTAACCCCGTAAATTTTTACCGAGCTACAATTTTGCCTCAGAAGTATAAAAAAATTAGCAATTTTGTCTTAGTTGTTATCCCAGTTAATTTTGACCGTTATATTGAGTTTACAGTTAACATGTCATCGACATCATTTTTTTTAAGGTACAAATTTGTTCCAGAAGTCTATATGTCATCTACTTCATTTTTTTTAAAATTTAGATTTAATATTTTCAAGGCAAATTTTCATTATAACAAAAATGACGTGAATGGCATGTGAACTATTAGTTCAACATATTTAGTTAACCAACGGTCAAAATTAATGGGGATCATGGTAATGACAAAATTACTCCCTTTTTTACATTTTCTGAGAAAAACTTTTAGGGCCGAAAAATTTTCGGAGAAAAATTACCCTTCAGTGAATCCTTTTCTAAGCAAAATTGCCCATTGATCCTTCTTCCTTATTTTACCTTGGAAATATGACCAAAGTGTAAAAATTGAGGAATTGAGATATGAGGCCCTAGAGTGGCTAGATGGAAGGCCCTAATAAAAAGACTCCATCCAATCTTTTGGGAAAAGAATCTCTTCACTTTTGCTCCATTTAATGTCTCAACCATTGAATTATATTTTAATGGATGTGATTTAACACATGTATTAAATAATATTATAATATTAAATATAATAAAAATATACAATTAAATATTATTCATTAAAACCAAGGTTCTGGGTTTCAAAACATTGATTAAAACATGATCAAATAGTTAAGACACTAAGTGGAGGGGAAATGGAGAGACCCCTTACCCCCTTTTTATACCGAACAATTACTTAAATCATGCATTCATGCTATTTAAAATGCTAGTTAAAAAGCAATAAATGTGTCAAATATGTATTACACTTTCTCATTATACCCTTACTTATAAAGGGAGTGCATAAGAGATAATGAATGAAAATTTATTGTAGAGATAATAAGTGGCATGTGTTTAATTAGGATAAAAATGAAAATGTTAGTTTAAAATTTTAGACAAAAAGGATGTGTTCCTTATATTAAATATCACACATATGAGAGAGAATGTTCCTTATAAAAAAGATTGGAGGGAGTAATATTTATTGAAGATGATCTTAAAAATTGAAATTATTTGGAAGAACTAATTACCCAAATAAAAAATTAAAAATACTCGTACTAAATTATCCCTACCAAACCCTTACATTCTCCTACCATAGCCTCTATTTTTTTCTTTATTTAACGAAATAATCATGTTTTATTCAAATAAATTTGACTTTCAAAGTTTGAAACTAATTCTAATTAATTAATTTAAATTAATAACTAGCACTAATTAATTTATTTTTCATTATCTTTTAATTAATAAAATTATTTTCTGTGGTGCTTTTTTTAATAATTAGTCTAGCTATTAGACCATAAAATTTGGGATTGATTATCATCTTCTACTCTTGTAGTTCTCTTTCCCTCCTTGTCCTATCTATGCCTTTATATTGAAATTTGAGCAGTTCAAATTTAATGTTTTATTAAAATATGAATAAAATGTCAAATTATTAAAAATAAATAATTAAATTAAAAAAATATTAAATTTTATTTATGATAATTTAAAACAATGATAAAAATAGTATAAAAGAATATTTTTATAAGACATTAAATCTAAACCGCTCAATTTCAATCTAAAAGCTGAGATAGGTAATGAAGGGGAATATGAAGGGAAAAGAACGGTAAGAGCAGAGGATAGTAGTTAATCCCATAAAATTCAACCGTATTTTTTTATGTACTATATGTTTGTATTTTATTTTAGACCAGTATAATTCCTGTATTACCATCAAATTGAATTTTCTCAGACTTAGTTAATATAATTAAAAATTAAAAGTTATAAAAATAATGATATCAAATATAAAAAACACACCGTATCAAGATGTTTACAACGCCACATTAATGTATTAAATTGCAAAGCTAAATGTTGAATTTATGGGTTCATAACAAAATCAACATGAAAATTTTCTACGATGACTTATTTATTGTGATAAATTATATATTTTTTATTTTTATAAATTTGGAATTGTATTAATTGAGATGATTTTCTTTAACCATAATGGCCAAGATTAAAAAAGTCTGAAAAAAATGAGAGTAAAAAATACATAAACAAAAAGGCTCATTATCCAGAAGATCTAAAAAAAATTTATTAATTAAAAACTTACGTAAAAATACATTAGTTAGGGTTGATTATTAATGCAATGTAATTTAGTTATTTAGGGGGTTATGACTATAAAATTAAAATTTGTTTGCATTAATTCAAATAAACCTTGATTATTTCATTAAATAATGAGAAAATTAGAAGATGCGGCTGGGAAAGAATGTAGGGGTTTTGTTAAGAGTAATTTGGTCCTCCCGGTCCTTATTATAAAATTATTTTTTTGAAAAATTAAGAAAGCTAAATACTAAATAACGTAACCATCACATATATTGTATATTATTATATTCTATATTAGTTTATAAGTCAAGCAAATTGGTTGGGTATAAAAATTATAAATATATATATGTATATATATGTATGTATAGATACTTTAAAATAATTTATTTCACTTCTTTAATTTCTCTAAAAAAAACTAACTGAATCTTATATTGAAGAAGGGAGTTAGTATTTTTCTTTTTCTTTTTTTAAATTTTGATAGTTGGTCCTTCCAAATAATTTTTATTTTTAAGAACCTTCCCGATAAATGTCATCATCACTATCACTAGGTCATTTATTCTAATTTTTCCTGTGATTTATTAGGAACCACTCATGCAAATGGATTCTTAGAGAAGAAAATTTAATAGCTGCCTGAGCAGCCAAAACTTCATTGATTAGGTCTTGATCTTCGTATCAAGCCATGCGACCACCATTTCAATTGCAAAATTTTCTATGGATGGATGTTTAGGAAGCTCTGATTAATTAGGTTGATAGTTGTATTGTTTTCTTTATTCCTTGTAGTGTTTTGCTTTTTAGGGTTGGTTTCCACTTTTAGTTTTGTTCTTAGTTTGCATTTGTTTTTACTGCTATTATAGAGGTTGTACTCTAATCTTCCTTTTAATGAATTTCTTGTTGGTTAAAAAAAAAAAAGGACATGATCATTAAATGGGAGAATGACCGTTAAAAACCAATTATACAAAAAAAAAAAAAAAAACATGCAAGAAAATTAATGTAAATTGAAAACTTTCTTATGACTACACTTTTAAATTTTAAAATTTATTATTTGATTAAAACCAATAAGCTTTTTTTCTCTCCTAATGAAGGCAACTCTATTTAAAGTTAGATCTAAGGAAATGTAAATATAGGCATTTCTCACAACGTTAAACATTGAGGGTCTGTTTGATGTGAGGGATTTGGAGGGGAAGGGAGAAGAGGGAAAATTTTTATAAGTAAAATTTTAAAAGATTGAAGAAGTAGGATAATAAAATTTTAATAAAGAGAATATATAAGATAAAAGAGTAAGAAAAATTAATTAAAATTTTTTAACCTCATTTTTCTAATTTTTTTTAAATTCAACTCAAAAAATTTTTTACTCTATCTACTTTTCCTCTCCTCCCCTCATACCAAACAAGCCCTAAGGGTCTGTTTGGTTTGAGGGGGGAACAAGGGGATTTTACTCCCTCCCCTTATTTGACACTACAGATTTTTTAGAATGGGAGAAAAATTTCCCCTCCCTCCTCTTATAACCCTCTCCCTGAAAATTAGGAGAATTTGGAGGAGAGATGTAACATTTAGACTTGATGTGACTTTTTTACTCATAAAAGTTTTTGTTATTCCCACACTGCCCTTCTTCACATCATCTCATCATTTGTAAATTTCATGTCCAACTTGAAATCTGATTCTTTGTCAGTGTCTGTCCACTGCTTCAGGAAGTATTTGGTTAATGGAAGCAAGTTATGTTGGTTATGTAATAATCTTTTGTCTTCCGATTTTTAATGTTCCCCCACCCCTCAGTTATATATATATAACTATAATTATAAAACATAATTTTAAATGTATGTGTATATTTGTATTAAATGTTATTTATAATTAAACTTTATTATACATTTAATAAAGTTTGAAAAAATGCATTCATAACATAAAGGTAAAATTATCTATGTAAAAATAATTTCCCTCCTCTCATCTCCTGAGTTAAATAAGATAATATTAAAATCTTTCTCATCTTCTTCCTTCTAATCAATCCAAATAAGATAATATTAAAATCGTTTCCCTCCCCTTCCCTCCCCTCCCCTCCACTCCATCTAACCAAACAGACCCTAATAAAACCAAGAAACTAAATCAATATAACTAAGAATACTATTCCACTAAAATCACTGTTCATAAGCAACCCATGGCTGCGATCTCTTCTCCCACCAAAGACCACTGTTCCCAACTAATAAACGGCTCAGATTTCTTTGACGTCTCTAGCTTCCACACGTTACGTCAGCGAACTTGAATTTCAAATTGTTGTCTCAAATATCCAGCCGCTGTTCCCGCCTTGCCCATTATTTAGTTTTTATACTTCTGCAAGGTCATTACCCCATTCTTGAAATGGTTGTCTCAAATATCCAGCCACTGTGATGTCCCTAGCTTCCAGACATTACGTCCCCTGTTCGTGATCTTCAAAACAGAACACATTTGTGTTCAAGAAGGCTGGATTTATTCTGCAGGGCTTTCAACCAAACAAATATTGGTTTGTACTCGACACCGTTTCCCTTTAATGGTTTCATATCCTAATAGTATATCTTCCATAGCACATATCCGAGATGTACTCTTTTTTTTTAGTTCGTTTGAAACATAG
Source organism: Inga laurina (assembly GCA_963855925.1). NCBI lineage: Eukaryota > Viridiplantae > Streptophyta > Magnoliopsida > Fabales > Fabaceae > Inga > Inga laurina. The sequence goes on from OY979703.1 coordinate 73,517,215, forward strand.
AAGATATTATGATCACTCGGATAGCAGCTTTTTTTGTAGTTAGATTTTATTCTGCAGGGGTTTTCAACCAAACAAATATATATTTTTTTGGTAGCCACTCTCTTTACCACCATATTGAATATACTCTGAAACTTCATCATGCAAACCATCGACCATAGCAGAGGAATTGCGTTTAAATGGTCATACACACTAAATGCTATACTTATTATCTGCATAAACAGGGCATCATTTTTATCTCCAAACATTAATGGACATCACACGGCTTTATGCTCACACAAACCCAAGTGCGATACTCCGAAGACAGGATTTAGTATCATATATGTTGAAGTACTCAAGGTGTACTAGACCGGTAATTACACATACCCTTATATAGTTTGTCAGTTCCTCATTTATTGTGATTTTGTGGTGTTGTTGAAGTAATGAGATTTGCTCGGTTGGTGCAAGCATTAAAGAAATTATTGCTCACACTATTTATACGGTCCACAAGGCCCAGTGCAAGTGTCATATCCTCTTCACTCCGAACATACTCTGTCTTTTTTGTTTTGTAGGCCAACTCTGCAATGGCCAACACTGACGAGGTTATTCGACTACCGCACTTGCGCGAAGGGTTGTGTGATGGGTTCGTTGTAGTCAAGGTTGATCGTATTGTTAACAAGGAAGTGGTACGCTATCCTCTCGGTCTACCTCGGCCAATGAAGGAGCTGCAAGCTGTACAGATCATCGTCTTCGATGAGTTGGTGAGCTCAACTTTCATGTTTTACTTACTGTATTGTGAAGAGTAGCAAATCCTTCCACAAAAATGAGACTGAGTTTACTCTTTCATTACCTACATTAGATGAAACGCAAGGTGGTAGTGTTGGATGAGGATTCGGTCATCGGGCGCCTAGCTCCAATGTTTGGCGAGGAGCGATGCTATAAGATCTCTAACTTCTTAGTTCGAAGGCATGGTGAGGGCAGTCGCATGAAGCTGTACATTAAGCTTCACCCAGACACCCATGTCGACTATTCGCTGAACCTTGACTTGCCTAAATATTGTTTTGAACTTAGGTGTGTTTCGCATGTTCTGAGTGGGATCCACAACTCTTGGGGATTAATTGGTATGTGAGCCTTGACTATATTAACTCTGTTTCCTTTAACGCATGCTTCAACCATTTATGCTAGCTATTGTTTTATGTTCAGATGTGTGTGGTATCCTCAAAACGATTGTTGAGCCAGGTTTGGGCCACTCCGGAGGAGTATATTGCAAAGAAGTTGTTTTATTATTGGTTGACAGTGGAGTGGTGGCTGTTGGGTATAATTTTTGTTGCCAAAAACTTCCTCCTTACCTATTTTTTGTCTATACTAGAATTGAGTTCAAGAGACAACTTTTTAATTTTGCAGGACACATAAAGTCTTGTCCTGTACGCTGCAAGGTGAATGTGCCGATACTACAATGAGAGCTTATGAAACTGTGGGCAATGATGATAATGTTTTTGTGGTTATTCAGTATGCTATGGTGGTTGGCAACTCACATTGTGGACCAAGTTTAGCCTCTTTTCACAATGCCACAAGGGTGTTCTTCAACCCGACATACCCAGAGGTTTATCAGCAAAGGATAAATATGCTCCATCGCCTTTTGCCCGATCCAGATGGATCAACCCTCCCTATTGTTTAAGGATGTGCGGTGGAGGGGTTTGTGGAAGGATTTGGACTAATGTTTAACCTTTTACTTATGTAGTTTTGGTCAGTTAGTACGTTTTCTTGATGGCAACCTACTGGTTTAGTCTACTGTGTTATTATGGGTCTCGGTTTAGTATTCATGTTGACGTTCCTCTGTTCTTATATTTTAATGTGTTGTCTCTAAGGTTGCATTTCATCTCCAAACCTTTTAGCCTGTTCTATATGACTGTTACTTTTAATGCAAAGCTTATTGTATTCATTCATTTTACAACTTCTAGAGATTTTTAAATAAAAAGTTCAAGTAAGAACAAAAAACTAAATCAACGGAATAACAGAGCCATATTTTTAAAAGTTAATCCTTTCTAAAGTGTTTATTGTTAAAATTTTAATATCATTTTCATTTCATATGCACCTTTTTTACATCAGAAGATCTTATTTCATTTATTGAAAAAATAAAAAACTGAATTGGACATCAAGTGAATATCTATATTTAATTACTGGTAAAGAAAACTATCATTTTAGTTGTAGGATTTCGTTGCTCGATTGGAGGCTTAGTTGTCAAAAAGCCTGTTAGTTTTGAATTAGGAGAAAGACCCGACTCCAGTACACTTTTTAATATGTTTATTGTAAGCTTGAAATGGAACTCCATGAGTACTGCTTCTTCAAAGTAATAGTAATTTTCAAATTAATTTTATTTAGTTTTATTAAATTTTATTAATTTTCAAATTATTATTTCTTTGAAGAAGTAGTACCCATGCTGTTCCATTAAACAATATGTAGGACATTATTTGCTCAATCAATGCCACGTACTGGACAAATGTCACAACTATTTAAGTCATGAAGAAACCTTTTACTTGGAATATCTTGAGTTGCCACGTAGAGGACAAATGTCACAATGCAATTCGATTAAAATGCTATAATTATCACTGAAAGTGAAAGATCTCTAAAAATCACTACAACAGAAAGTCGATGAAGACACGAAATCAAGACACATTATAAGGGATTAGACATGGCATGACAGAGAGCTAATAGTCTAATCCTTATCATATCCACTGTCGACAAAACCTAGCTCCGGCTCAAAGTCAGATGACCATGGCTAGGTTTTTCTTGCGGCAGCGACGTCGCTCAAGCTCAATCCGTCATCATCAGGCCTCGTCTTCTCTTCTGATTCCTTCAAGTTGAGTCGGCGTAAGTTAAAGTGCTCCGAACTCAATCAGAACTGCCTTTTCTTGCTGTACATTGGGTTAATACAAAAATCCAACTTTATTTTTGACAAGTTAACATCAAATACCTGGTCTTATATCACTTTTACTAAAACTGGAAACTATCCTATTAATTAAGTGGTTTCTGTGATTGTGTCATACCTATATATAACATGTTGTCTAGGGGTGCTTTTAGTATTTGAGAGGTAACTGTGATGCTGTCAAATTTTTTACCTTCCATTTTGACCATCCAAAAACATGTTAACATACTTTATATATAAAGACGTTTGCTGCTGCGTTTTGATCATTAGATGAGCAACTGTGAATGGATTCTCCTTTTTAATTCTGCTTTATTTATATGTTGAATATGTTGTTATTCTGTACAATGAAATATATTGTTATTTGCTTATCCTTTGGAGGTTCATTTTCAGATAGTCACTTTTATTATAATGTATGCTGCCATACATCTGTTATTTACTCCATAATGAATCATACCTTATGGCCACAACCTTATATAATAATGTAATGTTTTCCTGTTTTATGTAGCCCCCTGTTACACAGCAGATATTGGTTTATTTTTTTCTTTATACTCCGTTGAGCAATTATGATTCTGCCGTGTTTGACATCATCTCTGTTTCAATCTGCTTCTGCAACCTTAAATACAATTTTTCACTTATATGTCTCCTGCTATTCTGTACAAACAAAAAGTATCAACTACATCTTATTGCTTAATGTTGTTATCTCTGTTTTCTTTGCAGCCTATACATCCAAAAGCATTGTGTTTGAAAAGGAGTTCACAGAGTTCAAAACATGCAAATAGTGTAATCTCCAATATATACTTTTTTTTGTTGTCTCTTTCTCATTAATTGTTATATCATTTCTTCATCCATACTGAATGCATTCAATATAAAGTTGCCTGCTCATCAACACACACACACACACACAACTGCTGGTTTTTGTCTCTTTCTAATTACTTGTATTTCCTTTTTCAACATGTAGGCCTTATCATTACTTTGTGGTATAAAGTAACGACCTAAAAAATCCAGGTTTTTAGGTTATCTCATAACAAAATTTAGATGATTTGTTTATATAATTATCATGCTTTGTATGCATCCAAAAGCATTGTTTTTTAAAAGGGAAAATACATGACTTCAAATCATGCAAAAAGTGGCGTCTCCAATGGAACTTTTTTTTGTATCTGTCATTAATTGGTATATAATTCCTGTAGCTATACTTCATGAATTCAATGTAAAGTAACCTGCTCATCACCATAAATACACGTACATGCTTTTAATTGTGTTTTCATTTCCATCATGAAGACATTATCAATACTTTACAGTATATAATATCAATCTAAAAAACAAGCTTTTAAAGAGATCTCATTACAACATTTAAAATTATTTGTTTAAATAATTATCACCATATATACATACATGCTTATGGTTTTTGTGTCTTTCCCATTACTTGTGTTTTCATTTTCATTATGAAGACCTTATCAATACTTTGCAACATAAAACATAAACCTTTAAAACAAGGTGATAAAGAAATCTCATTTCAAAATTTAAGAACTTTGGTTTATAGAATTATCATGATTTATTAGATTTTTATCCCTTTTGGTTAAGAGTGGACACCTCATCACGTACATGATTTCTTTATTGTAGCCAGAAATGGCTATTCGAATACTAAAAGATAAAAAATGTAGTCAATCTTTAGGCAATTAATCCCCCAATGCAATTGTCCCTATCCCTCTGTCTACGCAGGTCAGCATCTGTCAAATCTTAAAAAGTAGAGTCTAGGTGTCATCAGTCAAAAATTTACCTATTATAGTTCCTGACCCTCTTCATCCATGCAGTCTGTATTGGTTTTCTTGGCCTTTTATTCCCTCATGATGCATGACAATGGCTCCTTTCTCTTAGTCTGCAAGTTCTGTTGCATGGAAGCCCCTTCATCTATCCCTTCCATCATTATGTTTGACCTGCATTCAAAATTCAAAACTTAAAAATCAAATTTTCAAATTCAAATCAATTCAAATGCATTTTCAATAGGCTATGATGGAGGGAAACATATTTCACCTCCAAACTCCAAAACCATCTTGGCGCCAGATTCAACAGTTTAATTTTTATCTCTGTCTATAAATACAATCCACTTCCCTTTTACATCCTACACTTAAACATATTCACCTTCTGATCTGTTGCCTCCATTTACATTCTAATCATATTCAGCTATGTCTCGTCGCTCATTACTTAAAGATATCAATGATGGCACTGAAAGGTGGTCAATTGTTGTTCGGGTCTTCAGAAAGTGGAATGTATACCACAAGTCTTCACCTTCTGATTTATTTTGTTCTACTATGATCTTAGTGGATCAAGAGGTATGTTAATGGGTCATATGTGAATTAGTATATTATCTGCCTTTTTATTTTTACCCAGTTCTGACATTTTTTTTTGAATTTTTATTGCTATTAGGGGACTAAGATCCAAGCCACCGTAATTGCTAAAAACTTGCATGAGAGATATCGTGACACTTTAATTGAGGGCCAGACCTATTTTGTTGCCAACTTCATGGTGTCACATAATTCTAATCAGTACAAAGGAACCACTCATCCATTCAAAATCATTTTCACTCAGCAAACATTTGTCCGGTCAGAAACTGCAAATATCCCCCTATATTCATACTCATTCATGCCTATCACTGATATCCTCAAGTCTGAAGAACACAACTTTGCGGATTACTTAATAGGTTATGTCTTTTTTACAAATTCAAAATTGCAAATTACAAATTTTTTATTGTAGTATCAGTATTTGAAGCTTCATCCACTTACTAACTTAATTCATTGTCTGGCCATGTAGATGTTGTTGCCTTTGTCAGATCAATGGGTTCTCTTGAGGAATACCGAAGGGATAATGAAACTAAGCATAAATTGAGGATGCTTCTAACCGATATTAAGTATTGATACTTTATAATAAATTTTATTTCTTTCCATTATCAATAACATTTCGATTTCATTATATTATATATGATTATCCATTAACTTCATATGTATGGTTCTAAATTATATTAAGTACTTGGTCAGTAACCACTTATATTTTCACAGTGAGAATGACATTGAGTGTGTATTATTTGATGAGTGTTCCACCAATGCATACATGGCCCAGCTGGAGAATATGGAGACTCCTGTGGTTGTTTTGATTAATCTTGCAAGGATTGCTTTTGCTGACGATGGTTTGCTCCATTTATTCCAAATCTGCTACCAATGTTTTTCCTATTTTGTAAAACTTTACCGACAATTAATTTGATTTTCATTGCTACATAATAACAGGACGTCCCCAAATATGTAGCTCATTCAATGCTACAAGAGTTTCTTTCAATCTCCCCATCAAAGAAGTCAAAGACTTGATTGATAGGTCCCTTTTTGCCAAACACTATTTCAGTATCATTTTTAATCTTAGAGAATAGTTTGTACTGACGCTATCAATACTTACATTATTATATTGTTCACGTGCATGCAGTGCTAAGGACCGAGAATCACCAATAGCAACAAGCTTAAGCCAACCCATGCCGTCCCAGTCAACCCAACAATCAACATCTAGCATTTTGAAAAATAATTCTAGGATTTCTGTATCCCAAATTCCTGACCAGAAGATAGTACAAACATTATTCTTTACTCTGTCAACTGACTTTATATCATATGAAAAACATATAGTCATGTTATACTCTATTTGTGTATAGGGAGAAAGCTTTGTTACTAACTGTCTGATACATAAGTTGGAGACTCGCCATGGCTGGACCTATTATGGTTGTGCCAAGTGTGCAACAAAGCCTAGAGATGAAGGGAATATATTAGTCTGTCCAACTTGTAAGAAAAAGCCAGACTCCATTGAGCCTAAGTAAGTCAAGTAGAGACAGTTTATTTAAAAACTTCATTATGTTTACATGTATACGTTCATTTCAATTATTCAATTTTTTTATTCACACGTTGTTGTAATGTCTAGGTTGAAGATTCATTACATGGTTAGGGATGAGACAGGCAATGCATCTGTTGTTTTTTGGGACAAACTTGCTTCCCAATTGCTTGGAAAATCTGCTTCTGAACTTAAGCAGATCCTGATAAGTGTATATAATGCATACATTTTGTGTCCTTTCTATTTGCAATATGTGACCTAATTATTTTATTCTTATGTTCTTATTATTTTCTTGCTATGTATTAGGAGCAACGTGAGTATGATTTTCCTGACCAATGTGATTCATTAGTGGGAAAGAGGATGCTACTCAAACTCAAGCGTAATGATTTCAATGCCAAGCATATTGGTTCAAGTATTAGTGTTATGCAATACACACTTTGTGAAGACTTAACTGAGAAATTCAATGATGCATCAACTGGACAGGTCTTTACTCTTTTACATCAAATACACCAATTTCATTTTCAATTTATGTCTTCATCCTAATCATTTCTTCCTAATCATGGTTAGGCCGAAGTGCCGCATGTCACTCTTTCTGAGCAGTTGGCCAAGGTACATAAAAAACCCATTCTAAGTTGGTGCTTTTCTAAGATGTTAAATATTCATTATATTCTAATTATTTTAAATGGTTTCTTCAGGAGCCAATCGATGTCAATGCAAATGAGGTTAATAATGGGCTAACCAATGCTGACAGTGTGAACCAGCCAAGTAATCCACCAGCTGTTGCAGCACAAGAAATTCCTCTATCTCAGCTTTGTCATAACGCCTCTTCTGCACCAACTAAAGGAAAAAGAAAGGCATCCTTGAGGAAAAGTTGTGTAGACAATATAGGCATGAATGAATCTCAGAACCCATCAAACTCAGTGGCAAATGAACCATTGCTGAAAACTGTTAAGCAAGAAAAGAAGTAGCTGAAGTTCCATTTTCAACCTACTTATGCTAATGCTAAGTTAACTTTTCCAACATCCCGTTGGATGTGAATTGTTGGATTTCCAACCAACTATATCCCTAGGTTTTAAATTTTATATTTAGTTTCTCCCTACTGTTGTTGTTGTTCTCTCGATCTACATTTATGTTTAGTTGTTGTTTAGGTTGATTATCTTTTTATGGTTCAGTTGCTTTCCTACAGTTGTTGTACTCCTTCAATTATCAATTCTTCATTTTAAAACAATATCGTTTACTCATTATATTATAAGGTTCATGCACCCAATATAAGCCATTGCATATTATACATCATGCATAATCCTTTGGAAACATGCCAAGGACAACGTTCAAAGATATAGTCACAAACCCATTTTCATTACACTTCGGCAACATTTGGTTTGGGAAAGCATTTGCATTGAACGACTAATATCTGCAGAATGGTATGTAAGATATAGTAAAAGACTGGCTTTGAAATTAAAACACTTGTACTCTGATGATATAAGCCTATATTATCTTTTACCTACTGAAATTATCAAATACAATTAATTGAGCAAGACAAGGCAACATATTATTGACATAACACAACTATACCAACATATGATCTAACGATCACTCTTGAACTTTAATCACATGTAGCATGTGGTGTCATACTTGCATGAAAAAAAAACTCTGATACAAATAAAAGTATACCTAACCTGGGCTATATAACCAGAAGAAAGCTATATCCTAGAAATGAGCTTTGACGTAATAAATTATATATGTGGCATTAGATAAGTTTGGCACGACACAAGTTTTTGGTTAAATGTTTTGCCCAAAATTTAATACTATTGTTTCTTGTATATGACAAAGGAGGTCACATCAACATAAAAAAAAAATGCATTTGATTAGTCATCCTGGGTTAAGAACATCAATTTTATTGTTATGTCTATAATAGCAAATAAAATTGGATTTGTCGCTAGCTTGAAATAACAAATCATTAGCTGCAACTTGGTTGCTGTTATCTCTTTCATTCACAGATGAGGGAAGAAAACTCTCTCAAAAGAGTTCTTCCCATATAAATTAATATAAATTATGTGAGCTACTTTTGGCAAGAAGAAAAAAATATTTGCATAATGAGGTTGAGGTTTTAAAAAAAATAGAAAATATAACTCAGGTCTCATGTACAAAAATTAAATATAGAGAGCTCTCAAGAAATTCAATTTCTTACTACTTTTATAAATTTGACATACAGTTGTAAATATAAATTATTAAATTTGGCTCAAAATTATGTAAGTTTGATTTGAAAAATAAATTTTTCGGACTTCTCTTTATGTTTTCTCTCTCTCTTTTTTAATCTGGAACCTATATACAGGCAACTTTTTCATAAAAAAACTGTAAAACACTAAAACTACAATATCCCAAATATACCTAAACTGGTACCCACAATATCAGGTCAAGAGAAAGAAAAGTATTCCATAGTTAAATAATGGCATGACTTTCAATATGCAAAGAAACAAAACGTTCCACCAACTATAGTTTACCTAACTATGTATGCAACTATAACTTGGCCTGGAACTATATTTTCTAACTTAAACATTAACCATGCATTGCTTGAGGACTATGAGACTTCGATTCTAACTAATGCATTGGTTTTGTAGACTTGTCCTATACGTTATCATATGTCTTTTTCAACCTGAAACCATTTCTCAAGCATGGCAGCCTTTAGTCAACACTTGAAAACCAATTATATTATATTATAATATATTATAATGTAATGTAATATAATATTGATATACCTATTGACCTTTACACCAGTGCGAATCTGCTTCATCTCCAACCCTCAACTTTTCATCTTTAAGGAGGCCATGACTCAAAAGTAGCAGGAAGTTCTACAGTGAAGCACATACATTCATTTTCGAATGACATTCCTGATGCTTGCTGCAACTACTACGTGAAGTTAATTTGATTCATAGGCCGAAGTACATGATCAGACCAAACACTTGGTAGATACTATATTTTCCTTCATATTTGTTGTTCATAAACCGATATACATTCGTTATATGTCTTCATTATAATATATACATGGACCACTCAACTTGGAAACTATTTACGTCCTTCTACTGTTTCTATATTCCTTTATTTACAGCTGATGGCCATTATTCTTGATGCTTCATGATCTTCTAGGGAAGAATGGAGAGGATTAGTACTTCATCCCATTGTACACCGAAAGACAAAGATAAAACCGTTTCTATCATGGAAGATCAAACCAATTGTGCAACACTTTACACACAACCTTCTGATGTTTTAACTCCACCTGAACCAAAGACCAAATCGAAACAACCAAGGAAGTCAGCTGTTCTCCAAAATGTAACAAATGTCTCATCTGACTTGTCAAATCGCTTTGGATGCAGCTCTAAACCAGGTTGAATAAATTCTTAACTAATTTATACATTGTTTCCACTCATATTCCAGTTTAATTTATCATAAGGTCCTTTGTTGTTTGATAGCTTGGCCTTCAAACATAAACACTATATCATCTGCTACAAAGAATGAATCTTTCCCACCTGTTGAACAAATATTCAAGCGTAAGAGCGCCAGGTTGAAGGCAATCCTCAATATCAACCAAACATCTTCATTGCCTAGAAAAAAATTATGTCAGCTTGGTGACAAAAATATGTATGAAACAAATCAAGAGAACACTCCACCAATTGTACCAGGTTTGCACTGAAACATTTGCATTGTTTTAATGTTTATATGTTTTCATTATTTAACTATAGTAAATGTTCATAATCATTTTCTCCTCTGTATTTTATTAAGCCTTACTTACTTCATTGTTATTTACATATAGCTCTCTTGAAAATCTTAATGCAACAGGAAGTGAAAAAACCAGTAACTATGTTACTGTCACAAAGACATTAAAGACAAACGGTAGACAAACATCAAGATTTAAAAGGAATACTGAAAAACAACAGTATCATTTGAAGGAACAGCCTGACTGCATTAAGATAGGTACCACACTCATTAACCTTTAATTGTACATTTAATTACTGGAGTTAACTAACCTGAAAGAGAAATTCAATTTTGAAAGTGCTAACCGTAGCCTGTCATCATTTCTACGTTTATGACTTGTAATTTCAGTTGAAGGAATCAACTACAAAGATATTACATTCAATCTTGATTTCAATGAAAGGAATTGTGCTGATGATATTATTTCAAGTTCAGATGAAGAAGGTAGTTCTTTTCGTGCTGTTATGCTTTAATATGTTAGTCGACATAATTTATTTTACCCTATTTTTTCATAGCTGCATATGAAAATAACTATCTGTTATATTACAGACCTCAATAATAATGGACACCATTATCATGAAGGTGTAAATGATAACCATATCCATGCTTCACCATGTAACATGTCTGATTTTGAAGGTAATACTTATGTAATAGTAATTTAATTTTGTATAGCATAATCAGTTGGTAGCATCATTAAAAGGGTAAATATGGAAATGTGAATTTGCAGATTATTTAGATGAAGGAGATCCCATCCATACATGCAAGTTCTGTGGTGCAACTTTCTGGTACAATGAAAGATCCAAAAAGGATTCAAAAAAAAGGATTGCTAATACATTCTCTATGTGTTGTCTCAAAGGAAAGGTGCAGTTACCAACAATGAAGACACCACCACCATTATTGTATCAACTGTTTTTTGAGAAGAATTCATTAGGGTCAAAGAATTTCCATGAAAATATAAGACAATACAATAACATGTTCTCTTTCACATCAATGGGAGGCAAAATTGACCACTCAAAGAATTGTGGTGGAGGCCCCTACTGTTTTGTTTTATCAGGAATGAACTACCATAGCATTGGGAGTCTATTACCACCCCAAGGTGCAAGGCCTGTTTATTCTCAATTGTACGTGTATGATACTCAAAATGAAGTCACGAACAGAATACAAGCTGTTAGGTATTTCATTACTATGTCATACTCAAATTTTACAAGGATATTTTCTTTATGTTTCTTATATAGATCTCTAATGCACTTATTATTAACAGCAAGCACCAGAAAGATTCGACAATTAACCCTGAAACAGTTGCAAGGATCAAGCAATTATTGGATGAAGTTAATCCTTTTGTGCAACAATATCGATTTGCATCCGAACTAATAATGAACAGAGGACAAAATGAAATGAAGCTATGCTTGCTAAGCACAAGGCATCATGATGGACGTACCTACAATGTTCCAACTGCATCAGAAGTTGCTGCTTTAATTGTTGGTGACATAGACATGAACTTCAATGTGAGAGACATTATTGTCGAAGAACAATCAGGGTACCCACAAAGAATCAATGAATTACATGCTTCATACTTGCCACTACAATATCCGATTCTATTCCCTTTTGGTGAAGATGGTTATAGGGATGACATTGAACACAGAGAAGAAACACTAGCTATAACAAAGACAAGAAAAAGACTCAGCATAAGAGAGTTTTTTGCATATAGGTTGATGTCAAGAGATCATGAAATTTCAATACTACTTCATGCTAATAGGTTGCTTCAGCAATTCATAGTTGATGGCTATACGATGATCGAATCACAAAGATTACACTGGATTCGAACTCATCAAAAGGAACTTAGAGTTGATTTGTACCAAGGGTTATCTGACGCTGTTATCAGAGGTGAAACAGATGCTTGCTCAACCGGAAAAAGGATTATATTACCCTCAACATTCACTGGTGGAGCTAGGTATATGCTACAAAATTATCAAGATGCAATGGCAATATGCCGGTGGGCAGGATATCCAGATATTTTCCTAACTTTTACCTGTAATCCTGCTTGGCCCGAGATTACCAGATATTGTAAACGTCACTCAGTAAATGCTTCTGATAGGCCTGACATACTTTGTAGAGTGTTCAAGCTAAAATTGCAAAAGCTGATGAAGACACTTAAAGAAAAGAAAATCTTTGGAACTATACGTGCAGGTAAAACTTAAATTTTTCATGTTAACCTTTATTATTCCCATGCCTATATTAATGTCAATTTAACTATGCTTATGCTTTTGTCCAGAAGTGTACACCATAGAATTCCAAAAGCGAGGTCTTCCGCATGCCCATATACTTCTCTTCCTTGAACCATACGACAAGATCACAACTCCAGAAGCTATTGACAAGGTGATAACTGCAGAAATTCCAGATAAGGAGTCATCACCTTTGTTATATGAGTTGGTAAAGAAATTTATGATTCATGGTCCTTGTGGTTCAAGTAATTATAAATCACCTTGTATGAAAGATAAGAGGTGTTCCAAGCATTTCCCCAAGCGGAGTACTGAGCACACAACTATTGATGAAGATGGTTATCCTACATATCGAAGGAGGGATGATGGTCGAACAATTGAAGTCAAAGGCATACCATTAGACAATCGGTTTGTTGTTCCATACAATCCAACTCTTCTTCAAATGTTTCAAGCTCATATAAATGTTGAAAAATGTAACCAGTCAACTGCCATAAAGTACTTATTCAAGTACATTAGTAAAGGCAATGATCGAGTAGTAGCTGGAATTTTTGATAGCAGCAAGAAGAATGATGGTCAGAACTTACATGATGAGATCCAACAGTATTATAATTTCAGATATATCTCTGCTTGTGAGGCTGCTTGGCGCATATTTGGATTCGAAATTCATCATAAATGGCCTTCTGTTGAAAGATTAAGTTTTCACTTGCCCAACCAACAGTATGTTATATATGCTAACACTGATGATGTCTCAAATTTGCTAGAAAAGCCAAGGGTTTGTGAATCACAATTCTTAGCTTGGATGAGCAAGAATGACAAAGATGAATTTGCTACTACCCTTACATATGCTGAGTTTCCACATCATTATGTCTACAAACGAGATAAAAGGATATGGCAGAAAAGACAGAGAGGATTTGCAGTTGGCAGAATTGCAAACGCTGCTCCAAGCTCTGGTGAATTATACTACTTACGCATCCTGCTTACAAAGGTCAGAGGTCCTAAATCATTTGATGACATCAAAACAGTTGATGGTGTGACATATGACTCATTTAGGGCCGCATGTGATGCGTTAGGGTTGTTGGATGATGATAAGGAATACATAAATGCTATAAAGGAAGCTTCTTCATGGGGTACTGGAACTATGTTGCGGAAGCTATTTGTCAGCATGCTTATATCAAGCTGCTTGCAGCGACCTGACATTGTTTGGAAGGAATGTGCTAAGATTCTATCGGAGGATTTATTATATATACCACGTGACCATCCTCAATTTTCATGTAAGCGTAACTAACACACATTTATATTCAACCTTGATTTTGAACCTTTCAAATAATGCTTCACTAATTGTATTATTAATTTTCATATCTCAGGTGTAAATGTATCAGATGATGAAAAGGAAGATGCCGCTTTGAAAGAGATTGATCAATTCCTTAATGCAAATGGAAAGAGTTTAAAGGATTATCCTAGCCTTCCATTACCCACAGCATCATCAACACTTGATGTGACAAACCATTTGATTCTCCAAGAGATGAGCTATAATAGAGCTACCCTTCAACGTGAAGCGACATCACTAATTGATTCTCTTAATGTAGAGCAAAAACTGATTTTTGATAAGGTGATTTCCTCACTTAATTCACATGACACAGGTTTCTTCTTTGTACATGGTTATGGTGGCACAGGGAAGACATTCTTGTGGAATGCATTAACTTCGTCATTGCGTGCAAAAGGAGATATTGTATTGACTGTTGCATCAAGTGGGATTGCAGCTACTTTACTGCCTTCTGGTAGAACTGCTCATTCACGGTTTGCAATACCTATCCAAGTTAATGAGTACTCCATGTGTTCAATCAGACAAAATTCAGCACTAGCCAACTTAATCATTAGCACGAAATTAATTATATGGGATGAAGCACCAATGGTTCAACGTCATTGCATTGAAGCATTTGATCGTACCCTAAAGGATATCATGCATTCTGATAGGATTTTTGGCGGCAAATGTATTCTTATGGGTGGTGACTTCCGTCAGATACTTCCAGTAGTACCAAAAGGGACAAGAGCAACGATAGTAAATGCATCTATCAGTTCTTCATGGATATGGGATCATTGTAGCATATTTCATTTGACAAAGAATATGAGACTGACGGCGGGCACATCACAACAAGAGATTGAGAAGCTACAATGGTTCAGTAAGTGGCTTCTAGATGTTAGTGATGGTAAATTAGGGGAACCTCATGATGGAGTAGCAGAGATTGAAATTCCACAAGAGCTCTTAGTTGATGAGTCTTCAAACCCAATACAAGCAATTGTATCCGCTACCTATGACAAATTTGAAGATAATTTAGGTAGTAATGACTACTTCAATGATAGAGCAATACTTGCACCAACAATAGAGATGGTCGGGCAGATCAATGATTACATGTGTTCGCTATTGTCTGGTCAAGCTCATGATTATCTAAGTTGCGATTCTGTTTGTAAGTCTACTGATGACTGTGATAGCTTTGATAACCTGTATACAACAGAATTCCTTAACACAATCAACAGCTCAGGATTGCCACCACATAAGCTTTCCTTGAAGGTTGGAGCACCAATTATGTTGTTGAGGAACATTGATCAATCTAGTGGCCTATGCAATGGTACACGACTACGGGTAGCTAAACTTGGAAAGAATGTTATTGAGGCAATAACATTGAATGGTTCTAACCCAAACAAGAAGGTGTTAATTCACAGGATGGACATGAATCCTTCTGAAAGTAGATGGCCATTCCATATGCGAAGAAGACAATTCCCAATTAACCTTAGTTTTGCAATGACAATCAACAAGAGCCAAGGCCAATCACTTCGTCATGTTGGGATATATCTATCAAAGCCTGTATTCACGCACGGCCAATTATATGTAGCACTCTCTAGAGTGAAAAGCATGGATGGGCTGAAGATTTATGTGCCAAATGATGGGCATGGCAACAGGAGGACAACCACGAATGTTGTATACAAGGAAATTTTTAGAAACTTGGTGAATTGATGTTATGTGTCTACTGCAACAGTAATACTTTATATCCAATGATATCTTTGTGGTTATATGGAATGTTTATGCTTTAGCAACAGTTAGTGTAGCTGTGTTTATTTAAATTTCAGTCTCATTGCTTTATGTTGAGAAACAAATACACATCATTTAGTGTCGAAGCTGTATCATATTATATGATGGATTAACGTGAGTTGAAACAAGTGTAATATTGGTTTAAATAAATGCTCCCCGCGCAACGCGCGGGGGAGTAAATGCTAGTTAAAAGAAAACACGTCCCTCACAGGATCGACGTTAAAAACCAATTTGACCAACGTTAAGGCTGTCCTGCAGTGGTCCGCATAACCCATTATATTTTTTGTTTTAGTGTTTTTTATGTTTACATTTCATATGGTGGGAACCCCATTTTATATCTATTAAATCGGTCATTTGAAAAGTAATTTATTTCATATCATAGAAATGTTATAAAAAGTCAAGGTTTTTTTATGTTTGGTTATAATAATAAAAATTTATTTATTATTTAATAGATTTTAGATTTTATGATATGCATCGGAAAAATGATTTATTATTTAGTTATTTCTAAATTTTATGATATCTATGTTTATCTCGGTATTTTTACTGCATTGTCTCTGACTTTTTTATTTAAATATTTTTAGGAGCTACTCAAAATAATTAGAAATTTTTTTTTTATATTCTGAGTTAAAAAATTAAACTAGTATTGTAAAATTCCAAAAAGTGACTTTTTCCCCAAAAAAGAAGTGATTTTTCAGACTGTAATCAATAATTTTTTTACTTATCTTTCTGCTTAAAAGGAAGATTTAATTTATTTTCTTGCCTCAATTTTTAAGGGAGAAGAAAAATTTCAAGTCATCATGCTTTTATAATGAAAGAGCTATATGTGAAGATGTAAAGGCAATATATCTTTGAGCATATAATGAAATTTGATTTTATAATATTATGATGGATTGCATTATTAAATAAATATTATAAATATTAGTATACAAATACGATTGTTATAATATTTTTCACTAAGGCACCTCTCTAATAATCCATCAATAAAAAATCAATAAAAGATGAGTAATTCATTCTTATTTTAACATTTCATGTGATTGCAACAAGACTTTTAATCCAATAATGGCTTATCAGTTATCACTTCATCAACCATAGTGTGTCCAACAGTATCTTAAAGTATTGATTTGACAGGAGTTTGCAAAGGTGGTTGTTATTCCTATATATCCTTCTATTCTTATTTATGAGACATTTTAAATATTTTTTATTTAAATCAAGAAAAATTTTAAATCTTATTAACTCTATCATAAAATTTAATAATTTTTCAACTTTACCCCTATTTAATATATATAATACCAAATGAAAAAAAAAAAGTTAACAAAATAGTAAATTAAGGATTAAATTATACATTCACTTTAAAACTTCAATAAGGTGCTTTTTAAATAAGATAAAAAGAAAAGAAAAAAAAAAGCTTCTCCCTATTATATATGTATAGGATGAGAAGAGTATATTGAGTGCCTCTGTTAGTGTTCCTTCTTTCTGCAGTGAGTGTGGGTATATGAATCAACAAGTTCACTTCTTTCTGCATCAATGGGCGTCATGGAACTACGTGTTCTTCAGGTATGTGCGTCAATCGTCAGTCTTTTTTTTTTTGGATTACAATGACAAGAGCAAGCTCTTGAGGCCATAGTGGCCGATAAGACAAATACAGAGAAACATAACTTATGATTCCAAATGTAGGCTGAGATCAGCTAACATTTGGAACGAACAGAAATCCGGAGGGCACTGCAATAAAGACAGATCGCTGTTCAAGTCCAATGCTTTCTTTGCCAAAACGTCGGCACATTTGAGTGCTTCTCTATGACAGTGGTGAATCTCTAATTCCCAATCCGTGTGGATTAAATCTCTGACCTCGTCCAACTCATGCTGTAGGGGATGATAGTGGCCACTTGTCTGGAATAACAACTGAATTGCCTCTAATGAGTCAGTGAAGAGTTTGATCTTTCTGAACTTCTTGGTTTTACAAATTTGGAGACCAATGCGGATAGCCTGAATCTCCGCAGCTGTTGAGCCCAAACTGAAACCAGTATTTTGTTGGAAACCACAAATCCACGCTCCGAAGCTATCCCGTACCACTCCTCCAACTGCTGACATCCTGTGAACATCCACCGCAGCATCCACATCGATCCGAATAAAACCTTCTGGTGGAGCTTTCCAATTTACAGAGTATCGCTCAGGGACTCTGAAGATCTTGTGCTTGAACCGGCCTTCTTCAATTCCTTCATGTAGAAAATGCAATCCTTTGTGTAGTAGTTTTTGAGGTAGGACAAAAGTCCCTTCAAAAACTTTGTTGCATCTGTTCTTCCAAATTAGCCAGCATAGAGAACCGAAGACCCTCAGCCAGGGCCACTGGGAATACTTACGGTTCCCTGGTGATTGTTGCATGTTCCATTTGATCCAAACCTGTAAATTGCCAGAGAAAAAAACAGAGTGATAAGCAGGGTTAATACAAG
This sequence comes from Inga laurina, assembly GCA_963855925.1. Lineage (NCBI taxonomy): Eukaryota > Viridiplantae > Streptophyta > Magnoliopsida > Fabales > Fabaceae > Inga > Inga laurina. The sequence goes on from OY979703.1 coordinate 73,535,479, forward strand.
AAAACCATACAGAACTGGCAAACTCGCAGTCTCTCAGAGTATGTAATGCTGATTCCTCACAATTACACTTGAAAGGGCACTCAGGATTTAATCTCTCATCTCTCTTTGCACGAATAGAATTTGTAGGAATTCTCTCTTGAAACAGTTGCCACATAAAGAATTTTACTTTCTCTGGAATAGGCCATCTCCAGATACGTTTCCAGATCGGATCGGCCGGATCCTGGAGCGACGTGTAAATCATGGAATAAGCTGATTTGACACTGAAATTTCCATCTGGAGATTTCCTCCACCAAAATAGATCATTTCCAGTTTGGGAAGGTGGAGAGACTTGTTTAATTCTTTCAATCACCCACCACGGTAAGAACATACTCCATCTCTGTAGATCCCATTCCCCGTCAGGACCGACGAATTGCTTGACCACATCTTTAGGATTGATTAGGTCATGATTTCTGTCTACATAAAAAATGAGGGGCTGTTCAAGACTCGTCCATAGATCCCACCAAGCATTTGTTGACCGTCCGCTCCTGAATTTTTTTCCCACAGCTTTCCTAAATGTGTCCCAAACAGTTGTAATTGCGCTCCAGGTAGCGGATTGTGACTTCTTTCTCTCAACTCTTGGGATTTCATTTTGCCCGCAATCATATTTTGCACGGAGAACTTTCACCCATAGAGCGTCAGGTCTAGTAATGAGATTCCAGCACAGCTTCATGATGAGAGCTTCGTTCTGACTGGATAAATCTTTGATACCTAAACTGCCCATCTTCTTGTCGAGCTTGATTTTATTCCAAGAAATGAGATGCATTTTCTTGCTATCCTGCCCCTGGCTCCAGAAGAAATTTCTATTTATTTTCTCGAGATCTTGCAGGATACCTTTGGGGAGAAGGGTAGTTTGCATCTGGTAGAATGGAAGAGTCGAGAGGACAGAGTTGATCAGGACTGTTTTCCCAGCCATATTTAGGAATTTACCTTTCCAAGAGGAGAGCTTTTTATGAACTTTGGACACCAAAGGTGCAAAAGTCATTTTGGTAGCTCGCTTATGGAGAAGAGGTACACCTAAGTATTTACCTAGGTCACCGGATATACTGATACCCAGGGATTGGCCCAACTGCTGCGCACGTTGGAATTGGACATTCCTGGAGGCAAATATTTTGGATTTCTGAAGATTAATCCTATGGCCCGATACCTTGCAGAAGAAGATCATCAGATCTCTAATGATCTCCATTTGACTAGTGGAAGCCTCAGCGAAGAGAAGAAGGTCATCGGCAAAGAAGAGATGTGAGATATTTGGACATGATTGACTAATCCTCAGAGGTTTCCATCTTCTCTTATCCACAGCTTGATTTATCAATTAACTCAATCTCTCCATACAGAATATGAAAAGATATGGACTCAGAGGATCACCTTGTCTCACACCTCTTGAGGATTGAAACTCAGTTGAAAGGGATCCATTCCAAATCACTCTCATTGTGGGAGAGGATACACACATCATTATTAACTTAACAAAGTGATCGTTAAGGCCCAGACTACGAAGATTGAAAAGCAAGAAGTTCCAATCAAGCCTGTCGAAAGCTTTTTCCATATCTACCTTGATGGCGACATAACCTTTCTTTTTCCTGGTCGTTCTCATAGTGTGAATAGCTTCCTAGGCCAGAATTATGTTGTCGCAGTTTTGCCTGCCCCTGATGAAGCTACATTGAGTAGGATGAATCAGGAAATCCATAACTGATCTCATTCTGTTAGCGAGCACTTTGGTGAGAATTTTGTAGCTCACATTGCAGAGAGAAATGGGCCGAAACTCCTTAAGCGAGGCTGGATTATCAACCTTAGGTATCAGGGTGATGTGAGTCTGATTGATGTCTTTAACTTTTCTAGGATCTCTAAAAATGGAGAAGATAAGATCACAGATCTTTGGCCCCACAGTGTTCCATTGTGTCTGGAAAAAATGTGGTTGGAGACCGTCCGGACCCGGCGCCTTGAAGGCGCCCATCTCAAAAGCTGCATTTTTTATTTCCACAACGGATACATCTTTTTGGAGGTTAGAAAGCTGCGATTCGTCCAGTGATACGAAGTCAACTGGCCATTCCGAGACATTTTGCACCTCATTATCCGCCGAGTAAAGATCTTTGAAGAAGGTAAGGGCGGCCACTTTAAGATCTTCTTGATTGGTAATCCAGTTGCCTTGGTCATCTTGAAGAGAATCTACTTTACTTTTCTTTCTTTTGATTATGGTGGAAGAGTGAAAGAAGCTAGTATTTTTATCACCATACTTGAGCCACCTACATCTTGACTTTTGGTACCAGAGGAGCTCTTCCTGGTTTACAACCTTGATATACTCTTTCCAAAGTTTCCCTTCAAGTTTTATTAAACCCGCATGAGGACGCACCGAGAGTTGACGATCGATCCCCTCCAAGTTTTATTATCGTTAGTCTTATTGAATGAATTAATTAGTAATTGAATTTGATCTACCACTCACTCTGGTTTTTATTATAAGTCCATTTTAATAAATTCTTATATACTAAGGATTGTTAGTTAAGTCATTAAATACGCTTTAAGTTTTTTAAGTTTACCCTTATTAAAATTTCTTTCTCTACATTTACAAACTATTCTCACATCTCTCTCTTGTTTCTCTTTTTCCAATAAAAATTAAATAAGGGTAAAATTGAAAAATATTCATTAATAACATGAAAATTGACTTATATTTAGGATAAAAAATTTTCTTCTAAAAATGGACTCATAACAAGGATCAGAGTGATATTATTATTTGTTGGAATTTAAAGGATTATGTAAGGGGAATAAGAACCTCTAAAATATTATTATAAATCCTTCAAATTTCAACATGGTATTAGAGTTTAAGAGTTCGATTAGAACTTGGATTCTTTTACTTTCCCTCTTTTATTTAGTACTTTTCCCAACAATTTGACAAATGCCAGAGTCGATCACATGGCTCTTATGTCAAGAATCAATTCTTAAACTCAAAGCAGCACTATTTCTTCTTCCTCATCTACAGCACCTCCTAAAGTTTCAGATATGGCACCAAAATTATCAGAAAACCAAATTATGGTCATTTACCATAAACTTTATGGAAAGAATTACCTCTAGTGGTCTCAGGGTGTGCTGAGATATCTACGTGGCAAGAGGGATAATAAATCTACAGGTCTTTATAGTTTCAACCAATTTTTAATTAGACCCCTATAGTTTTTTTATACAAGGTCCTTATACTTTCACCTATTTTTAATTAGGTCCTACTAATTCTTTTATTAGGTCCTTATTGTTTTACCTGCTTTTTAATTAGGTCCTTGTAGGTTATTTCATAATTTTAATTAATTAATTAATTTAATAGAAAATTAAAAAAATGATTAATATTAAAATATAATTTACTAAATATAAATTTTAATTAATAATTATATAATTAAAAAATAATTATTATAACTAATTATTAATTATTAATTATTAATTGTATTATATTTGTAGAAATTATTATACTAATTCAAATTTCATTATTCTAAAAAGTAAATAGAAATTATATTTTAAAAGTAAATAATATAAATATAAGTTTAATTAAAAAATAATATTATAATAATTCATGAGAAAGAATGTTACAATAAAATTATTATAAAAATTTACTATTTATAGAATATTAGTATTTATAGAATAATATTTAAGGTTATTATATTTTATATATATATAAAATAATATTATTAGAATTTATTGGATAAATAAAAAAAAATAGGAACCTAATTAAAAATCATGTGAAATTGTAAAGACCATAAAAAAGAAAGAAAAAACTATAAGGATTTGATAAACAAGTGAAAGTATAAAAACCTGATAAAAAGAGGGAAAAAAACTATAGAACCTAATTAAAAATTTGTTGAAACTATAAAGACCTACAAATTAATTATCCCTTTAAAAAATTGAATTTTTTTTTTGGTGGAAAAAATTGAAATATTTTAAGGAGAAAATCCTTTTGAAGACGCCTATATTTTTCTTCAATTTTCAGTTTGGTACCTACATGTTACAGCGGCTAACAGAGCAAAGTTACATAAGCTAACAGTATTATCAAAGTAAAATTAAGGGTAAAATACATGGACTACCTCTCTGTTTTACCTAAATTACACAAACATCCCTTCTATTTTGAAAACATATATAGACCTTCCTTGAAATTAAAATGATTGTTACAAAAACCTCCCATTAAAAAAAATAATCTCAAGGTGCAATGAAATTTCATTTTAACCTAATGGGGTGTAGTGAAATTTCATAATCTTAAAGGTTAACTAAATAAAATTGTTTCCATAAGGTCTAAATGATATTTTCCCTTTAAAAAAATATTAAAATAATAGAGAGAGAAGACTTATGAGACTCACAATGCAAAAAGTAACGGAAGTTAGATCTCCTTAACTGCCTTACTATAGATTTTTTTTTTTTTGGGAAAATAAGTGCTTATTACATAAGTCGAGATAAAACTCCTCTCACATACTTACCTCGTATTCTATAAATCACGATTTATAAATATTTATAAGTAAAAAATAAACTATCCCAAACGAACACTATATTTGCTTCCAAATTAATTGTTTGGGTCTACTTTTGCACAAAAAACAATATATAGTTCTTATGAATGCTCATTGTAAAATCTTTCATTGTTAAATTTACACCTTTATCCTTAAATAAATTATTTAGTGACTGAGACTTCGAATTTGATAAATAAAAGAAAAATCATGGTAGTTACCTTGATTTGTACCCAACAAATGTTAATATTTTCTGTGCCAAAAAAAAATATTGTTATTCTGTATCATCAAAAATTATGCGGTGGAGATCAAGCTGGTATAAAGGAAAAATGAAAAGTGGGAGGGGGAATGAATCATGCAGGGACCGTGAAAGAAAGAGTTGGAAGCAAAGCACATGCATCATCACCTCATCATAGCTCACACGCACGCGCGCGCCCATCTCTCTCTGTAGCTTTCTATCCGCTAACATCGGTCTTAAAGATAAAATCTCACCCTACTTTTTCTTTTATATTTATACTATTTTGGTCTTAAATATAAGAGCAAATTGACTATTTTTTTAGAGATAAAAAAGCAAAATTAAATTGCATTAAAGTATATATATTTATCATTTTTTCACTAAACTAATTCACTTAACTTATAAGTTGATAAATAATCTAATAATATACAATATCGGTTATGATTAAATAGTTTATTTATCTTTTTTAATCTCTAAAAAAAAATCAACCAAGTCTTATATTAAATATTAAAAGAAGTATTTGTTTTTCGAACTAACCTATCGATTGCACATATTAAAAAGAATTTTGACAATAAAGGTAGTTTCTAATGTAAATGATGGGATATGATACTTGAAAAAACCTTCCACACATTTCTTACAATTATCTCATCTACTATATTTAGGATTGGATGGAGAATGATGTAGGAGAATTAAAAGTTAGAATAGGAGAATGATGTAACGTATTATTCAGATTTGCAGGGAGAATGATGTAGGAACATTAGAACATGATAGGAGAGAATCAAGTTTGAAAACGAAAACGAAAACAAAAACAAACAGAAAAAGAAAATGTTCTTACACCATCATGACAACAAATGTGAAATTCTTTATCATTTACATGAAGAACCAATTCACAACAAATCCAGCTAAAGTGACCAATGAACACCTATATATGTCTTACTTCAGTAAAAGCCATCATCACATGGCTTTACCTTCATCTTGCAAAGGCTCACGAAGCGTCCCAAACATCCAATCCATCCATATCGTGAAGTGGCCGTAGTTATGGCGGTACGTGGTGTGGTGAATAGTGTGGTAGCCAGCCCCCATGACAGGCCACAAGTTGCCATGAATACAGTCATGAATATTTGCAGTCCAGACGCATTCAACGAATATCAGAACTAAATGTGCTGTGAAATGGGTAGGGATGATAAAAAGAGCAATAGTGTGTGGTAATGCCTGAAGAATTCCATCAAGAGGGTGAAAGGCCAAACCTGAGATGTAGGACAAAACAAGAAACCAGGAGAAAGTAAGTCCAACCTTATATCAGAGTGCTAATGCGAATTATGGAAGTTTGTGATACGAAGTTCCACAATATGAACTATGAAATTGAATCTTGACATAAACGAAGTTGGTTAAGCAGTGTAAATGCAACTTCTAAAAAGAAAATGCGAGAAAACTGTTGAGGGACAGGGGATTGGGAGCATTACTTTTTGGTATCACTTAACAGAATAAATTTTCTTAATAAAGTTCAAGATGAAGTCCTTTTTTAATTGAGATCTATGACTCTATGGATAAATAAACAAGCAAATTTACTAATTATAAGTTTCTTACTGAAGAAAACAACAAAGATGATAATGTGAATGTTAAAGTGAAAGTCTTCAAAGTGTGTGTAAAATGAATTCAGTTCAATAAAATAAACTACTGGATTACAGATTCTCTCCATAACATTGCATGTATGAGTGGTTTTTTACCATCTGATATTGAATTACCAGTCGTGAGTCAATCTGTATGAAATACTACCATTTCAGTTTCTATTTGTAAAACCTCTCAACATAATTAGCCAAAATTCATTTAGAGAAGAGAACGGCGGGAGAACTTGGTATCTTGTATTTTTCTTTTTTTTTTAACTAATAATACCACCCCTGATTAAGTTGTTTTCTGCATATTCCAGCCAACAAACAGTCATTAAGGCCATAAAGAAACATCACAGAATTTAGCTCAAGTATCAGGCTCCCTGTGAATCCTGTTTCTTCACTATTTCTGGGGAGAGCGTGTGTGTGTGTGACTGTCACTCCCGATGGTCCAAAATAACTGTTTTACTTGAAAGCTAGAGTAATCCTCAATTACCAACAGAATTGACGTTTCATCATATCATCAAATTTCCATTCAGAATAATAATGGGGCAATAAAAATGATTATCTGCACTGCTTGCCTTGGAAAACACACACAAAACACACATCAAGGTGATCACTCACTCAAAATCTTCCTTTCAATATCAGTAACGCCTATTACAGTAAATGAATGCCATAATTAAATAACCCAGGATAGAAATGAAATTACATTTGATATTGATCCCAACAACCATTCTTCTAATAGAAGAAATGAAAAAGGAAATAAAAGATAATATTAACTTGACAAACTAAACATTTGCTTGAGTAAATCATGTACTCACCGGCAAATGGAGACAGGGTGTTCTGTTTGTTGTAGATGTGATGAGTAGCGTGAAGATACTTATAAAGTGGTTTTATGTCATGTAACTCCCTGTGCACCCAATAAATGCCAAACTCCACCATAACTAGGTAAACTGCTACATACACAAGGTAAGCAGGCCAACTGACATCACTTGCTCTTGGAAAACACTTAGTCCACCCATTTTCTGTCACGTACTCAGAAAGAGCTGGAAGCAAACTGTACCAAGGCATCCCCTTCAATGCAACATATATTTGCAGAAGCATGGCTTTACGAGAGGGGATCGCATCTACAATAGAAGATTTCAAAAGGTCAGGCAAAACAAATTTAGGAACAGCTCTATATGTACCTTTAATACATAAGATAAACAAACACGCTTGCCAATAAAATCCCAGACCAGAGTTTCAATTAATTGAAATTTCATAGATACTGACTCAGCAACCTTCTAGGACTCATGAATAAAACCAGCTCAAGTTTACTTAACAGAGGCTCAGAAACAGACTACTCCATTCTATTGCAAGAATCCTGACAAAGCTTAGGAGCTTAAAATTGTACAGACAGAAATGTAATTTATCAGATTATTCTAAGTTGTGGATGAAACATTATAACATGAAGAAAGCAGCCAAGTTATGGTGAGAGAAAACTCAAGTCATGTTTCAACGAGTCCTTGAATTGCAGTGTGGGAAGTAGAATAGTAACTTTAGACAGCCTACATGGCCAATAAACTAATGCTAATTTTAATAATAAACACACGAAAGAGACATAGGATTCAATGATTAAATATTTAGCCAATATACTAAACAGTTGAACGACGTCACAGAGGCTTTGGCCCCTCTTCTACGCTTTCAGACATTTAGCACCAGATAACAAATTTTAGGGAAGCACCAAACAGAACTCAGATTCTCGAATCTCCACGGCTAATGGATAAAACAACAATCAAAATCAGATGCTTAACAAATACAAAAAGGAAAAAGAAGGACCAGTCCGAGTAACTGATTAGATGGCAATATTCCGAAGGATTAAATCATTTCAAATCAGCAAGACCGATCACCCAAATCATATCGAAATTAGAATTACGAGAGAGTTAGAATACCGATCCAAGATAAGAAAATATCAAAACGGGAGAGAAAACCGAGGCTAAGATACTAAACGTAGATTGTATCAGTTTCATAGACCGGTAAAAAATAATTGAAAAGAAAGCATTACAAATTATACTGATCAATTCTGTTAAAAAAAAGCTCATAAATCAAGAATATGAGAAGGCTTTTGCTAAGAACTGAAATTAAATATCACGGAAAGTACTTGAATCAAAAAAGCATCAGATATAATGCATTGATTATAACTTCTCAAGAAGCAACAGAATAAAATAAATCACTCGAAACAAAAATGAGAGTAGAAACAGGTTATGATCAAACAAAAACGGAGAATGCGATCATGTTTCTGTACAGTAAATGAGTAAGCAAATACACCAAGAATCGGATTAAGAACAAGCAGTCAAAGGTTAAGTGACCTCGAATAAGTCAAATCTTCACAACTAAACTACAGAAAGAAGGGGAAAAAATTCCCGTCCCGCCATTGGCCAGAAGAAGAAGAAGAAGAAAAAGGTTAGAAAGAAAGAAAGAAAGAAAACGATACTCACCTTTAGGGACATAAACATTGCGCTTCCAATAATAAATGTAGAAGCACCACAAGAAGCCAGAAAAGAAGTAAAGGAAGGTTGCCCCAATAAAGTTGCGGAGCCATGTCTGAAAAAAGTGAGGGAGTGGGACCCACCAGCCGTCCGGCAAGAGCGACCCGAGCAGAATGCGGTTGTAGAAGGCGGCGTCCTCGACGAACAAATGGAGATACTCGCTTGAGTCCTCCATTGGAGAGTCCACGGATGAAGCAACAGCTTTGCGAGAAACAGAAAAGAGAGAGAAATTCGGACGAATAAGAAAGACGTCGAGAGAGAGAGAGAGAGAGAGAGAGAGAGAGCAAAAACGGTGTGAGTTTCGAACTGGAAAAGTTGGAACTAGAAAACGGCCAAGAGAGAGAAATCAGAAATCTCAAGGCCAAAACCATGGGCATATAGGATACATATATACAGTACCCCTCGCCTAGAGGATACCTCACGCCTCTATTTCCAAATACAAGTAATTTTAACTAATTTATCAGGAATAAAAAATAACAATTAATTTATTAAATTTGTTTTAAATTCAAATTTATTTTCAACTGTACGTATATCAAATGATATTTTGAAGGGGTAGAAATATGTAAAGAGCCGCATTCAAGCTTTAATTGTATATGCAAATTTGATAAATAAATATTAATTAGTTTTTAAGTAACTTATGTAACAAGTCATTGTTTTAGAGGTGATTTATATTATGGACTAAAGGAAATATAAGGAACATTCTCTTGGGTTCATAACCTGGTATCATATATAAATATAAAAATTTATGCTTACCTAAAAATTTAATGTATTTTATTTATTATATCTTCAATTAATTATACATCACTTTTGTTTCTTTTTCTCACTTATCCTTTATCATTTAAAGTTATCAAATTCACATAGCTTGTGCTAACTCTTGAGTCGTAGACAGGACATAAACTCTTAAATTCGAATTATAAAGTTGTAAGAGTGTATTTTTATAAATAAATAAATAGTAAAACATATTATTAAATAATTAAAATTTAAAAAACTGAAAAAAAAAAATTTAAATATATTTTAAATATAAATAATTGATATTAAATCAACCAACATTTACAATTTATCATACTCAACAGAAACATTTCTACAAATTTCATATATAAAGTGATTAAATATAATCAAATTTAAAAGTGAATACAAGTTTAAGAGCAAATTGACACGATTTTATAAGTTAAAATAATTTTTAAAAAAATAGTAAATTGATTAGTGGGTAAACTTACAAGTTCAACAGGGATTGTTATTAATATGAGTTTAAGATAAAGCTAACACGATATTGTAAGCTAGAAGTGCAAAAACAATAAACTCAAAGAGCTAGCTCATGAATTTAACAACAATGGTCTAATCTTTTTTTCCGCTGACTCTCTCTCACACACACATTCATCATCCTCTTCATAAATATGAGTATTTTTTTTTTGGGTTACAGTTTTTACACATTTATTATTTTAAATTAATTTTAACTAACATTTTGACCTACGGGATTCTGTTAGTTGATGCTTATATATGAGAATAGATCAGTATTAGATCATATATTAATTAATAATGATCAAGGTCTAATAACCCAGATGACACCATTAAAACACCTTCCTGGAAGCTTTCTTAAACATGGACCATGAATTGGAATACTTTGTGAAGAGTATGATGGGTATATGAGTCATGACAATATATATATATATATATATATATATATATATATATATATATATATATATATATATATATATATATATATATATATATATATATATATATATTAATAATGACTTAGAAAATGATATAATCTAATCCTATCAGCCCCGCCACAGCCCATGGTTTGAACCATTTATTCTGCTTTTATTTCCGCCAAGACCACATTTTATGTGTTTGGTTTTCGGTTTCAAATGTTTTTCATGTGATCTAGTGTGTTTTTTGTGAGAAAGAAAAACATATAGATTTATTAAACATGTTTTGACTTTTGAGGCAAGGATAAAAAAAAAAAGGACATTTGGAAATGATAACTATCAATACCTTCAATAACTTAAGGCCCTGTTTGGTACGCGGCATTGGGTGGTAGGGATTGGGATTGGGATTGGGTCAGGGATTGAGCCAAGTTGTATTGTTTGGTATGAGGGAATAGAGATAACCAGGGATTAGGAATATCATGAAAGTGGGATTGCTGCAAAACCACCTCCCCCCTCGTATTGCGTTTTCAATCCCGGGATTGCAAATGTTAGAGATAAAAATATCCCCGTTTATAATATTTTTCAGACAAAAATGCCCACTATCAATTTTAATAATAAGGATATTTTAATTTTTTGTAATTTATGAAGGATTATAAAATAAAATCAATTCAAGTATTCCATCTAAATATTACCACATACCAAACGTAATTTTAAACCTTCAACCCCAGTCCCAATACCTATCCCTATCCCAATACCACTCCCAATCCCAGTCTATCAAAATCAGTGCCTCGTACCAAACAAGGCCTAAGGGTCTGTTTAATGTGAGGGATTTGAAGGGGAAGGAAGGGAAGATAAAATTTTTATGAGTTGAATTTTAAAATATTGAAGAAATGAGGTAATAAAATTTTAATAAAGAGAATATATAAGATAAAAGAATAAGAAAAATTAATTAAAAATTTTTAACCCCACTTCTCTAATTTTTTTAAATTCAACTCAAAAATTTTTTCCATCCGTCCACTTTCCCTCCCCTCCCCTCAGACCAAACAATCCCTAAGAGACTCACATATAAATGTAAAAAATGTAGTATATTAATGTGTTCCTTAGTATTAAAATTTCAATAAATTTTCTTATAATAAATTATTTCCGGAGCCCACTTCTAATTTTATATTTATAATGAATATCAATATATTAATATTTGATTGATAATATAAAAAAGGTTTCACCATTTACGTATATCATGAATCCTATGAAAAGTGGTATGGCTTATTCCTCAAATTATAGTTATGAGAAAATGTAGCTAAGATACTCATACACACATATCAATTATCATGATCTTTTGTGGAAGTAAGGTTTTTTTTTTTTTTTATAACTTCTTAATATTTCAAAATTTTAAAAAAATTATATTGTGTAAAGTTAAAGTCAATTTTTTTATTGAGTATATGATATCTGTTACTTTTGGTTTTGGATCAATTTAAATTCGAAACGTCTTTTATATTCGTATAACCAGTTACAGTTTTACAACATTAATTTTTATTGTTGAAAATTTATAAGCAAGCATCTTACTATATATTAAGCATTTGATACTCTTAGGTGATGAATGAAGAAAATATGTTGTTGTTGTTGTTAGGTAAACAAAGATTATTTCTTTCATTTGTTAATTTAATTTAATTTTGTATTTTAATTTTATCATATGTATTAAATACATCGATCATACGCAGAAGCATCGTCACTGTTTCTTCAAGAAATAAATCTTCTGCATCTGGAGTTACTTATGCCCTTTCTTTTTCTCCTTGAATTACTTCTGGGCTATCTAATATACAAAGTAAGATTTAAGAGTAAAAAACATAGGTCGCCCTTAAAGAAAGTTAAATAAAATAATTTATAATTAGATAGTCATATATTCAAGTGAAAAATGAGAAGACCAAAACGAGAAAACTCATGTTCTTGAATCATTTGGGAAATAAAACTTTTTGAGATTAATAATACATTAAATTAATTATTCAGGAACAAATTATTTTAAAATTTTAAAGAATGACCAAAGGTCCTTAATAATAAAATTATTCAATTACCCTTTATCCGAAAATATTTTATATTATAAAAAAATAGTTCAAATTATTCTATAATTAGTAATACGTTAGTTTTGATAGCTTGTATTGTAAAGTGGACGTAGTATCTTTGTCCTTGTTTCTTTGAGATTACTAATACATTAAATTAATTATTTAGGAAAAAATTATTTTATAATTTCAAAGAAGGACCAAAGGTCCTTAATGACAAAGTTATTCAAGTACCCTTCACAATAAAATATTTTAGGTTATAAAAAAATAGTTCAAATTATTCTATAATTAGTAATAAGTTAGTTTTTACTATGTATCAAAAAAAAAAAAAGTAATAAGTTAGTTTTAATCTCCTTGTCCTTGTTTCTTTTGGAATAGACATTTTCCGTTTTGTGATTGTGATGGTAAGAAGAGATTAAAATCTTTAAAAATAATTTTTTAACCGTAATTTTTAATATATGAAATAAATATATACAAAAATTTTCTTCTAAATTTATGTTAATATGTATTTTTGGGATCTCAAACATAATTTCAAACAAATCTGTTTGACGTTTTGGACCGATAAGCTCCTCCAACAAGCCAGCAGCCCGAATCCCCATGACCTATCTGTTTATTTGCTCTGGATTGTGGTCACCTTTTTTGGTGTTTTGTGTGGGGCCCGCGTGGACTCACACGTGTCATGAGGAGAGAGATGCATATCCGACTCTGGTTCTTGCCATTATAAATCCTAATATCCTATTGTAGAAGAAATTTTTAATCTTTAATATAAATCCAATTAGAGGTTATTGATGATTATAATTGCTAATCTTACCTTTATTTAATTATCATTAGAAAGGGTGAAAAATAAAATATAAGAAAGGAAATAAGTAAATTTAAAAAATTTTGATCAATTTAAGATATACTTAATAATTTAACTATCATTTATTAGTATGTGAAAATTACTTAAAATAGATATATACCTGTTCCTCCGATTTTTTTTTAAAGCCTAATAAACCATGTACACAGTTTAAGAAAATATTTAGAATTAGTTAAAAATAATAAATATGTAATAAATAAACCCTTTTTTTTCAAATATACCTTTATTTATAAGGAATAAAATAAGAGAGAGAGAGAAATAAGGTGGTAAAAAGAGAAAGCATGAGAAAGAATGCAATATTAAAAAATGAGAAGAGAGAATAAAACTAATTAGGGTTTAAAAATTGAGAAAATATATTAAATGCTCAAATAATTTTGGGTAGAGTAATATAAAAGAAATAAAACAATTCAAATTTTAGGTTTTTATAAAAATATTAAATGGAGTGGCAAATGTCTAGTATATATATTTGTTTTTTGGGTAACATAGGAGGCCTTAGCTCGATTCATTAAACAAATAAAGTAAGATTTAAGGGTAAAAATCATAAGGCGCCATTTCATGGATATTAGTCCTCCAATATTTAGAAATATTTTCATTACTGGCTGTCAAAAAAAATTTAAATGTTCTAGTGGTAAAATTTAAAATATTAACTATTTGAACAAAAAAAATTCTCCATTTTTTACCGTCCCTTAAAAGAAATAATAGTTAAATAAAAAAGAAAAACTCGTGTTCTTGAAACTTTTGGGAAAGGACACTTTGAGATTTATAATACATTAAACTAGTTATAATTTAGGAACAAATTATTTTAAAATTTTAATGAAGGACCAAAGATTCTTAAAAATAAAATATTTTAGGTTATAAAAAATAGTTACAAATTATTATATAATTAGTAATTTTATTAGATCCCTTTACGCGAATAATAATATTAATAATATGCATTCTTGTGAGGATTCGATTTAATTAATTTTAATAGAGACAAGGGACGAATCATGGTGGGGGCCGACACCAAACCTAAAAAACGGCTTACCTTGTCTTTCTACATCATGCCCCACAATACCCGTATCTCAATTACTGGTCAGATTATTGTGAGTTTGTGAGAATTAGTTTGGAATTAGATTTTGTGGAGAAGTTTCCTAAGGGAGTGTTTGGTGTGAGGGAAGGGAAGGAAGATGTGGTAAATTATAATTTTGGACGTGAGAAATTTAAAATTTATCATTTAATTCTTTTAAATCTTGGATTCCCACTCAAGATTTGAATACTTTTAAGTTTTAACCCAAAAAGATAATTTAACCCTTCCTCCTCCCTTCACTCCTCTCCCCTCCCTTCAAACCAAATACACCCTAAAAGTATGTTTGGCTGGAGAGTAATAGAGGAAAAGGGACGGGAGAGAAAACTTTAATGAGTATTGGATTTAAAAAAGTTGGAGAAATGTAGTTATAAAATTTTAATAAAGATAAAATGTAAAATAAAAGAATAAAGAAGATTAATACAAAACTTTTAATTCCACTTCTTTAATTTTTTTTAAATTTTAATTCATAAAAATTTTCCTACCCCGTTTTCTCTAAATCCCTCATACCAAATAACTTCTAAATCTCTTAATTTAAAATTTGAGAAACGGAAAAAAAAAAAAAACAATAACAATTATTAAATAACGGCAACAACTAAAGTTGCCGGAAATTATATCATTTCAAGATATTTTAAACCATTCCCTAAAAGACTTCACAGTAATTACGATATTTCAAGATATTATTTCGATATTCTCATATTTTGGTGGATACTCCCTCCTTTTTTTTATTTTTTTATTTTATATTATCATCATTTAGGGTTTGTGGCTGCTTCTCCTAATAGAAAGTGACTTCTCTAAGACTCAAACTTAAAATTCAGAAGGATTTAAACCGACCTTACACTGTTAGACCAACTCTATATTAGTGTGGTGAATACTCCTTCTTGTCTATAATATATAAGTCACTTATAGAATAATTTTATGGTCCTTAATATAAATTACTTGACTTTGGCAACAACAAAAAGAAGAAATACTTGACAGAAATTTGTATTGCATTAATTGCTTTATTTCCAAATATGTTCCCCTTCTCAATTTTCAATGAGACGATAGAGATTCGGAGAGGTTATAGTTTTTAAAATTTATGATATTTAGTTTAGTAGGTGTAGAAAATGAGTATTTCAAAAGAATTTTTAAATAACTCTAATGGTGTAATAATTTTTTTTTTTATTTCAGTACATTTCTTTAAGTAACTTCTATTTTAAAATTGGAGGTACTCCCTCCGATCTATAATATATGACACTTTAATTAATTCACAAAAAATAAAACGTGATAATTAATTCATTAAATGTGTCATAAATTAAAAAATTTTCTCACTTATACCCCTTATTGAAAAATATGTTTTCAATTCTGTGATGGTGACTGGGGAGTTTGTGACAGATAAGCTCGCGCCACAAGCCAACAACCCAATTCCACACGGCCTATATTTATTTCGTTGGAACCTATTTCTTGTTCTGAATTGTGATTCCCCAGGGCTTTGGTGCTTTGAGAGAGGGAGGGAGAGACTCTAGTTTTTATTGTAACTCCAATGGTTTAAAAAAAAAAAAAATTAACCCTTAATATAAAATTCAGTTAGATGTAACTGGTGATTATTTTCCAATTTTACTCTTATTTCTCATAAAATAAAGGGAAGTGAGAATGATTTGTTCATGCAGAGAAAGAATAAGGGGAAATTTAAAAATTTTATTAATTTAATACATATTTGATGATTTAATTATCATTTACTGGTATCTGAAAATTAGTTAAAATTGGTACATGCCCATTGGCATAAGAACACGACATAAGAAAATTTTTAAAATTAGATAAAATTAATAAATATGTAAGAAATAAGTCTTTTTTTCATATTTGATAAACAAGGGGCAAGTAGGAGGAAGAAATAGAGTAGTGATGAGAGGAAGTACTCCTTACAGGCAAAAAAAAAAAAAAGAAAAAAAGAGAGGAAGTACTCCCACCAGTCCACAATATACAGCAATTTTAGAAGGAAAGCATGATCCAAAATATAAGTCATCTTTAGTTTAATTAATGCTCTTTTTTTCTGTTTTTTCCTGTGATTAATACTCACTTTCTAACTTTGTCCACTCATTATATCCCCCCTCTCTCTAAAATAATATTTCCAATGCAATTAAACAGATTTTTCAAGAAGGGTAAAAGTGAAAAAATTTACATTTTATGACATATTAAATGACTTAACTGTCATTTTTTATTTTCCATGATATATTTAAAGTGCCATATATTGTAAACCAGAGAGAGTAGGAAAGAAAATGTAGTATGAGAACAAGATTAAGAAAGAGAATAAAATTAATTAAGGGGTAAAATGGTAAACAAAAATTAAATACTTAGACAACTCCAAATATAATTTTATAAAAGTATCAAGGTAATTCAAATTTCAAACTTTTTATAAAAAAATTGCAGAGAATAATAAAAATTAGAGTGGTACATGTCTAGTTGTAGTTTCTTAAAAGGAAAAAACGCTGTCTTATGGTTCGTTTGGGATAGCTTATTTTTGGGCAATAATGGTTTATAATTCGTGATTTACGGTATACGAGATAAGTATGTGAGAGAGGTTTTATCTCGACTTACGTAATAAGTGTTTATTGATCCCCAATAAACAATACCAAACACACATTTAGTCAAATTCATTAAACAACTCTAAAAAGTTTTCATCACTTGCTCCAATCTTCACGGAATTGGTTTCAGTTTTAAGGACGGTGCCAAGCTCTAGCAATTATCAGATCTAGGCAATTTAGATATGATTTTGGAGAATCCAAATATGATTTTTTTAAAATAATGATTTTTTAAATAAAAAGTCATTTTTTGAAAGAATAGTAATTAAAAGATTATCTTTGTTTTAGATTCTATACTTATTAAAATAATTTTTATTAAAAATATATACTTTTAAAAATTCAAATTTAGACTATCTAAATCAGATCTAATGATCCAGATCTGATAAATTGGGAGAGCTAAGCAAAGTTAGCACTCAAATCAAGTCCCTATCTTCACATGCTCCTTCAGATAAGATTCCCTGGTCTCCTAAGCTTGGGTGACTAAGGGCCTATTTGGATTAGCATTGGAAAAACACGTTCACACAAGTTGAAACAAAATTCCTCTCACATGTTTACTTTGTATGTTGTAAATCATATTAGAAAAATAACTTCTATCGCCAACCCAAACAGACACTAAAGTCTTAAAAAAAAAAAAAAAGTCTTCATCCCTTGCTTATCAAAAAAAGCTTCCTTAGTCCAATTCATTAAACAAGTCTAAAAAGTCTTCATCACTTGCTCCAATCTTAACAGAATTGGTTTCAGTTATAAGCACGGTACTTAGATCTCGCAATTTATCAGATCTAGGCAATTTAGACATGATTTTGGAGAGTTCAAATTTGATATTTTTTAAAATAATGATTTTTTAAATAAAAAAATCATTTTTTAAAAGAATAGTAGTTAAGAGATTATCTTTATTTTAGATTTTATACTCATTAAAATTAAAAAATATAGACTTTTAAAAATTTTGAATTGGACCGTCCAAATCAGATCTA
Source organism: Inga laurina (assembly GCA_963855925.1). Lineage (NCBI taxonomy): Eukaryota > Viridiplantae > Streptophyta > Magnoliopsida > Fabales > Fabaceae > Inga > Inga laurina. Next base: position 73,553,508 of record OY979703.1, read on the forward strand.
ATGATCCAGATTTGATAAGTTGGGAGAGCTAAGCAAAGTTAGCACTCAAACCAAGTCCCTATCTTCACATGCTCCTTCAGTTAAGTTTCCCCGGTCTCCTAAGCTTGGGTGACTAAGGGTCTGTTTGGGTCAGTATTGGAAAAACGTGTTTACGTAAATTGAGACAAAACTCATCTTATATATTTACTTTATACACCATAAATCATATTAAAAAAATAGCTTCTATCACCAACCCAAATAGACACTAAAGTCTTAAAAAAAAGTCTTCATCACTTGCTTAAAAAAAACGCTGCCTTAGTCCAATTCATTAACACAACTCTAAAAAGTCTTCATCACTTGCTCAAATCTTCACGTAATTGGTTTTAGTTTTAAGCACAGTATTTAGCTCTCACAACTTATCATATCTATGCAATTTAGATATGGTTTTGAAAAGTCTAGATTTGATTTTTTTTAAATAATGATTTTTTAAATAAAAAATCATTTTTTGAAAGAATAGTAGTTAAGAGATTATCTTTATATTAGATTCTATACTCGTTAAAATTAAAAAATATGGACTTTTAAAAATTGAGATATGGACTATTCAAATTAGATCTAATGATCCAGATTTGATAAGTTGGGTGAGCTAAGCAAGGTTAGCACTCAAACCAAGTCCCTATCTTCACATGTTCCTTCAGTTAAGTTCTCCTAAGCTTGGGCGACTAAGGACCTTTTTGGGTTAGCATTGAAAAAATACGTTCATGTAAGTTAAGACAAAAAATATTTATCTTATTCACCGTAAATCATCTTAAAAAAATAGTTTCTATGGCCAACCCAAATAAACACTAAAGCATCTGTACAGCAGCCAAATAAAGTAAACTTTCATGTAATTTAATTTTATACTGATAATTTTAATAATATTTGAAATTGGACTCACGGGGATACAAGTCAAACCGGGAAAACTTTTCTAATTTATGGAGGCCGGACCATGTGTGGCCACGGACCTACTTATGGAAAACATTTTTCTGTTTCATGATATGTGACAGATCAGAAAAGTGGCTTATGGAAAAAAATAAAAAAGATCAGAAAAGTGGCCTCTGCATGTGAATTTGTGGTCTCATGTAATGGAATAGACAATGACATGTTGATATTATATTTTTGTTTGAATTTTCTAAAAAGAGACATCAATTTTAAGGGTTTTTATTTTAACTGCAAATTTTAAGATCTTGTTTTTCTCCTTTTTAGAGTTAATATAATTTTTAGTCTATCAAATTTTAAATTATTGATTTTGATTCTTATAGAGACAAAATGATTCAATTTTTTTTTTGAGTTATAAAAATTAATATTTTAAACGAAATAAAACTTAAAAGACCAAAACCTATAATTTGAAACTGGAGGATCAAAGAATATATTACCCTTTCTCTTATTTCTTATAGTATTAGTTTTCTTTCTCGTAGTACTCCCATATATTGGGATAATTTTACCTATGCATATTAAATTTGAATTATTAAAAGGAGAATTATTGTGTAGCCCATATAAACAATCTAATTACTAAAAAGTATTCCAATAAGTGAGTAATATGCAATAATAAAATTAGTGCAGATATAGCTGTCAAATTCACAAATTGACTCTCCGAATTTGTTATTTTTATATTTCACACTTACAAAATTGCTTTAACTAGTGTTAGTCTTTTGGATTTAGTCCTATTTAGAGTTTAGTGGTTGCAGCTTTATCTATAAACTTCATAAAAAAATTTATGTTGAATATGATAAGTTTTGAATATTGATATATTTAACTCAATTATTTAGATTTAAAATGTATTTAAAACAAATAGTTGCAAGTTTTTATATTTTAATTATTTAACCATATACTTATAATAATTTTATATTAATAAAAGTAAACTCTTATACATTTAATGTTCAAGTTCATGACTTTGGGTTACGTGCACACGCCATTGAATTTGTTTAAACTTATGAATTTTAACAACCTTATACACATTATTGAGTTTGTTTAAACTTTTGAATTTTAACAATCTTATATTGTAGAAAATAACAACAGATTTTAACATACGGATAATTTAAAATATTTTTTAGCGATTAAATTATTTACATCATATGGGACATTAATTCTCCCATGATTAAAGATGAAGGCAGAGCATTTTTTTTTAAAAAAAAAAGAGTTATAAACTCTCTACATATTTTTTAGTCACCGACCGAAGATACTTTTCTTAATCTCCATAGACTAATTAAAAAGATATTTTATAATTAGTTATAAATCTCAAAAAGTGTATTGCTAAACACATCATGCAGGTTTTCTTTAAAAAAAAAAATGGATACGTAGGGTAGTAGGCTAGTGGCTGCGATCTTATTGACTATGACCTTTTCTTCCCACTTGCACCACTCATAGCACTAGCGCGGCTTCTTTCTCTCCCTTACGTTTCCGTCCTTTTTCTCTCCCTTACCGGTTTTTGGTGTTGAAAAGTGAGGATTGGGGTTTTATTTTAAAAAAAATAAATTTAATATTTTAAAATATTTTTTCAGTGTTATCGAATATATTAAAATAACTTTTTATGTATCCAATATCATAAAATATTTTTTTAATTGTAACAAACAATTTAAACTTAAGATACAAAATATTGATAAAAAAAATATTTTAGGGGATATAAAAAAAAACAAATTATTTTAGGATACTAAGTGTTATTGAAAAAATTGTTTAAGGTGTTGTGTGAGTTCGAAATTAATTTATGCAACAGTGTATTACTAAAAATACTTTAAAATGTTTCATCCAAAAAAAAAAAAGCTTTAAAATGCAGTTTGCTAAATAATAAATACTATATGTTACTAAAAAAAAATAGTTTAAAGTATAATTTACTAGATAATAATTATTACTAAAATATATTTAAAATAATCATTGTATTAAAAATTATTTTAAGATATTAAATATTATTAAAAAAATATTTCAGAATGTTGATTGATATTTTAAAAAAAAAATTAGGCCAGCCTCCTTTTTAGGGCAGGGGAGAGGAAAAGACGTGAACGCAAGGGAGAGAAGCCGCGCGCCGGCGCGCGTCACAGCACTCATCTCCATTCACCAGAACTGAGTTTTCATTTTTGACTTTTTAAAGCCACTGGAAGCGTACGGCCCCATTTATTCTTCCCGTAATCTACTAACTGCCCCTCAACAGTTGTACCTTATTCGACTTGGATCCCTCCTTTGAAATTCCCCCACGTGACTCTGCAAACAACTTTGACCATCCGCAGCTCCTTTCCCCGGTAGTTTAGTACCACCTGGCCTTTTGCTAATAACTTTCTTTTTTCCTTTTTTTAAAATCTCAACTCCATCTTTTGATTTAAAAATATAAATGAACTAAATTTAATATTTTATCATAATATTATTTTAAATATAAATGAACAAATTTATAAGGAGAATTGTTGATAAATACCTTTTTAGTAAATTAATTGCTAAATGCTACTATAGAAGATCTATTACACACATAACGAAAGATATTTTACACACAACGGAAGATTATTGGCACATTTATATGGAAGATTTTTACATACATGGAAGATGGTTTACACAAAACGGAGGATTGCTTACACGTTTGGTAGCAATCAACAATTAATTTACTCCAAAGATATTTTTGAACAGTTCTCCCAAATTTATATTGCTAAAGCATAATCTACTAAATTAAATTCGCCCAATCAATTGTACTTATATCATGGTTTTAGTAAACAAAAAAATCAAACATGCCCATTAATTTTTTTAAAACGGCGTGCGTTTAGAAATTCCTCAGCTAAGAAAGTTTTTTCTTAATTAGTATACATAAGTGTAAAATTGGGCAGTCAAGATGAAAATGTTGGAATTGATATATAGTCGTATAAGAAATGATGAGATTCGTCTTGGATTTATACGAGGAAGGGTTGAAATGGTGCCTATTGAAAAAAAAAATAGTATAAAATAATTTGAGGTGGTTTGGATAAGTATAGAGAAACCCGTAATATGCTCAATTCAGAAGGATAGATCAAATTGTTTGGAGCACAGTAAACAAGGGTAAAGGAAGATCAAAGAAAACACTCAATGAAATTATTGAGCAAGATCTGTTCATTAACAATTTATCAAGATATTTGGTTTTTGATCAAGTTTAATGACGTTGTATAATTTATGTAGTCAAACCCACTTAATAAGACAAGATTTTGTGGTGGTTGTTATTATTTTACAAGATCTTGTCCATCCTTGCAAACTGTTACGTAATCTTAAAACTGTTTGTTAATGCCTTTTGATTTTTTATTAGAAAAATCTTGGAATATTCCTTCACTAGATTTGGCCCTCCACTCTGCCAATTTGTCTCTCATAGTTGGACAGAAGTTTAATATAAACTATTGTCAATAAAAAAATGTCTAACAAACTATTTATCATAATAATTAAGTTAGATTATATAAAATTACCTTTGCATAATTTACAAATAATCTCGTTGAAATAATAAACCTCCAGCGGTAGTGGCCATTAACAAATATAATTGACTAATGTGCCCAAAATGGACAGTTTGGAATTGTGCCATGCGGGGCATAATAAATCTCCTTAATTGCTGGAAGATAAGCTAAGAATAATTTAAAAATTAAATACTCCTTTTGGTTTTAAATACAAGACATAATTGATTTTTTTTGGAGATATTAAGAAAGCTAATTAAATTATTTTAAAATATTTATATTTATCGTTTTTTCTCCAAACTATTTTGTCTAACATATAAACGGATATATAATCTAATGACACATAACATATGATATGATTAAGTAACTTATTTAGCTTCCTTAATCTCTCCAAAAAAATCAACTATATCTTATATTTAGAACTGGAGGGAGTAATTGCCTTGATATGAGTTTGTCTCCTTTACTTGCTTTGTATATTATATTATCAAGATTATTGAACAATTAACCACTGCAAAGTTCAGGTAGATATAACTTTTTTTTTATTACAAAAGGCAAGTTAAGAAACTTGAAGTTTATTCATCACATTAGTGTCAACTTAATTTGAAAGTTGCTAGCCCAGATCCTCTCACATGATGGAGAGGCATCCCGGATGCGGTCTTTGCAAAATTCACATGTCTTCCCTGAGATTATGGGCGTCTTTGGCAAGGTAGTCTGTACATCTAATTGTCTCACGAGGTGTATATCGGAGCTCTATGTCCCAATCTGAGAAAAGAAACTCTCTAATCTTATTAATTTCTTCCCTTAGTGGATGATGAAAACCACCATCTTTAAGGATTAGATGGAAAGCTTCCATTGAATCTGTATAGACAAGGACTTTCTGGAGGAGTTTTTGCTTACAAGCTTGGAGACCTGTTAGTAAAGCCAATAGTTATATTGTTGTCAATGGTAGAAATCCCAACTTAAATTGAAAACTAAAAATCTAATCTCCATTGGAGACTCTGGCTACTCCATCACATGCTGCTTCTTTCTGATTGTTGATTGATCCATCTATATCTAACCGAGCAAAATCTTTGGGGGGGTTTCCAAACATGCTCGTCTTTCCCGTGGAGCTTGAAAACTTGATGTATGAAATTGTCACCAGTGGCAACTTCCATCAGCTCCGAGACTCCCCCATGAATGATTTCTTTTACCTGATATTGAGTCCCTTCCATAACTCCTTTACGTCGGTTTTTCCAAAGGAGCCAACAAAAGATACCGAAAACACGAACCCACGTCTATCTGCTGAAGCGTGCATTGCTCGAATGATGAGTTATGCACATTCTAAGTCACATCTACAAATTAGAACAAAAGAAACTAGAAAGAAGGTTAGGCTTAATAATTGCAATCCACACATTTCTAGCAATCTCACAATCACGAAGTATGTGTAAAGTGTTTTTCTCTCTTTGACACTCAAATGGGCACTCATCATTATCTATTAATCCTCGCTTAGCTCTACGTGAATTTATGGGAAGCCTTTCATGAAATAGTGAAATACTTGTCATAAGAAGAATTTAACTTTCTCAGGGACTGATAACCACCACACTTTCTTCCATGATCCTGCCCCATGCTACTCCTATTTTGTAGAAACAAATTTATATGCCTCATGGACACTAAAATTACCATTTGAGGCAGTTTTCCAGTAGAATTTATCCTATTCTCCTTCAATTGGTGGCTTGATTTTGATGAGGATATTAATGATCTAGGGAGGTAAGAATTTCCTCCATTCCTGTATGTTCCACCCATTCTCCATAACAAAAACCTTAACTTTTTCACTTGGATTGAGAATGTGTAAGTTATGCTCAACAAAAAAGATGAGAGGTTCATTTAGGGGTATCTAAAGATCCCACCAGAATTAGTGATATCCCCATTTTTAAGTATTTTGCCAATCCCTTGGTAAAACTTATTCCAAATTGCAGTGATATTGCGCAAACCCTAGATGATTATTGTTTCTTGAAGGCCATTGGATATATTCCGTCTCCACACCTGTATTGCCCTTAAGAAAACACACCCAAAGAACATCAGGTTTTGTGAGAAGAACCCCAATAAAGCTTCATTATAAATGCAATATTTTGATTAACCAAGTCCTTAATGTCAAGCCCCCTACATCCTTTCCTTTCTTGATGTGATCCCACGAGATGAGGTGAAGCTTCCTACCATCTTGCCCTTGGTGCCATATGAAGTTTTGACTGACTTTTTCAAGATCATGAAGAATAGACTTGGGTGACAACATAGTTTGCATTTGATAGCTTGGTAAAGCTGAGGGCACCTATTTAATCAATACTATTCTTCCTGCCATAGTAAGATAACGACTTTTCTAGCTTGCCAGTTGTTTCTGTGCTTTCTGGATGAAAGGTAAGTAAGTGAGTTTACTCACTCTTTTGTACAAAAGAGGGACACCTAAATACTTACATAGATCTCTTGTGATTCCAATTCTAAGCCTCTCACTCATTTCTCTAGCACTGTTAAAATTCACATTTTTGGAGAAGAAAGCCTTTGATTTGTTAAGGCTCACTCTGTGTCCTGACACTTTACAAAATCCCTTCATTACATCCCTTATCAAATTGACCTATTCAGTCAATGCTTCCCTAAATAGAATGAGATCATCTGCAAAGAACAAGTGAGAGATAACGGGACTATCTGTATTGACCTTTTTTTTTTGCCAATAAGAAATGCATTAATCATGAAACCATAAATACATGAGTCTTTATGCTAGACAAACAGACTGAAACAATAAAATAGAACTAAAACTAAACCAAAACCTAAAACAGGCATTAACACAAATAAAGCTACCAAATAAACAGAAAAGCAACGAGATAGAACCAAGCAACAAAGCCAAAATAAAGTCTCCAAAGCATCCTTTAACATCAATTCCTGCAGTTGAAACGAGGGTCGCAACATCCCAATTAAAGGGTAAGACCCATCCGCAGAAGCTTTAGCAGCTCCCAAAACTACTAAACCTGCTTCTCTGGGAATCCACTCACAAGAAGGGTTCCTGATAAATTTCCTTGAGCAGAAACAGTTCTCAAGGAGAGAAACACATCTTTGGCCTGATGATATCAAATGTAGATCTGCAATATGAACAAATACTTGTCTATCCAATTCGAGATATAAAATCCCTAGGTGGTCGTTTAAGAGCCATCCAATGGAATCCCGAAGCAATAGACTCGTTTGTCTCCCAATAAACAGAACACAGGCACAAGAAGATATGGTTTTTCTAAGTGCAAACTGACTATTCTCCACACCACCAACGTTATTAGAGCATTTACCCTCAAATAGACAATAGAGAAAGAAAATACTCCCTCGGCCCACAACTGAGCAGCAAATCCATACACACTGAACCGGCCCATGTATACCCTGACAATGAACAGTGTGGATCAACACACTGACCAGGAACATGTTGAGCCAATGATGAATAGCGCATAGAGACAAGCTGGACAACCTCATACGAATGTTTCTCAATTGTCTATTTGGTGCACAATCCTTAATCAGTTGATCAATAGCATAACATACCACCCAACCCCATACCAACAGCCTTGACCAAGCCCAATCAGTTTTTGAAAAATTTTTTAAAGCCCTGTTAATTGACCTTGGAGTGGACATTCGGTCACTCTCCCACCTAAAACCCTTCCAACCCATTTCTATTTGGACAAAGGCAGCTTGATTATAGGATTTTGATTTACAAAACATGCTGCTCAGTGGAAAACTAAAACACAACACCCACACATATAAGACTAACCCGATTAGCCCCCAAATCAAAGCTTCAGAATAGTAGCCTAAATATAGCATTGATAAACCAACAATGGGTAACTCAGTTCTGCCAGTCGCGAATCTCAATCCCAAATGGCTAATAGAGGGGAAATATAAAATCTTTAGCAAATCACTCACCTCTAGATCAAAGAGTCGACCGATTGTTACCTTTGAATGCATCTGTGACGTTGTCTTCGGTTTACTCCGAACAGTTGCAAAACTCCAACTACTGGCCTCCATCGAGATCGGCTTTTCACTAGGGAGGGAAGAGATCCCCTGTTGCACTCTGTACCTCACCTTCGACGGTCATGGGGGTACCCAACGGTGATCCTCATCGGAAGATTTCACAGAGAGTTGAGGCCTAGCCGCCTTCAAGCATCTCGACAGCCCTGGAGGCACCCATCGGAGATCATAATCGGTGGTTGCCACAATATTTTGAGGAGCACAAGCCTCCCCGCGTCGATTGCTATTACTTCCCTTCTTGTTGCCTTCGGAGAACCTGGACCCGATCAGCACAGGCGTAGGCCATACCACAGGGACACAGTTGAAGACCTCCACCGGAAGGGGATGAGAAACCCGCCGAGGAGAAGAGGTCGGCATCTTGAAGTCGCCGAAAATGAACCCAATAAATGGGATGGAAATCCTAGCAGAGGGAAAACGCGGCACCTCCGGCCGAAAACTTAATACCTTGTGGTTATAGTTTATCTGTATTGACCTTTAGTCCCTTCTATCTCCCATTCACTACCTCTCTATTAATTAGATGGCTAAGTCTTTCCATGTAGAGCACAAAAAGATATGGATTGAGAGGGTCCCCTTGACGAACTCCTCTGGTTAGGGAGAAAGCTTTAGATTCTTCACTATTCCAAAGAATCTCCATAGTTGTAGAGGAAGTACATTCCATGATGAGATCAACCATTTCTCTTCTCATGCCTATACTTAACGACGTGTGATTCAAAAAAGACTAATCTAATTAATCATAGGCTTTCTCCATGTCCACTTTAAGAGCCATAAAACCTTTCATACCCTTTGTAGTTCTCATGGTATGAATTGCTTCTTGGGTAATTGACAATGTTATCGCTGCTCTATCTCCTAGTAATAAAACTACATTGTTGCTGCTGAATCAAGTACCATATGATACCTCTTAGCCTGTTAGCTATGATTTTGGTTATGATTTTGAAGTTAACATTACATAACAAGACCAGATGAAAGTCTTTCATAGTTAAGGGATTATCAATTTTCGGGATAAGAGTGATTGATATCCCTTACCTGCTCGGATATAAAGGCGCACACTTTACCTCTTATAAGATTCCATTGAGTTTGAAAAAAGTGTGCTTGTAAACCGTCCAGTTTTGGAGCTTTGACGGTGGCCATCATGAAAGCAGCTTTTTTTTATCTCAATATCAGTTACTTCTTTATGAAGCATTTCACAATTTGGAGGTCGAATATGAGGAAAGGTTGCAATCCATTATGATGGGTTTTTGACCTGGTTATCTCTTGTGTACAAAGCTTGAAATAACCTTTCTGCCATCTTCTTCAAATCCTTTTGGTCGGAAATCTAGTTCCCATAATCATATTTGAGGCCTTCAATACGTTGTCTTTTCCTCTTCATTGTGGTTGAAGCATGAAAAAACCTTATATTTCTATCCCCCCATTCAAGCCACTTACATTGGGATTTCTGGTACCATATTAACTCTTTTTGTGCATCCAACTTGTTGTACTCTTGCCAAAGTTTCCTTTATAATTTAAATAGACCATTTGAGATATTATTTTCTCTTGTTCAATCAATACCCTTAATTCTCTTGAGAATATTGCTCTTTTTACTGAGTATACTACTAATGGTGTTATGGTTCCATTTGGTAGGTTCCATAGTAAATTTTATTCACCCCTTCACGCCAATTCTCATTTGCCCATGAATTTGTTACCACTTCCTTAAAGCTGTCGTTTAAAGCCCAGGCTGTGTAATATTTAAATTGTTTCTTTGTATGTCTCACCTCTACTAAACTTCCATTTGAAATAACAAGCAAGCAGTGATCCGATTTATACTTTAATTTGTGGAAATTTTTGCAATGGGGATGAGTTAGCTCCCAAGATATGTTACAAAATGCCCAGTCAAGCCTTTCCTTTACACCTTGTTTTTTCCAAGTAAATCTTTCACCAACAATAGGAATTTCAAATAGGTTTGCTTCAACTATACAGTTAGAGACTTGTTTCATTGCTTGAGGGGAAGAGTGAGAACAACCTAATTTATCTGAGGGATCTATGAAAGTGTTAAAAATCCCCTATTACCATCCAGTCTCCTTCCACCTCCTGGGCAATTTTCCTAATTTCTTGCCAACGTTCAGTTCTCGTAATGGCCATTGTCTCCCCATAAACTAAAGTTGCAGCAAAACATTCAAAAGAATTCATACAAATCAGCTTGCAATGGATAAGTTGGGTTGTAGATGATAAATATTGCACAATAACATTCTTATCATCTCATAAAATCCAAATACCCCCTGCAAATCCGGACACTTCCAATCTTAGCCAATTATTAAACCCAAGTTTTCTAATTGCCTTTTCTGCCTAAGAATCACTAATCCTAGTCTCAATAAGACATAAGACATAAAACATCAATATTATTTTCCCTAACAATTCTTTTCACAATACATGGAAAATTCCTACTCCTAGCTCCCCTACAATTCCAAAATGCAATTATCATTTTAAAACTAAATAGGGAAGGGTAAAATAGGAACTTATCCATGATTGGATCATCATCATCCCACGTGTTCCCTGCTGCCATCTTTCCCATTTGCAGCCCACAATTTCTACATTTTTGCAAGCCTCTTCCCTGCTTCGTTGGGATGCTACAAGCTCAAGGTGGATATTTTGGGTGGGTGCTTCTTGCTCCATCATATTATTTTGAGGGAATGTAATTTTTTCTAGGTCCATATTACTTGATAGCCCTTCTAACAATAAAAACCCATTAATGGTGGTTGGGTTTTCGGACTTAGTGGGCTGTACTTGCTTTGAGCCCAATTCCCTTAAATTTCGTGCAACAATCACATGCTCCCCCTCACTTAATTTCCTCTGGACCAATGGGCCGCTTGAACTATTTGATCCCCTCACTAGGGGTTGGCTTTCTCCTTCCTTTTTATTCATTTGGGCTTTCCTTTTCAAGCTTGGTCCAGTAGCTTCATTTATCATTTTTCTCAAATAGGTTTTTTCTCAATTTATTTTATACAGCTTTGTTGGTAACTGTTGTCAGATCTTCGGACTTTAAGATGCACAAACAAAATAGGCCTGAGATTTTTTCCAAGAAAAGTCTTGAGGCCGAAGACAGGCCCAAATATTTTATGGTAGTGAAGCCTTTTAATGGAATTTCTTCACTTTACCGAAGAATAAAGTGTCATATTTTCTTGACAAACACAAGGTAGACGTAGCTAAAGATAAAAATACCTTGGACTAGGCCAACCAAAGTTGAAACTCTCGCTGAAAGGATTGATATTTAGTGTTCGAAAATGTCTCAAATAGGATTATTTCTACTGAAAACTATGATCCTTATGACTTGAGTTTTAAAGTTGAAAAAAGACTTAGAGGATCCAAGTTTAATTATCGGTACATCTTGAAAGAGAGGATTCCAAGAATAAGATTATTTCTGATAGAAGGACACATATGCCTAGTAAAAACAACAATAAAAAAAAGTAGCATCCATTACCATCATGTTATTTTTTTACTACTTCCAACTCCCACATATTATTTATAGTGCATCAACACCCTACATTATAATTAAAGTTAGGGTTCTCGATGTAATATCGATCAAAGGTGCCAAACATGCACCAAGAAAATAACATTAGAGAACTAGATGGCAGATGCTACTAGAAAATGACATCATAATTAGAGCCGGTAAAATGGGCCAGCGGGCTCACTGGCCTACACTTCCATGGGTTGGGAAATCACCAACCCTAACCCTCACGTGTGGGTTCACGAGCCAGCCCGCAGCCCGTACTTTTTTTTCCAGGTTTTGCCATACATAAGTCATAAAACATGGACCCATGATTACAAAAATAAAGAAAGTCCTCAAACATATGGAGTAAAAAAAAACCCAACAGAATGAGAGTGAGTGAGTGACATTGTTAACAAAAAAAAAGTCCAAGCCCAATAACAAGTGAAAGTCCAAATGTCATATATATAAAAAAAAGAAAAAAAGAGGGCCAACTCGCCAACCTTCGGGCCAGCCTGCATCAGCCCACGGGTTGAGCATAGGCTCACATTTTTTTGGGTAAAAAAAAACTCAACCCTAACCCTGTCAAAACCTCGCGGGTTAGACCTATTTTACCGGCTCTAATATTCATAACCTTGGATGCTACTTAGAAAAACATCTAATTTATTGGCTTTATAGTATGGTGAAACACAATCAATCATGAATTACTTTTGGTTCTTTTCTTTGACCAGCGAATTACATACTTATCGGTTCCGTTTATTAAACAATTAAGATTAAAATTAGGGGTGTTTAAAGTATCCTGGTCCCGAACATTTTGATCCCTGAAATTTCTTGTCCCAGCCCAGACCCGGACCGGGATCAGAGTCACACCTTGTAATCCCAGTCCCGGTTTTATTTTATGTTTTTAATTTTTTTTTTCTTAAAAACTAAGTTATTCTTTTATTTTTGTATTTTTTTATTCCATAAATTAAGTTATCATTTGATAAAATTTGTATCACATATTTAGTTGGAGTTAAACCGTATATATCGTAATATTAATCCTAAATATATAATGTATAAAGATAATAATGAAAATGATAAAGGTGATCATAATAATAATAAAAAAATATTATTCTTCAATTCTAGATCAATTTGTATGATTATTATAGCATTATTACGTGTTAAATAATCACTTTAAACATTAGATTATGGAAAATTTAACTAATATAATAATATATTTTAAATTTAATTTTTTTTAAAAAAAAAACCAGGATTTCCCGATTTAGTCCTGGTCCCGCTCGAGATTATCAGGACCGGGACCAGGACAATTGCATCCCGGCCAAAAACCGGGATCGGAACCGGGAGTGGGGGATCCCGGTCTCAATCTCAGATTTAAACACCCCTAATACAAATACTCAATATTAAGCAACTAATTTTTTAGTCCAAAAAAAATCGTTGACGGTTATTCTTTCTCAATTACATCACCAAAATCATCAGGTAATTACACTCAAAAGCAGGAAAAATTTTCTAAATAATTTCACATATATTTGGAATTAAAGTTACACCGTCTCAATTACATTGAAAATAGGGAAAATTTCAGTTAACCTCCACAGACAAAATTTATTTTAGTCAAAATCTATGAAATTTTGAACTTTCACTGCACTCAAAGGATTAAAATGAAAATGAGTTTTGTGGGTAAAAAGACAATAATGCCTCTTGCTTTATTTTTTTTTTAAAAAGATTTGATTGTCACCAGCAGCTGCTAGGTTGGAGCGGCCATCGACATCTAGCCATCAAACCTCCAGCATTGGTCGGCCAGGGCTCCAGTCTCTGGAAATTAATGTGTTGTTTATATGTTTATTCCACTTGTTCATGAAGAGTTACACACTTATAAATGAGACTTTTTTAATTTGTGTTGTTCATATGTTTATTCCACTTGTTCATGAGGAGTAGAACACTTGCAAATAGAACTTGTTCAATTTGTGTTGTTCATGTGTATAATCTACTTGTTCATAAAGAGTTGGATATTTGCAAATGAGACTTGTTCATAGTTCTATGTTTTCTTGTTAACCAATTAATTTGTTTTGTTCATATGCTTATTTTACTTGTTCATGAGCAGTTGGACACTTGTAAATAGATAACACAAATTCAACGAGTCCCATTTGTATTACATTCTAGTTTTTATTCATAGAATTTAAATAATTTTAGAAAGAAATTAATTCATGATGAATGAAATTTTACCATGTAATTAATTAAGTTAAGAGGATTCATCAAAAGCATGATTTATAAGAATTCAACAGACTAAAGAAAAAGAGTAATAATAAAAGAAATGAATTATTATTATTATTAAGAAGGAGGAAGAAAGTGAGAAAAGGAATGAAACAAAAATGGGCCCAGATTCTATTGTCGTAGCCCATTAGAGGCTTAATAGAAAAACAAAATAAAACAACTTGCCAAGGGGCCATGGCCCTTCAGCATTTTAAAGACACATGAGAGGTTTAATTCAAATACATCCCCTCCCCGCGTCATTTCAGTCTGGAGAGAGAGAGAGAGAGAGCTTCTGAACAGTGGCGTCGAATAGCTCTATACCATTTCTTTTCTTCTCTTAGAGGAAGTTTTTGGGTTTATTTTGGTAGGTAAAATCATATCTATTTATTAAAGTCTCTTCATCAATATTGTTCTACTCAAGTAGCTCTTCCTAATGAGTATATTTTTTATGCAATTAGAGCAAATTTTTATATTAGAGTATGAAGCAGGTGTTGAGTTTTAACAATATATATGACTATAGGATTGTATAACTATTTTAATAGTCAAGTTCTATGGGTTTAGATTTATTTATTAATTGTCTTGAGAATTTAAAAATTTAATTTATATTTAAAAGGTTTAGGGCTATTGATATATATGATATTTTCATGATTAAATTTGAGTTAAATGATTGATTTAGGTTGTTGGAGATATTATTGGATTTTTGATTGTTTAGTTTTGAGATTTAAGCTTGAAATTTGAAGGTTGGAATATTAGATTTTCAGAACTTTGGGATTTTTTGTTAGACTAAGCTATTTGGAAGTTGTCAAGGATTTAATTCAGTGATTTGAATTGCTAGAGAAAATGGAAATTGTATTAAAATAATTAGTTATGGTCTATGGGAGATTTGAGAATTTTTCTTTACTTGGAGAGTACAAACTTTAACTATATAAATAAATATATGGTTGAAGTGTTTTGGTTAGCTAGCATGCATGCATGCATGCATGCATACATACATACATATTATTAAAAGTAAAAATTATTAATTATTAATTTGGAAATTAAAAATTAGTAATAAATTACCCCAAATAACTCAATGGGTTATTAATGTGTGGTAATATAATTGTGTAGATTGATAGTGAATAACTCAATGGGTTATTAATGTGTGGTAATATAATTGTGTAGATTGATAGTGAATGGTTAGTATTGAGAATGTGGCATTTTGTTTGTGGTAGTATTTCCTTACTTAGCGAGAGATAACCACTTTCCACTTATTATGTGTATTGGAATATTGTTTGTAAGTATTTTGTAAAATGGCTATGAGAATGAAAATGATATATTAACATTGATTAGATATTTCAATGTATACTTTGAAATGTTTATTGAGATTGAGAAAAATATTACAATGTTGATGATTATTTTGATAAAAATTGCCTTGCGAAACCTTATGATTTGGATTGTGAATATATATATATATATAAATATGAGAACTGAAAAATGAGACATTATGTCATGTATATGAAGATGATTTGAATATCATTGTTTGAATGTGAAAATCTTGAGAAATTCTGTTGAGCTATTTATTAATAGTTATTATGATAATTGGATTGGGATGAGATGAAGTTGTTTGTTTTACCACATGGTGTAGCCTCCATTAGTATTTGATTGTTGGCTTTCTATTGTTCCATTGGTTCAATGAGGGACTACTCCACTGGTTCAACAAATGGCTGCAACACTCTACTAGTTCAACAAGGGGAAAGACTCATAGTCGAGGCATGTGCTTTGTGAATTTTGGCCGATCCTCATCACATGACCGGAGAATTTTTTGAGTGGTTAGTGATATGGATAGTAACTTAGCTCATGGGTCTAGTTGGCGATAATAAAGTGGTTCGATTGGATTGATAAGAGGTAACTTAAGAAATTGTGATATGATATTTGATATGGAACTTTGTGAACTGTATCTATAATACTTTGTATTTAAACTGTTCTACTTAGCACCTCATGAGCACATAGTTAGATAGCTGGTTATTGAAACTTGTCTCACCCCATTGATTTAATATTTTTCAGGTGATAGTTTCTGTGCTGGGACGTTGAGGAGAGCTTCTAAGGCGTAGATATCTCTCTATATATCTATATAGCCTCTTTTGGTTTATTATGTGATGAATTGATGTATATTGCCACTAATAGGACCTATATTTTGTAAACTTTGATTTAACTGTATACTTTTGATTAAACTATCATTGGTTATGTGCTAGTAGAAGGCTTGAGACCTTTAGGATTGCATATGTTTGGATTTGGATCCACAAACTCATTTTTGGAAACTTGTGATTATTGCACTATGATTTGAATATTGTGCAGAAATGGTTTTTGTTCTTGGACTTATGGTGAACGTTACATTCTAAGTTTTGAGAAACTCAAGATTTAAGTGTTAGTCTATCAATCTGAGTAAAGAGAAGTTTAATTTAAATATCCATGTTAGGTGGGATTTGCTCTCTTTCTAACATGGTTTGATTTGTAAAATGGTTAGAAATGTGTTTTATCCATGATCACCTTGGAATGTCTATATTATCTCTTTTGTATCATGAATGACTTTAGTTTGAAATGGGAAACTCTATATAATCTTGGAAGATTCTTTAAATGATTTGTTAAAATTTATTATTACCATGATTAGCATTTGAAATATGATTTTTAATTAACAATTTAAGAAAAGGATTTTACAATTTCCAAGTCACCAACTCTTCATGAACAAGTGAAATCCTTATATAAATAACACAAATTAATTTTCGGTGGTCGGAGCTTCGATGGATGGCTATCGGAAGAAGCTTCGGCCTTGGTTGCCGGTGATCGATCGTTGAGCTCCATTAACATTAAAAAGTAGCCATTAACATTAATATTAACATTAAAAAGTAGCAAAAAATGATATTTCCATTAATTTGGAGTAACATCAATTAAATTTGAATTTTGGAACATGACATGTGGCACCATGAATTTTATTTGGATATAAAAGTGTTTATAAACTTTTATAAAAAGAGCAAAAATGCCAATTCTGTTAACTTGAGTAAACAGTGTTACTATTTGTTTATGGGGGCCCACCTATTGTTTTGAAATGATTATTTGATAAAAAAAAACTCACGCTCTCTAATCCTCACCATCTTCCTACTGACTTTCTGTCAAACTCGGATTCTTATGAAATGGAGCAACTGTCCCCAGCAGCTCGGTAGACTTGGTGCCAGCCACAAATGGGTTCTCGGCAGATAGCTTCTTGGGAAAAGGCAACCATGGCTGCATCTATAGGGCAACCCTTGACGACGACAAGCTCCTTGTTGCCATCAAAACGTCAAACTTCAAAAAGCCATCCACCACAAGCCTCCTTAATCACCGTCTCAAGTGTACGGGCTATACCAAGTGTACCAGCCCCGCAGAGAGCGAGGTTGAGATTCTCTATGGAGTCTCAAGCTTGCCGTATCGTCAACCTCATTAGCTTCTGCATGGACTCCAACCTTAACAAATTGATTGTCGTCGAGTACACAGAGCGTGCCAATAGAGCCAGAGCTTCTGGATGATTTGATCAAGTTGGTTGGGTTGTTGGGGACAATTGCTCCATTTCATAAGAACCCAGGTTTGACGGGAAGCCAGAAGCAAGACGGTGAGGATGAGAGACTGTGAGTTTTTTTAGATAATCATTTTAAAACAAAAGATGGAGCCCACATAAGCTTAAAAGTAACATTGTTTGCTCAAATCAGTAGAATTGACATTTTTGCCCATTGATAAAAGTTAATAGGTATTTTTGCACCTAAGTAAAGTTTATAGTGCCAAATGCTCTTCTAAAAAAAATTTATAGGTATTTTTGTCCCTACACCCTCCACGTCCTCATGTCTTACTAAGCATTATAAGCCACCTGTCATATTCCAAAATTTAAACTTAACGAACGTTACTCCAAATTATCGGAAATAGCATTTTAGGCTACTTTTTAAAGTTTGATGGGTATTTTTGAACTCAAAAGTGGTTTACAATGCCAATAGCTCTTCCAAAAAAAAGATAATGGATAGTTTTCTCTTTAACCCTTTTTACATAACTATTTAATTGAGTTAGATTTGAGCATTATTGGACCCAAATGATGATAGCTTTCCCAAAAAACATTTTTATTTTATATCAACACATACTCAAACTTGAAACTCTGTACTTGAGTGGCCAAGGTCTCTTCCTCTAGGATTAAGTGTGTGTTTGGATTAGCTTTTGAGAATAGCTTTTACGATTTACGAGGTAAGTGTGTGAGAGGAGTTTTATCTTAGGTTGCGCAAACCAAGGTTTGACAATTTGCCAAACATTCACTTAATACTTGTTGGTATTTCTCTAGCCCTTACTTTGTTGGCGTCAGCACCTAAATTCTCATACAATCCAGTTGATCTTCCAACTCCTTGATGCTATGCTGATCTTATAGGCGACAACACCTACAAAAGAAAATGAATAATTCAAGTCGAGTCTAAGGACACTGTCCTTAAAAGCTATTCCGCCACTTCTGGCAGTCAGCAGATAAGAAGCGGTACTTCTTAGAATAAAACAGATCATTTATGCAAAAACAGGATGAATAGAACAATAAAATATAATAGAATTCATTAGGCACGTAGAAAAATCAGATGAGGATAGAAGAGCTCAAAAGTTCGAGAGCAGTGTATCTGAAACTCTTGCAGACAACTTGTTATATAGGCTCTTGAACAAGAGACATTGGACCACTATAACCACGTTTTATAACCATCACGTTACTGTTGCTGAACTTTTAATTTGGAGGCAGTAAAACATTTTAATTGAAACGGTTTCATGCGCTATAAAATAATAGTGCCCTTAAGGCCATAGGTTATAAAGTCAATAGCATAAAATCTGTTTATGCGTTTGAAAAAATCAACATCCAGTTTTCGCATTAAAAGCTGGTAAATAGAATTAACACAATTTAAGGATTCTGTTTATGAAATTAAAAAAGCATAACGTTTATTTCCTCTCCTTTCTTCTTTGATTATTATTGAAGGAGTGTTAATAGAGGTAAATTAGAAAAAAAATTGATAAATATGATATTATATATTATATTTATGACCAACATCAACTTTTCAATTAGGTTTTATATGTTAAGAACCGGAAGGAGTACATAATTTTTGAGTCATCACTAGGTTAAAATCCAAGGAATAGAATAAGTTATGTAAATATCCAATTTAATTATATCATACAATGATACAAGGAAGTTTATTTGAGTTGATGATCAATTTAAGAGCTTTACCGATAAACAAAGAATAGAGGTGAAAGAAATAAAAATGATTTGGTGATAAAATATGACAACGGATCAATGTAACTAAGGATCAAGGCCAAGCAAAAGAGGAGCCACTCTTAACAAAGGCTCCAATGCATTGGGCTGAAACTTTCTGGCGAAAAGGAAGCACACATTGGTGACATTCCCATTATAAACACAATTCCCTCCAAACCTAATCCGATTCAAGAACTCATCTGTAATATCATCCCGCCCAAACCTTCCTGGATGTGGGCCCCCCCTCGACCAATCAACCCACGTGATTCCACGTTTTGAGTTCAGTTCATCATACTTCATGTGCACCAACGTTGGTATATAATGCTCGTCCATATAACATGGTGGACGACAAAGTTCCTGAAAGATGGGGTAATAAGTGGTATCAGAGACAAGTTTGATCGCAAGATCGCGATGGAGTTCGAACCATTGAGACCCTTTTCGCCAGTCGGTGATGTTGATCATGGGCGACATTTTGGGGTTGTATCGTCCACGACCCGGCTTTTTGGGGTCATCGAAAGAGTTTAAGAAGGAGAGAGATGAGTTGACGAGGTAGTCGTAGATGGTTTTGAAGTTGAAGAGAGGGATGCATGATTCTGAGAGAAGAACAAAGCGTTGGTTGGAGTTGTCGTCTAAGAGTGCATTAGCTACAAGACGCCTTTCTGCATCTATCATTGATGAGGTTCCCCAGAAAACTGGCTGCAAATGGAAGAAAACATTATTCATCTATCTTATAAGATACAAATAAACGAATTACCTCGATTAAAAAGTTGGTTAAAGAAAATAAATATATAAAAAATACATTTTTTTAAAAAAATACCTTTTGTATGGGGAGAGAGAATAACCATATAATTAACTAATATAGCGATTGAGACTAACCAATATTAGGAAAAGTCACAATGAGGTTCTAAGAAATGAATACAATTTTCAAAAAAATCCCAATAACAAATGGGCAATATGGACATATTGTTATTTTCTGTATTAGAACTTGGCGTTTCATACTAGTCACAGTTATAAACTTTTTTAGTGATTACATCCTTTCCTTAGATCATATAGTGCTTCTCCTCTAGTATTAATTAATAGGGACAAAAATGAAAAATTATACTAAAATTTTCAGGTAGAGTATAATAAGAACATAGGAACAAGTCATCCTTAAAAAAAAATTCTCTCATGTATAGAACATGGGAGTATATTTTAAATATCGCTTCACTAGCTATATCCTCTACTATAAGAGAATATATAGTAAAATAGAGTTTTTGGGTTTTGGGTTCTTCTTGTTTTCCTTCATTCCAACAGTGTGTGTGTTCGGTGAAATTACAGTCACTATTTTTATTGTAATGGTGTAAAAAGTTTGGTAGTTGAATGTGGGTAAATATACAAAGTAATTGTATTGTACATATTGCTAACCTGGCTGGGAATTCTTCTGCCGAAGAAGACAGAATCTTGAGGCACAGTTTCATTGAAAGAAGGATGTTGATGTAAGTAGATATTGTACAAGCGTTCATTGCCTTTGAAAAATCTCTCCCATAAGGGTCCCAACGGAAGTGAACCTTTTGCTAAGAACATGAAAGCCACTTTAGGGTTTGTCCTGGTAGAAACATTGTCCTTCTTCTCTAATCCTCCTTGTACCTTAATTGCCTCCAAGAATAAATCTTGGTCTGTCATGTTGTGCATGAGAGACACCTTGTTAGTTGTAATACTTCTGTTGTTGTTGGATATTAATAATGGGCTGTGTTCTGGCTGTGTCGTCAACGGTGGGGCTAGTGTGGGAGATGGTGGTCGGTACGGTGGTTGTGAGGAGGAGGAGGCTGGATCTACATGGTAAAAAAAGTACTGTAAATGAAAGGAAAGGGTTTTGAAATATAAAGTGGCTACTGTTCCTAGTGAGATACCAACAACGAAGAAGACAAAGTGATAAAGGTTTAGGTTTAGATGTAAATGAATATTGGAAGGTTTGGGTATAAGCCTGAGAAGCGGCCTCTGCTCCATTATTGGCAACTGTTTCTTGATCACTCACAAATGGGAAAAGAAGAAGAGAGTGAGATTCTTATACAAGTCTCAAAAAGGGACTTGTGAGAGTACTTTGAGGTTAAGTTATGGAGGATTAGGTTTTTTTGTGTTTTTTAATTGTCTCAATTCAAACAGACTTTTTTTTTCCTTCTTCATTTGTTCGGGTCAAAGAAAACAATGGAGAAGCAAAAAAGATAAATATATAGCAAATTGCTAGATTCTTTCTAATTGATGTTAATTGAAGTAATAAAGAAGTCAATATTTGGAAAATATTTATTGCATTTTTATAATGTCGTATTACTATTTATATTTTAAAATATTAAAATAAAATTTAAATCTTTTGCCATCTTAACTTAATTGTATATGCAGCAGGGGCAGAGAGAAGGGACCGGGTGGCCATGCTAATTCCCCTGGCCGGGATTTTAATTTCTTTGGTACTGTATAGATATCTATTAGGAAAAATAGATAAAAACCCTGTTTAAAAATTTTATTACATAAAAAGAACAGAATTTGAGTGTTGATATTTTTTGTTTATGAAATCATTGACAGTACTATAAGAGGTAGCTTTAATAAAAAGCAATGAATTAATCATAATAATCCATTTGCAATTAAAATAAACGTTACACATGGCATGAACCAAAATGCACTTTTTCATTAATTCTTTGTGTCACAAATTCATTAATTATAAAAAAGATCATTCTTACCTCTTTTTTATATGAATATAGGACAGGGTCATGATATATATTCCAGTATGTTAGCTGGGTACCATTAGGGATAATTCACTCAAAGGTGTTTTTATTATTCACATTGACTCAAATTCGTTCTTAAGCAACCGAAATTCTTTTCAATATTTAAATGTAAATAAGTCAAATTAGAAAGGAAAATAGAGACAACAAACGATAATCAGAGGGTAAATTTCTACCCAAGGTAACTTTCTTGTGTCACTCATCTTATAATTGCGTGACTGTAAAATATTTAATTTGGATTTAAATCATACATGGCTATTATATAATCTTCTGGTCCTATTTATAGAGTAGAGAGAGATTTTTTTTTGATCATATATATGGGGTAGAAAGAGAAATTTTTAACATGAATGCGTAATTTTATCCTTAATTTATTATTGTATTGACTTATTTTCAAATGTCATAATGCATATTAAATACAAATAAAATTGGAAAATTATTGAATTTTAAGATAGTGTTAATGCAGTTTAAGATTTTTATTGATCTATATGAAATATACTGGATGCCTAGAAGTGCATTATAAATAGGACCATATGAGTATATATTAATTGGTTTTTAAAAGATAATCACAGGAGAATACTTATAATACATGCTCCTTGATAGATTTGATGAGTTCATTTGCTTTGGGACTACGGGGATTATTGAATGTGCCTAATTAACTTGACATATTTTAGGAAAAATCGGAGCTAATTACTAATTGTCACGTGTTAGGTCCTCTAATTACGGTTTTCATCACCCCAAGAGCTACGCAATTGAATGTGCAAATTTCATATTTGTCTGTTTTTCTTTCACTTAACGCTAACCCCATTGAATTGCTTCTCAATATGAAACTTGACTCTATATATATATATATATGAATGATAGGAAAATTAATAAGGAAAATCTCTTATAAAGAATTTTGAAAATACTAAAAAATAAAAAGGTGCTCTCAATATTCATAATATCTGAAAAGTGTGAAGGTCTGATTTATCTTTTTTTAAATCAAAAGGAAATGACCTAAGTACTCTTGCCTTCTCCCTTCTACTTCTCTCTTCCCAAGTGACATCTCCTTGTGACCAAACCAGTGGTGATAAGTGTTTCTACTCCTCATTGGCTTTTTTTTTTTTTTTACTTCAACAACCCCAAATTTCATCACTCCCTCCTTTATAATTCTCCTCCTTCTGCATCATTTGATGCCTCGGCCTCCTGACCAACAGTTTCTTCACTCAAGTTCCATATTGCGCCTTCAATAGTGTCTTCATCGGTTTTCTTCTCTCTTAACTTGTCTGCTAAAACAAAGAACTGCCCACTGGCTTAAACAAATCAATCACCATGATTAAGACTTTACATCCTTATCCCAAATCTCTGTCTTAGACGGCTAGATCTCTGTATGTTTATTGAATGGATTTTTTTTTTTTTTTTTGAGTTTGATTCCATATTGTGTTTAATATGAAGAAGGTGATATGGTGAGTTGTGAAATGTAAACCGAAAATCCGTAAACTTAATTGAGAAATGGGCAATAGCTTACAGCGTTTAATTTCATATAATATTTGTGAGAGTTGTTATTTTTAAACCCAAACTTAGTAAAATAAAATCTGACGTTAGTAATCTCATATCAAGTTTAGATATTCATCTACATCTATTTTCTCATTTTTCACAAGTGTTTAATTTAAAATGGTGAGTTGTGAATTTCATAACCTGAACTTTGTAAAATAAAATCCGAAGTTCGTAATCTCATATGAAGTATAAGAATTAATCCATATATGTTTTCTGATTTTTACAAGTGTTGAATTTGAAATGGTGAGTTTGTGAATTTCTTATCCTAAACTTGGTAAAAGCAAATCTGAAGTTGGTAATATCATATCAAGTCTAGGAATTAATTCATACTTGTTTTCTTATTTTCACAAATGTTTAATTTGAAATGATGAGTTGTGAATTTCATATCTTAAACTTGATAAAATCAAATCTGAGGTTGGTAATCTCATATAAAATCTAATAATTGATAAATGCTTGTTTTTCTCATTTCATAAGCGTTTAATTTGAAATGGTGAGTTGTGAATATCATATCTCAAATTTGATAAAATCAAATTCAAAGTTGGTAATCTCATAATCAAGTCTAGGAATGAATCCATGCATGTTTTTTCATTTTCACAAGTGTTTAATTTGAAATAGTGAGTTGTGAATTTCATATCCTGAACTTGGTAAATCAAATATGAAGTTGGTAATCTCATATCAAGTATAGGTATTAATCCATGGATGTTTTCTTATTTTTACAAATGTTTGATTTGAAATGGTAAGTTGTGAATTTCATATAAGAACTTGGTAAAATAAAATCTGAAGTCGATAATATCATATCAAGTCTAATATTTGAGGGACATTAACAACATTTCTTTTTTATTTCAAAAATGACAAATCAAACCCTCACAATTTTCTAGTATTATGAATATTAGAAATACCTTTTTGTCTTTTAGTATTCTTAAAGATTTTTATAAAGGATTTTCCTAAATTAATACATGGGTTTGGATTCTCTTATTTTTCTCTTTTCCCTTTTATTCTTAGAATCTTATATCCACCATCAAATTAAAAAATGGATGGTTTAGATTCAATAATTTATAAAATTATTATTTTAAACATAAATAAATAAATCTAAATTGTTAAAATTTGATCTTGACAATTTATAATTGCAATATAGATAAAATTTTTAAAAAAATTAATTTATAAAATATGATAATAATAATTTTATAAAATATTAAATCAGAACCATTCAATTTTTAGTCTAAACGTAGAAATGAGATAATGAAAAGAAAATAAGAAAAATAATTCTAAGAGTATATATCCTCTTCCTTAATACACTAGTTCCTATAATTTCACCTCATTTTAATTTTAATTAAGTTCTTGAAGTTTTTTCCCCCTTTTTATTGGATCCCCATATATAGTTTCCTGATTAATTATATAGATATTGGAACTTATACTCATAATTTATTAATTTGTAAGAGAAATAACATTAGTAGATGATGACGTCGCTTTTACCTAATATGCACATGATTAATTTTTGTCACATATTTAAATACAATCAAAATCAACTAAATTATATCTGGCAAAAAAAAAAAATCAACTAAATTATAAGTTATATATAGATGTAAGGAAACAGTACTACGTGGAGGAAATAAATCTCTTTTCTTTGTCGCCTTTGTTATTGTCTTTATAATGTACTTAAATTTTTGTTATTAATGTCATTTAGATAAAATTTTAAAAAAAAAATGGTGTAGATTAAAATGTAAGCTAATAAATTAATTTTCCCTACAGGGTACCTGTTAGTGTTAGTCTAGACTTGCCTAATTTGATTTCAAATACGTGTTTCTATATATGGGTCGTCTATCTCAATTCACAATTAATTTGACTTGACTCCACAAAGAGCCACAAATCCCACGCAACTATACTAGTTTTCTATGTTGTGATGGTGGAACGAGAACCTATACGTTCAACATCTTCAAAAATAAGGTATAGTTTGGTCAATTAGGTACAGAAAAAACCTGTGATTGAGAAGCATGTGACAGCTAGCTAGCCCCAGCAAGGAAGAAGCATAAAACCAGGCAAAATGAAAACGTGGAAAAGGACGGGGAAAAAAAGGAATAATAATATATTCCCTAATATCTCGCAAGTGGCTTGTTTTTTCTCCACTAATTAATTTGTGTTTTGTCCTTTTCTTCACTATATGCTTTCTTCTAAAGTAAAAGAGTTCGTGAATTCGGACCGAACCGGCTTGAAAATCGGCAAATTAGCTAGTAGATTGGTTCGGTTCGCGGTCTGATTAGGGTTCCTATTTAATTTTTTTTAAAATTTAATATTAATAAACCTAAAATCTTCAATTTCTTACCAGTTTGGCCCCGATCTGACCCTCGAGTCTTTAAGCCAATACCCTGACCAGTTCAGTATTCGGTTCAGATTCATGAACCTTGAATAGATGCCATTATTACTGGTTGACCAAAAGTAAAGAAAATGTTAAGTTACTGTAGCTACTAGCAGCATCTGCCAAATTCATCGCAACTATGACCTAACAATCCACATATAGAGATAATTGCCTGCTGATTAATGAGAAGAGACTGGAAATATTGGACTTTTTTTTTTTTTTTTGATCGGACTGGAAATATTGGACTTCAAGAGATCACTTTAAACCCACATTGCACATGAGAGAGTCATATATATCTTGATCTTGTTAGAGTAAAAGTCCAGCCAAGTTAATCAAAAAACTAAGCCTAATGGTATATAATTCTAGAATAGTTTATTAGGCCGAGGTGTACCGTACTATTTCTAATATGTATAGCACATGAGACTCTTTTCTGCCCATTTAGGGTGTGTTTGATTTGAAGGGAGGGTAGGGAAGGGAGGGAAGGGAAGGGGGCAAAATTACAATATTGGACAAAAGAAATCCAAAATTTACCCTCTCATTTTTTTAAATTTTAGGTTCTTGCCCAAAATTTACTCTTTCATTTCTTTTAAATTTTGGGTTCTTGCCCAAAATTTAAATACTTTCAACTCAAAAAGGTAATTTAACCCCCATCTCCTCCTCTCCCTCCTCTCAAACCAAACACAATTAAGCTCTATTGTACTCCCACCATGTTTTTTTAATGGACTTGTCCCTGTTTATCTTAATAATAAATGTATTTTTATTCATTTTGCCATCAATTAATCCCATACCCTACATTCTCTTTTATTATTTTCTTATTATTATTCTCTCTCTTATATTCATTCAAAAGTAGGGGCATTTAAAAAAATATATATATATTTCCTACATATTTATTACTTTTAACCAATTTTAATTGTTTTTTAGAATCCCGCAATTCGGTTGAAAGAACCTTACCACTCTGATCCTTATTTCTCATATACTTATAATTGTTAGTTAAATCATTAAATGTACTTGAAGTTTCAAAGTTCACCCTTGCTAAAAAATTTTCTTCCTTTGCATTTAAAAATCATTCTCACATTTCTCTCTTCTTTCTCTCTTTCCAACAAGAATTAAATAAGGGTAAAATTGAAAAACATTCACTAATAACATATAAGTGGACTTATATTTAGGACAAAAAAAAAAATTCTTCTAAAAATAGACTAATATAATAAGAACCATACTGTTATATATAGGGATGGAGGGAGTAATATACATTATTCAATGCAATGAATATATTCATCATTTGTCTTTATTTTCGGTCTCCATTTTAGTATTAGAGCTTTATAATTAACTGGGCTAGGTTTTTACTTTAACAGATCCAACTAGATGAGTCTTCTATATATTTTAAAGAGACAAAAAAAATAATGAGTTATATTATTTACTGTTGAGATTGAAGGATCACACTGAAGCAACTAATCACCAATAATTTACTTCTTCATGAGATCTTGAATTAAGCAGCAAGTACAGTCACATCAAAGAGTAGTTCAACGAAATGTTACACCATGGACATCCAAAAGTAATAATCCAATACCTTCATCAGGAGTTGAACAATAGGTCTCCTAAGGAACCAAAGCATCAACGAATGATTTATGACTTGATATGAACCATGCACAAACTTTCTCCGCTCCATCTGAACTACTTGTAGCTTCATAATGTCATAATTTAAGCTAATTACCACTATCACTTCACATTTTGTGGTTTTTTAGATTAAAATATGAGAATCTCAAAATGATCAACTTAATTCCTATAAAATTCTTTGTTCTAAAATTAATGTTTAGTTGCCACTAGCTTACCAAGTCACTACCTTAGTTGTTCTTGATGTTATCAGTTGATAAATTAAGATTGTTACTTACTAAACGGTTGTTGCCATTGATATTTAATTAGAAATTTTAATAAAACTAGTTGCCACTACCTCAGTTATTGTTGTCATTTAATAAGTTAAAGCTCTTACTTATTAAACCGCTATTATCATTTTATTTTTTCAAATTAAGGACATTTAGGTAATTTCACCATAAATTCTTAGGAACTTCACGGTGATTTACCATTTTCATCGTAATAAATTGGGATTTGCATATTTGGAGGGAGATTTTTGCATCTTTTCCCCTTTTTATTTCTCTTCTTTGTGGTCTTCCCTCAAATTACATATACCCAAGCGAGCTTCACCTTTCTCAGTTATAATTAAGAGCATTTGTCATCTGGCTCACAAATTTTCCACTTTTCCAGGGTAAATTGTTCCAAAGAATTAAAGTTATAGTCCTTTGTTGTGCAACATAACTACATAAGTCATAGTTAACAAACATCTATGCTTAAAGTTTTGTTATTTTCTTCCGGGAAAAAAAATTTATTATTCTCAATCATCCGTGTTACTTTAATACTAAAAAAGTCAAGTATGTCTTATATAAGGATTAGAGGTAGTATCTATCCTCTTGCTTTTCTTCTGGATAAAGTTTCAATTAATACCAAAACCACAATGCTCTTATTATTAAAAAGGGTAAAACACACGTGCACACATAACTCAACTTGCAAGCAGGACATTCTAGTTGTTGAATCTGCCAATAAAAGTGAGAATGTTCTCGCTAGCTAGCTAGTATCTATTCAACATAAAATTCTGACAACTAACAAAGATGCTCACCAAAGCTTGACAATGGGATGGTTCTGTTGTTTGCACCAGCAAAATTGTGGGATGATATTTGATTTATCCTCTGGCAAACCACTATCGGCAGACCAATGATTATCCTGCAGAGAGTACAAGGGAGTAGACGAAAAAAGTCCATGTGCAGAGCATTTGAATTCTGATGAGATCTTAAATTGATGGATTAAGAGCTCGTTCTATTTCCTCGAGTGATCGGCCCTTCGTTTCCACGACATTACCGGCTATGTACAGGACAGCTAGAACACAAATGGCTGCGAACCCCAAGTATACAGAGCTGATACCGAATTTGTTCACCACACTCAAGAAAAAGAGGCCGATGGCGAAGTTGGAGATCTGATAAGATAGAAAGTTCAGTTTCATGGTTAATAAAATTCCCAGGCAAGCAATATAATCAATGTAGGAGTAAACTTCATGCTGGAAAGGATGGGGAAGAGCATAAACTGAATTTCGATGTTTGAGTTAAGATTCAATTTTGCCTCAATAGTTTTCACATATGAGCTTTGGGCATCCGGAAGTTTTCGTTGGATCAATACTGCCCTAGTATTGTTAAGAATGTTAGGAAATAATGTAAATATCCCACATAATAAGGGATAGATAGTATCCCACTAAATTAGGGATTATGATTAGTATCAATCACCATAATGAGCCATTAATCCTGAGGCTCCTACTTTGTATATAAATACCCTAGTGTATACATGAATAATATGACTTTCAGTGAATATTTCATTTACAAAGAAAAAGAGCAAAATCACCCCAATTGTTAGACTAACGTTGACCATTAACATATGTAACAGTTACGGATGATATTGCTCCTTTTTTAAGACTTTCGGAGCGATATCGATCCAACAAAAATCCAAATACTCAACTCCTACGCGAAAACTTTTGGGAAAGATTGAACCTTAACCCTTTATTTTAATCTAAGGTCCATAAACTAGTATTATATTTTAAAGTTCAGACACCACTTTTTTAACTAGGCAGGGACCCACCCCCTCCCTAACCTCTTTCACTTTTATAAACTTTCCGAGGCAGTAATTTGTTTTTGTGGTAACCTCACTGGCAACTAGTTCTCTTAGTTACTTCATGCAATTTTAACTTATTTATACTTTTGAGAAAGTATTTTAATTTAAAGCGCTCATAGCCTTGTTGCATAGTAGCATATCACTTGCCCTCATTGATGACAGATGATGGGTTCGATCCCGCATACTATCTTGTAACTAAAAAAAATTTAAAGCAAGATAAGGGCAATAAAGAGAGGTAACATTTTTATTTCAGAAATAATTCACTCACCCAATGCATGCCAAAAGACAAAGCAACTGCTTTTGCTCTTATTCTAGAAGCAAATATTTCAGGTAGAAGAAGGCCAGGCACGGGACCAGCACCAAGAGAGAAGGATAAGACATAGCTGTTTAAAATTCATAGACCACAGAGTCAAAGGAAATGAACAGCATAAAAGATATATTAAAAAAAAAAAAAAATCAGATGTTTGCGAAGTTCAATGAGAAGAAAATACCATTACTGACAAAGATAAATAACTTACAGAACAGTTCCAAGGACAGCAAGTGTGCCAGCATATGGTGCAAGGGCCTTCCAGGTAAAAGACAAAGAAAGGAGCAACATAGAAGCAGCCTGGGTGAGAGAGAGAGAGAGTGTGTTAGTTATATATCAACAAAAGATACTGGAAACTTCAGGAAGATATGATCAATTAGACTGAAAATGTAATTAACTATCAGTAAAAGCAATAAGATCTAAAATAATATAAAAATATATTAAAAAACACAGGTTGGCACATGAATTCTTTGAATATAGGAAGGCATTTGATGAAATTTGCTTAAAGTTATGTGAAACTTTACCATTTTTAAAAGCTTCAAACCCTACCCATCCCACTTCACACCCTTCCTCATGTTCTAAACCATTACTTTTCTCTCTTCCAGCACACCAAAACCCAATCAGCCAGACAGTTATTTATTGGGGTCAATTCCTGTTTTGCCCTTCCTGCAACCTCACCCCTCTTTCCTCCTGTGGAATACCTCAGAATATCATCAGCCAGCAGGCCATGGCTTTTTCAACCCAAGGCTTCTAACAAACCACCCAAACCCCTTAACAGAGATCACAGGCCAAGTAGCTTTCTTGGTTCATATTCTAACATCTGAAACTTATCTCCTATGTAAGTTACAATATGACACGAATAGAATGTTCATGTATGAAGAGCAAATCAGCACACAGTACAATGAAAACGTTTTCTTTTCTGAAACTTATCTCCAATGTAAGTTATATTTTGTCATGTAGACCTTTTGAAATTCTGACTTGGTTACAGGATGGAATAGGTACAGGGGTGGTTTCTCACTTGTCAAAATATCTATATTATTGCTACTACTTTATTAGGTTGATAATAATATTTTACAGTTAAGGATTAGATGTTTTATTTTAGGACCTTGTACGTAGTCAAGTCTGTCTTATATAAACAATGGGAACAAAGGGGTTTCAAGATTTCAATTCGAAATATGTACTAATACAGCATAAAATATCTCATGTTCGTCTGCTTTGGGTCGGAGATTTAAGCTGAAACTAATAATTACCATTCCACCAAAGCTTGTCATAAGAAGACTTTTCCGTCCTTGTTTGTCCATCAAGGATGAAGCAACAGCTGTGCCTGCAACGAGATCAAACATCGGTCACAAAAAGAATCATGTGTGTATATTGCGCAGTGATCATATTATTCAAAAAATCAATACTAACCAAAAACATTTGCTGCACCAACAAGAGCGCTGGCTGCAACATCAGAAGCAACTCCAGCACTCCGGAACACAGAAGTTGAATAATATACCACAGCATTGATTCCAGCCAACTGCTGGAACAAGAAAAGTGCTGCCCCAACACTGACAACTGCGTCCAGACATTTCAGAAATGTTACAGCAACATATATTAAGAGCACAACTCAACCGTATGATATATCAACATAAAGTTGGTAAGTGATATTTAACCATGCAGATCATGTCAAAATTAATGTTTATATATAACTCCTTGACTGGGGAAGGCCTAAAATAATACTTAGAAAAAGTAAAAGCTCCCATAGAGTATCAAATCTGAAGCACTGGAAAGGTTGGAACAAGCAAATTGACTCCCCTAAATTGCAAGTCGGTAAAATTGTCACGGGAACAAAAATGGTAATTTATATTATACCCTCCATCATATGAATATTCTTCAGATAAGCAAAAAATATGATCATGGCCATCAAAGTGCAGGCATATATTAAAGCAGGTTAGCATTGCATGAATCCCACATAACTACTCAAGAGAAGAATTTCATACGCCGTCATCTTGACCCTAGTATTTCTGATGTCATGCATTATCACAGATCATGCATTTGACATATAATCAAGATGCCTAGTGGCATCCATTATACTTAGAGTTGTAGGATGACACTAATTGCAGAATTATTTTGTATCACCCAAAAACCATGGAGCTCTTACATGAACCTACTTTTAATTCTGTCAACTTTTATAACTACCAACTATTGATAGAACACAACGGCATTGAACCATCCACATAGCCGGCCACACCTAGTAGACTAAGTCTTCTTATTTTTACAACTACTAACTTTATCCTTTCTATGCATGTTCTATTATCATTCCAACCAAACATGGGAATTTTAAATACCAAAATATCCAAGATGCCAAGGAATGTAAGATAATAGTGTACCAAATGGCTCCATGATGTTTTAGGTGCATAGGGTACAAACCTAAGATAACAAGTCTTCATAAAATTTCAAGAATACCTTTCCAATATCGGCTAGAAAAGAGATCAAACCATCCTGCTTCTGGTTCAGAAGAACCTTGACTTCCAGCTGTTAAGTCACGCATAACAACAGGAACTCTTTCTTTTCCATATAGTGTTTCAATAGCCTTTTCAGATTCAGCGATTTTTCCTTGCTGTAAATTAATAAATGTAATTTGTTCGGAAATTTTGTTGGCAGAGCAAAATCTAAAAGAAACGATAGAATAAAATCCTGATTGGAAATAAATAAAAGATTACGACCATGAATGTACATATTACGCTGGAAAGGATTAAAATCTCACACCATACCGGTCCATATATAAGAAGATATAGAATACCAACACATGAAATTGCAATCCAATGTTGGATTTGTGAATTGAATACATAAAAAAGTGTTATTGATGGGTTTGTGATAGCATCATTTGAACAGTTATTTTTGCAATATACAATTTTCTCCTCATGTACCATATTGCCTTGATAACAACAGACCGTACAGTACAAGAGGAAAACCTGAAAAAGCCAACGAGGACTCTCTGGAGAAAATCCCATTCCTAGTGCCAACAGAATAGATGGAACTGCAGCAATGCCAAACATCGTCCTCCACCTGGCAGGATAAAATGTTTTTATGATGATGAATGATGATGATGATGATGATGATGATGAATGAGGGTATAGAGAATGCAAGTAAAGAAACATTCATTGAAGGTTTATATTCATAATGGAAGACAGATTGCAAGTTTGTTACTTTCTCCAGTACAAGAGAAACAATATATGTGGATAGACAGAATAGCAAAATACCAGAGAGGATTTCCAGCAAGAGGCAATCCAGCCACCAGTGCTGCAAGAATCCCAACACATATAAAAAGTTGATTAACAGATCCAAGTGCACCACGAATTTCGGTTGGCGAAATCTGCCATTAGAACATGTAACCACAGGGTCAATATAGAATATGTGAACATGACCACAATCTTATAAAAGGTCACTAATTTATAAAGGCACCACCTCAGATATGTATAGTGGTACAATAGCAGATGTAACACCAATTCCTATGCCAGCAAGCAAGCGGCCGATGATCATTGTCTGAACACTCTGGGCCGTAGCACTATACATCATAGTTCAAAGAATTAATTTTTTGCAAGCATATAAATCATCAAATTTTGTACTAAAGGACAATTGACAGACCAAAGAAATGCTCCAATTGTTAGAGGGATTGCATCTAACTGAAAAGTCCTAGTTCTGCCAAATTTGTCAGCCAATGTTCCGCCGGTAAAAGAACCAACAGTGGCACCAGCAAGTAGTGTGCTGACAATCCATCCTACTCATATAATTTACACTCAAGAAAATCAAGAGAGAATAATATATGGATCATATTCCAATAGAACTTGACTTTTGAGTGAAGAAAAAATAGATAAGGAAATAGATTTAGAGGCCAGCAATAAAAGAAAAATAATTTCAGCTCAACCCATAAAGCTGAGAAATGTTTTTGTTCAACAATGCAGTAATATCTATACAAACAGCATCTGTAATAGTATGTATTTAACGGTGTGCTGAAATATAAGCATCAATTATTCAATTTCTTTCTTCTCCTTCCTCTTTTTTGTTTTTGTTTTGGTCAATGCAATGAATTCAAATCCCTTTGTACCTCATAAAAAGGTAAAGTCTTCTACCTTGTAAAGCAGTGTTTTCAGCGATTCCGAGATCCTTGGCTAAGTACTCAAGGGCACCATTTACCACCCTACACCAAAACGACCATCGTCAGAATTTTCCCAGATATAGGGTACTATTCCATGGAAATATGTAGTGTAACAAGGACTACTCCACAAAAGACACCAATAAGTTCTGCAGGCAATAACTCAACACATCTAATAGCTGCTTGTCATTTATAATTGTGGCTTTGAGGATTATTGTAGAATCCGATACTACCTTTCTCATTCAGGTTGGTGAAATATATAAAGACTACAACCTTCAGAATCTGTTATAACAGACCCATAATATCCTCTAGGATCGGATGTTTAGGATTTTTGAATTTGAATCCTAGGATCCGATATTCCCTCCTAATATATAGTCTATCTACATTTAATATATACAAATGTAAATTATTTCATAATTACCACACTCCCCCTCAAGTTGGATCATAGATATTCAACATGTCCAACTTGCATACAAAACCTTCAAATGTATCTTCTGGTAACCCTTTTGTGAGTATGTCTGCTAGTAGCAGTCTTGTGGGGATATAGGAGAGACAAATGATGCCATCTTCAATTTTCTCCCTGATGAAGTGACGATCAACATCAACATGTTTGGTTCTGTTATGCTGAACTGGATTCAATGCCATGCTCAGGGCTGCCTTGTTATCACAAAAACAATTTTAGGGGAGACTCAACATGGATATGAGTCTCATCAGTCACTCTCTTAAGCCACATACCTTCCATAACACCTTGAGATAGGGCCCTTAATTCTGATTCAGCACTACTTTTGGCTACAACTCTTTGTTTTTGACTTTGCCAAGTGACAAGATTTCCCCAAATAAATGTACAATGTCCTAAGGTTGATCTACTGTTTTCTTGATCACCTGCCCAATCTGCATTTGTATGGATCTCAATGGTTTTAAGATTTGTCTTCTTGAAGAAAAGACCTCAACCTGGTGTTCCTTTTAGATATCTCAAAATCTTGTAGGCTGCATCCATGTGTTTTTTCCTTGGTGAGTGCATATGTTGACTAGCAACACTTACTGCAAAGGCAATATCAGGGCGAGTGTGAGAGAGAGATATGAGTTTTCCTACCAATCTCTGGTATCTTCCTGTATCTACTGGTACTTCATCCTTCTCTTGATTCTTGTCTTCTTTCCCTTTCTTCTTGCAGCTGATAGGAGTTTTGCTTGGTTTACACCCAAGCACACCGGTTTCTTTGAGTAAGTCAAGGACATACTTGAGTTGGGAGATGTGAATACCTTCTTTAGATCTAGCCACCTCCATTCCTAGGAAGTATTTTAGGTTTCCCAAATCCTTTACCTCGAATTCTTTGTTTAGTGCCATCTTGATTGGACCCATTTCTTGAATGTCGTTTCCAATTAGGATAATGTCGTCTACATATACTATGAGAATAGTGATCATATCTCCATTCTTTACAGTGAACATAGTATGATTAGAGAGACTTTGTTTGTAGCCTTTTTCTTTTAGGACAATTGAGAATCTGTCAAACCACACCCTTGGAGACTGTTTCAAGCCATATATTGATCAATTTAATCTGCATACCTGATAATTTTTGCCATTCTCAAAACCAGGTGGGAGACTTATAGACACTTCCTCTTTTAGTTCCCCGTTTAAGAAAGCATGTTTGATGTCCAATTGTTGTAGTGGCCAGTCAAGATTTGCAGCAATAGAGATAAGTACTCTTACCGTGTTTAGTTTTGCAACAGGGGCAAAAGTCTTATTATAGTCAAGTCCATATGTTTGTGTGAACCCTTTAGCAACTAAGTGAGCCTTGTATTTATTCAAGGTTCCATCAACATTATATTTTGGAGTGAACACCCATTTGCATCCCACTGGCTTCTTTCCCTTGGATAATTCTGTAATGTCCCAAGTATGATTCTTTTCAAGGGCTTGCATCTCATCCAACATAGCATTTCTCCACTCAGGAATTTCCAATGCATCATGTACATTGGTTGGGATCTTGACATTATCAAGGTTAGTAACAAAATGACAGTGGTTCTGAGAGAGTTTAGTTAGGTACAGGAGCGTGTTTTCTATCTCACAGCAATGGGTAGACCTAACTCATTATGTTCCTCAGAATTTTTCATTGGTACAAAGATGGACACTACTTGAGGTATAGTGCCCTCTCCTATCCTTTTGTTCCTCCACAAGTAGGACTAGGAGGAGGTATAGGCTCAGGTATGACATTCACAAGCTGAAATTCACTCCAACTCTCCCCTTGAATGAAGGACGGGGAATAAAAGGGTGTAGTTTCAGCAAAGGTGACATCACGGCTGGTCAAGAGATGTTTTGAACCAAGGTCATAACACTGGTAGCCTTTTTGGAGAGTGAAGTAGCCAAGGAAAACACACCGAACACAGCGGGGGTTGAATTTGGAGGCTGTATGATGGAGGTGGACAAAGACCGTACAACCAAAGACTCAAAGTGGAAGAGAATGATCAAGGTGAGAGACGATATGGGTTTCAAGTAGTTTATCTAGTGGAGAAGTAAAGGAGGGGACTCTGTTTGGCATACAATTTATGAGGTGAGTAGTAGTGAGAATAGCATCCCCCCAGAAATATTTGGGTACGCTGCAAGTGTACAGAAGGGTATGGGCAACCTCAAGAAGGTGTCTGTTTTTATGTTCTGCGATGCCATTTTGTTGAGGGCTGTAAGGGCAGCTGCTCTTATAGATAATGCCATGGGATTTGAAGTAAAGGTGAAAAGGCTGATTGAAATACTCGGTGCCATTATCAGAGTGCAAGACTTGGATGGTGGAGTTAAATTAGGTTTGAACATAGTTAAAAAATTCAACAAAGACGGAGTAGACATCAGACTTTTCCTTTAACAAGTAAACCTAACACATTCGTGTAAGATCATCAATGAAGGTAACAAAATACTTTGAATGCGTACGATTAGAAATTCGACATGGTCCCCATACATCACTATGGATGGTAGAAAAAGGACAAGTAGGTTTATAACTAGAGGGTGAGAAAGTGACACAATGGTGTTTAGCCAATTCACAAACATCACAATGAAGATTGGCCATTTTATTGAAAGTAAATTGTGGAAACAGTTTTTGTAAATAGGAAAAACCAAGATGACCCATCATTTTATGCCACAAAACTAAATCATTGTCAACAGAGGAAACGAAAACAGAAATCTTTATTTTCAATGACAAAGCACTTGCAATAGGAGTATCAAGATAGTAGAGGCCACCACGTTCTTTAGCTCTACCAATCGTGAAGAGATCCTGGAATGTACAATGAGTAGAAAAAAAATGAGCAGAGCATTGTGCATGTTTAGTCAGTTTGCTAATGGATAGTAAGTTACATGCCAGGTTAGGGACATGTAAAATAGATTCAAGCTGCAAGTTGTTTGTAAGAGGTATGTGCCTGTGCCAGCTATAGTGGCAAATGAGTCAGTGGCAGTACGTATTTTGCTATTACTTGCCGAAGGACAGTAAGAACTAAACTTATTTGATAGTGGGGTCATATGATCTGATGCTCCAGTGTCTATAATCCAAGAAGAGGGCAATGAGGAAGATAATAGGGCAACGGAAGATATACCTTGTTTGGCAATAGAGGCAACTGGTCCTTGTTGACTTTGGAAATTTTTAAGCATGTCTAGCAGCTGATTCATTTGATCTTTACTAATAAAAGGTGACTTTGGTTCAGATGTAGGTTCGACATCAAGATAAGTTTGATGGGCTCGTGGTTTTTGTCGTCGAGCCTTCCAATCAGTGGGTTTCCCGTGAAGCTCCCAGCACTTATCATGTGTATGTCCAATCTTTTTATAGTGGTCACACATAGGGCGGCCTTTGGCAGATGAGTCAGGAGTCAAATGTTTGCTTACCAGTCTAGATGCTTCATGGTTTTGAGACTTGGCTTTAAGAAGCATTGTGCGACGTCAGGATTCTTCACGTCGCATTTCTAAATAAGCCTCACGCACTGGAGGAAGAGACGAGCTGCTCAGGAATCTGGCACGAGCGTCGTCGTACTCTGGGTTAAGTCAGGCAAGAAAGAGCATGACTCGATCAGTATTTTGGTTGCGATTATGACGTGCAACTTCGATGGAGGATGACCATTCGTTATCGACCATTAAATCCTCGTCTTGCCAAAGAGCCACAAGTTTGAACCAATACTCAGCGACACACCAAGAGCCTTGAGAGGACATCCACATTTGACGGCGAAGATCAAACAAGCGGGAGAGATCTTTTCCGTTGACATAAGCATCTCGAACGGCATCCCATATATCTTTGGCAGTCGGGAGGTACATGAAGCTTCGCTTGATGGAAGGAATCATGGCGTTAACCAGCCATGAACACACAAAGGCATTGTTGGTCTACCACTGAGCCATCACTGGAGATTGTGGATCTAAAGGAGGTTTCACTGTGCTGGTAAAGAAGGCAATTTTGCCACGGCCTCCAACGGCAAGCTTAACAGCTTGTGCCCAGTCATGGTAACTCTCAAGGTTGAGCTTTTCTGAGACAATTGAAGACGAATCGGAGCCAGGAATCAACCCAAGGGGACTCCCGACGTTCACAACAAAAGATGGTGAGGACCCATAATGAGAAGACTCCATTGTGGAGGAACCCAGAGGGTGAGACTCACGCTGAGAGGTGTCGGATCCTTCGCCACACTGCTCTGATACCATGTGGCTTTGAGGATTATTGAAGAATCCGATACTACTTTTCTCATTCAGGTTGGTGAAATATATAAAGATTACAACCTTCAGAATCTGTTATAACAGACCCATAATATCCTCTAGGATTGGATGTTTACGATTTTGAAATTTGAATCCTAGGATCCAATATTCTCTCTTAATATCTAGTCTATCTACATTTAATATATACAAATATAAATTATTTCATAATTACCACAATAATACTTAGGCTTCAGGGTAACATGATCATATCTTAACTATACATCCAATGTCATGGTAGTTAGAGAGAGGATATTCATACCCAAGATGGTAACCAAACAAAATGGCTCCAAGACAAGCAACCCCAACATACGGTAAAACAGTTCCAGAAGATTTTCCCATAGGATTTGCAACAACATTCTCAATATCTCCATCTGCAACTCAATTTTACTTGCTGTTGTAAGGGTATGTAAATAAGTGAAATAGCAGTGGTACTAGAAGCGGTGTTTATATATTTAAGTGACAAAAACTATTTTGACATGTAACACAAGTATAGGCAATTACCAGCATCCCTGCTTTCATAATCAGTGCATGTGATTTCACCAGCAGATTTATGAATAATATTAGTGAATTTACAATATATTTATTGTGAATATAATACTAAGATTGTCAGCAAGAGACAATAAATACTTGCAGTGAAATAATACCATAGATTGGTAGATGGCTAGGAGAAATTATAGGGTAAATGTAGAGCTCATTCAAATAAAGAACTAATAGACAAGAAGAACCTCCAACAATTAAAAAACTACTGAATTAATTTCCAGATGAGTTTAAATGCTATCAAACGAGATATAAATAGACACTAACATGTACCAGACTCCTAAAATGTCTGAACCACTAGGCACTAGCTAACAGACTCAGGAAATGAGAATAACAACCTGAAATATTTATTTAAAACATCTGAAATAAGATCCTAGATTCATAACTGACTCCACTACTTCTTAGCTTATGCAGCACGCACGACAAATGCTGTTAAACAATAAAAATGCCCAAAAAAATAAAAATCAGACTCAGTCAACTAACAAAGATGTGAGTAAGTAATAAGAGGCTTATCATAGACCCTAACAATGATTTGCAAAGAGTTCATTACTCTTAAATGTTGAATTCTCAGACACTGTAATTTTCAACTTACAACAGTCATTCATGCATCAACTGGCTTGTCAGTAGCGTATGAACAGAACACCGCTACCTCAACAAGCATGATCTACATTATGCTAAAACATATCACAAAGCTAAGAGCCATTCAGATTAA
This sequence comes from Inga laurina, assembly GCA_963855925.1. Lineage (NCBI taxonomy): Eukaryota > Viridiplantae > Streptophyta > Magnoliopsida > Fabales > Fabaceae > Inga > Inga laurina. The sequence continues at coordinate 73,593,662 of OY979703.1, forward strand.
CCAAGAAATTTTCCAGACTTTTTTAATTAAACTTCGCTGAATTACGTATCTGACTCGACAAACACAACAGTACAAACCAGAACTGCAGAAATTAAAAGATTGAATAAGCCGCTCTGCCATGCAGGTCATCAAACAAACTAAATATGGCCCTAAGAATACAACACGAACACCGCGACAAAACAATTCGAATCTAATCAGACACATACTGGCTCCACTCTCGAAATACTACCAATTCATTTAAGGCCAATATATTTGATTGAATTAACATGATGGATGACTTAGACAATTGTAACTTACAAATTGCAGAAATCAAAGGTAATGTTTAGTAGTAAGTTAAACGCAGCACAGAAAGCAGAAGCAGACAAACCAGAAGCCTTAACCCTGATGAATCTGGGTTTCGCCGATGAGCCAAAGATGCCTCGGATACCCCCTCTTGTCAGTTCTGCTTCCATCGTCACCGGACCAACCCCTAAACCGAAGCAATTCCTCCTATTCGTCATGCATACGGTTCTCGGCCTCAAAGTAGTTCTGCTGGTAAACACGCTTGGCTTTTGAACCCTCAAGGTGTTTCCCTTAATGACCAAAGAAGAAGCCTCCATACTTTATGATTGAAAATTCCAATACTTCGAAAGTCAAACACCAAAATTATGACAATAAATAAAATAAAAATCGGGGAGCAAAAAGGAAATTAAAACGAATGCAGTAAACAGAACAAACCATGAGATGGATTTAGAACAATGCTATAATTGTCAGTCAGATGAGATGAATCAAAGAAGAAAAAATGAGAAGAATCGCCGTGTTAAAAGGGGAAAATAATTGAAGAGTAATAAAAGCAAAACGCTGAAATCAACGAGCGACCTTTTTTGCGCTTACCTCTAGACCTCACTGAATAGAGAATCCTATGGATTTTCCCGAGTAATGTTCTGACTTTGTGGATTGCTCTGTACGTATTTGGCAATTTCAGCGTGACACAGTAAGAGAGAGAGAGAGTGTGTGATTGGAGCTTCGAAAGGACCGCTGATGAGTGAAACCAGCAATAACGACGAACTTGGCGAAGCATTCAACTTTTGTTGTTTTCACAAAGCTCTTTTCATTTGGGAATCACTCCGATCTTTTACAGGACAGGAAAAACAAAAGTGGAGAGATCGGATTTTCAAGGAGAATTATGAAATGAAAGAATGAAATTACTATAAGTGAAATTCAGATTTGCAAATTAGATTTGGTTAGAGTATGCTGGTGTCCAAATTCCACGTGGGGGCGCACAAGAATTGTGTGTAATACCGCGCGGCAAACAGGCATAGAAAATAGCCCGGCGAATCCACGGCCTCATTTACTAAATAAACGATAAAGTTGATTTTTTTTGAGAGATTAAAGAAGATAAATAAGTTACTTAATCATATTATATATTATGTATCTTTAGATTATATATTAATTTATTAGTCAAACTAATTAGTTTGAAGGAAAAAATAAAAATATAAGTACTCTAAAGAAATTTCATTAACTTCCTTAATTTCTTCATAAAAATCAATTTTATCTCATAATTAAAACCGGAGAGAATAACATTTATTGTAAGAAAATTACATATAAATTTTAGAAATTTTTTTTTTTACAAAAATACCTTCAAAATATAAAAATCTCAGATCCATGATTTTTTCCTAAAATAAATTGTAAATTGCTAATTAAGTGGAGCGGGGAAGAAGAGGGTGATAACTCATTGGGGTCACCACACAAGGGTGCTATATCTAAAAAGGGAAAACAAGGGTGCCATGATCTGAAGAGGGGAGAAGAAGACATGGGTGCCGTCGTGGGATCAGCAAAGCTTCAAAAAACATACCCGGAATGTTGTGAAGAGGTGGAGTGAAGAGGTCATCGGTGAGTGAAAAGAGGATGTCGTGTCATCGCCGGCGAGTGAAGAGGTTGAAAGCATTAAGGAGAGTAGTGGAGGAAAATGTACAAATGGAATTACAAAACTTGACTTTTTTTTATGGAAGTCATTTTTGGGATAACTTATTTTTAGGTAGTAAATGTTTATAAATCATGATTTATAGTATATGAGGTAAGTATGTGAGAGGAGTTTTATGTCGACTTACGTAATAAGTGCTTATTTTTGAAAAATAAGATAATCCAAACATGCTTTTAAGTCGAGATAAAACCCCTCTCATATATTTACCTCGTATACCATAAATTACGATTTAAAAATACTTATTGCCCAAAAATAAACTATTCCAAACGAGCACTTGATAGAATTGACTTAATTGGTTTCTATATGAAATCCAATTCTAGGGGTACCAAACATGTAATCAACATGGAATTTAGTTTTAATTCTATTTTCATAACTCCAATTCTAGTGTACCAAATAGAGCAAAACTACTGGTGTTATAGGAAACAAAACTTATTTGGGATTTTCATATTTTGAATGTACTTTTTAAAGTTTTTCCAATAATTAAATATTGATAGATTTCAAATTTTCCAATTTATCAATCAAATTTGTATGGATAAAATTGTAATTTTACTCCTTCATGCTACCATGTTTCATTTTGACATCTTAATTTTATATAGTGTTTTTTTTTATATTATTATTCCGGTATCGGATTTAGAGTTTGTGGCTACCCTTCCCAATACAAATGTTTGCTCTACGATTCGAACTCAAAAACTTAAAGGATTTTAGTAGGCTTTACACCGCTATACCAACTCTATGTTGGTTATATATTGTTTTTTTAACTCTACCATCACTGTTAATAAAAAATGTTGATATTAAAATTTTATATATTGAGATACTAAAATATTAAATGTAATTTTTAAAATGAAATGATTGTTAAAAAATCATCATTTAAACTTTACAATATTGGGATTGAAAGATCGAAAAAATATTTTTTAAAGGATCGAATTGAAATCTTGCATATTAACTAGAGTACTTGCGAATTGAGATCTTTCAATTAGAAGTCATAATTTTTCTATGCTAGCCCATTTTAATTTTCCCAGTTAAACTCTATTTTGACGGTTAATGTTGGCACAGTATGCGACGCAACAAATCCCAATATTTCATATGCCTCACTAACATTTTTTGTTTGAGTAAGCTCAATAACATATTTCTAAAGTGGTATATCCACTAGTACAAAATTTCCTTTTTAGACTATCATATTTAGATCGGTTATAGCGGATAAGGTCTAAAAAATTTGACCGGTGGCAGTTTTATAATTATATAGAACTTCTAAAACCGGTTTTCAAAAAACCGGTCTTAAAAAAATTATTTAGACCAGTTATAAATAAAACCGGTATAAAAATATCAAAATATTTAAAAAATTAAAAATTTTAAACTTTTAAGACCGGTTATTAATAATAATGGGTCTTAAATATCAAACATTTAATATCGGTTTTAATAAAAACTGGTCTTAAATTTGAAAATTTTAAAAATTATTTCCCCCCCCCCATTTTAAGACTGGTTTTATATATACCCGGTCTAAAAAATTAACCCTAAATTTTTGAATCTCCTCTTTGTCGCTCCTAAATTTCACTCTATAAATCTGAAACCTCCCTTCTTGGTGCGATTACTCTGTGAGCTCGGTCATCTTTGCTCAATCTCATTCTCATGTTTAATGCTGTGGTGCTCTCACCCTTGCATTGAATGAGTTTGTCGCCGTCACAACCTCGCTTGCTCTGATCTCCTTTGTCGCGACTTTTCTCTTTCCCTGTGACATCCATTCTTCATCGCAACCTACCTTGGCAGCCTCACTTCTTTGCTGCCATGAGTTGCTTGCTCCTTTGCTTTGACCCAGAGATGCGTGAAGAATGTAATATCCCAAAAAGTGATTAAGGGCTAATGACTTCAAAAGTAGATGTAATTATTGTTGAATAAACACTTTTGGAGAATGTGTGATGGGAATTTGGATATTTTAATGATTCCAATGGCTTCCTTGTGAAAATTCATGTGGGGAGAGTGTTTATTGTGAAGTTGGAACCATTGGGAACAATTGTGCAAAAGTTGAAAACTCTGTCCATTGAAACTCTGTACAGGGCAGCCAATTTGTATGGACGTTTTAAATAGGCAAATGGTGTCTAAAAATTCTGAAATTTTCCAGTATTAAAGTTCACATGTCAAGCTTCAAAATGAACATATAATTTGTATCATTTTGATTTGTGACCTAAGAGTTTTGGATTTTTGAAGTTTGCCCAGCGAAATTAATTATTTTCTGGAACAGTATGCAAAGATTGAAAGTCTGGGAATTTTGTGGTGATTTTCAGTAATGGCCAATATTTTTCCTATGAATAGGACTTAAATATCTTTCATTTGGCTTTGGAATCACCTCATTTCGATTTTTCTAGAATTAGTTATGATTTTTTAAAGTTTGGGCAGAAAAACTGTCATAAAATCCGAAAATGGGATTTATGACATCAGCATAATAAAACATGACATCATCCTAATGTTAAAACACTTTTTATTCATCATCTTCATCAGCTATTCCCGACGCCATTCTGCAGCCAAAGTAAAGAAAAAGAGTTGAGAGGGTTTTGGGAGAAAAGGAGAAGAGAACTCGCAAGGTAAGCCGATTTCTCCGACGATCTAGCTCCTAACGCGTATAACTCCGATCCTAAGCTACTCCTTTATGTTCTTTAAGGTTTGGAAGCTCCTATTTTGGTGTTAAAACACCTAGGGTTTTCATTCAAGTCAAGGAAAATCTATTGGGAGCTTGAGGTAACTTCCAAACTCTTGTATATTGACTATTCTGGCTGCTGTGGGCAATTTAATCGGTGAAATTTCGCCGGATTGCCATTGGTTTTAATTCTTGGAAATGGGTTTTTCTAGGGGTTATGCTGCCCAAATTGATACTAAATGGTAGTTGTAACTTAATGAAATAGTCAATAAAGTGGTTAGGAGTAGAAAGGAACGTGTTTACGGAGCCGAAATCGTAAAACCCCGATTTTCCCCGGAGAACTCATAAATTTCGGCCAGCTCTAGAAATGGGTCTTAGAGTTGGATTTTCAATGATTTGATGGTTCCATTGAGTTCAGGAGCGAAAATTAGGTGGGGTTACAGTTGGTCACTTTTTCGGGAAAGGCCGAAAAAGCATAATTACGAAAACGCCCCTAAAACCCTTAAAGTGGGGCTGCCAAGGGTAAATTTGTAATTTAACATTGAATTTGATAATTTCGAGTACGGAAATGGATTCCTTGGGCGGAAATATGTTAGGATAGCCCAGATTAGAATTTCGGGAAAAGTGCAACCAGACCGGGTACGGCGGGCCCGGGCCGGGTCCCCGGGGGTAGTTTTGTAAATTTTCATTATAGACTAATATAACCCCAAGTAACACTATGGAAGTGTCTAAATGGTGCATTTGGAATTGTAGGATTCGATATTTGCCGCCCTCGGGAGCCCGCAGTGCCAAGAAACGTCGGGAAAGGATCAGGTAGTGACTCTCTCTCTTATACTATGTATAATGCTCTGTATGTGTGTGTTATCATTGTTATGTGATGATTCTTTGATGCTGCTGCGATTACAGCTGGTGATAGCTGTCGTTTACAGCGCAAGCTGTCGTTTACAGCGTAAGCTGTCGTTATTGTGATTACAGCGTAAGCTGTCGTGATTATTATTACAGCGAGAGCTGTCGTATTGTGCATACAGCCGTGAGTGCTGTCGTTTGTGGTGAAAACCATGTATCTTTGAGATTGCTGCTGCTGTTGCTGGTTGTGATTTATATACATGCTTGGTGTTATGCATTGTGTGAGTGGTTTGTTACTACTGGGATTCTCTCGAATCTCATTCTTTCCTATGACTAACCTTTCAGACAGGGCGTGTGGCTCAAAAGAGAAGCGGCCAACCCGGAGCACTTAGGATCTTTAGTGATACTAAGGATTTTTGAGATGTTGGTTATCTATTTTAAACTCGGGATTACTGTATATTTTGAAGCATGAAGATCATATTCAATTTTGGTTGTGTAATCCCCTAGTAGATACTTGTAACCTCTAGATTATATAAGTATAGGACCCGGGAGTTGCCGGGGATTTGGTTATACACTCTGTTATACATGAATGTAGATAAACTGCACAGGTAATTATATTCGAATTTTGAAATGGAGACCAGGAACATGAAGAGATTTTGAATGTTTTGTGAAAACCCTACTACAAAGTAGGAGATTGAAATGAGTTTAAGTTATCCGATGGTCTCTAATCCGAATTAAATGTGCATTATCGAATTATAATTACGTGATTAAAGGCAGGGTGTTACATTTTGGTATCAGAGCTGTAGTTCCTGGCAAGGGTAGAGGTAGCTAGGATAGATCCCTTAGATAGTAGTAGGGATATCTGTGAATGATTGTTGTGTATGCACATGTATGTTTTATTGACATGGATATATATATGAGTTTTGTGACTATATGTGCATACTATCTCTGCTAAATTAATGGGGCAAGTTGTTTGTAGAATGAAGAAAACTAGAGGACGCCCCAATATTCTGCGTGTAGACCGAGAGGTGGAGGACGTCAATGATAATCCACCAGATCCTATGCAAGAGCTGATGGGTCTAATCCGGGATCAAAGATATATGATAACTGAGCTGAGAGAAGAGCTCAGAGCAGAGAAAGCGAAGAACAAGGAAGGTCCAGTTCAATCCACTCCGGAGGAAACTCAAGGAGAAACCCGTCATGAGGACACTGCTGAAGGGTCAGCACGACCCCTGGAGTCCCCACCTCACATTGTCCCAAATCAAGAATCACATGGGATGCCGCTTAGAGAGGAAAGAGACCTTCAGTTTTGGGTCACCAGGTTCTGCAAGCATCTGCCTCCTGCGTTCAGAGGGAGGTTTGACCCTCAAGCAGCCGAAGATTGGATGAACAGACTGGAGAAAATATTTGAGGTGCTTAATTGTCCGGATGAGGTGAAGCCACGACTGGCCATTTACAAACTCGAAGGGGATGCAGACCGTTGGTGGCGGAATATCGCCCTAACCTTGAAGAGCAACAAGATGCCATTGACTTGGGAATTGTTTCAACAAGAATTCAACGAGAAGTATTTTCCCAAATCAGTGAGGCTCGAGAAGGAGACAGAATTCCTGAATATCAGGCAAGGGGACACGGAAAGCTTCGATGATTACTTGTCCCGTTTTGTCTGATTGGCTCGATACTCCTCCTATCTCCGGTTCAAGGATGATGAAGAATGGAGTTCTGATATGCTCATTCGCGGTCTGAGGCGGGAGTTGAGGAAGCGCTTAGCTACTCATCAATTTACCAAGTTCAACAAGGCGGTTGAACAATGCAGGATTACAGAGAACAACTTGAGAGATTTGTATCCTGCCAGAGCTACTAGCCACCGCAATGAACCTAATAAGGGTGCTACCTCACAAAAGCGAAAGGGGCAAGGATCTTCGTCTGGAAGTGGTAAGAAGCCCTACCAGTCTGGGAGCCGTGACCAGCAAAGAACATATTCTGGACCATGGATTTGTCGTCGGTGTAACCAACCACATCAAGGCAAAACTTGTGATGGCAAAATAATATGCTTCAATTGTAAGCGTGTGGGGCATACTTCTGCTGAATGCAAAGAGCCACGACCAGACCAGAGACCGAGGACACAGGGCCGAGTATTCACTATGACCCATGAGGAGGCCCGCAAATCTCCTGAGCTAATACAAGGTAAACTTCTACTTCATGGCCATCTGTTGCAAGTTTTATTTGACTCGGGTGCAAGTCACTCCTTCATTGCCTATGATTGCGTGAAGCGCCTGGGATTGCATGTGCACAAACTGCCATTTGAATTAGTAGTGTCAACTCCAATGGGTATTAAGGCCTTGACCACAGAAGCTTGTTTGAGTTGTGTCATAACTGTGGAAGGGCATCAATCTATTGTAGATTTGATATGTTTGCCTCTTAGTCAATTAGAAGTCATTTTGGGTTTTGATTGGTTAATGGCAAATAATATATTGCTTGATTGTGGAAACAAGAGGATAGTATATCCTGTATCTCAGAGGGTTGAAGATGTGGATGCTAGTATGAATTTTCTTTCGGCAGCCAAAGCTGAAAAGTATCTTGAAAAGGGTTGCCAGGGGTATGTAGTGTTTTTCTCTGTGCAAGGGGAAAATGGCGAAACCTTGAATAATATACCCGTGGTAAATGAATTCCCTGAGGTGTTTCCGGACGATCTGAGCGGATTACCTCCAGAAAGGGAAGTTCAGTTCCCAATTGACATTGTACCTGGAGCTGGTTCTATATCCAAGGCCCCGTACCGCATGGCCCCAAACGAAATGGTGGAGTTAAAGAAACAAATAGAAGATTTGTTTGAGAAAGGGTTTATTAGACCCAGTGTGTCGCCTTGGGGAGCTCCAGTATTGTTTGTAAAGAAGAAAGATGGGAGTCTTCGCTTGTGTATCGACTACAGAGAGCTGAATAAAGTTACTATAAAAAACAAGTACCCTCTTCCCCGAATTGATGACCTATTAGATCAACTCTCTGGTTCGTGTGTGTTTTCAAAGATTGATCTAAGGTCAGGGTATCATCAGCTGCGAGTGAAAGCAGAAGATATTCCAAAGACTGCTTTCAGGACCCGATATGGTCATTATGAGTTCTTGGTGATGCCATTTGGGCTAACCAATGCGCCTGCGGTTTTCATGGATTACATGAACCGTATCTTTCGGCAATATCTGGATCAGTTTGTTGTTGTGTTTATCGATGACATTTTGATATATTCCAAGAATAAGGATGAGCATGAGCATCATTTGAGAATCGTATTGAATATCTTGTGCGAGAAGCAATTATATGCTTAATTAAGCAAGTGCGAGTTTTGGCTATCAGAAGTGAAATTCTTAGGCCATGTTATCTCGCAAGAAGGGGTCTCTGTGGATCCCAGCAAAGTGGAAGCAGTACTGAACTGGAAAAGGCCAGAATCTGTGGCGGAAATACGCAGTTTTCTGGATCTTGCTGGTTATTATCGGAGATTTATCCAAAATTTCTCCCGTATTGCGTTGCCGATGACCAAGCTCACGAGAAAAGATCAGCCGTTTGTGTGGGACGAGAAATGTGAAAACTGCTTTGTGGAGCTGAAGGAGAGGTTGACGTCGGCACCTGTATTGATTTTACCCGATCCCAGTGTGACATATGTTGTGTATTCTGATGCCAGTGGGCAGGGATTAGGGTGTGTCCTTATGCAGCAGGGACGTGTGGTGGCCTACGCCTCTCGACAGCTCAGACCTCATGAATTGAATTATCCCACTCATGATCTGGAGCTTGCGGCCATTGTATTTGCTTTAAAGATTTGGCGTCATTACCTATATAGTGTGACTGTGGAATTGTACTGCGACCACAAGAGTCTCAAATATCTGTATGATCAAAAAGAGCTGAATATGAGACAGCGTCGCTGGATGGAATTGCTTAAGGACTACGACCTGGAGATAAAATATCACCCGGGTAAGGCAAATGTAGTCGCTGATGCTCTTAGCCGAAAGACTGTGCTCGTTGCAGCTATGATGATACAAGAAAGGAAATTGATTGAAGATTTTTGTGATTTAAATTTGACAAATCAGATCATCTGTGCCAATTACACTGTTTCTCAAGAGGAGAGTGATCTAAGGGTGGAAATTGAAGAAGCTCAGAGTCAAGATGACTGGATACAGCGCAATCTGACTCGAATCAAACAGGGAGAAGTTTCAGGCTACGACATATCGCCTCGTGGATTGGTTTGTTACCAGAAAAGAGTCTGCGTTCCACTTAAGGCAGAGTTGAGGCAGAAGATTCTGGATGAGGCACACAAGAGCCGATATACTCTTCATCCTGGTATGACCAAGATGTATCAGAATCTGAAATCGGTGTATTGGTGGCCGGGTTTGAAGAGTGACGTGACCAAATATGTTGCAAGGTGTCTCACTTGTCAGAAAGTGAAGATCGAGCACCAGAGACCGCCTGGTTTACTTCAGAGTCCTGAGATTCCGGAATGGAAATGGGAAAGCGTGACCATGGATTTGGTTGTGGGATTACCCAGGATCAGAAACTATGATGCGATCTGGGTAATTGTGGACCGATTAACAAAGTCAGCCCACTTCATACCAATCGATGCTGGTTACTCTCCGGATAAACTAGCAGAGATTTATATCCGAGAAATTGTGAAACTCCATGGTGTACCGAAGAATATCATTTCTGATCGAGATCCACGATTTACTTCAAAGTTTTGGAAAGCATTGCATGAAGCCTTAGGTACTCAACTGAGATTCAGTACGGCCTATCATCCTCAAACGGATGGACAATCTGAGAGAACAATTCAGACGCTGGAAGATATGTTGCGAGCTTGTGTTCTCGACTTTAAAGGAAGTTGGGATCGTTTCCTTCCACTGGCTGAGTTCGCTTACAACAATAGCTATCATGCGAGCATCCAAATGGCTCCGTATGAAGCGTTGTATGGAAGACGGTGTCAATCACCTTTATGCTGGAATGAATTATCCGAAAGGAAGCTTTATGGGCCAGATTTGGTTGATCAAACCTCAGCACAGATTCGGATCATTCGTAAAAGGCTCCTTGCAGCGCAGAGTCGACAGAAAAGCTACGCTGACAAGAGAAGACGGCCTCTAGCGTTTGAAGTTGGTGACCATGTGTTTCTGAGAGTATCTCCTGTCACCGGCATTGGGCGAGCAATCAAACGAAAGAAGTTGAGCCCAAGATATATAGGTCCTTTTGAGATTCTTGCGAGGATTGGGCCTGTTGCCTATCGAGTAGCCCTACCCCCGAACTTGAGCAGGCTCCATGACGTGTTTCATGTTTCCCAATTGAAGAAGTACCAACCGGATCCATCTCACATTGTTGAATATGAAGAAGTTGAGTTACAAGACAACTTCACATATGCGATAGAGCCAGAACAGATCATTGATAGAGAAGAACGACGGCTCAGACACCGAAGCATTCCATTTGTGAAGGTGATCTGGAAGGGAATGACTCAGAGGGAAGCAACTTGGGAAGCGGAAGCGGATATGCGAAGACGTTATCCTGAGTTTATGGCTCAAGTTGTGTGACAAATTTCGAGGACGAAATTTATTTTACGGGGGGAGAAATGTAATATCCCAAAAAGTGATTAAGGGCTAATGACTTCAAAAGTAGATGTAATTATTGTTGAATAAACACTTTTGGAGAATGTGTGATGGGAATTTGGATATTTTAATGATTCCAATGGCTTCCTTGTGAAAATTCATGTGGGGAGAGTGTTTATTGTGAAGTTGGAACCATTGGGAACAATTGTGCAAAAGTTGAAAACTCTGTCCATTGAAACTCTGTACAGGGCAGCCAATTTGTATGGACGTTTTAAATAGGCAAATGGTGTCTAAAAATTCTGAAATTTTCCAGTATTAAAGTTCACATGTCAAGCTTCAAAATGAACATATAATTTGTATCATTTTGATTTGTGACCTAAGAGTTTTGGATTTTTGAAGTTTGCCCAGCGAAATTAATTATTTTCTGGAACAGTATGCAAAGATTGAAAGTCTGGGAATTTTGTGGTGATTTTCAGTAATGGCAAATATTTTTCCTATGAATAGGACTTAAATATCTTTCATTTGGCTTTGGAATAAACTCATTTCGATTTTTCTAGAATTAGTTATGATTTCTTAAAGTTTGGGCAGAAAAACTGTCATAAAATCCGAAAATGGGATTTATGACATCAGCATAATAAAACATGACATCATCCTAATGTTAAAACACTTTTTATTCATCATCTTCATCAGCTATTCCCGACGCCATTCTGCAGCCAAAGTAAAGAAAAAGAGTTGAGAGGGTTTTGGGAGAAAAGGAGAAGAGAACTCGCAAGGTAAGCCGATTTCTCCGACGATCTAGCTCCTAACGCGTATAACTCCGATCCTAAGCTACTCCTTTATGTTCTTTAAGGTTTGGAAGCTCCTATTTTGGTGTTAAAACACCTAGGGTTTTCATTCAAGTCAAGGAAAATCTATTGGGAGCTTGAGGTAACTTCCAAACTCTTGTATATTGACTATTCTGGCTGCTGTGGGCAATTTAATCGGTGAAATTTCGCCGGATTGCCATTGGTTTTAATTCTTGGAAATGGGTTTTTCTAGGGGTTATGCTGCCCAAATTGATACTAAATGGTAGTTGTAACTTAATGAAATAGTCAATAAAGTGGTTAGGAGTAGAAAGGAACGTGTTTACGGAGCCGAAATCGTAAAACCCCGATTTTCCCCGGAGAACTCATAAATTTCGGCCAGCTCTAGAAATGGGTCTTAGAGTTGGATTTTCAATGATTTGATGGTTCCATTGAGTTCAGGAGCGAAAATTAGGTGGGGTTACAGTTGGTCACTTTTTCGGGAAAGGCCGAAAAAGCATAATTACGAAAACGCCCCTAAAACCCTTAAAGTGGGGCTGCCAAGGGTAAATTTGTAATTTAACATTGAATTTGATAATTTCGAGTACTGAAATGGATTCCTTGGGCGGAAATATGTTAGGATAGCCCAGATTAGAATTTCGGGAAAAGTGCAACCAGACCGGGTACGGCGGGCCCGGGCCGGGTCCCCGGGGGTAGTTTTGTAAATTTTCATTATAGACTAATATAACCCCAAGTAACACTATGGAAGTGTCTAAATGGTGCATTTGGAATTGTAGGATTCGATATTTGCCGCCCTCGGGAGCCCGCAGTGCCAAGAAACGTCGGGAAAGGATCAGGTAGTGACTCTCTCTCTTATACTATGTATAATGCTCTGTATGTGTGTGTTATCATTGTTATGTGATGATTCTTTGATGCTGCTGCGATTACAGCTGGTGATAGCTGTCGTTTACAGCGCAAGCTGTCGTTTACAGCGCAAGCTGTCGTTTACAGCGTAAGCTGTCGTTATTGTGATTACAGCGTAAGCTGTCGTGATTATTATTACAGCGAGAGCTGTCGTATTGTGCATACAGCCGTGAGTGCTGTCGTTTGTGGTGAAAACCATGTATCTTTGAGATTGCTGCTGCTGTTGCTGGTTGTGATTTATATACATGCTTGGTGTTATGCATTGTGTGAGTGGTTTGTTACTACTGGGATTCTCTCGAATCTCATTCTTTCCTATGACTAACCTTTCAGACAGGGCGTGTGGCTCAAAAGAGAAGCGGCCAACCCGGAGCACTTAGGATCTTTAGTGATACTAAGGATTTTTGAGATGTTGGTTATCTATTTTAAACTCGGGATTACTGTATATTTTGAAGCATGAAGATCATATTCAATTTTGGTTGTGTAATCCCCTAGTAGATACTTGTAACCTCTAGATTATATAAGTATAGGACCCGGGAGTTGCCGGGGATTTGGTTATACACTCTGTTATACATGAATGTAGATAAACTGCACAGGTAATTATATTCGAATTTTGAAATGGAGACCAGGAACAGGAAGAGATTTTGAATGTTTTGTGAAAACCCTACTACAAAGTAGGAGATTGAAATGAGTTTAAGTTATCCGATGGTCTCTAATCCGAATTAAATGTGCATTATCGAATTATAATTACGTGATTAAAGGCAGGGTGTTACAAAGAAGATGCAACTAATGTTATGAGGTTTGAATAAACTTTCCTTTTAAACGCTTAATTAATTTGTAAACTAATTTTTGAGTATCTACTGCAAGGAAGTGATAGATGAAAGAGGAAGAAGAAGGTGCAGAGCGAAACGCCTTGCTTAAAACAGTTCCTTGTCTGCTTCTTTTACTAGAGGAACAAGGGTCACGAAGAGAAGAGAGATCCTATTTGGATTTTTGTTTTCTTTGAGGGTTTTATTGTAGGTGTAATGGGTATACATACTGATATATACCGAGTTGAGTGAGTGGTCAATCTCTGGGGGATCCTATATGTGAAATTGCTCTGTTTGCTTTTTTTTAATTTCGTCTCTGGTTTTCTTCTTCCTTTTGGTTGTGCCAAAATAGTTTCATAGTTTCAGAGTTTCAACTAAGAAATTGAATATAAATACAAAGTTAAACTTATGGGTGTGCCTGAATTTTGTTACAAGAGTTGTTCATTATCTTTTTACATTGTTTGATGTTCTTAGTGAACAATACAGGAATTCAGGTTTTCAGAAATTTTAGCAGCATGATTCACAAGGAAGGTGTTTTTGTGAAATTTGATGGTGGTAATTTGCTTAGAAGTATCTGCAATCGATTTTTCACTGTAATCCCTTCTACTTATATGTACATTTGACTACAAAAAAAGGCCCTATTTATTTATTTTTAAAAAATATCACTTTTAAGACCGGTTATTTTTTAATAACCGGTCTTAAAAGTCTTGAAATTTTTTTGAGACTGGTTTTTAAACAACCAGTCTAAAAAAGTGATTTTTAAGACTAGTTTTGTTAACCGGTCTAAAAAATAGCAGACTTTTAAGATCGGCTGTATCAAGACCGGATCCAAAATCGGTCTAAAATGTCGTTTTTAACCGGTCTTAAAAGTGATTTTTCCACTAGTGGTCACATGATTAAGAAATGGTTAAAGGGTGTTTTTGTCTTGAAAGTTTTCACCAAAGGGCAATTTTATCCCAAAAATGTTAAAAATGGAGCAATTTTGCCCTACTGTTATTTCAATTAATTTTGACCGTTAGTTGTTCAAGTATACTGAGCTAGCAGTCCATATGTCATCCACAACATTTTTTGTTAAAGTACAAATTTGCTCCGGAAGAATCTAACTTTGAAAAAAGATAAAGCAGATGGCATATGGACTTCTAACGTAAATTTACACCTTAAAAAAATGACGTAGACAACATGTGGACTGCTAGCTTAGCATATTTGATCAATTAATGGTCAAAATTAATAACTGAAACAACAACAAGGGCAAAATTGCCCCCCTAAAAACTTCCAAAGCAAATTAAAATTTAAATTGCCTCTTAATCCTTAAGAAATTGCATCGTGATCTCATTTGGGGAAATGAGGAGGGAAGGAGAGATCTCATCCATGTGGTAAGTTGGGTACAAGGTACTTAGAGTGGAGGGGAGAGAAAATTTTTGTGAGTTGGATTTAAAAAAAATTGTAAAAGTGGGGTTAAATTTAGAGCCAGTAATGAGTGGGAAATGAGTCGGTAATAAAGTGGGGTTAAATTGTACAAGGGAAATGAGTTGGATATTAAAAAATCTTAACTTTAACTAATTTTTCTTATTTTTTTATCTTACATTTTTTCTTCATTAAAATTCCACAACCCAATTTTACAATATTTTAATGCAACTCATAAAAATTTCTCTCCCCTCTCCCCTTGCAAATCCCTCGTACCAGATAGCTCTTAAGGTGGAAAAAGCTCAATATCTAAGGAGATTTTGTTTCTGGGGGGGGTTATGGATTAAAGGAGCTTGAAACTATGAATGATGTTTTGTTATGCAAAGTGTTTTTTGGAGGTGGAGTTTGAAGGTACATGGTTGAATTAGAATTTAATATCCTACCTCACTCATATTCTGGAATTGCATGCCGCGATTGACCTTTTCCCCTCCTTCTCCCCCTTTTGTCGACGGTCTTCTCTGGTCCTTCTCTCTCGCTCTGTAATTGGATGCTCTGGTTGAAAATGAGAGTGAGGGAGGGAACACGATTTGGCAGAGAAAAGGGAAGGGTTGCGAAGAAAAAGACTATTATGCCCTTCAATAACTTTTTGTTTTCCGTTTGGTCCTTTTTTTTAATATATTGAAAAACTAAATAATTTCTAGAAAATTTTCCTTGTTGCATTATAAAATATTTCTTCCTTAATTAGATTCTTTAAGCCATAAAGCAATTTTTCTAAAATTTTAAGGCCAAACAATAACCTCTAACTATTTTTCTTGAATTACTGAGACCCCATCTTGTGAGTAACATGACTTAGAAATTTGATTTCTGTAAATCAAAACTCACATTTGTTTAGCTTAGCAGGCTATTACTAAAGATTTATTAGGTGTAATTGAAGCTAGGAATGTTATCTAAAAATTAAAAAGCCTCAAAAATAAATTATTTGGTAAGAATTTAATACACCTACCAAGCTTAATATGTTTGTTACAAAACACATTAATTGGATGTATACATTGAAAACTATGAAGTTTTAAAGTTGAGGCAGGAAAAAAAGACTCCTGTTTTACCAAATGAACAGTGAACATTCACAATAGAATTAGGGAAATTGATAGCTAGGTCCCAAGGTACAGAAAAAATATAAAAAAAGTCCCTTTGAAAAAGTCAATGGTCAGAAAAGTCCCTAGGGACTTTTCTGACATGAATTCCCAAAGTCAATTTACAAAAATAACCCCCACTAAAATAACTAAAGAAAATGCATAGAGGGGAGGAGAGAAGCACGTTTTTGTGATTAAGCCATTAAGGAGAAAGAGAAAAATGCACGGATGAAGGGCGTAGGAGGTGCAACCTTGAAGGGATACAATGTACTGTTAATGCGGTTGGGAACGTCTTCTTCTTCATCGTCTATATACGGGTAGCAAGGTATAGAAGCGAACTGGAAATTTTTTTCTGTGTGAAAGTTGGTTAGATTGAGAATGACGGGTTGGGCAAAAGCAGTGCACCACGGATTGAGAAGCAGAGCATGCAAATGGCAAGCTTTCAAACCCTGGATCCGTTTTTGGTTTTGAAATTGGATGCTCGAAAGTTTGATTCCATGGGGGTTATTTTTGTAATTGCATATTGGGAATTCTTGTCAGAAAAGTCCCTAGGGACTTTTCTGACTATTGAATTTTCAAAGGGACTTTTTTGATATTTTTTTCTATCCTTTGGGATCTAACTATCATTTTCCTATAGAATTATGAAATTATGTCCATGATTTGATGCTAAATATTATTTTTCATTTATAGAGGATTGAAAGAGCTTTAAGTAGATATTTGAACCATTTCATTCAGAGTTTCCTTGATTAAGTTATGACTTTTCAAAGTTCATTGAAAAATTAAGGCTAGAATTTGATTTAAGTTGGGATTCTAAGAATAGTTAGCTAAGTTATAAATTGTGAATGATATAAGTATTAATATGCCCTTACTTATACATATATGATAGGATTTGATATATGCCCATGCCCACCAAGGAATAATCAAGGAAATAAGAAGGTAAACGATAAATCAAAAGAAAGTGCAAGAGGTAGTGAATCTTTTCCTTTCATATGATTGTACTTGTTTGTTTGTATTATTATGCTGATTCTGCAAAAGACCATGTAACTTGCCTTGCATGAGATTATTTGCCTTGACAATTGATGTCGCTCTTATTGCTAAAGCAATAAATTAAACTAGGTCCCAATTGATTATGTGGTTTAAGGTTAACCTGGGTCATTCTTCTAAGGAGCAAGCTGTGGGTTTTCTTTAGGATTGATTTCTTAAGTGATGAAAGATGTAATGGAATAGACCTAACCTAGAATGCACGACACTATTACCTATCTAAATGCAATATTAAACTAACTAAATGCAAGATGAGAATGACTCTAAAACCGACATGAGAATGGAATTAATCTAGATGAATTTGAATGCAATTTTTGGTGGTTTTTTTTATGAAAAAGGAATTAAAATCCTAAGAAAAAGAGATTAATGAAAAACAAGACAAACAACAAAGATTTAATTCACTTATGATAATAAAGGGGACAATTTAGAATTCACATGGAGTTAGCTTTCTTAGCCCATATCAATTTATTAGATTAAAGGGAGATTGAAATTAATAGAATTAATCAACTAATTAAAAATGGGAAACTCTTAAGTTCAATAACACCTAATCAACTAGAAAACTCATATTGGAATAAGCGCTAGTTTAATTAAACCCATTAAAAGTAATCAAAATAGTTTTAAGATAATTTTGGGAATCATGTTCACAATTGTCTAATTAAACAACTTGACAATTAAATAACCAAATTAACCAATCAAGAGGTTAAACCCAAATTGACAATTAAAATAATAATGAAAACTCAATTAATAATCTAATTGACAATGAAAGTGTTTGCAAACAAAAATCCCAACAATCATTGAAACACAAATCAAATTCAAAATATCAATTTAATCTAAATTAAAGATGTCTACAATCTAAAACTAGATTGTTCTCAATAAAACAACTAAAAATTATCTAAAACTAAACAATATCAAATCTTGAAACTATAACATAAATATCTAAATTGTATTTTTCTATTCACAGGAAGATACAATATATATATATATATATATATATATATATATATAAATGAGGAGCCTAGGTATTAATTGCTCCTGAATGAGGGATCGTAACGGTCAATCAATCCTACAAATTATGCTAATTGATCTAATAATAATGGTAGAATAATTCTAATAATGATACAATATTTCCTTAACACTTCCCCTCAAGTTAGAGCATATATGTTAATCATGCCCAACTTTTTACAAAGATACTCAACCCGTATCCCAGTCAACGCTTTTTGTCAGAAGGTCTGCTAGCTGGTCGTCCAATCGCATATGTCCTGTAGATACAACATTTTCTTTGATCTTGTCTCGAATGAAGTGACAGTCGATCTCAATGTGCTTCGTCTGCTCATGGAACACATAATTCGATGCTATATGAAGCGTTGCTTTATTGTCACACCAAAGCTTGCAAGTAGTGTTGTGACAATGCCAATTTCCTTCATGAGCTGAAGAACCCATACAACTTATTGTACGGATTGTAACATAGCTCTGTATTCTACCTCTGCGCTTGATTTAGATGCAACCCCTTGTTTCTTACTCCTCCAAGATATCAGGTTGCCACCAACAAACACACAGTAACCTGTAGTGGATTGTCTCGTGGCCTTGGATCCTGCATGATCCGCATCATAGAAACACTCAACTTTAGTGTGTCCAAAATTCGAATAGAGAATGCCCCAACCTGGGGAGCCTTTCAGATAGTGCAAGATATGTTCTAAGGCTTCCTATTGCGCCACTGTCGGAGATGCCATGAATTGACCAAGTACACTAATCGAGAAGGTTATATCCGGACGAGTCACTGTCAGATAATTCAGCTTTCCAACCAATCTTTTATATTTATCAGGATATGCAAATGGCTTCATTTTCTCTGGTTCAATCTTCTTTTTCAAGTCATCAGGAAGTTCATCAAACATATAATCATTCAAGTCCAGGTATGGATTTGGAATCATGGGAAGGCTACTTGGTGCAGCTCCAAGCTTCCCAGTTTCCTTCAGGAGGTCAAGAACATACTTCCTTTGAGTCAACAGAATGCCTTTCTTGTTTCTCATAACTTCAATACCCAGAAAATACTTCAATGAACCTAAGTATTTCGTCTGGAAGTGGAGGTTGAGCAAGACTTTAAGCTCGAAAATTTCAGAAGTGTTACTCCCTGTAATCACAATGTTGTCAACATATACAACCAGAATAATCATACCTGCATCGATCTTCTGATAGAACACAGAATGATCACTCTTGCTTTGGCTCAATCCGACCTTCTGAACCACGTTACAAAATCTATCAAACCAAGAACGTGTACTCTGTTTCAAATCATACAATGGCTTTCTTAGATAACACACTTTCCCATACTCCCCCTGAGTAACAAAACTAGGAGGTTGCTCCATATAAACTTCCTCAAGAAGGTCACCATTCAAAAAGGCATTCTTAACATCTAATTGATGTAAATCCTAATGATAGGTGGCAGCTAGAGAGACAAGAAGACGAAAGGAAGTGAGCTTAACGATCGAGGAGAAAGTCTTAGAGTAATTAATGCCATAAGTTTGAGCATACCCTTTAGGAACAAGCTGAGCTTTTAGCCGTTCCAAGGAACCATCAGCCTTAGTCTTAACCATAAATACCCATTTACACCCAATGGCCTTCTTCCTAAAAGGCATATCAACAAGAGTCCAGGTACCAGCCTTTTCAAGGGCTATCATTTCTTCTTCCATTGCAGCACGCCAACCAAGATGAGCTAAGGCTTAGTGAAGGGTGGTAGGGGTGGTGATGGACTCAAGGGTGGCCACAAGGGAAGAGGAAACATGGGACAATTGTTAGTAAAACACAAAGTTTGATATAGGATACGTGCAGTCAACATAATGTTTAGAAGGAAAATGGGGGAGGATACCTTTTCTGAGGGCAATAAGGAGGTCATTGGATGGGTCAATGGTAGAATCAGGCACAACTGTATCAGGGGCAGGAGTGGGAAGGTCTGGAGTCACAGTAATAGAATCCGACTATGACGCATCTACTGACAGAGGCATAAAATTGGCTGGATCAGTCTTGGTGATGATATTAGGAACAGGAATAGCAGCCTGAACTGGTGGGACACGATAAACCAAGAAATCATCCGTCGCATCAATGACCGAGGGAGACACAGATATGACTGAAGACTTGAAGAAAGAAGAAGACTTATGGAAGGTGACATCAGTGGACACAAAATAATGACGAAGATCAGGAGAATAACACTGATAACCTTTCTAGATGTGAGAATAACCAAGGAAGACACACTTTCAAGACTTAGGATCAAGTTTACTGACACTCGGACGAACATCCCGAACAAAATAAACGCAACCAAAGATTTTCGGATCAATAAGGAAGAGCTTATTGGTGAGGAACAAAACAGAATAAGGAATGTCACCACTAAGAATAGCCGAAGGCATACGATTGATAAGAAAAATGCAGTAGATACAACATCAACCCAAAATGGTGTAGGAACACTAGAATGAAACATAAGAGCTTGAGTAGTTTCTAAAAGGTGGAGATTCTTTCTTTCAGCAACACCATTTTGAGCAGGGGTATCGACACAAGAGGATTGGTAAAGAATACCATGGTTATGTATGTAATCAGTAAAAGGGGCGGAAAAATATTCTTTCGCATTATCAGTTAGAAGGATTTTGACAAGAGTATTGAACTGAGTTTGAATTTCAGCACAAAAGTTTTGAAAATGAGTAAACAATTCAGAGCGTTATTTGTTCGGGAAAAATCATCAACAAAAGTGACAAAATAACGATAACTAGTCTGAGATAAAACTGAACAAGGACCCCAAACATTATAATGTACTAACTCAAAGGGGGACACAGCCCGTTTATTAACTCAAGGTGCCAAATGAACACGATGGTGTTTGGCAAACTAACACGACTTACAATCCAAAGCAGATACAGAAGAAAACTGAGGATATAACCTCTTGAGTGACAAAATTGACACATGACCAAGACGACACTGAACTTTAAAGGGAGATAACCCACCAGAACATGCAACAGAACATGGCACCTGATCATCCAGAATATAGTGTCCACTAGATTCGTAACCTCTACCAATCATACGCTTCGTCGATAGATCCTGGATCAAACAATGGTCAGGAAATAGTGAGATGAAGCATTTCAAATGACGAGTCAATTTACTGGTAGATAGAAGATGAAAGGTGAGATTGGGAATATCAAGAACAGAAGATAACGAAATAGAGGGGGTGGGGTTAACAGTGCCTGAT
The DNA here is from genome assembly GCA_963855925.1 of Inga laurina. Taxonomy (NCBI): domain Eukaryota; kingdom Viridiplantae; phylum Streptophyta; class Magnoliopsida; order Fabales; family Fabaceae; genus Inga; species Inga laurina. The sequence goes on from OY979703.1 coordinate 73,614,967, forward strand.
CCAACTATACGAACGAGGGAACCATTGGCAATGAAGATGGAAGATGGGTTAGCATAGGTGGCATACAACGAAAATAAACGATGGTTACCTGTCATGTGGTCGGTAGCACCGGAATCAATAACCTACTTCGAGGAAGTGGTAGTAAGACTAGAGGGCAGAGTACCTATAGATAAGGCTGCGGCAGATGGCGAACCAGGGGTAGACAGATCAAAGATTTGGGCAATATGAGCAGAACCACGCTACTGATCATGTTGTTGTTTAAGCTACAATTTTCGACAATTTTTCTTGATATGGCCAGGTTCCTTGTAATAATGACAGATAATACCACCAGAAGTCATGTTCAAGGCATTGGAACCCTGTTTGGAGCCAGAATTTCTATTGTCAAAGGGACCCCGACTAGCCAAAGCACTCACATTGGGATCCATAGATAGGCGGGTCACACCATCAATGTGAAGGACGCGTGTGAACACATCTTTGAGGGATGGGAGCTCCTGACTAGACAGGATTTGATAGCTGATAGGCTCATAAGATGGATCAAGGGCTTCGATGGCACCAATGATGGCCTGTAGTTCTAGATTTTTAATGTGAGTCTCAAGATCTGCTTGTGGTGACATGAGGACTTTCATTTCCTTGTACAACCGTTTATAATCCAAAAAGAAGTCCTTCAATGGATGACCCTGCTGCTGAGAGCAATAAAAGCCTTTACAAACTTCGTAAACCCAAGTGAGGCTCCCTTGACTAGAGAACATAAATTCCAGATAAGTCATTATTTCCTTAACTGTAGTACAATGACTCACTGAAAACAAGATTCGGGGTTCAATAGAATTTCTAATTTGAAACAAGATTCTAGCATTAGCCCTTTTCCAAGCAACCGGTTTGTCTTTGTCACTAGGGGGTTCATCAGTTGAATGTTCTTCCTTCTCAATACCCATAATATAGATCTTAACAGTGGTTCTCTAATAACTATAATTAGTCTAGTTTAATTGTGAGAAAGTAATCTTAGCCAGCATGGGTAATATTGCAGGAGTCTTAGAGTCAGCCATGGAATCCAGAAGAAAATAACAATAATAAAGAAGTCCAAACCAACTAGAAATTCTCCAAATGTGGGCACAAAATTAAACACTAAATAAAATACTATGAATGGTACCTGAACAGTGCGAAAATAGGAGCAAACAACACCCCAAACAGTGCAAAGAGTGCGAGCTACAGTGCAAAATAGTGGCGATGAACAGTGCAGAATAGTACCGATGAATAGTGAAAACAGTACTCGATAAAACAGTGCTACAGTCCAAAACAGTAATGCTACAATGCCTGAAAATAGTCCGATGAATGGCGCTACAGTACCCGAACAAGCCCCCGATGGACAGCGCGCTATAGCACGCAGATGAACAATGAGACTTAAAGCAAAAAAATTTCAGAAAACCCTACACTCTGATACCATGCAACATAAGTATCTAAATTGTATTTTTCTATTCACCGAAAGATATAATATATATACAAAAAATGAGAAGCCTAGGTATTAATTGCTCTTAAATGAGGGGATCGCAACGGTCAATCAATCCCGCTAATTATGCTAATTGATCTAATAATAATGATAAAATAATTCTAATAATGATAGAATATTTCCTTAACAGAAACAAATTGATAAAAGGAAAGACACTCCCTTATGGTCTTCAAGTGTAAGCTTCTAGACTCTAGATACCTCCATATTTCTCCCAAATTGCCTCCCAAAAGAGCTTAAGGTTCCATACAAATCATTCTTTCTCGAAGCACTAAACTACCCACGGCCATGAAGACAAGAGTAGTGGAGAAATAATGGTGAGGGTGCGTGTGGTTATTGATGAATGATAGATGAAGATGGGGATTAATTGGATATTATGGAAGTAGTGGTGGGTCCGTGAGTGAATGAAGAAAGGGAATAAAGTAAGATAATGGAATTGGTGGAGGTGAAGCTGTATGTGTTGAGCGAGAGAAGATTGTCAGGTGGTGACGAATATTGCTCACAAGAGATCCCGTGGAAGCCTCTGCTTCCTTTTCAGCGTGCGCCCATTGTGTTGTGGGCTTGTGGCTGTTAGGTTAAATATTAAGAAAGGAGGGGATAGCTTTAGGTACTAACTTTAAGCCTATTAAAATTTAAGTAGCCCAATAAAATTCATCTATTAGATTTTCTTTTAACTTCCAAGAAAAATTCTGAATCATAGGATCTTCTAATATACTTTTTTTTACCTAGCATGAATTAAATAAAATCATGATCTATCATATATTTGAAAATATTATTCAATTACAAGATAGACAATCAAAATATGAACAATTTAAGCCAAATAATCTTATAATTAATTCATATTTATATTATTTCCTAAAATTGACTAACAATCTAAATATTATCTAATAAATCCAAATTAGCTTAAAATATTCCCCAAAATAAATTAATAAGATGGGATAAAATATATAAACTTTGGAATTTATCAGCAATATGCACCAATTAATTATTCATTTAATTATGAATGCGCACTAGTTAGCTAGTTAGCGATTTGCTAAGTTATCTGTATGATGTATGAGCATAATTGATGATACAATGCTGTAAGGTATTGTTCTCTATGGCTTATTTTACATACTTAGTCGTAATCTTACATGGTGAGTGTTTGGGATCACTTTTTTGATCCAATAAGCTCGTTTTTGCACCAAAAAGCCCAAATGTAAATGGGTTGCGTTCTGCTGATGTTTGGTTCAGCGTTTTTTTTAAAAAAAAAAAAGCCCGAATCCGTCGCGTTTTGTTAAGCTGGAATGTGAAGCTTTTTTTAAATGCGTTTTGGTGTAACCGTTATTATGGCCATTAATGCCCTGCCAATGCATCTGAAAAGTGTACGACATCAGTGTTTCCCCCCTGTCTTCACTTACCGAGCGAAACACACCACCATTACTGGATCTCCACGCATCGTCCACCATTTTTTACCGGATCTCCAAAGCTCGTCCCTCTCTCGCTCGGCGGGCGGAAAATGGTGAAGCCGTGGTGCTGGAGCAGTTGAAGGGTGGTGTGGCTGGTGGTTCGAGTTCCGAGAAGCTTCCGATTTCCAGTCTAAGTCGGACCGTTGGTGGAGGTGAGCTTCGACGGTGTCTTGCGGTGTTAGTTCAACCATTTTGTTCACACACGGTGCTGGATCTGTAGTTTGTTGGCATTTTCGGGCAGAGTAGAGTCTAGTGTTGCGAAGTCGTCCTCCGGTCATCCGTCGTCGAGTCTGCTGTGCGCACTTCTGTCGGTCCTCCCTCCATTTGCAGAGGTAAGCTTCACAAGTTGCATTTTAGATCAGCTTTGAGTTTTGAGCTTTGAATCGTGCCTTTCGTTCGGTGTGTGTCTGTCTGGTTTTTTTTTTGGCAGCTACTGTTATACGTCGTGGCTCTGTTTTGGTTTTGCTTATGGGTGAACTCTGTTGCATTGAGATGTCGTGGCTCTGTTTTGCTTTTGCTTATGGGTGAACTCTGTTGCATTGAGATAATACAGTGTGGCTTGGAGTCAGCTTTTGTTAGGCCAAATTTATATAGAAATTCTTGACTAGAAAATTGAGACATGTTGCCGATTGATTTCTTGGTAAAAATTTTGAGAGAAGTAGCTGTAAAATTTATGAATAAGATGATTCTATAATGTCCTAGCCTTCAACATTGAATGAGAAAATGGAATTAGATAAAGAAGGCAGGCACTGATTGTTTTATCCAAAAAATAAGTCATTGTAGGCTATTCATGGTTTGGTTTTCTTACCCCTGGTTAAATCAGTTGACCACACACAAATTCATAAAAACGAACGAATTTTTCTTTAAAAAAAAAGTAAAAACGAGTAAATGATCATAGTCATCACTTGTTTACAAATTCATGGAGTGAAGGGAATTTTCAATTTTGTCTCTTGCTAATCAACTACACAAAACAATTTCGAGCTCAAGGAGGCACCGAGGCAGCATGTACCTAATAATAGCAACCTTCTTTGTCCTGAACTTTTAGCTCTGTTCTTACTCCATTCAACAAACTGACAATCATATTCCTCATAAAAGCATGCAGAGTAAAGTAAGCCCTTTCCCGTTTCGGCTCTTGCAAATACATTGTAGTATTATGTAGTTACTTTGTCAAGAACAGAATCAAGAAGAAACTATTCATTAGTGTCCATTCCTTTATTTGAATTCGATGGATGTTCCACTTATGTGCGTATGGATCTGCAGTATGCACTTTGTGAAATGACACAAAAAGTGGGGGGAAGAAAAGTGTGGACGATTAGTCTGTCTTACATATGTCATTACATGGCGCCTCTAAAAATAAAGTTGTAGGAAAAAAATAATAAATGCAAATTTCAGAGCCTATGATAGAAAACGACTCAGGCACGGGGGATCATGTGACAAATGAAGGTGCCTTTCATAAACTTTGATTGGCTCATATTTTGATTAATGTTGTTAGTTATGGGTCAGTAGAGGGCCAAAGGTCTTTTAAGTTTTCTTAAAATGATTCTTGCGGAACCACATATGCATGATTTGATATTTTCTAATGTTGACAATGTGGTTTGGTATCACGTGGAAGATAGATTCATTATTTAAGCTTATGATTGAATGCTATATTCTGGATTTTTTGGAGCTCAAGGCACAAGTGTATTAATTAATTACGGTTTGGTTTGTGAAACATTTAGAAATGTTTTATTATCTATTTTAGCTAAAGTTGCATGATATTGATTCTTCTATATGTTATAAACATTTATGTAAAGTGAAACTTTTCCATAGAAAGATGAACGATAGAGCATTATGGGATGATGCGTCCACTAAGATATTTGTCTACGCCATGGTTGACCAAATCTTAAAAAAAGAACGACGGGGGTTGTCTTTTTCAAAAGATGGTTGGGAAGCTATTATGGCTACATTCAACGAGAAAACTGGGAAAGCGTATGACAAGAAACAGTTAAAAAACAAGTTTGATATGTTAAGGAAGGATTTAAGGACTTGGGATGCGTTAATAAAAGAGACCGGTGTGGGCTGAGAGCCTGGAACTGGAAATTTCGTTGCTTCGGCCGAGTGGTGGCAGCGCAAATGTCAGGTTAGTGATTCCTACTGAAACTTATAATTCAGTAGCCCCAATCACCTTTTGTAATATAGTTAATGGCTTTGTTACTTGTCTGTATGCAGGAGAATTCGGCGTATAGAAAGTTTCGCCGTTCAGCCCTCAGGAACGAAAGAGAATTGAGGCTTATATTCAAGGACGTCGTGGCAACAGGCGAGGATGAAGTGAATCCGTCGTTCATACAAACACAGACACAGGATGCAGAGGAAGAGGATGTGTACCGACCTACTATGGTCGAGGAGGAAGGGTCAGGGGACAGCGAGGACGAGAATTTTGGAGTTGACCCAGCACTTAGCATAGGAGTGACGGATGAGCTAGCGAGCGTGGGATTATCATCCCAAACTCCTCCCTCTGGTCCAGGCGCATCATCTGGTCCAACTAATTCCGGAAGTCAGGGAAAGCGGAAACGATTTGATCTCTTCGGGAAGAAAAAGAAGCAGAAGATCCCAGCGGCAAAGTAGATTGTGGATGCGGTTAGTGTCATGGCAGAAGCATCGAAGAGTAGATCTACAACCATCAGTGAGATTCAAGCAAGGAGTGTTGATGCCGCTGTTGCAGCCTTGCTTGAGTTGGATGAAGTGCAAGAAGATGAGGAATTTCAAATCCGCTGCTTCAAGGTCATCATGGACAAGACTAGTTAGGACACGTTTTTCTCACTTGTTAAGCGGAAGAAGGATAGCGTGATTGCGTGGCTACGTTATATGGTTGCGACCCTTGATTGAGTCGCTACAAATTATGTTCTTAAGTATCGATATGCATGCTTCGTATTTTGTTTATTGTTAACGACCCTTGCATTGAACATAATGGCTAAATAGTTTAGTGTTTATTGTATGCATGCTTCGTCTTTTGTTTTTACTAGACCAACAATGCTAATTTCGGATATATTATGTATATTTTAATCCGACGTTCGTTTTATGAATTATGTTTATGTTATATACGTTTGCAACCAATGCACAGGTTACAACTGCAATGGAAAATTGGATGGAGGAAGAAGACAACGACTCTTCGATACTAGCTCTTATCGATAAAGAGATAACAGAGTATGAACAAACAGCTGCGTTAGTGTGTCAATATTGGACGAGGTTCATGTGTAAAGAACCTCGTAAAACGGGTTCACGACCCGGTCATTTATTTGTCTAAGATATTTTGGCTGAGCATGAATCACAATGTCATGACATGTTTAGAGTTGAAAAACATGTATTCTACCGGTTGTGCAGTAAATTGGTCGAACATGGGTTACAACATTCTAAGAATGTCGGGGTCGAAGAAATGGTTGCGATGTTTTTGCTCATAGTTGGCCATGGCGTCGGTAATAGGATGGTCCAAGAGTTGTTTCAGCATTCAGGGGAAACTGTCAGTCGGCTATTGCACTTGGTACTAGAGGCTTGTTTTAGCCTAGCTCGAGAATATATCAAACCCTCTGATCCCGAATTCAAAGGATGCCACCCAAAAATCCTCCACAATCCTCGCTATTATCCCTACTTTAAGGATGCCATTGGAGCCATAGATGGAACTCACATCAAGTGTGTGATCACTGATCCCAACCGGGAAAGATATATCGGGATAAAAGGTTATACAACACAGAACGTAATGGCTGTATGCGATTGGGATATGTGTTTTACGTTCGTGTTGGCGGGTTAGGAAGGATCTGCACATGACGCTCGTGTGTTTGATGCTGCTGTCTCAAATCCAGCTCAGAATTTCCCTCATCCACCTGCAGGTATATTTTAAGCCCATTCAGTGTAATTACTTTCTGTGCGCACTTTGCTTAATCTAACACCTTCAAAATGATTTGAGACATTCATTAGGCAAATATTACTTAGTCGACGCTGGATATCCCACACCAATTGGGTATCTTGGTCCCTACAGATGTAACCGTTATCACCTGGCAGAATTTCAGCGTCGTCCTGGTTTGGCAAATGCTAAAGAAACCTTCAATTACTATCATTCAAGTTTGCGGTCAACTATTGAAAGGACTTTTGGCGTGTGGAAGAATAGATTCGAATTATTGCAAAAAATGCGCAAATACTCCTACCCAACGCAAGTCCGCTTAGTTGTGGCAACTATGGCCATTCATAACTTTATTAGGAGAAATTCTCAGAGTGATGTTGATTTTGGCGAAGCAGAAAGTACCAATGTAGCTCAGGAAGATGATAATACTGTAGACGATGCGGCTTCCTCGTCCAATGTTGCTGTGACGTCTTCAACCAGAATGAATCGCATTCGTGACATGATTACACAGCAACTTGTACGGAATTTATGATCCCAATTAGTTATGTAATAGTTTTTTGTGAAATTATGTAATTTCCTAAGTTATTTGGTTTTTTGAGCTCAACGTTACCTACGTTTGGACTTCGTACTACAATTGTAGCCATTGAAATTCTAGATTGGGAATTATTTGCTCTAGTGGCATAATAGAGTGAATCATAATGTGTTTATGCTGTTATAATTTCTGAAATTTCATTCCTAGTTTGGACTTCATTTTACGATTTACAAGTTTGCATTTTAGATATCTTCCAGGCCCAGATGATATGTTACTGTTGGATATCGCATATATGATCTATCTAAAATTTGAAGAATATACAAATGCCCTTTAACTTTTTATTTTTAAAAACGCACTTATACAATCGCTAATCCAAACATGTTTTGACTTATGAAAAAGCACATTTTCAATCGCTTATCCAAATATAAATCACGAATCAAAAATTCACTTTTCTTTTAAGTCATTTTTAATAAGTCAGAATCACAATAAGTCATTTTTCCTAGCGCTATCCCAAACACACACATGATTAATATGAAGACATGTTTTACGTATAAGATTCCCAAATCTCACCCCTTTATTCCATGATATACAGTAAAGGCAAGTACCTCTAAAGGCAAGGGTGTAGTGATTGGTGAAGCCTAAAGGAGGAGAAATCTGAGGAAGCTAATATTTTGTGTTTAAATTAAGCTTATGACTTGAAGTTTAGTCATACTTCTATTTTGGTACTGAGCTTAATTATGTATGTATATATGTATTTTGGGCATATAAATACCTCCGAAGAGATAATATTGTTATAGCTTAAGGTAAGTATTGTCAATAGTAATGGTAAGAAAGGACGCGTATAAGATTGATAGTAGCAGCAGTTACTAGTTAGTAATATAATCTATTTAGAAACCAGGGCAAGTGTATGTGTGATGCCTTGAGATGTATACATGCTAGAGTTATATGTCAAAGTTTTGAATTTTCAGATAGCTAGATATAAAATGGATGATTTTTTGCTTTAAGGGAAGTATAGTTTTACTCGGATCTTGTTTAATTATTATAAGTTTCTAGAAAGGGTTTTATAAGAAGCTTGGATCACTTAGTTTAATTTTAAAATTTTATAAAATCTCATTATTGATTTAGAGAAGTTCTATGAATTATTTGAAAGTTTTAAAAAGTTTAGCTTTTTAAAGTACTAAATGGGTCATTATTGGTTCAAGAACAGTAAAACTCTTCTATTAAATTTTCTTAGAGTTAGGTATTACACTATTTGATGTTACTTGGTTATGTTGGCAATGGAGGAACAAATATATGTTTGAGCCGGATCATTTTAGATCAATCTCCTGAAAAGCATTGTTGCTATGTTTTATGAACCCTCCACTTCATAAATTTTCATGCCATTGAGCCACATGGTCATTGGTGCGAACGCTTCCATTTAAATTATAAAGTAACTTTTATTTATTTTTATTATCATTTGTTATAACATGTCTTCCCCTCACACTATAAAAGAACACTGAATTTCTGACGGAATTTTCTACGGAATTGAGAGTTTCCGAAGGACTTTTCGACGAAATAGATTTCGTTGCTAATAACAGCTTGGCAAACCAATTTTTGACGGAATTCAGATTTTGTCAGAAATTTGTGATGGAATTAATTCTGTCGGAAATTGCGAGGGAATTTCTGATGGAATTAATTCCTTTGCAAACTTATTTTTTATTTTTAAAATTTTTAAAATAAAAAATAAGTTTGCAACGGAATTAATTTTAAAAAGCGAAGTGGCAACTTCGGAAGCCACCACCTCATCACCTATGGAGGGGCGTGGCAGCTCCGGCGGCCTCTACCTTGTGGCTGACACCCAAATCTGTCACGTGTCGCAGCCACCCTCAGCCACGTGTTGCAACCTCTTTTTTTTTTTCTTTTTTTTTTTTCTGGAAATGCAACTCAAGTTGGCCTCCTTTGGTTCGAACTCACAACCTCATTCGTACGCTCGCGATGCCTTACCGGATGGATTCGACTGCTTTGGCGTTCTATTATTACACAATTATATATATAATCTTATTATACATAATCAATTATTTGTAAATATATATTTTTTTCTTATATATAAATGTAATAATAATATAAAATAATTTTATATATTCTTATAATTTTTAATATAAATTAAATTCAAATTAAAAAATTTTACATCTTAAATAAATTTCATATGATTATATTTTTCTCTAATTTCTAAAATTAATTTTTTTATTAATATTAATTAATAACTAATAAATAATTATTAACTAATATTGTTTTATTAATATTAATTAATAACTAATAAATTATATTTTTATAAATAAATTTTTATATGACCATTTTGCCCCTATAAGGACCAAAACCTATGATTGGAAATAAAAAATATTTTAGAAATTAGAAAATAATAATTAAAAAATAAATTTAAAACAAATTAAAAATATTAATTAATAACTAATAAATTTTATAAAAATAATTTTTTAAAATTAAATTTAATTAAAAATAATAATTAATAAAAAATAATAATTTTCAAATTTTGCCACAGAGTTTTTGGCAGAATTCTTTCTCGTTAGAAATTGTGACGAAATTAAATTCCGTCGGGAATTTTAGATGAAAATTCCATAAAAAATTTGTGACGGAATTAATCCGTCGGAAATTCCGTGGCAAAACACGGAATTTGCCATTTGGCTCGAAAAAAATTCCATCGAAAAATATTCCGATGGAATTTTAGACAAATTTTTTCCGTAACAAATTCCATCAGAAATTTCATATTTTTTTATAGTGCCAAACCCCCCAAAAGAAACTACTACATGTCTTCACAATGAAAATGGAGAAAAAAAAACGTATTTTCTGCAAGTGAAATCAACCTCAATTCCCCCCCTCATTTTTATGTGAATTCAATTTATCATTTTTATTTTCCTCCCATTACTGAGCCTAAAACAACATCATTTTAGGTTTAAAATAGATAATTAGTTAAATTTATACTTTAGTAACTTGTTTATTTAGATTATGTGTAATTTATACATGAATATTCTATTTACTTATGAATTAATGTTTTATATTTAAATATGGGTCTATATAAATATTTTTATATATTTTAAATATGAGTGGCTTAACTTTGGTCCAACCATAATTGGATAATTCCCCTTTGAACCAACCTCAACCAATGACCGGCACAGTTTTTAGTGGCTTTCTTTAATTTTTTTTTTAATAGTTAGATAATTTTATTAAGAAATATTATCAGTGCACCAAAAAAAAAAGGCCTTCACTTCAAAGATTTAACATTGTTGAACAAGAAGGCCCAATCCGTAACAAAAAAGTAATGCATAAACAAACAAAAGTGAGCAGAAGGAGACTACATAAAATGTAAAAACTAGCCAACAAGTTGTTGGTTGAGATAGTAAACAGTCTCATCCACGTAAGAATGAGAATACAAATTCAAATCTTAGGAAGTACATTTATTAGGAGAGGTAAAAACCCTTCTCATTCTAAACCTTAAAAGGGGAAACCCTTCATCAAATCAACAACACAACAACAACAATAAATAAATAAATAAATAAAAGAATGCAAAAACTAAAGAAGGTCTTGATCAGATCCAAGGCCCAAGCTGCCACCAGCAAATCTGAGAGAGCCCATAGTATATGAGTCCTTCTGCCCCAACCATAGCTCAGGGCCTTTCTTTACAAAAGTCATTTTTATTTATGCACCAAAAAAAAGTCATTATTATTTCCTACTACAAAAAAAGGTATTAGGGTAATGGTGCAAATATGCCTATGATAATTTCTAAAAGGAGCATCTGGCACCAGGTGAACATTTTTGGTTCAAAAAAACCTATATACATTACATGTAGAATCTTAAATGCCAATGTTGTTTGCATCTTTTAACGGTTGTTAACTTGTGAAGATGGGACCCTTATTTATTCAATTGCGTGGGTCCTACCACTCCCGGCCATCATGATTAGTCTAATCCTAAATTAAATCCGGTCAGTGACATCCAAATAAAATAAAAAAAGGAGAAAGGGTGGAATAATCTAGAGTGCTAAGGGAGATGGGCATTGGTGTTGGTAATACATAAAGAGGAGAAGGCAGAGGGAGTCCTTCATAAAAGAAGAGAGACATGATGAGTATGACATCAGGGAAAGGAGAAATGGAACTACCAGGCTTCCGATTCCACTCTACCGAAGAAGAACTCGTCGATTTCTACCTCAAGAATGCCATTCTCGGCAACAAGCTCTGCTTCGACATCATCGGTCTCCTCAACATTTATCACCATGATCCTTGGGACTTGCCTGGTGTGTATCCATGTCTATGAGTATTGTATATTCTTCCTCTATGTGTATTAGTACCCACTCACTAACTCACTCAATATATACAATTATACATACATACTAGGCCTTGCCAAGGTGGGAGAGAGAGTGCTACTTCTTCATGCCGAGGGAAGAAGCAGGGGAGCAGCGGCAAGCCCAACTGCACCACCCAGAAAGGGTTATGGAAGGCCATCAGTTCTACCGAGGGAGAGCCCCCTGCGGGTGCAAGACGGACTAGGTCATGAATGAGTATTGCCTCCTCGACTCGTACCTCTTACTCAGTAAATATTGTCCATATGATTGAATAAATAAAGTCCCATCTTCACAAGTTAACAGACGTTAAGAGATGCAAACAGCAGGGCATTTAAGATTCTATATGTAATGTACATAGTTATTTTTGAACAAAAAAATTTTACATGGTGTTAGATGCTCCATTTGAAAATTATCATAGGCATTTTTACACCATTACCCAAAGGCATTACTAATATTTAAACTAAAAGTAAAAGTCAAGATATACTTCTTTGTTCCCAAAAAAGGATTAAAAAACAAAAGAGAAAAAAAATTAAGTTTTGAGGGAAAATTAATCTTTTTAATCTTTTAATTCTTAAAATTTTAACTCACAACTCAGTTTCTAAATTTTTAAGTGGTATATAACTCAATTCCTAATCTTTCTATCAATTATAATTTTATGCTTAATAGGAAAAAATGGGAACTAAATTTGAGAAAAACTCGAGAGAAGGAAGTGCAAGAGAAGAAAGCAAATGCCTATGTTATATTTTTTTTTTTGGGCCAACGTAACTTCATGAAATACATTAATGGAGAGTGAGAGTTCAAAATCAAATTGGGACCTCATCACAACATCAATTTCCAGAACTTGGTTTTCATTATTTTTTACATATTTCGGCACCAAAATTTTTTTAAAAGTCATATTGTTATAAGGTTAACTTTCTTATGAAGTCCTTAATTAATTATCGTTATCCCTAAACAAATCATCTTTACAAGTTACAATAATATACCCACGTGACCAAACAATCACATATACAATTACCCAATACAATTTAAAAAAAGAAAATACACTACTATAAAACTATGAATATAACACGCACAATTTTTAACGGTTATAATGAAGAATTGTCAAGTATGTCAAGATGGAGTTTGTGCAAAAATATATAATGTCAATATTTAACAGTTAAATGGAATAACTGTCATGTATTGAGAGGCAGATTCCGTGAAAACAAATATATAATGGTTGTAATAATTAACCGTAAAGTATGATTCGTAAATATTCAATGGTTAATGATGATAATTGTCAAATACAAGGAGGTGGGATTTTGAAAAATTTTATTTGACAATACTTGACAATTCTTCATAAAGAACCATTAAGTATTATTAAGAGTAATTAACAGTTAAAAATAATAACTGTCAAATATAAGGAGACAAGATTCTAAAATAATTTTATTTAACAATATTTGAAAGTTCTTTATAAAGATCCATTATGTATTCTTTAAGAATGCTTAATGGTTAAAAATGATAATTGTAATATATAAGAACGTGGGATTTTGAAAAAAAATTACTTGACAATACTTGTTGGTTCTTCACAAAGAAACATTATGTATTTGTTACAATTGGGCTTAATTAATAATAATAATTAATATTTGATTATCTTTAATTAGGATCCTGGTTAGTTAGCAGGATTCTAGGAATTATTATTTTAAAATTTGAAATCCTTTTTCTGTTTGATATCTCCGATATTATAGAGAAAAAATATCCAGGGTTAGCTAGACCTATCCTTTTCTCATCTATATGTACACATTATCATATTCAATAAGACTTGAATTTTAGCGCTTGATTTGCTCATGGTATCAGAGCATTAACCACATATGTCTTTCAAAGAAGCGCTAACTCGCCATCCACAGGCTTCCATGATTGTTGACAACTAGCACATAGACATGTTGGCGTCACACGAAAGCTCAAAAAAGGAGTCGAGCTCAAACGAGAAGGCTTGACTGGTTTGACATCAAATGTTGGTCCAGCGATGGATTCCTTTGCACAAATTATCATCTCCCATCGTTTAAATGAGAACTATTACCTACAATGGTCTCGTAATGTACTCATGTTCATCTGAGGGAAGAATAAAAAAAGATATCTCACTTGGGATCCAAAGCCACCGAAGATAGAAGATCTGGTATATGCAACTTGGAGTGAGAATAACATTGTGATGACATGGATGATTCATTCCATGACTCCAGACATTAGCGAGAATTAACTTCTTGCTGACTCGGCCAAAGAGATTTGGGAATCAGCTAGGCATGCATACTCTGAAAGGAAGAATAAGGCTACTGTGTTGAAAATAAAAAGATTACAGCTTAATCTTGTTCAAGGCGAGCAATTGGTTACTCAATACTATAATACACTTGTCAAACTATGGAAGAAGATAGACTTCTATGAGATTCATCAATGGACATGCCATAGTGATTAATTGTATTTTAGGAAGGTAGTTGATAAAGATAGGTGTTATGACCTTCTTCTTGGTCTCAATGATATTTATGAAGATTTGAGAGGCCGAATCATGATTGTGAAGCCAACACCTACCTGGGAAAATGCCTTCAATATGATCAAATATGAGGAAAGTTGAAAGGGATTAGTACGACCATCATTAGCCCTACCTATTCCTATAGTAGACAACTGGCTCTGGTGACTCATCGCAATCGGAAGAGTGAACAAAGAGGAATTTGAAGGTGTGATCATTGTAATAAGAATGGTCATACTCGTGAAAAGTGCTGGAAGCTGCAGGATAAACCTGCAAATTCGAAACAGAGGCCTAGAGATGAAAGTAGAGGCTAATGACAGGTAATTTCACGAGTAACAGTCCTTCCTTAAATCTTGATGAACTTACTATGCTATGTAGGATTCTGGATAGACACTCTTTTGATAACCAAAGTGAGGATAAAAATATCATTCCCTCGGTTACCTTAGCGTAGTAATTATGGCATTTATTACAACTCTAAATTCTGTTACAAAATCTAAGAACTTATAAGTGGTTGATGCTGAGGCAACAGATCATATCTTAGATTGCAGAGAATTGTTCTTCACTTTTTCTTCTCATTCTCACCATTCTCGAGTACAAGTTGCTAATAATACCTAAACTATGGTTAAGGGATATGGTAGTATCACTATTTCAAAACATATTGTATTAGAGAATGTTTTATATGTACTAGAAATACCTTATAACTTGTTGTCAGTGAAGTTCTTAGTCTCTCAACTCAATTGCCTAATCTTATTCAATAAGTTTTGTGGTGTTTTTAAGGACATAGGCTTGGGGAGAGAGATTGGCAGAGCTAAGGAAAGTAATGGACTCTACTACATAGAAGGAAGTTCAAGAAATATATGTCATTTGGCTATTTCTGTTTTTAATTCAGTTTTGGTGCCACAAAAAGACATCATGTTATGTCATTCTAGACTAGGGCATCCAAGCTTTGATTATGTGAAAATTCTGTTTCCTTAATTATTGAATAAATGTACCCCTTTTCAATGTGATATTTGCTATTTTGCTAAACAAAACTGCAACACCTATTTACCTACTACATATACCCCTGCTACACTATTTACACTAATTCATAATGAATTTTGGAGACCATCTAAGATAAAAACAAATAGAAAGGCCAAATGGTTTGCCACATTCATTGATGATCATAATCGGCTTTTGTGGCTGTTTTTAATAAGGGAAATATACGAAGTTCATACAATTTTTAAAAATTTCCATACTTTTTGTTAAAACACAATTTAATGCCTCTATCAAAATTCTTAGAAGTGATAATCGAAGGGAATATATTAATTCAATTTTTCAAAATTTTTTTGGCTAAAAAAGTAAACATTATCAAACGTCATGTGACAACATTCCAAAACAAAATGGAGTGCCTGAATGGAAAAATAAGCATTTTTTGGATGTTGCCCGAGAATTGAAAATAATGTTCCAAACATTTTTTTTTTGCAGAGATGTAGTTCTTATAGTTGCCTATCTCATTAATAAATTACTTTAAATTTTTGAATTTTAAAACTCCCATTCAATTTTTCTTAGAAGTTTTTCCGAACTCAAAGCTTATCAACTTTATTCCTAAACGTATTTTTGGGTGTAAAACCTTTGTTTTAGATGATAGTGGTGGAAAATTAGATTCTTGATCTATAAAATATATTTTCTTAAGGTATTCTCCTAATAAGAAAGGAGACAAATGTTTTTCTCCAGCTATGAAAAGAGAATATATCACAATGAATGTGCAATTTAATGAAACACTACTATTCTATTCCAAATCGTCCATTCAAGGGGAGGGTGGTAGTGAATGGCTAATTTGTCCTATAAAAGATAAAGGATCTTATCAACAAATTATAATAGATGATCATAAACATTACTAGAATTATATCAGTTTTTTTGAGCTTGAACCTACTCCAAATAACCCTCAACTTCATCTCCCAACACCTGCAAATCTAAATAGTCCTCAGCCTCATTTTCCAATAGCTACAACACCTTAAGATATTTTTTCAAATCATGTTCCAATGGTTAAACAAGTGGTTAGGAGTGAAAAGGAGCAAGCTTTAAGGGCTAAACACAAAAATTGCATTTCCTCTTTTCCAAACATAAGTTTTGATCACTTTGTGAGATGAGCCCTAGAATGTGAAATGACAAAACTACCCCTAAAACCCTAAGTTCGGGGTTGCCAAGGGCATTTTTGTCTTTTACAGTGAATTTGATAATTCTAAGGTAAAAAATGGATTCCTTGGGTGATAATATGTAGGATAAGCCTGGGTCATAATTTTTAAAAAAGTACAGTCGGACCAGGTACAAAGGGGCTTAACTGGGTTCCCATGGGTAAAACGGTCAAAATGTGCTTTTGAGTCAAGATAACTAACACAATGAGTTTAGAGTGATTTATGAATGAGTAATAACTCATTTATCCTAAATTTAGAATTTTAGGATATATCGATAGCTCGAGTCGAACAAACAGTTGAGGACAAACAAACAGGCAAGGAAAGGGCAATTCCAGGTAGTAACCTATCTCTCATACACTATGTGAGTGTTTATATGCTTTGTGTATACCATATTCTGTGATATGAATAGTGAACACACACATTACCTAGTTGTGGTCTAAGACCCAGCTGTGGTACACTGACATGTAGGATGCATACCCAGTGTCATGGTTTTGTTGCATAATTTGGTGCACGACATATTTATGCGTGACATTTTATATGATTGATAGTTTGTTACTACTGAGATTCTCTCGAATCTCACCTTTTCCATTCAAATATATAGTTTTGTGTAGGAAACAGCAGCTTAAATGGGCAAAATCGTAATTTCCGACAACCAAAGGTTTCGGATAGTACAAGCAGAGTAGTTGGTTATCTGAAGACCTTTTATTTATTTTAGGGTTAAAGGTCATTTTTCCCCCGAAAGTATTTGTTTGAGGCCAATTTTTCCCCTGAAGTTTTTTGAGGTCCAATTTTGCCTTAAAAGTTTCAAATTTGGAGCAATTTTGCCCTTGCGTTAGTTGATCGTTAGTCGGGGCAAATTTGCTCTAAATTTGACACTTCCGTGGCAAAATTGCACTTTAACCCAATGACCATTAGTCCAGCGCATCGACCACAATGTGACGTGTTGTGCTCTTCCTGGACCCTACCTCCAGCTGAGCTAGGATGAGCAGGCTGTTAAACAGAAAAGAGAACTCTTCCCGAGGCCCCTACTGACGTCTCCAGACTCACTAACATTACTGTCAACTGCCACGTCCCAGTTCAGGAATTTTGATTTGATTCCCTTTTAAAGTAAGCGTACTGCACGCTATCAGATGGGCTTCCCCCATTCTTAGGATCGACTAACTCATGTGCAGGTACTGTTCACATGGAACATTTCCCCTCTTCGACCTTCAAAGTGCTCATTCAAATATTTGCTACTACCACCAAGATCTGCATTGATGGCCGCTTCACCCGAGCGCTGAAGTGCATGACCTATACTCGGCCATCGGGGCAAGTGCCAGGCCTTGATGAGTAGGAAGGCCCTGTGGTCATTGCAAAACCTAGGGCGCTAGCTCAGGTAGAGCAGTCATCCGGGCAAGTGCCATACCTCGATGAGTAGGAGGGCTCGGCGTTCGCTGCAACACGCGTACTTTGAAAGGGAATTGGGTCAAAATTCCTAAATTGGGACATGGTAGCTGACAACAACGTTAGTAAATCCAGAGATGTCGATAGGGGCCTTGGGTAGAATTCTCTTTTCTGTTTAACAGCATGCCCTCCCTGGCTCAACTGGAGGTAGGGTCCAGCGGCTGGAAGAGCACAGCACGTCGCATGGTGTTCGACGTGCCCGATTAACGGTCATTGGGTTAAGGTGCAATTTTGCCCCGGAAGTTTCAAATTTGGAGCAAATTTGCCCTGGCTAACGGTCAACTAACGCAAGGGTAAAATCGCTCCAAATTTGAAACTTTCGGGGCAAAATTGGCCCTACGTGAATACTTTTGGGGCAAAAATGACCTTTAACCCTTTATTTTAAGGTCTGAAGATTATTGTACGATACCTTGTATGGGAATTCCTATATATACTCAAGTATATTATATCAATAATATCAGTATATTTATATCATTTCTATTGTGCCCACCGAACCACGCATTAATATTCCGCTGCAAGTCAAAATATAAAGGGGTTTTACAATATATATTCTATATGTGTGTGTGTGTGTGTAAAATAAATACATGTTTGTTTTTAATCATTCTTTATCTTTTATTTAGCCAGAATATGTATTAACCATTTTATACTTTCTATTGCTCTATTTATAAGAGTATAATAATCAAATTACGCAGTTAAATAAAACGTTAAGCTTATCTAAAAACAATAATTACTTCTAAAATAATTTTTTTCTAATAAGGCCTTATTTATAAAAGCAAAAATAAAAGAGAAATAGAATAATGATGATGTAAAGCAGGAAAGAGAATGTAATATGGGAAAAGACGAGAAAAGAGAATAAAGAAAATGAGAGTGTGTGTATATATATACATCATTAATAGGGGAAAAAATAGAAAAATATCATTAAATGTTCACATAATTTTGATTAAGCTCTTATAAAAAGGACTAAGAGAATTTAAATTTTAGACTCTTATAAAAGAGAAATACTTACATACTTTCAGAGTGCTACATCATCTATACTCTGACTAATTAAAATACAACACTTAAACTAGCTTTAATCCTTGCTGTCACTATTTATTTTTCATGAAAATGAGAAGAAGAAAAAACCCTCCCACCAACCACACGCCTGTTCATCTCCAGATCTCACTGCCCCACCCACACGCTTGTCCATCTCCAGATCTCATTGACCCACCTTCTTTTCTATATATGCAAAGCTTTCTTCTTCCTCAAAATCAAATTTACATTAAATTTCCTCTCTTAAGCTATTTCAAAAGTTAAGCAAGAATTATGTCTCCAAAACATAACCTCCATCTAAATAAATTTTAAATTCATAGCAAACTAATTTGTTTGTTTAGGTGAATAGTATAATTTATTCTGCAAATTCGATAAATCAGGGTATTATTTTTCCCAAAAGCAAAGGATCAAATATTTTTGAAGGTAGCATAAGAAGCTAGTCATATATTGGGTTGAAAACAAAAGGGAAAAAAATCAATAATTATACTGTCGATTGCTCATCACGTTTTCTATTCACAATTCACATAACCTCCGAATCCAAGCGTCATATCCTCCATGACCATCGCTAATCAATGTTTGTCTTCTCATCTCCTTCGCTGTAGCACACTGTCCTCATTCGTGTTGGGATTTTGTGATTCCGATTTTCAGATCTGAAATTAGATTTGGTTGCTGCTTTATCAACGAAGAGGAAGGATGAGAACATGATGGAAGGGGCGTTGAGGTTGGAGGAGACTATGGCAGAGGGTTAGGTTGAAGAAGAAGAAAGCTTTGAGTCGATGAAGAAGTTAGGAGGAAGAAGAGCATGGTGGGGGTGGAGGGGCGTGTGGGTTGGGGGAGGCTTTTTTTTTGAGCAAAAATTAGAGTGACAATTAGGATTAAATTTAGATTAGGTGTTGTATTTTAATTGTTTAGAGCATAAATGATGTGGCACTCTGAGAGTATGTAAGTATTTCTTCTTATAAAAAGGATTGGAGGGAGTATATATTAAGAAATTCAGTTATTAATATTAAATTTTAAAATTATCTTTACTCATTAATTAGACAAGATTGCTTCATTTAATTTGTTAAAATTTTTTTTAATTAGAGCACAAGTATAAAAATAAAATATATTTAACAAAAAAATATTTTAGACAAAAAGTGATTTTTTAAGTAACACATGATTCAGGTAAAAAAAATTTAACACATGATGAAATGTACCCTTGTCATGATAACGGGGGGCATAACATATTTGTACATTGTTTAATTGTCACATGTTGGATCATAATTCATTTATAATCAAATCATTAAATCATTAATTAATACATTTGACCTGCTATTTAGTTTTAAAAATAAAAATAATTAATTTGTAGGTCCTCATAGGTTCAATCAGTTTTTAATTAGGTCCTTATACTTTTATTTGTTCTTCATCAAGTCCTTATAGTTTCATTTATTTCTTAATTAAGTTCATATAACTATTTATTCTTTAATATATAAACTCTGATAATATTCTTCTATAAATGTAAAATATCATATTATTAAATATAATATTTTTTTGATATTATTGTATAAATAATAGTACTCTATAAATAATAAGTTATTATAATAAGTTTTTAATAATCTTTAAAATATGGGTTAAAGCACAAATTTGACAACGAAATTTTAGTGAAGGGACACCTAGCACAATTATGTTTTATTGAGTGTAAAAATATACATAGAGTTTTCTAAATGGGGCAAAAATAACAAATTTGTTAACTCTCTTAAAACTACCATAATTTTTTTTTCTTTTGTGGGACCTATGTGCTTTTTACCTCATCCCATCTTTCACAAACCCACCTTTTCTTTCTTCAGCCGCTCAGTCCTATCGGTGTCTCCTCCCCCTCTCCAACACCACCATGACCACCGAATATGAGCTCAAAATGTCCCACAAAACCATTGAGAGTATGATTGTTTGAAAAGTTTCCATGACCATAGTAGAGGAATGCAACAAAAAAGTTAGAGCACAATACATAGAGAGGATTATAGATAGAGTGTCAAAGAGAGAGAGAGAGAGATAGAGAAATATGTAATGGCAGAGTCTCGATGTACAGTCAATTTAACACCCAAAGGAATCTGATTAAATTGATAACTGCAACTATTCACTGATTACACGAGGTTTAAGGAAAGACAGAGAACAAAATCATATCCTAGAGGAAAAGACGAATAAGAAATACATAAGAGAGGGAGAGAGACAACTGAAGACAGGGGAGAAATTCCTTAGACATTCCACCCCCTCATGTTGTGCTCACAATCATTATATGCTCTTGGGATCCTCAAACGCCTGCAACTTCCATGTCTTCTGGAGGTATCTCATGCTTCTCCTCAACATGGGTTGATGTGTTGAGTCTGCATGGTGAGTTGGGGCAATTGCTGATATTTCCTTTGGGTCTGTTGGGCTTGTGTCTGTCGGGTCCATGACAATACCCCCCACATAGAGAGGAACCTTGTCCTCAAGGTTTAAGTCAGGATAAGCACTGCGTAAATAATGGTCAAACTCCTAGGTGGTGTCTGTGGTGCCATCCCACTGAACTAAAAACTGACGTCCCCATATGTTATTTTGGCGGATCTCCCACGTAGCAAGCACGACGGTGGGTTGACAAACTGGACCTTCAGGGACAGATTGTAGAGGCAATAGAAAGTATGGTCTTCGATGTTCAGTCCCAAAGAATTTATTGAGCTGAGAAATGTGGAACACCAGGTAAATGCGTGCATGCTCTGGTAAAGCCAGTCGATATGCCACCGAACCGATATGCTCTACCACCTCAAAGGGACCAAAGTATTGTAAAGCAAGTTTTTGGTACTTGCGCAGCTGCACAGAGTACTGGTGGTATGGTTGCAGGCGAACCAAGACCCAGTCGCCAACCAAAAAATTAGCATCAGTCTTCTTTTTGTTGGTGAAACATTTCATACGTTGTTGAGCACGTCCAACATGGACTTTGAGTATATGTAAAAGTGCATCACGTTCCTACAACTGCTTATGCACGTCGAAGGGAGTATCCTCGAGGGATGAATGGTGTAAGATCGGTGGTGGGTCGCGGTCGTATACCACTTTAAATGGAGTGAACCTAGTTGAGGAGTGAAAAGATGAGTTGTACAAAAAATCCGCCCACAGAAGATATGCTAGCCATTGACGGGGGTAATCATGCACAAAACAACGGAGATACATCTCGAGACATTTGTTGAGTGCTTCAGATTGACCGTTGGATTGAGGATGATAAGCAGTGCTAAAACACAGCTTTGTGCCCTGTAACTTCATTAAGTGACACCAGAAAGCACTAGTGAAAGTTTTGTCTCTGTCTGACATGATGGTACGAGGCATGACATGAAGCTTCACCACTTATTGCACGAAAGCTTCTGTGACCATTTGACTAGAGAAGTGGGACGACAAGGGAATGAAATGCCTATACTTGGATAATCAGTCAATTACCACCATGATAACTGAGTAACTGTGAACCACAGGTAGACCGATGATGAAGTCCATCGTTATGTCATCCCAAATATGGTCTGGAATAGGCAGTGGTTGTAGTAATCCTGCTGGGTGTAAGTGTGAGAGCTTAGCTTGTTAGCATATAATACAAGCTCTAACAAATATGCGTATATCCTGTCGTATTCGAGTCAAAAAAAAAGACGTGCAATCTGATGAAAAGTTTGCAAGAATCCAGCATGTCCTCCTAACGGTGTTGAGTGAAACTCTGTCAGAACCTGGCTGATCAATTCTGAGTCATCTTGCGTGAAGACCAATCGGTCCTTCCAATACAAATCCTCGCCACGGATGACATAATGGTGCTTGGGTTCTGATGAATTCACAACTGTGGATTTTAGAGCTTGTATTGTAGGTGATGAATGAACTCGAGCATAAATGTGGTCCATAAGAGAGCCCTCTATGAAGGACAATGACATAAGATTGACTCGTGATAATACATCAGCCGCCTGATTTTAATTTCCTGGCCTGTACTCAATAGTAAAGTCGTAACCCAACAATTTATGAAGACAATTTTCTTGTTCAGGTTTCTGCATTACCCGGTCAGTAAGGTGTTTCAAGCTAGCATGGTCTGTTCGAATCACAAATCAATGACCTAGCAGATAATAACAGAACTTGGCGACGACATTAGTAATGGCACAGAGTTCGCGAGCATATACCGATTGAGCCTGCATCCTGGGCAACAACTTCTTTGAGGAAAAAGCTATTGGGTATGAGCTTTGACTAAGTATGGCGCCAATTCCAGTACCCGACACATCTATGTCCAGAACGAAGGGTTTTCCAAAGTCCCGGAGTATCAGTACCGGAGCCTCCGTGAGAGCACGTTTGAGGGTGTCAAAAGTGTCTTATACTGATGTGGACCAATGGAAGGCATTCTTCCTCAACAAATCTGTTAGTGGGCTTGCAAGTTGGGCATACTGACGAATAAAGTGACGATAGTAGCCACTAGTCCCAAAAATCCTCTGAGTTGGCTAACGGTAGTGGGTTTGGGCCACTTCTGGATTGCTCGAACTTTCTCTTAGTCCACTTCTACCCCTTGAGCTGAGATGATGTGGCCCAAATAGTCCACTTTGGTCTTTCCAAAGGCACACTTACCGAGCTTTGTAAAAAGCTGGTGTTGGGTGAGTAGTTCTAATACTTTGGCCACATGCTTCAAATGCAACTCCCACGAACCATTGTATATTAATATTTAATCAAAGAAGATAACACAAAATGATGAAGGAACGGCCTGAAGATGGAATTCATGAGGGCTTGAAATGTTGCTGGAGGTTTGGTTAATCCAAAGGGCATTACTAGCCACTCATATAGTCCTTGGTGAGTTTGAAATGCCGTCTTCTCTCGGTCTTCTTCTCTCATCAATATTTGGTGATAGTCCGAATGAAGGTCTAGCTTGGAGTAAAAAATTAAACCATGGAATTCATCTATAAGTTCATCGACAGTGGGTATCGTGAATGAGTCTTTTATGGTCACCGCATTCAGTGCTCGAAAGTCGATGCAAAAATGCCAAGTACCATCCTTCTTTTTCACTAATATTATTGGTGCAGAGAATGAACTTACACTTGGTTGGATGAGGCCCTCGGTTAATAACTCAGATACAATCTTCTCAATCTCAGATTTCTGACTTATGGATATCGGTATGGCTGCACCTTAACAGCCCCAGTTCCCGAAAGTAGCTCAATGCGGTGTTCTTGTGATCGCTGTGGTGGCAGACCCTGGGGAACAGAGAAAATAGAGCTGTATTGACACAATATCTCTTGAAGGTCTGGTGGTGTCTCGGCGGGGAGTTGCAACGACGTATCTGGTTCTTCGATGGCATTGATCATATAACACTCTGCTATAGCTTTGGTGTGTGCAAGTCGAACGAGGTAGTGGCAATGGGCTATGGGTGCAATGGTACCATAGTACCTGGTCAAGGTGATGAACTCACTATTCGATAGAAACTTCACTGTGGAAGTGCTATAATCCGCCACGTAAGCTCCTAGGGTCTCTAGCCAGTTAGCGCCGATCACGACATCTACTCTGGCAACGGGCAACTCCAACATAGTGACTAGTATGGTATGGCCACATATCTGAATTGGAACCTCTTGCACACGCTCATTACTACTCAGTATTCTGCATGTACCCCCCAATATTCTGATCGTAGGTGCTTGCTCAACGGGAATCTTGAGGTGATTAACAATCCTGGGATGCAAGAAATTGTTGGAACTACCGCTATCTAGCAGGATCTGAATGTCTATTCCATATATCGAGCCTATAAAGCGAATGGTGGAGGCATCTTGAGTTCCTCGTAGTGTATGGACTGATAGGTAGTGCAATGTAGCCTCAGTTTCGACCGGTGGTTCCTTTCTGAGATCTTCCTCTTCGTCCTCTTCAGATTGAAGTAACATCAGTTGCTTGTTGGGGGCATCGATGTGTCGGAGAGAGCTTGGCATCACATGTATAACACAATCCCTTCTCTCTACGGATTTGCATCTTTGCTGGGGTCATCTTTTTAATGGCGGGCGTCGGTAACAATGGTGGCAAATTAGCTTTTCCTCCACCTATGGACACAAAGCTTGTGTTGTTTCTTAGGGCAATATATAGGATAATTGCCTTATTTGTGCTTTGAGTTGTGATCATTGTACGTGGTTTGGTGTCGACTTTAGTTGGGAGACCGGTACTGGGTGTACTCGTGCCTGTGTATAACCGAGCCAAGGACATTGCACTCAACATGGTAGAAGGTTGTTACACTAACATATCCCGTCGTAATTTTGAGTTAAGACCCCCCAAATAACAGTCTAATATCGCTGCTTCTGGAAACCCTTCAGTTCTGTTGGCTAAAGACAAAAATTTGGAGTTGTACTCTTCAAGGGATCCACCAACCCCACCTTGTGTGAGTTTAAATAACTGAGAGCGTGCGCAGTTGAATTGGGACGGTCTGTACTGCATCTCTACTGCCTTTGTCAATGTTAGCCAGTTTGATACACGTCCTACCTTTTCGAGCATCTGAAACCAAGGTAAAACGTCTCCATCGAAATGAACAGAAGCGATAACAAGCTTTTGGGAGTCATGGATATTGTAATATTTAAAGTATTGGTCAGCTTTAAAGATCCAGTTAAGAGCATTTGTACCATCAAAACGCGGGAAGTCAAGTTTGACCGATTTCATGCCTTGATAAATATACTGATGGGATGCATTCGGTGTTCCTGTAGCATGTGAAGTTTCAGACGTACCCGCTGTTTGGTCAAGGCGTAAGAGAAACATCTCGACGGACTTGGACAAGGAGTGAAATATACTTCCCATTTGATACAATTGCTGGAAGCGATCTTTAGCAAACTCAATGAAGTCTTAAGCTTTCTTCATCTTGGCTTGTATCTCTTTAATTCGTGTGTTCTCTGCAATGGTAGGTTCTTGAAAGTCCTCTCAATGAAAGCGCCAATTGTAATGGCAGAGTCTTGATGTACAACCAATTTAACACCCAAAGGAATCTGATTAAATTGATAACTGCAACTATTCTCTGATTACATGAGGTTTAAGGAAAGACGCAGAACATAATCATTATCTTAAAGGAAAAGACGAACAAGAAATACATAAGAGAGGGAGAAAGACAACTGAAGACAGGAGAGAAATTCCTTAGACATTCCACCCCTCATGTTGTGCTCACAATCATTATATGCTCTTGGGATCCTCAAACTCCCGCAACTTCCACGTCTTCTGGCGGTTTCTCGTGCTTCTCCTCAACGTGGCTTCATGTGTTGAGTCTGTATGGTGAGTTGGGCCAATTGCTGATATTTCCTTTGGGTCTGTTGGGCTTGTGTCTGTTGGGTCCATGACAATATACCAATCATGGCCGAGAACAAGGAGAGTCCAGAACATAGTGCCTTGGAGGGGCCAATAGAGAGGGTAGAAGAACTAGGAATCAAAATAAAGAGCGAGAGTGAGGACTGAGCAGGGAGAGGACAAGAGACATGTCCCTGAGAATGTAAGAGCGGGACCTCCATGGATTCTTTACCCAACAATGGGCTAGAATGGCGGCTCAAATATGATAGATGGTGAAGGGAGGAGGAGTAATGGGATCGACGGTGGAGGCAATGGCAGAGGAAGGTTTCTTGGTGGGAAGGCCGTGGGACATTTTGAGCTCAGATTTAGTGGCCATAGTGGTGGTGGGGAGGGAGAGGAGACGTTGACAGGATTTAGGGGATGAAGAGAGTGAAGGTGGGGTTGTGAAAGATGGGGAGAGATGGAAAGTACATGGGTCCCATAAAAGCAAAAAGTAATAATGGTTTTAGGAGAGTTAACAGATTTGTTATTCTTGCCCCATTTGAAAAACTTTATGTATATTTTTGTATCCAATAAAACATAATTGTACTAGACATCCCTTCATTAAAACTTCGTTGTCAAATTTGCATCTTAACTCTTAAAATATTTAACTAAGAATATATTTATATTATTTATTTTATAGTTATAATTTTTACTTTCAGATCAAAAAAATAATTTTATTTATTTTTATAATTATAAATTTGGAATCATAATAATATATATATATATATATATATATGAATTTATTATATTTTATTATTTAATTAAATTTATTATTAAAATTTATATTTTAATGTTATAAGTTTGTTTAATTTTAAATTAAATTGATAAATAAAAATATAGGGACCCGATTAAAAATCATGTGAAACTATAAGGACCTGATAAAAAGAAAAGCAATTATAAGAACCTAATTAAAAACAACTGAAAGTATAAGAAACTAATAAGGAAAAAAAAAAAATATATAGGGACCCAATCAACATTTAGTTGAAACCAAGGTATTAAAACTCGAACCGGGCATTTAACCGGTTGGGGTATTGGGTTAAGGGTCAGACCAGGGCCAAACCGGGATCAAATCGGTGAGAAATTGAAAATTTTAGATTTATAGTATGAAATTCTAAAGGAAAAATTTAAAATTTGTTTTTGTTAAATGTGAACTCAGACCGGACCGGTTTACCGACCTGTTCGCCGGTTTTCGGGCCGGACCTGCCTGTCCGATCCAGGTTCAGGAACTTTGGTTGAAATTATAATGGCTTGCAGATTAATTACCTTTAAAAAAATTAATAAGACGTGTACTTTGGTATAAAGCCCTTCCTAAAACCCTATTATCAGTACGAAGTGAAGTTGGTCGTTTTCTTGGGATCGGAGCAATGTTATTTTTTTAATAATAAATTGCATGACGAATTTTTGAAATTATATTTATAATTAAAACCAAAATTTTGTTTTTCTTTTCCAGAAAAACCAAAATTGTGTTACTTTTCTGTTAGTTCTGAACTATGTGAAAATTTGTAAATATTTGTGCGGGATTAATCTCTAGTTTCATTTGCAAATTTGGCAATTATTGACTTTTAGCCAAGCCATTTTAAATAGTAAATAATATGTAAGTGAACCTTCAAAAAAAAAAAAGCGATAAAATTGAAAGAAAATAAATTTAACAATGAAATTGAAACTTAAGAAAATATCGATAAAATAAATTAAACTTATAGATGATGAAGTTAAGGGATATGAAAGTGAGGCTAGCTGAGTTTTGCAAGAATTATGCATAATTACATTGAAAGCGTTTAGTTCCCCAGCAAATATAGAATAACCTTTTTTCGGCCAACAGCAAATATAGAATAACGTACGACACATCATAATTAAAATTTTATTTGAAGACAGAAATATAATTAATCCAATGATGAATTTAGCATGGAATAATATTAAGGGTAAAGGTTGAAAAATAATAATAATGTTTTGTATTTTGAGTATCCAACAAAATTAATATTTGATGGGTGCAAATATGGTCATAAACAATTTTTTAGAGAGCAAAATTGAGAACGCTACTATGTTTTTGTTACGTTGGTCCCTTTTCTCTTTGGGGCTACGACACTATAGTACTATTTCCCTTACTTTTTATAATTGGCCTAAAAAATGCAGATCTTATTATTTGTTTGTTTGCTTGTTCATGTATTTAATTACAGTATTAAAAAAAGCCTTTAAGACCACTACATCTAAACCTATATAGGTGGAGACGGTTCAAAAACTTTGATCGGTGATCTTTTAATAAATATTGATGCAAATAACGTTGATCGAGAGAGGATTCCACGCTAAAATTTTTAAATCGTCTTGATGTCAAAAGTAAAAGTTTAATATATTTAATACCTACCAAGACCGTATTAACGGTATTAGTTGTATCAATATTACAAAAATGTCACTGGTCATAGTTTTTAAACTATTTCCGTCTATAGAGGTCTAGATGTGGCGGCCTTAAAGCCTTTTTTCTAGTAGTGTAAATATACCAACAAACAAACAAACAAATAATAAGATATGCATTTTATTTAGACTAGTTATAAAAAATGCGGGAGATGGTAGTATAGTGCAATGGCATTTCTGCTATTATGCTGTGGCACCCAAGAGAAAAGTGATGGAAGTAACGACATCTTAATGGCATTCTCAATTTTGCTTCTTGAAAAATTGTTTATGACTATATTTGAACCCATCAAATGTTAAATTTGTTAGATGTTCAAAGTGCAAAACATTATTATTATTTTTGCACCTTCACCCTAATATTAACAACTACCTCCGATTCTAAATATAAAAGCTAGATAGGAGTTTGTTTAATTCTAAATATAATATCTTAATTTACTTTGTCTCTCAAATTTATAATTTTTTTCCTTAAAGTATCACTATTAATTAAACATACTAAGGGGATTTCTCAAGGGGTAGTTACATTGTACATAATATTTTAAGTAAATCAATAGATGTTAATTATAAATAACTAAGTTCATTAATTCTCTTAATATCCATAAATAAATTATCTAGATATTATATTAAGTAACGGAGTGAGTATTAATTATATTATGAAGCAAGTATCAAAGGATTGTGAATTTAATTCTAATTGGTTGCTATCATTTAATTATTTAGGGGATATTTTGTTGTCTACATCTCAGCTGCATCAGCAGTAGTGAGCTGTTTCAACACTTGTGGCGCCCCTTTTCTTGAAATATCAAGCACCATCCATGACACACTTGTACATCTATATGCTGAAAGCATATTTATTTGTGATAATCACGTGAAATAAAATTTCGTGTGAAGCATGAGACTCATATTGTAATTATTATTTATGTACTATAAATAATACATCACTGTATGTATATTGTTAGAATTTTGCTCTAAATAAATCCATATGAGCATATAAGAATTCTAAAACATCAAAGTCGAAGTGGAAATTTAAAAATATAATTACCTATAGCCATGCTTAAATGATCTGAATCCATTATCCACATAATCACAATCTACTATCAAGATAACTGTAAACACTGAACACAATTAGTAGAAAAGAATTAGGGTCTCTTTTGATTGGATGATAGGCGATATGATGGTATGTTGAATGGCCATTACCAATTAGGAAACC
Source organism: Inga laurina (assembly GCA_963855925.1). NCBI lineage: Eukaryota > Viridiplantae > Streptophyta > Magnoliopsida > Fabales > Fabaceae > Inga > Inga laurina. Next base: position 73,644,695 of record OY979703.1, read on the forward strand.
CTTAGAGCCGAATATCATGTATTGCTCTTACTTAGTCTATCTCACTCATTATGCCCCATCAAATTATGAGTGATTAAATCGTCTGAGTAAAAACCCTAGCTGGACTTAGCCCAAACTAACTAACGGGTCACACTCTGGATATTTTAATTAAACCAATAAAATAAAATAAAATAAAAGAAGTATTAATATACATATATATATATATAATATAAATATAATTAAAATATCTAATATTCTTCTACTTGGCTAGTATACCATGTCAGTTGGCATATCAAGCTAATTAAGGATATGCTACTAGAATCATGGCGATAAGTCTCTTTAAGTTAGATATTATCTTTTATGTATTACAAGCAGTACCCTTACTTAATAATTTAATAAATAAACTTTAAATGTTTATTCGGTTCCTACTTGAATGTTTGTTAATCTCGTATGACTAGATACCAATTTGAGACAACAAACTCTAACTTGAATTTCAACATCATACCTCATCTAGATCACTCAAGGTGATCAATCTCACAAATAAGGTATTTGATCCTTGAATATCTCTAAATGCATGCAATTTATTCATCGGATCTATGTTTTATGTGTTTATGACCTATTGACTTTATGGTCATACAATATCCTTAATGGTTTTAAATTAATTTAAAGGGTTAAGGTACAAATTTAACAACAAAATTTTGTCTGAGGGATGTCTGACACAAATATGTTTTGGAAGGGGCAAAAATAACAATGAACAATTAAAAATGGTGCCAATTTAAAAAAAACTGTTAAATTTGACCTAACGGCGTTAAATTATAAGAGAAGAAAACCCCTAACAGTATTAGGTCAAATTTAACGGTTTAGTTAAATTTGCACATTTTTTAATTGTTCATTGTTATTTTTGCCTTTTCCAAAACATATTTGTACCAAATGCCCCTTGGACAAAACTTTATTATTAAATTTTCACCTTAACCCTAATTTAAAATCACATGATGAAATTCTTTAATTGGCAATCTTATAACTTGTCTCCAAGAATGGCTAGATTAAGTAATTCATGGTGGAACTAAGCAATCAATAACTACTTAACAATCTTGTACTCCTCTATGATGCAATTTGTTCAGTAAATGTAAAGATGCATAATAAAATTAACTATTTTATAGTTAGCACATCGTAATAAACTAAACAAAGTTAATCATTCTCCTATATGTAGAGCATGAGCCTTAATGTACATGTTGTAATGTACTTCATGACCAGCAGCTTTTCAATTGTTATTCAAGCAAAAATATGCTTGATGATCCTTCTAAAGTTCCCTTGCAATGTCATTGCCTATTTTGTGCGTATTCAATCAAGTCTGCACCTAGGAAATTAAATTAAAAGGAATACTATGACATATACACACACACATACATATTAGAGACATATAGACAGTCTAATCATATTTTCATAATGGATGTTACTCACAACAAGTACCACCTACGCATAAATGTTCAAATACTTGTGATTGTGGGTTACTTATGACATCCTCAAGTATTTTAAGAATAATCTCTTTATGTATTCTAAGGGAACACCAAAATCAACCCAGTAATATCACAATTCTGAACAATGGTGATTTAGTTATTCGTAACTCCTTAAGTCAAAATTCACAAGCAATGGGTGAATGATCATTATGTATAATATAGATGAATCAACTCCCAATAATCTAGTAATATAAACAAGACTATGCTGCTTTCGACATTATCATGTATGTGATTGCATCATGACACCTTATTCATCACTAATGTGAGACATTCTTGCTAGGATGGTTTCTCAATTTTGCTAAATAAATTCTCTTTATCATTCATTTGACCCTTTCTTTTAATTCACACACATCTCTCCCTATGTCTGGAAAGGTGCCAATAGTATTCCAACTCAAAATAGGCATTAAACATCATGAATATATGGAAGGACCTATACATCAACATATGAGGAAATACCCCACTATATTAATTCCTTCTTGATGGAGAATTTTCAGCAAGCAATTTTCTTTGTATTGCTTAATGTTGCACACCAACAGCTTTATAAATATCCATATATTGTTGTCTGCCTTAAGGTCTCACACATCTATCATGAATTAATGCCTTTATTTAGAATTTAGGGTCACACTTAATATTTATATTCTAGTCAGATTACTTGAAATATATGATATAGTTGGTAGCATTTGCCAAATTTGAATTGTCATTGGTCTTAACCCAATCTGTTGACAGATTGAAGTTGTATAAGAGCACAATCTATCAATTTAAAATATCCCTTGTTTGTGTCAAGATACTCTTTCTAATAATTGATAGAGTCCTTAATGTTGATACATCTTATTTCAAGCTTGATCAATTGAAAATTTCAGAACTTCATTATGTTTTACATTTATCTCACCGAGAGGAGTATCATGTAAAACCAAAGTTCTATCATAATTAGAAGTTACAATCTGTCATGTGTGATCATCTTGAATGAGTTTAATCACTCATATTAATCATGTCATTTCTTAATAATTTAGCATTTCAAAATGACTACACAATTTCTAAAATGAAATGGACAGGTCATTAGAATTCCCAAGACCTCTATGCATCTTCAACAAAATATCTAGTCTTAGTCTCTCGTGATGTTATCCTTCCACACTCTTTCATTTATAAGACAATGCTATATAGCCGAGCTTCCAACTTTCAAAGTTTAAAAGGGTTCAAACGTAAATTTGTTGGAAACTTATCTAAGATATAGTTGTCTTAAGTGCATTCCTTAAGAGAAAAACCTATAGGCTATGTTACTGTCCCCAATCATGTACCCATCATGTTATCCATCTCTTCTAATTGACTTCACTAAATTAATCTGTTTATTAGATTAAATGAGCCACTTTTGCCTTACATGCTCTAAAAGTGTCAAATGTCACTACTTAATTATAAAGCAAAAAGTGTTTAGGTATTCAACTGAAAGCATGATTAATTATTTCATTTGTTAGGACATAGCCAATGGAAAGTGTATATCTGTTATTGACTCCAATCAAGCCTCTAATTATAGACACTTTAAACTTTATATGTCTATTACTTTATGACCTTTGGGTTGGTAGCTTGATAGTCCTCATTTAAAATCCCATTCTTTTTCAATTATGAGCAAAACTTGTATATACAGATGTCCAATAAATACTTAATGTCCATGCATGTATTCATGAAAAAGGCTCATAAGATAACAAGATGATCTGTTCCACCACGATTAATGGAGACAACTTACCCTATCATGGAAAATTGCTTAATAGTCAACAAAACAATGCAATAACATTTATAAAAAATTTCTAAACTTGTCCTTCAACCCATAAACAACCATTGACTTTGTTTCATCCTTCATCTACTTATAATAACTAGCTTTTAATTCATATTACTTTACTGAGATAATGATGTTATATCATTTCTCATGCTAGTATTATAAATACTAGAATTTTTCTTAATGTCAACTTTATCTTAATCGTAGGAGTTCTCTTTATAGGTTTAATTGTCTCCAATAAATTATATTAAACTAAACAAGTGAACAGATAACAATCATACTGCAAAGTAAAAATAAAATTCAATCATGCTTACAAATTACTATAAGAGGCAAGCAACCATCGCATATAGGTACATGTTTACAATGTAAATCATATAATTATAAATTCGTGTCACTAAAGTCTACCTGTGGACAAAGACATTAACATAGCATGAATTTATCTCAAGTTGATGAAACTAGAATGCAGTTGCATCTCTTAATACCTATGGGTTACTTAGAAAATATAATGTCGTTCTATTCCACCCTAATTAAACCTATGATTATAATTATTTACCTATGAGTAAAGATTAATAGAACTACACATTTAATTACAATTGACGTCTTTCAATCTTTTGTTATGTATTTGGTTTGTTAGAAAAAAATAGAGTACATGCACCTAGTAAGGATGTTGTAACTACTCCTTAATTCTATATACTCATCATAAAGACATCACACCATTGTGTATATTAATTGTATATATAATCATAATTGATATCATAGAACCTTATGTGATTACCTATGCATACAATGTGTATGAGGATGTTGTAGCTATTCCTTAAACAAAATCTATAGGCTAATCACCAATATCAAATATGTACAATTTAAATTTAATACACACACACAATGTCAATGAGAATCTTAATTAATTAATTTAATCGACTAAATAGTTAATGTGAATAAAATAATATTTATTCACCTTTATATGAGCCAGAATTATTATATTGCGTACTCTGATATATTAAATGTGATTTATCTTTGTGTAGTAATTGTATTCGGAATGTGAATGTGAGACCAGGTTATAAATGATTTCAAAAGGTATTTGTGAAAATCCCGTCTGGTAGATGGGTTTATAAATGTTTTTGATTCTTATTGGTCTCTATTTCACTTTAATTGAGTATTTCGGATATAATTACAGAAGGGGGTTACAGTAAATGTTGGGGGTCACGAGTCTACAATTGACTTGATTTGCTTGCCACTCCAAAAAATTGAGATTATACTGGGTTTTGATTGGTTGATGGCAAATAATGTGTTGCTGGATTTCGGAACAAGAAGATAGTATATCCTACCCGGCGGAAGGATGATAAAGTAAATGCAAATTTTAACTTCCTTTCATTGGCGAAAGCTGAGAAATGAAAAAGGAGGGGATGCCAGTGATATATCATGTTGTTTTCTATACAGACAGAGACATAAACAACCTTGGAAGATATACCAGTTGTAAGGGAATTTCCTAAAGTGTTTCCGAACGACCTTATTGGTTTGCCTTTAGAAAGAGAAGTGGAATTTGCAATCGAGATTATTCCAGGAGATGGATCTATATCCAAAGCCCAGTATAGAATGGCTCCAAATGAGATGACGAAGCTAAAGAAATAGATCGAGGAATTACTTGAGAAAGGGTTCATTCAACCTAGTGTTTCATCGTGGGGAGCTTTGGTGTTATTCGTTAAAACGAAGGACAAAAGCCTAAGGCTATGTATTGATTACAGAGAGTTGAATAAAGTGATCATAAAAAATAAGTACCTATTTCCCCATATCGATGACCTTTTAGATCAATTGTCCGAATCAAGTGTATTCTCAAAGATTGATATAAGGTTGGGATATTATTAGCTGTGAGTGAAAGCAGAAGACATACCAAAGACTACTTTCCAAACAAGATATAGATACTACGAGTTTCTAGTAATGCCTTTTGTGTTAACCAATATACCTGCTGTGTTTAAAGACTAAATGAACCGCATCTTTCATCAATATTTAGATCAGTTCATGGTAGTCTTCATCGACAATATTTTGATATACTTTAAGAGTAGAGAAGAGCATGAGGAGTACTTGAGGATCGTACTGGGTATTTTATGGGTGAGGCAACTCTACACCAAACTAAGCAAGTATGAGTTTTAGCTTTCATAAGTTAAATTTCTGCGTCATCTCTCAACATACAACAGGATAATGAAGAAAGCTTCAATGAATACCTGGTACATTATGTCCGATTGTCTCAGTATTCCTAGTACCTAAGACATCGGGATAACGATGAGTGGAGCTCTGATATCTTGATGTGAGGGTTGAAGCTAGAACTAAGAAAGAAATTGATTTCTAAATACTGTACAGTGATTACCGAAGCGGCTGAAGAGTGTCGACTCACTGAGAACGACTTGTCAAGCTTGTACCCGACAGAAGTGACAACTACTGGAATGTTTCTGGTAGTGAAGGTTTTTCACAAAAATGCAAAGAGTAGAATGAATTGTACTAGGGTGATAATAAAAGACTGATCAATCCAGTGGTTGAGGAGGCTAGGGTTTTTTTGGAAGCAGAATTTGTTGGCGCTGTCGAAAGCCACCTCACCCTAGTAGACCTTGTAGTGGAGTTCTGTTTAGATCAGAACCAAATAAGTTGTTTACTTGCTTCCATTGCAATAAGCTGGGGCATATTGCTAAGAATTACCCACAAAAGCAACAACTAGAGGACACTAGACTATGAGCTCATGAGGTAAATGTAGATCGGGAGGAGGCCAGAAAATCTCCTGAACTTATTAAAGGTACGACTTCTTTTAATAACAGTTCAATATGAGTAATGTATGATTCAAGTTCAATTATTTATTCATTGTACATGCTCCCTAGTGCTGCTTGATACTTGATTAAATTTGGAAGCTAATCCTCAATGAGATCAGAATAGAGAGAAGAGAGGATAGGTCAGTGATTAGTAAGTTTCCAAAGGATATGAGTGAATGTAGGAATGACTGAGGTGATACGATTTTGACCCCTGATAAAGTTGAGGTCTTAAGATGTGATTAAGAGAATGGTAATCTAAAAATCAGACTTAGTAGCTGAGTTGACTTCTTAGGCATTTGATATTGTAAACACCTTATTTTGTCCGGGTCTCACTCAAAAATTAAAAAACTAATAAAACAAAAATAAAAGAAATTCCTCTTATCAATGATGATTGGTGTCTAAATTGGCAATCATTATTAAAAGAAAAATTAAAAAAATAAAAAAATAAATGAAAATAAAAAATCCTCCAACTGAAGATGGTCGGTGTCCAAATTGGCAATCATCATTAAAAGGAAAAAAAATAAAAATGAAAATTAAAAAAATCCTCTCATTGATAATGATTAGTGTCCAAATTGGCATTGTCATTCATTAAAAGAAAATAAAAAATATATATAAAAAATTATCTCCCATTCATAGATTTAAATTAAGAAGTTGCTTGTAGGGAAAATATAAGAAAATAAATAAAAAATAAAAAAAATATCTCATTTATATTGATAAGTTTAAATTAGGAAATTACTTGTGGAAAAAGTTAAAAAAATAATTAAAAAAAAATCTCCATTGATGGTGATTAGGTCAAGTTAAGAAGTTTTATTAATAGAAAATACAAAAAAGAAATAAGAAACAAAAATTAAAAAAAAAAAAGCTATTATTGATGGTGATTAGGTCAAGTTAGGTAGTTTTTAACCTAAAATTCAAAAAAAAAATTCAAAAATTAAAATTTTAAAAAAAGGAGCATTTATAAAGTAAACCCTACCTTGAGACTGTAAATAGGAGTATAAGAGTTGAAGCAAGACACACAAAAAATGGGGAGAGCAAAAACACAAAAATTTTGGGAGTGAAGAGAGGCAAGGTTTGTGCTGCCTTGTCTTCTTATGATACTAGGTGTCATGTTTAATAAATATAGATAATGTGATTATACTTGCCTCTTGTTTATTATGTGGTTCTATCACCCTATTTCTTGTTGTAGCAGAGTTCAAAGCATAAAAGGTACACACTCTCACCATATCTTTCTTGATTTTCTTGTCATCTTGAATTTGCTACTATGAATAATATGATGAGAATGCACTTCTTTTGTTTTTCTTTGCAAATAAAAAGGTTTCAAAATAAAAAAAAAGAGATTATTTCTTTTAAAATAAACAAATTTGGTTTCATATGAGATAATAAAAAAATGGTTTTTTTAAAAAAATAAAAAAAATACAAACCAACCAAAAAATTATTTTCTTAAATAAATTAAATTAAATTTTCTAAAAACACCAACAAAGTGACACGCATTTCTACCCCAAACTACGTGGACTTTGATATCTTTAAAGGGTATGTAGGCCTTAGATCCTCTTCCTAGGTTAAGTCCAACTTTGTGAATAAATATATTTTTCCTTATTTTTTTTTGTAAATAAATGTTCCTTTTTCTTCTTTAGTTTTTATTTCATTTATTTTTGTAAATATTCTTTTTTTTTATTTGAGTAATTATCATAAGATTAAAAGCCATAATATTTTTAAATAACTAACATAGGGTCACCATTCTTATAAATGGGTGTTGTGGGATACTTAACACCTTCCCTATACACAATTGACTCCCGAACCCTAAATGGCTTTTGTAGACCAGTTCCATTTTTCAAAAACGGTTTCCAAAATTATCATTTTTCAAAATTTGGTGGCGGCTCCATGTTTTCCAAATTTTGGGCGCTACAGATATGGCCTAGAGTTATTCGAGGTATTAGAATGTGATACATAATGTAGGGTAATTATGCAGTAATTTGATCCTGGAGGATCCGATATGATGATACTGATGGTCGAGGATAGGCTTGAATTTGATCTAAGCTCAGCTAATACTTTGATCGAAATGTGAATTAGTTGCACTGTGGTTCTATTCCATGATGGAGGGTTAAACCATGTGAACCTTGTGGATAGTATTAAACCTTCAGTAATGTCTTGAAGATAATACCCGAATACCCTGAAGGTTAGAATAAACGCTATTAATCGTGAATCTTAGCGAATCTATTGGGTATAAGTGAGGAAAACAATTTTCAATGTATGTGATGTTGAGGTACTAGATTTCATGATAGACCTAAGAGTTGGGTTAGAGACCCTAGGCTATAAAATCTTACATGCTGGATATTGTAGTGGACCTGCGTGTCCAGAGGCTCTAAGATCTAGTGGACTAGTATGTGTTAGATCTCATATGTTTTGATGATAACAAAAATTGGAAAAGCTTTAAATCAAAGGTTTAAACAAAGTAACTAAGATCATGGTTGCAAGCCATAAGCATTACTCGAGTACGTACCTTAAGTAATGCAGAAGAAATGAAAGACAGAGTACAAGAGAGATAAGCACTATGAGATTTTTTGAAGGCTTACTAGAGGGAGCCCTCGAGTAATGACTTCATTACTCGAGGGATCACTCGAGCAATCAATGAAGATTTGCTCTCTGTCAAAATTTGCATTGGATTACTCGAAGGGCTTACTCGAGTAATCTATAAAGTTATTTGGAAGCTTACTCGAGTAACCAGAACAGAAATTATGCAGTGGCTCTCGGTGAAGAAATCACAGACATTACTCGAGTAGTCACTCGAGTAACCACTTTTGAAAAGCACTTTACTCTAGTAGTTACTCGAGTAACATGAAATGAAAATTGTATTACTGGAGGGTGTACTCGAGTAATCAGGTAAGTAAAACAGAAATTGCTCTCGGCCAAGATTTTAATGCTATTACTCTAGGGATCACTCGAGTAATCTCAAAAGTTATTTGAACCATTACTCGAGGGACCACTCGAGTAATCAGAAGAAATGGAACACTTACTCGAGGGATTACTCGAGTAAGCAAGCTATATTTTGGTCAGACAACGTTGACTTACTCTCTAGCTTATTTTTAATGAATTTACTCGAGGGACTACTCGAGTAATGAACTTGATCACTTGAGTAGCCACTCGAGTAATGAAGTACAGAAAGCTTGATTTTAATCCGATATTCATTGATTAGTTATCTATATAATTAACTTTTCATTGTATTAGTTTCTTAAGTATACTTGCAGAAAAACAATGAAGAGATCATGCATTGAGAGAGAAGTTAAACATATAGTCTGTAATATTCAAAATGTCTACCTACCGTAAATTGCTAGTTTTCAAATTTAAAGAATGGTCAAATGAAGCAGTGCGACTCTAACGGACATGTTGGAAATGCTTCCAACGAACACCACAAATCATCTATATATATATAGCACTCAAAGAACAGAACACAACAACTGAGAACACGCAAACTCACATTGATCATAATATTCTTTGTGCTCTGTTTTCTTATACTCACTCTTTGTACTTCAGTGATTATATATTTGCTCTGTGAGAGATATTTTCATTACAAACTCAATATTTGTTATTGAGACAACTTAAGGTTGTGGAACCTTGAGTTGGGAATTGATTGCAACGTGTAAGGGGCAGCGAGTGTCCAGTGAAGGAACTTGCTATGTACCGAGGTGCAAGAACCCATTGAATCTTGGAAGATATAGTGAAACTCTCAGAGAAGCTCTGAGGACTGGACGTAGGTTAAAGTGTTTATGGCCAAACCAGTATAACTTCCGGTGTACACTTCGATGATATTTCTCGTAGCTCTTAATTGTTTTAAATTTCCAGTCACTTTTTATATACGCAACAAAATTTCTAGTATTACCCAATTTACCCCCCTTTTGGGTGAAGCGCTTGCACTAACATTTGGTATCAGAGAGTAGGTCTTCTTGTTCAAGTATAACAACCTAAGAAGGATCCAATGGCAAGCATGGGTGAAGGAATTCTTCCCGACGGAGCTTTTATCACCAGACCTTTGAGTTTCAATGGTGAACACTTCTCTTTCTGGAAAGCCAAGTTTAGAGTATTCATAATGGCTACAGATTATGGACTATGGGATATGATTGAGAGTGGAAACTACAAACTTGAAAAGATTGTTGATTCACACAGGGTTTCCAAGACACCAACAGAATATGATGAGAATGACAAGAAACTTATCACACTCAACAACAAGGCAATTCTAATGATTCAAAGTGCCTTGAGTCAAAATGAGTATTTTAGAATCTGCACACTTCCAATGGCTAAAGAAATGTGGGAAGCCCTGGAAATAGCACATGAAGGAAATTCGGGAATAAAAGAAAATCGGATCAATACTCTCATTACTGAGTTTGATTTACTTTGAATGAAATCAAGTGAGTCGATAGCTGAATTAGAACTTAGATATACTCATCTTATTAATCAACTTGCAGTACTTAGGAAAGTCTATGATCAACATACCCAAGTACGAAAGATTCTGAATATTCTTTCTAAAGACTAGGAGGCCAAAGTCACTGCAATTGAGGAAGCAAAAGGTGAATCAATGTGATCGGATGCTTTTCTATTTGGAAGTCTTTCTGAATATGAAAGTAAATTAAAGTTCAAATGAAAACTAGATGATATTGGTGACAAGAAGAAGAGAGGTCTAGCACTGAAAGCAAAAGAAGAAGGTTAAGATGAAGATGAAGAGATTGATGATGACAAAATGGGCCTAATGATAAAATGATTTAGAAATTTTTACAAGAAAGGCCAAGGATTCAAAAAATTTCAGAAAAGAGGAACAAGCAGTAAATAACACATCATCTGCTATGAATGTGGAAAGCCAGGACATATCAAATTAGAATGTCAAAAATTGGCTCAGAAGAAGAAAGAAAAGAGAAAAGACAAGTTCTACATCAAGAAGAAAGCCTTTGTATATGCCATATGGGGAGATAGTTCATCTGACGAAAATAGCGATAGTGAGGAAGTAGCCAACATCTGTCTAGTTGCTCAAGAAGAAATAGAAGAAGAGGTAACTAATTTTGATCCTACCTATGATGAATTGCTTTCTGAATACAATGCTTTACATTCTGAATTCATCAAAGTAGTTAAAGAACTAGTTTGTTTCAAAAATAAAAACAGAGTTCTTGAATTACAACTTAAAGTGAATTTAGAAAAGGATTGTGAAAACTGTTCTTCTTTAAAAAAGAAAAACATTGATATCACGAAAACTCTTGAAAAATTTACCAAAGGAAGTGAGATGTTGAATGTAATTTGAAAACCTCAACGATTTGTAAATGACCGATCTGGTATTGGATATGATCCAAAATCAGATAGAAGGAAAGGAAGAAAGAAAGCAAGAGGTAAGACATACTTGAGTTACTTTCAGCATTCTGTTCATACATCAAATCCTTTTGCATATTACAGTTACTATAATAGAAAGGGTTATTATACTTCATCATGCATTCATAAAAAGAAAGGAAAAATAGGAACCTACAAATGGGTACCTAAAGGTTGATATGTTCAAAAGATGTTTGTACTAACCCAAAATGACCTAAAAAGATGTGGGTACCTAAGACTTAATCATATTTGATTGTAGGTATGTCTTAAAGCATCCAAAAACAATAAGTGGTACATAGACAGTGGAACTAGAGACATATGACCGGTGATTTCAAAAATTTTACCATAATACAACCTAAAGAAGGTGGAAAGGTAAAATTTGGAGGAAATCAATCTGAAAAGATAGCAGGAATTGGTGAAATAAAAAACGATAAAGGCATACAAGTCCAAGACATATATTATGTTGAAGGATTATGTCACAACTTGCTAAGCATGAGTCATTTTACAGATAAAGACAATTAGGTAATATTTGACTTAGAGATGTTTAATTGTAAACAAGAAAGATTTACAATTAGATAAGAAGAATCTCAAAGCAAAGCTCAGAGCAAAAAGGGAAGGTAATTGTTATATCCTTGATATAAGTAGAAATATTTCTGACAATTTTCTAAGTAACACTGATGAAAGCTGGCTATGGCATAAGAGACTAGCGTATGTCAATATGCACCAACTAGGCAAGTTACTTAAAAAGGATTTAGTAATTGGTTTATCCAAAGTAAATTTTAAAAACGATTTTATTTGTGACGCATGTCAAAAGGGTAAACAAACTAAATTATCTTTCAAATTGAAAAATGAGATCTCAACTAACAGACTACTTCAATTATTACATATGGATTTAGTTGGACCAGCAAGAGTTAAGAGTCTTGGTGGCAACTTATATTCATTAGTCATTGTTAATGATTTCTCTAGATTTACATGGACAATCTTTTTGTCATCAAAGGATGAAACCTTTGGAGAATTTATTGTTTTTGCCAAGAAAGTGCAAAATGAGAAAGGTATGTCCATTACAGGTATTAGGACATATCATGGTGGAGAATTTAAAAAATCAAGCCTTTAAAGAATATTGTGATACTAATGGCATTGATCACAATTTCTTCGCTCCAAGGACACCTCAACAAAATGGAGTTATGGAACGAAAGAACAGAGTACTCACTGAAATGGCTAGAGAAATGCTAAATGAAAAGAACATGTCTTAGGTTTTTTAGGCCGATGCAATGAGCACAACATGCTACATTTCAAACATAGCCTACATAAAAAAACTTAGAAAGACACCATACGAACTGTACAAAGAAAGGAAGCCAAATCTTGCTCATCTGTAGATCTTTGGTTGTAAGTGTTTCATTCATAATAATGGTAAAGATAACTTAGGAAAATTTGATTCTAAAACAGATGAAGGAATTTTCCTAGGCTATTCTAACCGAAGCAAAGCATACAGAGTTTTCAATAAACGTATATGTGTTGTTGAAGAATCAATTCATGTTGAATTCGATGAATTTGAATCCTTTGACAAAACTATTGATGATGAGCAGGAAGTTGTTTTAAATCAAAAAATTGGTCAACCTAATTCTAAATCTTCTATCGCAGAAGATGATTAAACCAAGGAAGAAGATCAGTCACTAGGATAGCCTAGAGCCTGGAAATACAAAAAAGTCATCCCCTAGACCAAGTCATAGGAGATGTGAATGAAGGAATCAAAACTAGAAATAGAATTTTCAATGACGTTAGTTTCTCTACTTTTCTTTCTGAGATTGAACCTTCTAACATTGATAAAGACCTATCAGACAATAATTGGGTAATAGCAATGCAAGAAGAGCTAAACCAATTTGAAAGAAATCAAGTTTGGGATTTGGTACCCCAACCTAAGGATCCTCCGATCATTGGTACTAAATGGGTATTCAAGAACAATTTTGATGAATCCGCAATCATTGTCAGAAACAAGGTAAGATTGGTAGCCAAAGGCTATAATCAGGAAGAAGGAATTGATTATGAGGAAACGTATGCTTTAGTGGCTAGATTGGAAGCTATAAGAGTACTCTTAGCCTTTGCATGCATCAAAGGATTCAAACTCTTTCAAACGGATATAAAAAGTGCATTTCTAAATGGCTATATCATGGAAGAAGTATACGTCGATCAACCCCCAGATTTTGAAGATGTAACCAAACTTGACCATGTTTCCAAACTAAGAAAAGCTTTATACAGTTTAAAACAAGCTCCTAGAGCATGGTATGAAAGGCTCAGTAAATTTCTCATTGATCAAGGTTTTGTATGAGAAAAAGTTGATACAACACTTTTTACAAAACAAAAGTGAGATGATATTTTAATTGTGTAAATATATGTTGATGATATAGTTTTCGGTGCTACTAACGAAACCTTGTGCAAGGAATTTTCTGAGATAATGTAGGGGGAGTTTGAGATATCAATGATGGGAGAATTGAATTTCTTTTTTGGTTTGCAAATCAAGCAAAGAAAGAATGTAATTTTCATATCTCAAACGAAGTATTTGAAAGAGCTATTAAAGAAGTATGGAATGGATGAAGCAAATGGAATGAACACACCTATAAGCTCAACTATGTTGCTTGATGCTGATGTCAAAGGAAAAGATTACAACATTACAAAATATAGAGGAATGATTGGATCATTACTTTATCTTATTGCAAGCAGACCTGATATTCAATTCAGTGTGGGTATGTGTGCAAGATATCAGTCAGCACCAAAGGAGTCACATGCTGAAACCGTCAAACATATCTTTTGATATCTTGCCGACACAGCAGAATTAGGTCTCTAGTATCCTAAAGGAAGAAGTGAATATCTAGTTGCATACTCAGACTTTGATCATGGAGGATACAAGATAGACAGAAAGAGTACCAGTGGACAAAGCCAGTTTCTTGGAGGCTCACTTGTATCATGGTTTAGCAAGAAATAAAATACAGTGTCTCTTTCGTCAACAGAAGCTGAGTATGTTACAGCTTCAAGTTGTTATGCACAAGTGTTATGGCTTAAGCAACAACTCCAAGATCTTCGTATTTATCTAAAGGAGATACCAATATACTGTGACAACACTAGCATGATAAGCTAGGCAAAAAATCTAGTTCAACATTCCAGAACCAAGCATATTGATGTTAGACATCACTTCATCTGAGATCATATCCAAAAGAAAGATGTCAAAGTGATATTCATTCCAACTCATCTTCAACTAGCTGATATCTTCACAAAACCTTTTGCAAAAGATCAATTCTTATATATTAGAAGAGAATTGGAAATGGTAAATTCCAATGAATTGTAAATTATTTAGTGTTTACAAAATGTTAGATGATGTTATTTATTAATGTTTTGATGATTACTAAATTAAGCATCGGAGTTTCTAGCAATTTGTTTTATAGGATCTCAATATTCTGTTTTAAGGTATGAAAAGCAGAGGTTAACAGAGGACAACATTACTGGAGCGACAACTTCAAGTAAACCTCATTACCCCAGTAATACCTTGAAGTAATTAGAAGGGTTACTCGAGTAATCACTCGAGTAATGATCTAAAAAATGTAGCAGAAAAGGGTTAATTCAAAATGAAATGGCATAACGGTTGGAAATAGACAAGCGGGAAATGAAGAGACAAATCATTTGAGGGAGGCCTCGAGTAAAGCATCAATGTTACTTGAGTAAGGCCTCGAGTAATCATGAGAGGAAATAAAAAATCAACTCAATATCCATCCAAATTAGTGTTAAATTGCCATTAAATGATTGAGGGAATATACATAAGTAATTACAACATTATTTATGATAGGTACGCGTTTAAATTGCACCGATTTTAAATTTTTTTAAGTGTTACTCTAGGGAGCCCTCGAGTAATGCCCTTGATCACTCGAGGGAGCCCTCAAGTAAAGTAGGGCATATGGGTTATAACTTAACGCGTCACATCATTTTCACAAAATTACTTTGAGTACTTCTTCGAGTAACCTCTCAGAAAATCTTTCCACAAACTTTTCCTCACTCTATTTCCGTCAAAACCCATCAAAATTTCTTGAGAAAAACTGCCTCAAATCTCTCTAAATACTTTGCCCTAATCTTCAACTTACAAAAGAGAAGAGTTCTAAAAATTTTGATCTTTCATTCAGAATGGTTAGAACCAAAACCACTCATCTTGAATCTCCTTATGAGTCTTCTAATCCTCAGCAATCGTATGATTCTATTCCATCTCCTCCGACCAAAAGACAGAAGCTCACTCCTCATTCAAAAGCTAAAACCAAGCCACAAGCTAAACCCAAAGTGAAGGGGGTCGTGATCAAGGAACCATCTGCCATGAAAGCTCAATCTAAGAAGAATGTTCCTTCTAGTAGAGGCAACGAGACTAAGGCACCATCTCCACCTCCTTCTGATTCATCTGACACACCAACATTCTCTGAGAAGCCAACGAAAAAGTTTAAGTATGATAGAAATCTTGCTAAGGCTATGGAAAATTTCTTGGATGAGATTCACAAAGAGAAGCAAGGATAATCTATAAAGGAACTAGAGGAAGAAGAAATCACATTTCCTCCAACCGGATTCAATGTGAACAAAATTGAGGATTCACAGAAATTCAAACATCACTTTTCAAGGAGAAAAGTGTGTAAAATGCACTATATTGACCTCGGTGTTCTTCAAGAGGTATTGAAATTCAACCTCAATTCATATCTGGAATCTTATATGCCCTGGCTCTCTGTAAAACTTCCTTTCTGTTCCAAATCAGTGAGACATTTCTATTGTAATTTAGAACCTGTTAGTGATCCACTTAGGAATTCTTTGGAAGAAGAAATGTTCTCTAAGATTAGAGGCAAGAAATCCTAATCTCACCCTCTAAAATCAATACTTGGCTAGATATAGAAGACCCACCTGAGGATAATTATCCTAATCTTGATTCAAACCAACTTTTTTCTATTCTAAGGCTTGGTAAGATTGTAGGACCTCTTGGTTTCAATATGAGTGATATGTGTGATTTTCACAGAGTCCTATGACATATCTATTCTAGAGCCATAGTGAACAAAGAACATAATTACACACATTTCATAGAGAGAGACTACAGGAAATTTGCCTCATTGCTACTGAAAGAGAAAAAGGATTTGGGGGAAATATATCTTCGCTGAAATAAAAAAAATATAAATTTGAGGGAAAATCCACCACTCTAATGCCTTATCCTCAGCTTATATCTTTGTTTCTCAAAAAGAAAAAAATCTTGTATTTGGAGAAGGGTGAGCCAATTGAGAGGTTGGTTCCAGTGGGAAGAAACCAAATTGGGAAGTTGCACATTGCACTACCTCTGAAAAACCCATTTGAGACAAGTCCCAAGAAGAAGAAGAAGACTGAGATTGCAACAAACTGGTTAGATGAGACACTATCTTCTGCTCCAGCATCCACATCTTCTCCTTCTTTGGTGCCACATTGCAAAATTTTATGGAAGACATTCTCAAGGGCTTCCATATCAACATTGCCAATACAAATGCTAAGTTGATAACCCATATAAATGTGAAGATAGGAGAACTTGTGGAGAGAATGGATAAGAAGTACGAAGAGATGTTAGCAGAACAACGGGCTCAAGGTGAACTTCTGAGATCACTCCATGCCAGACTTGGTGCTATGGCATTTGGTTCATCCACCCTTGGTTTATCTGTGCCTACTACTACTGTGCTAGCACCTCTTTTTTAGCCTGGACCCTCATCCATCCCTCCTCCAAGTAATCTTTTATTCTCTATGCCTGACCCATCATCTATCTTTGAGCACATAGATATCACAACTGATGATCCTATTCAGCCAACTCAGCTTATGCCAACACCCATTGCATCCCCAACTGGCACTAAGGAAGTGGTTATCTCTTCTAGTGATCATCAATCACCTGAAGGAACAGTAAAAGTGGAGATTTCATCTTAGGTCAAACTAAGTCCTTCAAAGGATCTTATGGTGGTTCCACCTCTGGTTCTTCCTGACCCTGAACCTTCTAGCTCCTCTTTTGATTCTTCGAGTTCAGATGATTCACATAGCTCTGGATTCACACCTCTTCCTGTAAACCCCAACTCTACAGCCAAGCCATCTGGACCTTCTCCTTCTCTTAATTGATCCTATTCCTTGTGATGAAGACAAAATGGGGGAGAAGTACTTGGGGTGATTTTGTGATTAATGATATGATGATGTAAATGTATTGGAATTGGGTGTATAGGGTTTAAGGGAGCTTTACTAGTTTAAGATTATGTAATGAACTCTTTATGCAATTTCAATTGAAGTTAGATTTCACTGGATTTATATTACATTTTGAACTAACGAGTTTGTGATTGTGTATGCAAGGTGAACAAATTAGAACATATGTTAAAATTATGAGTTTTTAGAACTCTAAAAGGTTTCAAAGACTAAAATTTTCAAGATCATTAGATCTGGATTCAAAAATATCTTTATCAAGATGTTTCAAAAGAGTTTTCAAGTTTAAATTGAACAAAGGATATCATATGAAAAGCTTTTAAGAAAAACTTGGTTGAAAACTCAATTTCAAAAACTTTGTTCAAAATCACCAAGTTTTGTCATCATCAAAAAGGGGGAGAATGTTAAATCCCATATGTTTTGATGATAACAAAAATTGGAAAAGCTTTAAATTAAAGGTTTGAATAAAGTAACTAAGATCATGGTTACAGGCCATAAGCATTACTCGAGTACATACCTCAAGTAATGTAGAAGAAATGAAAGACAGAGTACATGAAAGATAAGTACTATGAGATTTTTTGAAGGCTTATTCGAGGGAGCCCTCCAGTAATGACTTCATTACTCGAGGGATCACTTGAGTAATCGGTGAAGATTTGCTCTCTGTCAAAATATGCATTGGATTACTCGAAGGGCTTACTTGAGTAATCTACAAAGTTATTTGAAAACTTACTCAAGAAATTACTCAAGTAACCAGAGCAGAAATTATGCAATAGCTCTCGGCCAAGAAATCACAGACATTACTCGAGTAGTTACTCGAGTAACCACTTTTGAAAAGCACTTTATGTAACCCCCTGCCGTAATTATATCCGAAATACGCGATTAAAGTGAAATAGAGACCAATAAGAAACAAAACTACATTTTACAAACCCATCTACCAGACGGGGTTTTCATAAATACCTTTCGAAATCATTCATAACCTGGTCTCACATTCACTTTCCGAATACAATTACTACACAAAGATAAATCACATTTAAATATATCAGAGTACGCAATATAATAATCCCGGCAATCCCGGGTTCTCTTCATTAACTCAAGCTTCATAGGGCACATTAGCCCATACAAGCCCTCATATGGGGATTACACAATTCTCTTCTAATACATATACAAATCCTCATCCACATACATATATATACATCCAAATACAAATATCCCATCTGGGATGATAACCAACTACCAAAACAACTACCGAAGGAAGTCCTCATCACCCTTGGCTGCATGCTCCATCCTCAATCTACTACCCTGTCTGAAAGGTTAGTAGGGGAGGGTGAGATTCGAGAGAATCTCAGTAGGATAACAATATCAATATGCATGTACGATAAATGTTTAATGCATGACATGCTTGCATCACACAACTCATAATAACACAATGACAATTTGCAAGCTCAATGCTTCGAACAATATACCTATGGCCATAGCATAAATTGAAACATAGCTTCAAATTACACACCATTATGCAAAGCTAAGACATGCACCAACACATTAACACATATATCAAATACAAGCAGAACAGATATGTTCCCTACCCTCTTTCCACGTAAGCTCCAGCACAGCTTACTCACGACCAGGCGAATATCGAACCACGTTCAGGGCGAACATCAAACCCTATAACCAAACAAGGACATAGGGTTAAATCCCTTTTCCAATTCTTTAACTCTCAAACACTTAAGTTGGTTATCATTCACGACCTTTAGGTGGCTAATCAAAGCCCAAACATATGCCTAAAGGCTTGGGAAATACTTGACCAAAGATCACCTTTTTAAAAGTCCAAATGCTGATTTTTGGGGGTGGGCCGCGGCCCACAATCCTTGGGCTGCGGCCCAAAACTGCCCAGAAACATTTGGGCTGCGGCCCAAGAAAATCCAGTTTCTGGCTGAACTTCCAAAAATCATAACTAATTCCACAAAAATCAAAATGAGGTGATCCCAAATCCAAATGAAATCTATTCAAGTCCTCTACACAGGAAAAATACTGGTCAATACTGGAAATCACCATACAAATACAGAATTCCCAAAAATTCAAGACTGTCCCAAAACAGAATCCATTTTCGACCACAAACTTTGGACAGCTATAACTCCCAGTTCTCAAAACGAAATGGCACACATTATATGTCCATTTTGAACCTTGGGAGGTGAAATTTAAGACTGGAAAGTTTCATAAGTTTCTGACTTCATTTACCCAGTCAAAACGTCCACACCATCTGACTGTCCAGACAGAACTTCCAAAAGACAGAATTCCATATTTGCACAATTGGCTTCCAATGGTCCAATTTTCATATCAAACATCATTCTCACACAAAGTTTCACAAGGAGTCCATTGGAAATACCAAATCAACCAAATTCACATTATATTGACATGTTTCACAATGAATTGCAACATGTCACACAATTCACAATACCAACTCTACATTACAATCTCTTTCCATTTCAAATTCAAAACCAATTTCAATGATCAAATACCACAACATGGCACCATTTCCAACATAAAACACATGACAATTCATGCATTTCACAATTCCACCAAAATCAAGGCAAAAACCAAAATTCACAATACTCATCCACAAATCACAAAACTTAGGTCAAAATGTTTCAAATACTCACCTCTTCCTCTTTCCCAAACCAATTCTTTGATTCTTCATCTTTCCAAATTTCCTCAAGCCATCAAACACCCTCAATCAAGAATCTAAAACCATAGAGATGAAGCTCTCATCACTATGAACAACATTAATAAAGAGTGTTTGAACATTAGAGGACAAGAACAAGGCCAAAACATCACCTTTCTCTTCCTCTTTCCTTCCCAAGCTTGGCGAAAATGGAGGTTTTGGAGAGAGAGGGATGAGATGAAGAAGAGATCAGATTTTTGGGAAAATGAAGGCCACTTGGACGACCAAATAGAGAGGAGAGAAGGGAGGAAAAGCTTTGACAATTTGACCAAAATCTAAGGGCTCAAATTGTGCCAAGTGTCACACCCTTATCACATCTCTCATGAGTTCACATAGGCACACACACACATGATTTCACCTCTTGATCTTTTGCACAAATCAATCCTAACCATTGATCTTGAAGTTACCAATGAGTTTTCTCTTCGGTAACTGACCAATTGGTCGGTAACTTTACCGTTTTGCCCCTGATTATGGCAATTCCTCTTGAATCACCATCAAATACATTTTCTCATTCATTTTCTTTCGCAATGCGCCCTCCCCTCTATTTTAAGTCAATTTAGAGGTTAATCCATAATTGAACTTAAATACAGGGTTTCGGCGCTGTTCAGAACACATACGAATCACATCGGGTGCCAAATCACACCATAATCTCCAAAAGGGTCCATTTATCACTAATGACATCCACTTTTGGAGTCATTATCTCTTAATCACAATTTGGGATTTTGCTAAACCGGGGCTTAGCAATCCACTTATCTCAGGCTTATTCTCTAGCCTCAAGTCTCAGAATTCGGGATATTACACTTTACTCGAGTAGTTACTTGAGTAACATGAAATGAAAATTGTATTACTTGAGGGTGTACTCGAGTAATCTGGAAAGCAAAACAGAAGTTGCTCTCAGCCAAGATTTTAATGCTATTAATTTAGGGATCACTCGAGTAATCTCCAAAGTTATTTGAACCATTACTTGAGGGACCACCCAAGTAATCAAAAGAAATGGAACACTTACTCTAGGGATTACTCGAGCAAGCAAGCTATATTCTGGTCAGACAATGTTGACTTACTCTCTGGCTTATTTTTTAATGAAGTTACTCAAGGGACTACTCGAGTAATGAACATGATCACTCGAGTAAGGAAGTATAGAAAGCTTGATTTTAATATGATATTAATTGATTTGTTATCTATATAATTAACCTTTCATTGTATTAGTTTCTTGAGTATACTTGTAGAAAAATAATGAATAGATCATGCATTGAGAGAGAAGTTAAACATATCATCCGTAATGTTTAAAACGTCTACCTACCGTAAACAACTAGTTTTCAAGTTCGAAGAACGGTCAAATGAAGCTATGCAACTCTACCAGACATGTTTGAAATCCTTCCAATGGACACCACAAATCATCTATATATATGGAGCATTCAAAGAATAGAACACAACAACTAAGAACATGCAAACTTACATCGATCATAATATTCTGTGTTATGTTTTCTTATACTCACTCTTTGTGCTTCAGTGATTATATATTTGCTCTGTGAGAGAGATTTTCATTACAAACTCAATATTTGTTATTGAGACAACTTAAGGTTGTGGAACCTTGAGTTGGGGATTTGATTACAACCTGTAAGAAGGAGTGAGTGTCCAGTGAAGGAACTTACTGTGTACTAAGGTGCCAAGAACCCACTGAATCTTGGAAGATATAGTGAAACTCTCAGAGAAGCTCTGAGGACTGGACGTAGGTCAAAGTGGTTGTGACTAAACCAGTATAACTCCTAGTATACACTTCGGTGATATTTCTCCTAGCTCTTAATTGTTTTAAATTTCTAGTCAATTTTTATATACTCAACGAAATTTTTGGTATCACCCAATTCACCCCCTCTTGGGTGAAATGCTTGCACCAACAGTATGTCCTTAGGTGGTGAATTTATTCAGAATCATGTTGTAATAGTGATAATTCATGGAGTTGAGTAAAGTGATTTCCCAGCTCAGCTCATTCTGAGGTTCTAAGAGTTGAATTGTGATTCAGGAATCATAATCAATAGTTGAACTAATTTCTTAGGAATTTGAATTGACCTGATGGTCTGAGGTACTACAACATGGTACTAGAATGCATTGAAATGTATGTAAGGTTTCTCGAGGTTGCTAGTTACTAGCCTAGCATAGGGAAAATACTTCATCATAAAAATATTTCTATAGAAAGAATGATCAAAAGTAACTTTTTGATAGAATAAAGGATGGTTGGGAATGATGGTTTAACGGCCTGGTAGGCTGATGGACTCTCTAGAATTTGTTTTGGAGGATCGAAAAAGGGCTACCCTAGAAGGGGAAGTAGAATTGATAAGTGTGTGTAGATTCCCATACGAATAAATTGTGTTTACACCCACGAGTGTCAGGGGTTGTCACCGTCGATGTATGATTAAATGGTATAGTGAATGTTGAGGGACATGAATCCCTAGTGGGTTGGATTATCTACTATTGCATGGTTGCATGTCTTGGTGGTAATCCTCAAAATTTGGTTGGTTGATGACATGTTGGTGAACTCAAAGAGTAAAATGATACATGAGAAACAATTGCAAATAGTATTGAACATGGTGAGGGAAAAATAACTCTATGCCAATTTAAATAAATGTGAGTTATGGATTTTAGAGGTAACATTTATGGGCTACATAGTCTCATAGTAAAAGATCCTGATGAACCCTAGTAAAGTGGAACAAGTACTGAACTGAGAAGATGAGAAACTGTGGTTGTGATACTCAGTATTGAGTCTTGCTCATTAGAGTGAGGGGCCTACATCAAAATTCCTTGGAACTCAACATTATGCCTAAGATGATGATTGTGAGCGGAGCTTTGGAGACTGATGATGAACATTTACTAAAGTACTAACATTGACAATCCCATATACAAGTAGGCATGAATTGAGATGTGAGTTGATGCGAGCCAGGTGAGGGCGTATGCATCTTGTCAGCTGAAGCTTCTAGAATTGAACTATTCCATCTATAATCTTGAGTTGATGGTAAGAATGTTTTTATTGAGTCTAGAAACATTGCTTTTATGGCATAATTTTGGAGTTGTACTGCGACCACAAAGGTTGAAATATGTGTACGATCAAAAGAGTGAAATATGACGCAATGTGAATGGATAGAATTGTTGAAAGATTAAGACCTGTAATGTAAATGTTATCCAGGGCAGGCTAATGTTGTCGTTGATGTACTGAGTTGTAAAACAGGGCAGCAAGCAGATATGATGATTTATGAGCAAAAAAAAACCAATTAAGGAATTTGAGGGATCCTAGTTTGTATGAGCAGATTTTGATTAGCGGTAATGATGTCAGTAAGACATATGCAGAAGTGTTACCCTAGAGTTTATGGTTGGTAAGACATGTCAGTAGCAAATTTCGTGCATGAAATTTATTTAAGTGGGGGAAAACTGTAACACCCCAAATTTTATTCACCAAAATGCATTGTAATTATTGGAAATATTCAATGAAATAGAATGATGAATTTTAGCCAAGGGAAGGAAGAAAAGGAATTAAATTCAAAACAATAATGGAAAATTCGTAATTTTACCAACAAAGCACAAGATTAATTATTTTCCAATTAATTGAAGTTAATTTCAATTAATCAAGGAAAATGAAAGGAAAATAGATACTTGGGATATTTTTGGTCAAGAAACCAAGGTTTGAAAAATCAAGATGAACTTGTGCAAAAACTAATTAAAGAAGAATATGGAAAATGTTGGAACAATTAATATTTTCCTTTTTCCTTCATAATTTTCGTCCAAATAAAGGAAATAGGAGGGAAATAATTAATTGTGTTCCAAATTATGCCAAGTGTCAACATCTTAAGGCAAACGATTAATTAATAATTGTTAGAGATGAGTACAGGTGGAAATGGGATTAAAATAATGTTTCTTGTGCATGTAGTAGGCTTAAAGTAATGAAGCTCAATTGGATCATATAAGGGGACCCTTATGCGTTTTCATGGATTAACCAAAGGGAAGAGAAAATAGTTCAATGCTAATGAGAGGTTATGACACTAATTAGACGAGCATAGGCTCAAGTACAAGACTTGTCATAAGTTGAACTTATGACTATAAGTTAATTAAGTGAAAAGGTAAGATATTTTAAGTCTTGGATCACCTTTTTCATTGTCATTTCTCATGCCTAAACACCCAAGATGAGAAAGAGAAAGGGTCATAAAATTGAGCCAAGTACATGTAGTGTCATAAAGTGGATTTTTGTAATAAACTTAATTAAGGAAAATGGTAGGATATTTTAAAGTGCTTGGTCATCTTTCCTTTCCCCATTTTCACGTCCCAACACACCAAGAAAGAGGAAGAGAGGGAGCTTGAGGAAAATCTAGAAAGAAGGAGGAGCCAAGAGGAAGGAATCAAAAGATAAGTCTTGTGGTTCTTAAGTGATTTAGCTTCCAACTTGTGTAATCTCCTCTCTAATCTTCTCTTCTCCATAAAAAGCATGTGTAATAAGCAAATATTCAAGGTTGAAGAGAGTGAACAGTAACTTCTAGAGAGAGAAAGTGAAAAATCAAAAGGTAACCTCTAAAACTTGGATTCTCTTGAGTTATATGGTGTTGTTGTGAATGTTGTTGTTGGGTTTGGTTTGATTTGGCTTGTTTTGAGATTTTGGGATGATGAACTTTAGAAAGGTTAAGTTGCCCAAATTTCTATAAATTATGTCCATTCAGTATGTAGGTAGCTAATCATGTGAATAAAAGTAGAAGTGAAGTGATTGAACAAGAGAAATCAAGGAAACACAATTTTGCTCTTCTAAATCCTAATTTTGTCCAGCTATTGTTCACTCAAGATAGAGTTGGAATTTTGAAATTTTGATGGTTTAGAAGGGAGAATTGTGTGGGAATATAGGTGTTTATGATTTTTGGAGATTTGTATACAAGTATGGAAATTGTTGAAGTTGCAAGTGCTTGCTGTTTGCTTTTCTCCTGTGAGGCAGTGTTACTGTGCCATGAATTTTGTTGGCCAAACCAAGTTCAAATGTAATGAAACTTTGCAAGATTAAAGTAGACATCCTGAGCTTTAATTTGATAGGTGTTAAAAGTGATTTAAACTTGTGGATTGAAAGTTATGAATTTTCAAAGTTTTGCCCTGTTTCTGGACTTAATTTTGGAGCAGCATGGGAATTTATTAAATTCTAGAATTTTGTACTTGTACATGTGGTGTTTCATATTTTTCTATGAAACTACACTTAAAGAGCTTTCCATAGAATTTTAGAACACTCCATTTCTATTTTTGTAGAATTAGTTATGATTTTTCAAAGTTGAGTCAAGAACACAAAATTTCTTGACCGCAGCCACAAACCTTCGGACCTCTCTTGGTTGCGGCCAATGGATTTTTGGTCGGGGCCAAGACCCTTGTTTCAGCATTTTCACTTTTTCCAATTGGTTTAACCTTTCTAATCCCATGGGCACTTGTTTAGGCTTCTAATGGCCATCTAAATAGCCCAAAATAGAGCAAATGCAATGAGTTTAAAATATATAGTACATGAATGAGTATTAACCTAATTCTTGTACATTTGATAGAACTAAGATAGGAGCCTGAGCTTGGCACACTTTTTGAGACACACCAAACGGGGTGAATAAAACTTGAGGTAGGAATATTATCTTTCATACATCATGCGATAGTGCATATGATTGTGTGGTCACCATTGCTTGTACTTTTATTAATCAACATGGTTTGCTTAGAAGGGGCAGTTAGTGCTGGAGGTGCACTTACACCTGGGAGTTGGGTAAGAATCCAACTGGTGTACGATTAGTGAGGCAAGAGCCCTACTCATGTATACATGACGATGATGTGCTACGATGATGTGTTATGATGATGTGTTATATTGTTCATTAATTGGCACATATATGGTGCATATCATATTTACTTATCGCATTTTATATAAACAATAGATGTTTCTATTGGGATTCCTTGGAATCTCATCCCTTTTTCTAGATATAATTATCTCAGTGAGAGCCAGCGTCTCAAAAGGCAATGACTTAGATGCGGGGAACTGACAGACACATTTCCTGAGACGAGGATCATGGATATAGATAGTATATCTTTTGAATATTTTTGGATATTCTGTACATATTTGTAAATATTATCAAATTCTGCATGGTTGAATCCGATATGTAAACAAATACTTGTATCAATATATTTGTACTGTATGCCTATGGAATATGGTCTTTATTATTCTGTATATATCGAAATAGAAACAGGTATTGACACTTATAAATAGGACCAAAGTGGTATTATTTAAAAACCATATTCGTTTGAAGATAAAATAGGTAAATTTTATTAGCTTAAGACACGTTAAATGATTTCACATACATTTGTTGATTCAAGTCAATTAATTAACAATATTTGTATTATACTCTTTCCAGTTTTTTTATAATAGCGTAAAATTTGAATTGGTTTGGTTCTCTTTATAAGAGCCCGACAAAAATTGTATAAACATTTAATGAGTTTTTTTTTTTTTCATTTGTGCCCTTCATTAATTATATATATTACATTAATTAAAGATTTTATGATACTTATTTTTACTCTATTTCTTTTTTACTTGTCCCTTATTTAACATACTTAAAAAAAATTATTTTAAGATATATTTATTATTTTAAACTAATTTTAACTATTTTTTCAAACCGCTTAATTTGATTTTCCTGAGTTGTTATCAATAGCACTAGAGTCCAGAGGGAGTATTAGGGTGTGTTTGGTTTGTGGGGAGGATAGGGGAGGGAGGGGAGGGTAGGGGGGAATTATAATTTTGGACAAAAAAAACCAAAAATTTATCCTATCATTTTTTTAAATTTTGGGTTCCCGCTCAAAATTTACTTTCTCATTTTTTTTTAAATTTTGAATTCCCACCCAAAATTTAAATTCTTTTAATCGAAAAAGATAATTTATCCACTCTCCTATTTCTTCCCACCTCTCCCCTCTCCTCAAACCAAACACATCCTAAAAGACATGGAGGAGTACATTAAAAGTAACGAAGGTCGAAAAGGGGTCCAATCAACAATTTTCTGATAAGCTTTTTTCTTTCTGGCGATTTGACCTGACACTTGTTACAGAAGGAGCGCAGTGACCGCCTTAACACTTCAAGTTCGTTGAAAATTTATAGTTCATAAATGGATCCAAGCATTTTACTCAACGTGGCCCACCAACAAAGAAATATCTGATTCCCTTTACTCCTGGTAGGCTGACGTTGGCATGAATTATTGATAGGTGTAGGTGTAAAAATATACATGATTTTTTTTTAAAGGGCACCTAACGCTAATGCTTTTTTATGGGCGATAGTGATTATGAATTTTTAAAATATGTGAAAAAATACACATAGACTATTAATTGACTATTTGTTAACTTTTAAGGCTGTATGATGACGTGCATGCTGACTGGGCAAGGTAAAAAAAATTGTGGGTAATAAAGTGGATGGAGAGGGATCTGGATGTTCCGAGCGGTTAAAGGGTGTGGCCAGTGAAGAAGAGGTTGAGAAAACGGAGGAGATAGTGAGACGTTTGGCTAATCCAAAGGTTCCTACGCTGAAAGCTAATGACATTGCTGAGGCTGCTCTTTATTTACCAAGTGACAAGTCTCGATATGTGACATAACCTTGTGGTGACCAGTTATTTGCTTGCTCTATTATTTGTAATCACTATCGTTCACTTGCCATCAATTTGAGTGGATATATAGATTAAAACTTGCAACTGGACAATCTCACCTACAAAAATCTACCCAACATGACAGTGAGAGCGAGTGATATCAATTCTCGGCCGCTAAGCAGACTATGGCTTATCTATACATGAGTTTATCTCTCGGTAAATATAAATGACGAAGAAGAGAGTAGCGTTTTAGTTCATCAACTCAAATGAGACCAACGCTAGCTAATTATTAATAAAAACTTGGACAAAACTAGAATGGTCATTCAATTGAGGCTGACGATAAAAGCAAGGGTAGTTTCGACTTCGCAGTTGGTGAAATATTAAAACCAGAAAGAAACCTTCAAAATTGATTATTTCAATTGGAAGATGCAGCAATATCGTTTGCATCTCAGCAAAACTGTTTCTACTTTTCTTCTCTTCACTCCTTTCTCTCTCTTATCCGTCCATTATTCTACCATTTTGCTAAATCAAGTTCTTAAAGAACAAAAAAAAAAAAAAGCAATTGTTTATTTTGCCTTGCCCAGTGAATATCCACGTCATCATCCATGTTAGCATTAAAGTTAAATAGATGGTCAACTAACGGTCAATGTGTATTTTTTCACTTATTTTGGAAGTTTATAATCACTTTTGCCCTTTAAAAAAATATTTGGTGTTGGATGCATTTTGAAAAAAAAAAAAGCTCATGTGTATTTTACTAATTTTGACTCTTAACCCATTATTGAATTATCTTTTTTTTTTTTTTTCCCAGAAATCACATGGTATCACTATTAATTAACGGAATTGAACATTAGCGAAGTTACGGTATATAAATACAAGTTACCTTGTAGTATATACAAGGAATATTTTATTTTATTTTCCAATCAAAACATTAGGAATATCTCATTTACTTATAGATCAAACGAATTAGTTTAAATGTCATTATCATTAATCAATACTATTTCTATCATACAGTTAATTCCCACAAACTTGTGTCTATATAAACAGCCAACCATATGTCCGACTTAGTACACAAAGCAACGTCCTCTCCTACATACCCAGATATATATATATATATATATCTTCTCTTGAAACCTCAGGGTTCTCAAAAAATGGCGACGAACCCAGGCATTCTGACCTACTGACCCCGGAAGCCTCTCGGAAATTATAAGGTTTCTTACGTTATTCTATTATAATACGTTATTCATTTCCATACAGGAATGTTGTGTGTGTGTGTGTTATATGTTATATATGTGGTTGACATATATATATATATATATATTATTGCATGAAGTGGCTGGAACCGTGGGTGGCACACAGTACTTATGATATGATAATGAAGGAGGGAAAGAAGAGGGATGTTGGATATTTTCTGATATTTCCAAATATGTTGGTGAGGAGGCTTCATGATCAGATTTGGATCTCTTTCTCGTTATCAAACTTCCAAAGGCAAAAACAGAATACTAGACAGGAGCCTCGATTTCGAACAAGTTGATAGAGAAACTAACTGGTAACTCTTCTTCATCTTCATCATCATCATTCTTATATATATTCATTTAGTAAAAAACAGATTACTTCCTGGATATATAGCTGGAATGATCTTGTGAATGCGAATGAATTCTTTGGATGGATTCTTCGTTTTGTTAGTGAATCTAAATTATTGATAATAAATTTGGTGGGGTCCAAGATAATTAAGGTTCATGCATGAGTGAAATTTTGAGCTTTTCTCAAATGACATCGATATATACTTAGTTCAAATTATACGATTAATTTAATAATAATTATGTTAAAATTGCTGAAAAGATGAGTTAGATCTAGTTTTCAATAGAGCATAATGGCGTCATGTGATCTATGTAGCCGACCTTACCTAGTGGAATAAGGCTTTATTATTGTTGTTTACTGAAAAGATGAGTTACCTATTGAATTTAAATTGTTGCAAACTTGAAAGCTTCATGTGCAAATAAGATAATTAAGTTTTACATATCACTCCCAGTTATTTGAAATAAAATTTTCATATCTACAATTATTTACATTGGTGAAGGAGCAGATTTACTAACAAAGTTTTAAGGAAGAAGTACCTGACACAATTATATTTTAGAAAGGGGAAAAATATACATAAGGAATTAAAAGTGGAGCATCCAACACAAAACTGTTAAATTTGACCTGACGGCATTAAATTATTAAAGAAAACCTCTAACGGCGTTAAGTCAAATTTAAAGGTTTTATGTTAGATACTCCACTTTTAATTCCTTACATGTATTTTTGCCCTTTTTAAAACATAATTGTGCCAGGTGCTCATTCCTTAAAACTTTGTTGGCAAATCTGCTCCTTAACCCTATTTAAATTGATATATATGTGTGCGCTGGTGCAACTCAGATAATCTTTCAGCATGATTTTTTAGGAGCTTGAGTGTCATTAAATTAATCTCTTGGTCCAAAATTATATGAACAGGACATTGTATTTATAATTTTTTCTCACTTATATTCTTTTCTCAGCTATCTCTATCTCTATCTCTATTCGTGTGAATTTCCCCTTCTCATACTCATTATAGTTCATTTTAACCA
Organism: Inga laurina; assembly: GCA_963855925.1. Taxonomy (NCBI): domain Eukaryota; kingdom Viridiplantae; phylum Streptophyta; class Magnoliopsida; order Fabales; family Fabaceae; genus Inga; species Inga laurina. The sequence goes on from OY979703.1 coordinate 73,675,239, forward strand.
CTTCTCCTCATATGTTACTCCCGTCTTCTCTTCTCAATTTTGTCTTATCTACACTTTTCACTGAGGCATCTAATAGCCTTCTTCTTTATATATACGATTTCATCACAAACAATTTTCCCCCATTTTCTTTTTAATAAATGTTGCGATTATGAAATTTATCCTTTCTTGTATTAACACACATTCATCTCAATATTATCATATCTGCTACCTCAAATTTATGTTCTTGTTTTCCCTCTTGTCTTATCTACCCTCTTGTGGTATGTATTTTCTCCTTCTTATGATATGATTACCCACTTCTCATGATTATGGTAATAAAGGTCTCTAACTCATCGTTGAGCCATCCATTAGGTCCACACCTTATACCATGGAGCTTCCTCATCCCTATGCTTTATATTAGTTTCTGTCAAACCTGGAACTGAATTAAAGTCCCATGAGAGCCTTAAAAAACACGAAAATTCATTCACACTTTTTTTAATTACCTGTGATGGGAGGAAACAAATTTATAAATAAGCTTGACATCATTCTTAACTAGAAATCACGTCATTGGGACCTCTATCCTTTTCACATTGACAAAGTATGATATACCCTATTCCCCTTAGTCTTTATGATAAGACACCCGTACCCATATTTAAATGAAATATATTCAAATTTGTATTTGTATATTCTCTTTCATTGTGTTAATCAATGACTTCAAATAGGGATGATATTGGAAAAGCTTAATTAATATCTTATCAGAACCATCCATTTATTCTAGTAGGTACCTTGTAATAAGAATCAGATGGAGTATGTACAACTAGCCCCCTCCCCAAAAAAAAAAAAAAAAAAAAAACCACCTGAGTTTTGCAGTCATATTGGATTTTTACTAATTAGGATCAAATCATGAGGTTAGACCTTAAACAAGAGTTAACTTTTTGGAGGCATTTTCCACAATCACATAGACTTAATCTGAGGCAAGGTTAGCCCATTCCAATAGTTGGTCATGGGATATATTATTTTAATGATTTGTATCTACAACCTTCCACTTACGGGGAAGACTTTATGCCCACTAAGCTATAAGGAAATTGGCTTATATACATTGTTTTAATGAATGTTATTGTTGATGTTTGCAGGGATAACCAAATCGTGTTTAATGCACTCTTGGTTTACATTGGGCATATGGTAGTACCAGAGGGTTCAAATATGCCATTTTGGAGATTAGATGGAGTGATTATCACAGCACTCTGCACGCAGGACCAGTGGAATTTCTGTGTTATTGGTTGCATAGATCTCTTCATCACCATTTTCTCTATTCTCGCTACCATTCTCACCACCATTCCTCCATCATCACTGAACCCATCACTTGTATATGTTCTTTATCTCATATTTTCTCACTTCTATTTCATTCCCATAAATTCTATTTCTATATATGCTGACTCATGTTGACCTCTTAAGGGCATGAATTTGAATCCAAATACCTTGACCCTAATGAATTCCTACACCTAACTGATCATCTAATCTTTTTCGTGTTGATGTTGAAAACTATAACTTTACTATGAGATCCTAATATTAATGTAAGGGACCTTGTGTAAATGGAGTCATCTGGTCTTATTTTTATGTCACTTCCCACATATTTCATTGAAACTAAGAAAATTCCTAAATCTCATTATCACTGTTTAGTCATTTTTCAACTTTATTTTCCATTTATATATACATTTTTCAAGAAAATAACATTTTACATAATAATAAATGAAGGGTAAAATTGTATATTAAGATCAAAATTTTGATTTGATATATAAATAGGACAAAAAATATTTTCTCCCCAACTTATAAATGAAACCAAAGGAATATAATGTTGGGAAAGAGATTTTTCTTGTCCTTAATAAGCGTCCTTCATTAAATTTATTATATGAATGTATACTCTTACCTCTAATTTATTATTTTGTATACCATTATTTTTTTTGGACTTCTCATTAAAGTGTGCGTGTATGTATATTAAATAGGCATAAAATTAGAAGATGATTAAATTTCAAGATAGAGTTAATAAGATATAAAGTTTTTCTTGATTCCAGTGGAGCTTGTGGGAAGTGCTTTATATATAAATAGGATGAGAGGATTATGTATATATGTGTATGAGTTTAAGCTCATAATTAAATATGAATTTAATTCCTCTTTTTGTTTTGTTGTTGGGACAGCTGTGATACATCCATTTGCAGAGCACATAGCATACTCTTTATGCTATTCGCAATCCCATTGTATACAACTATGATAACAAGGACGGCTTCAATAGTATCATTTGCAGGTTATCTCACATTCATTGACTTCATGAACAACTTGGGCCATTGCAACTTGGAGCTCATTCCTAACTCTCTGTTCTCCTTCTTCCCTTCTTATAGTATTTCATGTACACCCCCTCGTAAGTATCTTCATCAATTTATCTCTCTTTCTCTCTCTCTACAATTGTTCTTTTGCAATTTAATATAGGATAGTGATAAGTAATTCAATCTTACACTCATATATTGAAAAGGTGTTCATATAATAGGGTATACAATTGTTAGGTTCAGTGAATGAGATGAGGCATATTGTCTCTTGTATTAGAAAAAACTGATATGCTTATATACATAGAAAGACTTAGTACCCTATAACATTTCATACACATAAAGTATTGGTACTCAAATTCAAATATTTTTTACCAATTAAATTTTTAAACAGAGAATTTTAACTACTTTTTTCAACAAAATTTCATTTTCTACTCACAAATGTGGAATTAGGAAACCAAAGAGAAAGATTATCAGCGGGGAAAATGCCACGTCGTGTCATATACTCATATCGACTATTTGCGTGTAATTGAGACAAGGACATAATATAGATTCCACAAATTTTTTATGCATTAGATACAAAGAATTATCTTAATTTACTAATTTATTCTTAGGATTGGAGTGAGAGAGTAATAATTAAACTTTTGAAAAACAAGTTTGAGATGTATTATGTAGTTAATGTGATATTGACTTGGTTCGACAAAAAAAGAACAAGTGAATGACTTATACGAAGTTAGTTACATGTCTGCATCAGAATTATTTACTTTATATCCTTCAAAAATTATGCTAAACTTTCTATTATATTACTTTAATGTATCATTCTACTCCTCTCCTATGCCATGACACTTATAAATCACGAATTTTCACACTAGGTATGCAAAAGTTAACAATTATTCATCTTAAAACATATTTAAATCAATATTATTGAAGTCATTTTGTCATATATAACTTTGCATGTATTTTTTTTTTATTATTGTCACTTTTTTAATCAAAGCATCATACAATTGTAAGCTTTCAGATGCTTAATGACTAGTTAATTCACCTGATTTAATTGTTTGTGTGATACGTTCCACTCTCTGCACCATACGCAATTTCGGACCAATTACTGTCTTTTCATGCCTATATATGACTATATTTATGGAACTGTTGACAAATACACGCAAATTACGTATGAAACATCTTTGAAGAGAACAGAAACCTCGCCAGATGTTGTGCACCTAACACACCTCACAACTACAGATTCGATCTATCATCTTCGTTTAGGGTTTGCTTCTGTAGCCTCAAAGCCCCTAACTTCAAAATGGTACTTCGTCTTCATGCGGCCTTTAACCCTTTGGTCTTCTCTTATGACTTGCTTTTATGGTAGAACATTTGTTCTGGAGAGCAACAAATTCCAAAATCTCACCACGCAATCATTGGTTATACCAAGATTCTTTGTACAAGTAGGCATTATTATTATTAATCATTTAATTATCTACTTCGTTTTCTTAGTAAAGCAAAGCTAGTCATTTGACTAATTAATGTTTGTGTTTTATTATTTTTTAAAAAAATCCTTTTACAGTATATTTCCAAGTGCCAAACAGAGACGTTGAACCAACTGATAGAAGAAGCAATATTGGAGGCAGAGTTGAGTGGGGTTAAGGTCTTGAGTTTTGATCTTCTAAATCAGGCAAGTTTCAATTCTTGATGGGAAAGTTTATCATTAAGTCCCTATAATTTTGCCTCAATTGCAATTCAAACCCTATAGTTTTGACTTAGGTGAAACTCAGTCTTTGAACTTTGACTCAGTTGCAACTCTTATCAATGTAATGACTTGAATATAAATGTGGATGAAGGGAGAGGAGCTTAATAAATGAGGAGAGATTTACAAACAAAGGTACCCACAACTAAAGGTGAAGATTGTGGATGGAAATAGCTTAGTGGTGGCAATAGTTCTTCATAGCATTCCAAAACAACAGCACAAGTTGTCCTTTGTGGTTCCTATACCAAGGTTTCTCATGCTATTGCAACTGCTTTATGTCAAAGAAATATTAAGGTATATATGTTCAATTTCACTTCTAATCGACTAAGTTTTTTTAATAAGTATATATTTTTTATTTGACGAAGATTAAATAATTTACTATATTGGTAAAAGCTTCAATTATTGGAAGCAATAACAATCTATCCACTCACATCATTAATTGCTAAACTTGAACTTAAATATATCATATTATAAGAATTTGAAATCACTTGGTTCTTTTCTGCAGGTAATAACAATGTGCAAGGACAGCTTTGAGAATCACCAATTAAGGATGAGCCCTTAGTTGACAAGGAATTTGTTTCATTCAACATCTCACACTGCAAAGATAAGGAAAGAAAACTCATTTGGCCAATGAGTTTTTAATCAACCTCTTTTGACTATATATATAACTGGGCTTACACATAAACCAAATAATTTTTCCGTAATCACTATATTCAGATATGGTTAGTAGGAGAGAATTGGAAGGGGATCAACAAATGAAGGCACCAAAAGGATCATTTTTCATACCATTGACTCAATTCCCTCCAAAGAAATAGCGCAAAGACTGTTATTATCTTACCACACCTTCTATGATAACTCCCTCTTCTTTTCAGAATTTACACTCTTGTGAGGTCAGTTATTATACATATACACATATTTACACACACACACACACACACACACACAAAATGTAAATTATTTTTTGGTGTACAATATAATATTGTTTCTAAGGAAGTGGAGTTTCGTTATTATATGACAGAATTGGTTACCAAGAAGGGAGATGAGTGCATCGCGTGTTGCTGGAATATTGCATGGCTTGAAGGATTGGAACGTTAATGAACGTGGAGAAGTCATGTTTAGCGTTGACAAAATATGGCAGGCCAGTCTTGAGCTAGGGTTCCGGCCACACAAGATTCCGTCCATTGAAACCCTAATCAACTAAATCTAAATGAGCTCCCTCTGGGAATTATCTTCTTGCTTATGTTCTGGCTCATCAAGTTGGCCGGATACTAGATGATATGAATTAGTTTATTGTCTTTTGTTTTCATGTTATGAAGTTATGTCGTCATATTGTAACTTTTTGTCGTTTAATTTGTATCTGAACTGTTAAACTATATATGTGCTAATAATATAGGTAAAAGTTCCTTAGTATATGTTGGGGGATCCATTTTCCATTTCTTCTATTCATGGACACGAACTCACTATAGTTTATGATTTCAGTAGATAAACCTTGAGATCTTGTTACTGAAACTCAAAGCAGAAACCAAGTTTTGATGAAATTGGAGGATGAAAATCCATGACGTCATGTATACTTTAATTTCTAAAGGCCTTCTGCATCAAAGAACCTTTATTATAATTAAAACACCTCAACAATCCGGCAAAAAATAAAAATAAAAAACCACAAAAAAAAATAATTTAAATATACTGGCATATGTGTAAGTGTACCATGGGTTGGGCTTCATCAGCACAACCCTATATGGAAAAAAGGACTTGTGGACCCAAGTGTGCAGGAGCTGGGCCGACCTATTTCTGAAAGAACTATTGCCAATACGGAAGTCATTTTCAGTGCTAGGCGCCATGTCACCGTTGTTATAAATTTTTTAAAAAATTTAAGGGATTGAATTGAAATAAAAGTTAGAAGAAAATAAAATTTCAAGTGAAGTTGTGGGTTCAAGACAGATAAAAAGTTGCAAAAGCCTTCTCGAAACGTCGCATGGAAAATGTTGAAAGGGCTACTGCTGGGGCCAACCGTAGGACTCAGCAGATGACAATGCTGCATACGTGGCGACTGACTCTGCTAATGACTAGGTGATATTTTTCATTTCTAATATACTAATTCATGCATCATTAGACCCATTTTAGTGTGTTTGTTGAGTAAAAATTGAATTATTTATGAATTAATATCCATGTAGAGTGATTGCATGAATTAGTGATTAAAACGGTAAAATAGTCATTATTTTAGTGATTATCCAGATGTATGGTATTACAGTGTTTTGAGTTATATTTTCAGGGCATTTAGGTCATCTGGGTGAATTTCCGAAATTACAGTTCAGTCCCAAGATATTTCCAGTGTAGTCCTCGAATTCCAGAAATGACAGTTTAGTTATATTTGTTGATTATTCCAGTTGAGTAATTAATTTGTGTAGCTAGAGTTGAGACATTCTAGTTTTAATTTTGTTTGGGATTGAAACATTGAGATTATATGATTGTGTTTTTGACTTGTAATGGAGTTTAAATCACCAATCCAAACAATTAGCTCAAGCAACAAGTCAAGCTTAGGCTAATTAACTTGCTAATGGACAACTTCTACTGGAAGAGCCATCACAACATTAACAAACCACCAATTAACACCATTGGATGAGATTAAATGATCAAGCATGCACAATGAATTCACAAATCACATAAACTATATATCATGGACAAAGTAATCAATTTAATCATAACAACATTAGATTAACTAAATCCAACATCAATACAACCGAATTGAGTAATGATGGCATAGTTCGAAGCTCCAAGGGGAATATCATCTCATTTGCATATTTAAATCTACTTTTATTATTTTCAAACTTATTCATACTTTCAACCATTTTATAAATTGAAAATACGAAAAATAAGTATTTTAGAAATATTTTCATAACATGGTCAATCATTGGTGTGGCTGCTGACCTTGATGGTTGGATGACATGGTAGACGATGTGGCCGTAGACAAGGCCAATGAAAAAGAATAAAAACTAGGTGACCAAACTGACAAAACAGAAAGCAGCAAACAAAAGACACAGAGACGCAGAAAAACAAAAACTAGGTGACTTCGCCCTCAACCAGCAGCGCGGGAAACATAACAAATAGCACACCATCTACAAAACTTCCACCCATTCCTCCTCGTGGCTGCGTTGCCAACAAATTGTAATATATACATATGTTTGTATGACCTCATAAATAACGAATGTGGTGATATAGAATATAAATATTTAAGCACGTACAGAGTTAACTTTTGCACGAAAGATTTGGAGGGGAGGAAAGGGAAAATTTTTATAAGTTAAATTTAAAACAATTGAAGAAGTGGAGTTATAATATTTTAATAAAGAAAATTTGTAAGATAAAAATAGTCAGAAAAATTAATTATATTAAAAACTTTTAACTCCACCTCTCTAACTTTTTTTTTTTCAAAATCAAAGTCAAAAAATATTTTCCTTTCCTTCCACCGTACCAATTACAAGCCTATGAGTTGTGAAAATTAGTTACTTTTCTCTTTTGGAGTGGACTGAAGAAAAGCAGAAACTGAAATAATTTTTTTTTTTCCAAAAAACTCATCTTAGTAGTGGTTTAATTTAATTACTGTTAAATATTTTGATGAGGGCCTTTTGTATGTTAGCCTTGGGTTCCACAACAAAAAATTAACTAAAGATTGCATATAGGCAAATTTAGAATCATTCTCTCTTCTCGAAAAGCTTTTTATTGATTCATAAGTAATCTAAATGCTATGCAAATACAATAAAAATAAGAAAAAAATTTGTTTTGGGTTTTGCAAATTAATAAACTAAAGGAGTAATCCAATTTAATTAAATATTAAACTATTGCTTTTGGTATTTTCATAAAAATGTGAATGAGTGAATGGAATAGGATTTGGAAAATATGAATGATGAAATGATTCTTGGTAGCAAAGTGAATAACTTTCCTAGCTTCTTAAAATTAAATTGGGAGTTAATTTTTTATCAAGTCAAATTGAAAACCTCATACAATTAGATTGAGTCCAATTTACCTAATTAATTAATGACTAATCATACTATCCAATTCATAGTTATCTCTTAGATAAATTGTTAAAAATCATTTGATGTGTATTTAAAAATCATTTTATTGCACTTCATCTAAAATGAGAGTACAATCATGATACTCAATATGAATTAACTCAGTTACACACCAATCACATACAATACATATATAATCTCATTAAAACATAAGAAAATAAGTTTAATATAAAGTCCAAGAGCATCAAAGCAAAATTCAACACAAGAGCAATTCATCATAGACAAATAATTACTAATCTAAGTCTTCTACTCATGTATAAATAAAAAATCATTATCAATAGATCCATATACATGATAAAAGCTAATAGAAAACAAATAAACTACTCTTTATAACACATTGAAATTGAAGCTCTAACCACCTTCTTCACCACCAAAACTCAAGGAATCTAGCCACTCATTAGCTTAACAGTGATCACAGCTTCTTCAAAACTCAAATAATTCATTGAGCAAGAGTGAAAAAACTATGAAATTGAAATCAGAGCTCCCTGGTAAGTTATAGATCTCGCCAGAAAATCACAGACATCGCCGCAAAGTTACGGAACTCGCTGGAAATCACAGGTTCTCGCCAGAAATCACAAAAGGATGCCAACAGAGGAGTGAAAACGAGAAAGGTGACGCAGGAAATCATAGAACTCCTCTGTGGTTCAGCTTCAAATTGTGAAACCGGCGGTGGTGACAGGCGAAGCTTGCTAGAGATGAAGGAAGTAACGATGGTGGTGAGTGAAGTTCGGTCTCTTCCCTGCCTTCTCGTTTCCAGTCGAGTTCTCTCTTACCGTTGGTTGGCTCTAGTGTGTGTGTCGAGCTTCTATCTTTTCAAGCTCTTCAGCTGGCTGGCGACGAAAATGTATGGTGATAGTAAAGCAAGGGCCACCGGCGAGGGAAGAAGAAGAAGGTCAAGGAGAGAAGGAAGGTTCACGGCACTGGTATGAGCTCTGAACTTATGGTTTTTCCGGCTCTTCACTTCAAGAAGAAGAAGGAAGGTTCGCGGCGCACCAAAGTGTCGGGTCTCGGGCTATTTTTTTTTTTTCACAAAGAAGACGACCTGCGTTTTGACCAGGGACATTGAAAAGTTTCAAAAGTTCGTGGAGAGACTAAAATATAAATTATTGAAACATTTGTAGCATAATGGAAATTTTAAAAACTATGGGCTCTTTTCTATAATTTATGTGGCCGATTTTCTACATTGATTTGAAATTTTTAGAAATTATGGGGCCATTTTCTGTACTTTGCTCCAGATCAAAAAAAAAATAATTCTGACCCAATTGACATTTTCCAAAATATTAAATTTTCTTCTTAAACACCTACAATGTAAGATTAAGTACAAGGTAGTACCAAAAGTGCAAGAAATCATTTGCATGAATAATTAACAAATTATGACCATTTTACCCCTAATCATATTTAATTCAATATAAATGTCCCTAAGTCAAAATAGTGCTTAATTATATAATAATAACCTAAGAATTACATTAAAGTCCCCGATTTAATCATGGAAAAATATGTAAAAAATATGGTCCAATCACATATATTTATTAATAAATAATAGTAAGCCAATAGTTCAGTCTAGTGACAAATTCACTGACAATTATTTTCCAACAAATGAAATGGCTATTATATTTAAACGTGTGCTTCATCATTACCAAATGAATTGAGACTTGGTAATATCTCACCTAACACTTGTTTTTTACCTCACAATTTTCACATCAAATATCGAAGTGAATTCAGACACATGGGGTCATACACTTAATATATTGGACCGTTAGGCTGGTAATTCCATGCCTAGGGTGGAAATTATTATGACAAACTTAAGCATAGTGTTTTTTTTTTAGGGACCCACTTATAATTAAGGTATATATTTTGGCATATTTTTGACTAATTTCAGTCATTGTCTGTCCAAATTTTGCAAAACTGAAAACTTTCATCAAGTTGGATGACAAAGCAAGCCGACAGCCCAAAGTGACATTAAATTGAGAACCCCACTAAATATATTTGAATTTTTAAAAGGAATTGAATTGATCATCATTATATAGTGTCAATGACTTCTATGAAGAATATTTTTGTTTTTTTCATAAGGTAGCACATTACTGTAATAAACACTACAAATTAATTAGTTGAGTTCAAACAATACACATTTAGCTCGTTTCGGAACATTGGTTCAAGCTAGGGTTAGCTTATTTCTAATTATTTGTCCTTTTATTTCATGGGAGATAAAATGACAAGCAAAAAAGAATCAAATATGCATATAGCTCTATCATTACAAAAATTTAGGGCTTGTTTGATTTTGTTTTTAAAAACAGTTTTTTAAAAAAAACAAAAAAATAAAAATAGTTTTTAGTTGTTTTTTTGTTTTTAATTTTTTAATTTTGAGGCTGACACCTGTTCACTATTGACCCCCATGACTACCACCGCCAAGTTAACAACAGTGACGGTTACCACTACGTCACTGCAAAAACATATTTTTTAAAACAATGATCCAAAATTTTTATTTTAAAAACTTGTTTCCAAAATTTTTTTTATAAAACTATTTTGAGAACATGAAAAACAGATAATAGAATCAAACAAGGCCTTGGTTTCTATTTTATAGCATTTTATTTTTTCTAAGAAATAAAATTATACTAATACATATGTCTACATTATTTTTGAACGACTATTTTTTCAGCACGCAAGTTTTGTTTTTAAAATACAAAAATAAATAAATTAAAGGTGCCATGGTGGGCACAGCAAACATCCTATCCCCGCTTATAGCTAAAGCCAAAGACTTCCAATATCTTGTAGGGGAGGAGGCGTTGGAGGCCTGATAGTAACAGTTTAGGATGTGATGATATCTTGATTGCCTACCTGTATTTATCAGACTTCAACTAACAAGTTATTAATTGAGGTTGTAAACGGAGTTATCCTTAGCATACATGTTTGATTTTTGGGAAGCGCACTTATTTAGGAGAGGTAAAAATCTTTTGACCTCTAAGCCTCAAAAGGAAATAGCCTCAATCAAATAAAAAAATTATCAGACTTCATCTATATAGCGCTGAGTCGTAATCTTGTATTCCAATTTTTTTTTAAAAAAAAAAATGTAAGCGGGCTGACATTTATAATACTATTGACATCAAAATATTAATTTTGTTTCAAGGCATCAAAATGTTAAATTTAACATCATACTCCTTTTGTCGTTCACATACGACCTATTTATTTAATTCGAATTGCTTAAGGAAGCTAAATAATTACTTATTCATAACCATATAATATGATCTCTCTAAAATATTTATGTGTGGCATTAGATTATATATAAGTTTATAATTTAGATAAATTAGTTTGAAAAAAAAAATGATAAGTATTAGAGATAAAACACAAAATGTTTTACATTTAGGACCAAAATTCACTAGTATACTTGCAAATAATGGTTGATTGTATAATACTTTTTTTGGGCTTTAATTAAATGTATATTAATTACTCGATTTCATTGTAATGCAAGAAAACATAAAATACAAATCCGACAGAAAGCTTGAAACAACAAAAAGAACCTTAGAAGCAACTAGCTAGTAAATGTGATACATGGAAGAGAATTGTGTGAACTGTGAAGCATGTGGAAACTGATGGATGATATGATAAAAGTGTGTAGAGATACACTGAACTTTAATATCAGGATATGGAAGTCAGTAGGATGCGAAAAGATATTGTCTTAATAATTAATGACCAACTTAACGTCAATCACGCAAACATGCTTTAAGCTGATTTAGCAACCACACACACCTCCATCTTATCAATCCTTTTAATTTTAAATTAAACAAATTACTCCCTTCAGTGGTTAATATAAGACCTATTTACCTAATTTGATTAGATTAAGAAAGTTGTTTAAGTTGGTTAATATAACATGTATTTTCTAAAACACCATAGTCATTTCCTTAATTCCCTTTTTCTCTGTCTTCCTTAATTATTGTTGAGAGAACATTGATAATGGTAAATTAGAAAAATATGTCTTATATTTAAGATCAATATCAATTAATCAAATAGGTCTTATATTAAGGATAGGAGGGAGAATCTCCCACTTCTTTCTTCTCTCTATCTCTTTGACTATCAACATTATTAACATTAATCACTCCATGTGATTTCATTTATCTAAGGATCTCACACATGGGTTAGTTCTAGTAGCTAGTTAATCTAACCCTTGTCCACAGTCTCATCTAATATCACGGCGACATTTAGCTCAAATCAGCATCGATGTAATATAATATATAAAAATTATAAGACATTATAACATTGTGACCAAATCATCATGAGTAGCACTATGAATATGAATCACATGAAGTTTATTTTGTGCAAAGTTACAAAAAGTAAAGAAAATTAATTCTCAAGTCTTTACATTTTAGCTCAATTTTGAAACATGTCCCAATAGGTTATTTTGTTTAAATGCTATGTTATATATATGCACTCATCTTTGAGTGTAAAATCCATTAATTTTAATTTTAAAAATTCTATATATGGACTTTACAGAATTTCATTTTTTTTCATATAACACCGTTTTAACAACCATGCATTCTATTTATGAAATTTCATAAATCTTATAAATTAAAATTATCGGATTAAACAATAAGGACCCAATTAAATAAAATAAATTATAGGGATCTAATTCAGAAGTGAAGAGGACATATGGATTAATTTTTCTTACAAATCATGAATAGTATAGATTTTAAATCTTCATTATTATTTTAACTTCTACACATATTTGTGCCGTATTATTTTTATTCATTTTCTATTTGTCCTCATACATTAATACAGAGTTAAATATGTTAAAACCATTGCTTACTAGAAAAAAAATAAAATAATCTAAATTACGTAATGTAGTAACTTGCATCCTACATAATTAATTGTCAACGTCACTTTCTCTGTGCTCACACGTTCAAGATCTCTTTAAATATATACAAACAATAATACAATATACACTATAGATTCATTATCTGAGATCTAATCGATAATGACTTGTGTTCTCTCTTTTCTGTGGTTTTTTTACCAATATGACAATTTTTCTTTCTGTCCCACAAATCATTATGCATTCCTGTATCTGAACATGCACTAGCTGCTTTCTCTACTATAAACTTCGTTTCACAGTTTCAAATCCCAAGATCCATCCAACTTCTAATCTAGTCTCTGATTTCTCTCTCCAATCTCTGTCTGTCTCTCTCTCTCTCTCATGGCAGATATTACTCCGACCACTTCTCTAAAACTCTTTGGCATTAACATTCACAAAGTTTCAGAATCCGATCACGAGGCCTTGATCTCCAGCGGCAACGATCACCGGAAATACGAGTGCCAGTATTGCTGCCGTGAGTTTGCTAATTCACAAGCGTTGGGAGGTCACCAAAACGCACACAAGAAAGAAAGACAGCTTCTAAAGCGAGCTCAAATGCAAGCTGCTCGAACTGCTTTTTCTGCTTCACACCACAGTTATATTCATCATAACCCTATCTTATTGCCTCCACCTGATATCCTCTCCGGATCCCCGCCTCCACCACCACCACGGCAGTATCCGTGGCCGCACAGTGTGCCACATAACCCACCGTCTCCGGTGTATCATTCTGGGACATTCGGTGTGTGTGTGAATTCTGGTTTTTCAGGTTTGCATGATCATCCTTCATCACAGCCCTCATCTATGGAGGGATATGGTGGCTTGACGGGTAGTGATGGTGGCCAACGAGGCTTCAGTTTGGATTTGCAACTTAGTCTATGAGTAAGCAAACATGTTGATATTTGATGAGATGCAAGATACGACAAGATACAAAACATGACAACACAATACGGTTATATATATATATGAAGTTTGAAGTATCTTGTCGTAGTTAAAATTAGTGTCGGAGACAGTACTTACTGTACTGTTTCATCTTTTTACCATCAGTTGCTTTTAAGCATATGCCCAGTTGAGTTTCAGCTTTTTTTTTTTTTTTTTTTGGGAATTGATGTAAATCTTGGTTTCTAATTATAAATCTGAATGAACCATTTGATATATTCAAGCATTTTCCACACGACCAAATCATTAGAAATTAGAAATTGTTTTTCATTTTTTTGCGTTCCTCCGGTCCTTAATATAAGATATAGATGATTAATTTATGGATATTAAGAAAATTACTTAAATTAGTTGTTTATAATTAATGAGTGTTAATTTCCTTAAAATTTCCTTTTCAATTATGTGCACTGTAATTTTGCCAAGAGGGAAACCCGATTATTATGTGCGATCGCTAGGATACTTTAGAGAAGAAAATATAACTTTGGATGACAAACTAACTGAATTGAGATTTTATATTTAGAATTAAAATAAATCCCTTGTTTAGCTCTTATATTTAGGACCAGAGAGATTACTTTCATTCCACTTTCCCTTAGTTTCAATGAGCTTCCATATGGAAAGAAAGATATGGGAGAGAATGTCACATACATGAGCTTATTTATTTAAAAAAAAAAAGGATGTACGTAGGATTACACATACAGGAGCGTTTCTGAAGAAAATGCTCTCACGCACCCAAATTTGTCGCACCGGTCACACACACACACACATGGGAGTGCTTTTCTCGTAGACGCTGTATGTAGCTAGCTATGGTTCTCATTCATTGATCATAAGTCATCGCCATCATGAAATATGGACCATTGAAAATCTGACATCAACATTTTATATTTAAAGTTTTTAATATGCAATTTTTATAGTGATAAATTTATTTATAAACAAATTTTGGACAATAATTTGACACTTTACTTTGCTATTAATATTTATGATTTTGAATTAAAAAATTCATTTTCTTTTTGTTTTTGTCTATTTGAAAAGAGACAGAAAGATTGAAAACTTGTAAAAGAGTCTAAGGCCTACGGGCCAGCCTTGAGCACGCAAGTTCACGGGTCGAGCTTCACAAATAGGACTATTTTAGGGTTAGCTTTTGGGCCCAGCTCTTCTGTGCCTGTTGGGTTGACTCATTTTTCCACCTTCCGGTGGGAAGAGAACGAAAGAAAAAATTTATCGGCCCCACGTATACGTGATGCTTTTTATTTTTTATTTTTCATTGTGCAGTATTAAGGTTGAGGTGTTTTAATAATAACACAGGTTCTTTGGTATATGCAGAATGCCGTTGAAATCGAAGTATACATG
This sequence comes from Inga laurina, assembly GCA_963855925.1. Lineage (NCBI taxonomy): Eukaryota > Viridiplantae > Streptophyta > Magnoliopsida > Fabales > Fabaceae > Inga > Inga laurina. The sequence goes on from OY979703.1 coordinate 73,690,458, forward strand.
ATGATGTCATGGATTTTCAGCCTCCACTCTCATCAGTTCCTAATTGAAACTTGTATTGTCAACGGCTTGTTGTCCTAGTGAGTACCGTGTTGACATATTTGTGTGCATGTGTGTGCTTAAATTTTATTGAACAAAAAGAATTAAGACTTGGATTCTGCACATAAGATGTTTAATTATGCGTCAATACTGACTATGGATGAAGTTTTGGAGGCCAGCAGTTCTGGTTTCTGCTTTGAAATCATCAACTAAAGAGTGTGTGTGTGTGTCCATGAATTGAAGAAATTGCTAATGGATCCCCATATTCCCCAACATGTCCTAAGGGACTTTTAACTATATTAGCACATAAATATGATCTAAGATTAAGAGTTCAAATAGAAACTAAACGACATAACATCATAACAGAAAACAAAAGACAATAAAATGAATGAGATAACCTTGTCTAGACAACATGAGCCCGAGCGAGCAAATTAAAGTATGAAACATGAGCAAGATAATTACCAGAAAAGCTCATTTGCATTTAGTTGATTAGGTTTTCAATGGACGGAATCTTGTGAGGCCGGAACCCTAATTCAAGACTGGCCTGCCATATTTTCTCAACACTAAACATGACTTCTCCACACTCATTGACGTTCCAATCCTTCAAGCCATGCAATATTCTAGCAATAAGCCATCCACTCATCACCCTTCTTGGCAACCAGTTCTGTCATACAATAACGAAACTTCACTTCCCTAGTAACACCAGAACACAAATACGAAACTGAGAAAAATATTATTGAGCTTCTTATCTTTCACAGTCATGTACATCTCTATATATAAGGAAAGTTACTGCTATAAATTATATGCCAACTGTCACTCTTTCTAACTAATTTCTGTGAACTATATTTAACTAATATACTCTAATAACCCCCCTCCTCAAGCTGGAGAATGTAAATCAATCATTCCCAGCTTGGAAAGGAGTGTACAAAATGGTGTAGGAGCAAGAGGCTTAGTGAAAATGTTGGCTAATTGATCATGAGACTTAATAGGTAGCAAATGTATCAAGCCACTCTTGATCTTCTCATGTACAATATGACAATCGATCTCGATATACTTAGTTCTCTCATGAAAAGTAGGATTGGCAGCAATATAGCTAGCAGATCAACTATCACAATCAAAGAAGCAGGAGAAGTGTGAGGAATACCAAAATCCTATAATAAGTATTGACGCCATTGAAGTTCGCTAGTGGTAGAAGCAAGGGCCCGATACTCTGCTTCAGAGGAGGAAGTAGTGACAGTTGGCTGCTTCTTAGAACGCCAAGTAATTAAAGCCTTATCAAGGAAACCACAAAAACCAGTGATAGAACACCTTGTATCAACACAACCTGCCCAATCAGGTCACTAAAAGCATTAAGTTCCATAGTAGAAGTGGTAGGGAAAAATAAACCACAACCAAGAGCATCCTTAAGATAATGTAAAACGCAATGAGAAGCCTAAAAATGGGTAGTAGTAGGATGTTGCACAAACTTACTCAATTGTTGAATGGCAAATGAAAGATCTGGCTGATTATTAGTCAAGTACAAAAGGTGACCAACTAAAGTATGATAAACAGAACAATCAACCAATGGTGTACTCGAATCCTTGGATAGTTTAACATCCCTAGCCATAGGTGTAGTAACAACCTACAGTCAAGAAAACCAATATCAGACAGAATATCCAGGGCAATTTTTCGTTGATATAAAGCAATACCTTTAGTACTTCTAGCAATTTCCAAGTTAAGGAAATATTTACATCACCAAGATCTTTGATCTTAAAAGTAGCATCAAGAAAACCCTTGATCTGATTAATTTCCTCCAAATCAGTACCACTCAAAATAATATCATCAACATAAACAAGTTAAGTGGTAAAAGAAGAATCGGTAGTCTTAATGAACAATGAATGATCAGCTTGAGAATGATGATAACCACAAGAAAGAAGAGCCTCAAAAAGCTTAAAAAACCATTGATGACTTGCTTGCTTCAAACCATAGAGAGAACATTATAACTTGCAAACTTTAGTAGGAGGAGAAACGAATAAAGTAGGTGGAGGAAATATATAAACCTCCTCATTAAGGTCACCATGAAGAAAGGCATTATTGACATCTAGTTGCTTGAGATGCCAATTATGTGAAATAGCCAAAGCAAGTAACAAACGAACAGTAGTAAGCTCCGCTATTGGAGAAAAAGTATCATTATAGTCAACACCCTCAACTTGTGTATAGCCTTGAGCAACCAAACAACCTTTATATATGTTTAAGCTACCATTTGAGTTATATTTCTTACCAAAACCCACTTACATCCTATAGGACGTTTACCAAGAGGAAGATCATTTATTATCCATGTATTTATGTGTTGTAAAGCATCCAATTCACTAGTAATTGCATTGTGCCAACCCTCATGTTTAATAATATGTTTTAGGGATGTCATCAATGGAAATAGAAGGGCAAAATGTCTACGAGAAAAAGAAAGATGATCATAAGAAAAAACATGGAAAGGGGACGATAATTGCCTACCTCCATAGAATCTAGTACCACTGATGCACATTGAAGGGAATAGTGATAATCATGCAAATACGAAGGAGGCCTTGTTAGTCTAGTGGAACGTCTGGGCATAGGAAGAGGGATTGAACTAGTAGAAGAAGAGATAGGGGGAGAAGAAATAATAGGGCTAGAAGATGGAGATGAAGGGGACATGTCAGGAAAATCTAATGGGGGCAACTCTTAAGGAAGAGAAATAGAATCAGCGAAGGTAGGTAAGTCAGAGTTACGAAAAGGAAAGATAGACTCGTACAAATAAACATGGCAAGATATAGGAATCTGCCTAGTGTGTAAATATAAAGTAACAAAACTCTTAGTGCTTGACTTAAAACCAAGAAATACACATTTGGTAGCCCTAGGATCAAATTTAGTCTGATGCTGAGTAAGAGTATAGATGGAAAACGTAAGCAACAAAAAACTTTGAAAGTAGAAAAATCAGGTGGGTGCTGATACAGAAGTTCAAAACGACATTTGTTATCTAAAATAGGTGTAGGTAAACGGTTAATGATATAAATGGCATGAAGAATAGCATAGGACCAATAGACCTTGGGTAAACATGCTTGAAACAATAATGTGAGGGCTACATTTAAGATATGTTGATGTTTTCTTTTGACCTTACTATTTTGTTGAGGAGTTTCAACACAAGAAGTATGATGAAGAATCCCTTTTTTAGGATAAAAATCATGAAGTACAAATTCATGACCATTATCTATCCAAATGATTTGAATAGAAGTATTGAATTGAGTAAAAACTATATACACAAAATTATTAACAATATGACATACTTCTAATTTTTGCTTAAGACAATAAACCTATGTATAGCATGCAAAGTCTTCTACAATAGATAAGAAATACTTATAAACATGAACAGAAGGCAAATGATAGGGTCCCCAAATTCCATATGAACTAAATGAAAAATCTTATTAGACATAGTAGTGCTTACATGAAATTGTAATTTTTGTTGTTTAGCAAAATGACAAACATCACAACACTTAAATGTCAAATTAAAAGGAATAGATGGATTTTGTTGATGAATGGAATACAAAGTAGAATTAGAAAGGTGTCCTAACCGAAAGTGCCAAAGGTCAAATGGTGTGGAACACGGTGTAGGTGTGACCACATTACTAATAAGGTGTGAAATAATAGGCACATGATATAACATTATGTATAGCCCTTCAATGAGATCAACTGAACCAATCATCTTCTATGATGGTAGGAGGCAAATAAGGAATTATGGGTCTGAAAAGAAATAGAAAAAGTAAAAGACAAGGTAAGTTTTGAAACTGAAATGAGATTAAAATGAAATTCTAGTACATACAGAACATCATGAATAATAAATGAATCAAAGAAAGTAACAGTGCCACTAAGGGACACAGTGACATGCTACCATTAGGTAGATTAACTATAATAGGTGAAATTGTGTGATAGGTAGAAAATAAGGACAAAGAAGAACAAACATGATCAGTGGCTCCTGAATCAATGATCCAGGAGTTTGGAAGAAAAAATGTGACAGAATTAATGTACATACTAGAAGTAGCAACATGATTAATGGATGCTCAGGGTTGAGCTGATTTATCTTATTGAACTATTACTAATAATTTTTTATATTTCTCTCGAGTAAAATTATAAGATTGGTTAGCCACCTTAGGATGATCAAGAGAGTTCTTACTAGGTAATACAGCAGCAAAGAAGTAGCATTAACAAAAGGATTTCAAAATTTAAATCCTAGTGGAAACCCTTGCTTTCTATAACAAGTAGACTCTGTACGTCTGGGCTTACCACAATAGGTGCATTGTTTCACAGAACCTGATAGTTGCTTAGTGAACCTGGGAGATGGATATCATGGAGTTGAAGATTTACTTAGCAATGTTATAGCTTTTAAACCCTAAAAACCAAGTTCTCGTTCTTGTTGTGCTACTAATGAAAACACACTGTTAATATTTGGTAAAGAATCAATTGGCATAATTTGTGATTTAATAGAGGCAAACCGATCACTTAAGCCTTTCAAAAATTTAATCACATAATCTTGATCCAAAGCCTTCCTATAAGAGTTAGCAACACCACATGAGCACTGTGGAATACAAGTACATAATTTCAGGGGTCATAATGTAAGAAATTCATCCCACAGAATTTAAAGCTTTGTAAAATACCAAATCACCTTGTTTTAGATTCTAGATTTCTTCTTGTAAATCTGCTAGTTGAAATACATCATTCTGAGAGAATCAGTCATGCAAATCTTCCCAAAGATCATAGGATCGATATGTCCACAAGATGCTATGTGCTTTGGTAGGAGACAGAGATATAGTGAGCCATGAGAGTACCATCATATTACAACGCTCCTATGCCGGAATAATCAGATCTACTGAGCTCGTATTGGAATCGTCCGATTAATGAATTGAAGCTTGTTCTTCGACATGAGTGCAATCTTCATCATACGTGACCAAGAGTGATAGTTAGGTCTAGTGAGGACTGGTGAAACCAGAACAAGTGAAGAGTCACTACTACAAAAAACGTCATAAGTGACGCTTATTTTTATGAATACTATGACGCTTAGGAAGTGCCACAGCTTCCAATACCTTTAAAAGAAGTTGTGGTGCTTCTTAAAGCCGTGGAAGCGCCATTTTTATTTTTTTAATAGCTTCCTATATGTATAGGAAGTATGACACTTCCTTGAGGAAATGCTATACACACTTCCTATGGCACTACATAAAGAAGTGTCATAAGAAGTATTTTTTTTAAAAAAATAATTTTATGTAATTTTTTTCTTTTCCTAATGAACCTTGTATTTTACAGTACAAATCTACAGCAAAATGAACAAAACCAAACTAGAATCAAACCAAACCATAATGAAATAACTCCAAACAAATAACTAATTCATAAAATCACTACATTTCATAGTTAAATTAATTGGTTGCATTACAAGCCAACAAAAATATAAGTGTTATAATTACTTTACTTATGCAACTCAACAATAACAATAACTATAAAGCTAAAAATTATAACTACTACACATATCTTCACATATACAACCTATATATAGTAACATGTAATATTATCTCAATTAATTTTCAACATATTCAATGAGAATAATTTTTTTTTTCATATTTTGTAATAAATTAAATATAAAAGACATAAGCTATAATGATAAAGTTAACTTTTCTGATGTATAATAAAGGGGTAAAAGGAATGGGTGTTGCATAGATGATTATGTATATTCACTGAATGTGATTTTGCGATTATATGTATAAAATAATATTTTGCTATTAATTCATCAATGCTATTAATTATAGCATTGAATTATCCTACCTTGACTTGATTTTTTCTTCCATTCATGAATCCAAATCATTAAATGCAAGAAATTCAAATAATGAAATGCAATTCATCTCTATACCAATATGTAAGTGATCTCTATCCCAATTTTGCAAACTAAGGAATGCATTTAATTGGTGAGATTTGTTAAACTTGGTTGATTGCCAAGAGAGGGTGAATTGGATGTCAGATAAAAACTTAGAAACTTTCAAAATCTTTTTGTATCTTAGTAAAAATAATAAGTATAAAGATAATGAGCCATAAAATCACAATCAATTAAACAAATCAGGTATGTTGGAAATATAAGAGATAAGGGAAGAGAATATGCAAACTGTGATTTATACTAGTTCTGTCCAATTATTGATGACCTACATCCATCCCCAAGTTGCACTTGATATTTTCAATCCACTATCTTCTTGTTTAAATCGGGTACAAGAGAAGTCTCTACAATCCCACAAGTTTAGCAGGACACTTGTGAAACCTTTTACAAATCTCAACTAAATTACTTCCCCTTACACACTGTAAGGATACAACCTTGATGATGATGGATTACAATCAATCTTCTCTCTCAGAAATGAATAAAATGAACACTGAAGTATGATACAAATAATGTACTCTCTAAAGTAGATTATGTAAATGTTGAGAAATAGAGAGTATATCAGTTGGGATGTTGGAGTCAAAGTTTCAGCATTTTACAATGATGGTGCAATCTCTAACTTTGGCTTTGAATGCTTTTCAATTTATAGTTGATGTAGCTCTGATGATTGTTAGAGGTATTGAAGTATTCATTAATCATGTTCATATTCCTGTTGTGATTTTGTATTTGAACTTTATAGAAATATGACTATTGAAATAGCCGTTGGAAGCTTTTGACATAAAAGTTGCATTTTGGAGATTGAGCTCTATTCTAAGTTAATCACCTATAACCTCGTATAAACTTGATTAGTGATGATTAGGAATGGTTAGGAACAAGATAATCAAGATTTAAATGAGTTTGAAAGAATATTGAAAAATCCAAGATGGTGATTAAAAATTGCTAATGAATAATCACTCAAGTGTGAGTTGAAATCACTTGAGTGATTTTAGAGAGTTTTGCACTGAGGTCAACTTTTAGTGGCATAACTCTTCGAATATAACTCCAAATTTGGTAAATGATCTATCCCCAAAAAGCTCTTTAAGTCAACTTTTCGTAGCAGTTGGAATCGATCCCAAATACATTGTATTCCAAAAGTTATGATCCAATTTATAACATCTGGTCTTGAATATAATGTTGATTTCAAGCACCAATTTTCAAAATTCATATCTCTTTTATTTGAAACTATTTTAGCACAAACTAGATGTTCAAAAACTACATTAAAAGTCTAGTTTTATATAAAATAAGTTTTAGCTTAATCAGAGTTTTGGTTTGGGAGATATGATCAAATTACCAAACTTGTTTTGGAATACAGCGTTGGTTTCAAGTGACATATTCAAAAATTCATATCTATTTCATATGAACTTCTTCTAACTTGATCTTGTTGCTATATGTTTCATTTGAAGTTTAGTTCATATGAACCTCTCTCATGCTGAATGAAAACAGAGCTAAACAAAGTATACTAAAATTGAATAATCACTTGAGTGATGCTTTCTTCACTTGAGTGAAATGAATAAAAATCACTTCTGGAGGTGCCACTCAAGTGAAAATGAAGTGTTACTCAAGTGAAGATGAAATAGCTTCCAGGTGAGGTATTTTAACTTAGAATTGAGCTATTCTAACTTCCATTTGATCATAGAGATTTCCAATATCAAATTTAAGAACTTGTGAAAGAGGCAAGCTTCACCTAAAAAGGGGGTGAATTGGGTGATGTGATAAATTTTTTGTTTGATGTGGTGATATGACAATAGTTGTAGATAGAGTAGATTTGAGAGGATTAGTATACAGAGAGTTATACTGGTTCGGCCCAAAAACCAAGCCTATGTCCAGTCCTCAGAGATCAAGACCTACTGAGATTTTCACTATGCTTCCAAGATTCAATAGGCTCTCAAAATGCCACAAAACAACAATCATCCTCGAATGGACTACGAGCAAAAATATTCTAACACTCAGAAATTTCTCTCCCCTTTATGACAAGTCTTACATGCAGAAAAACAACCTATGACCTTTCTCACTTGCTTACGTATACAAGTCTTATGAGCAGCAACGTTCTCTCCTATTTACACCACTGTAAGTCTTACAAGCAGCAACGTTCTCTACTGCTTGTATCTTGTAAGTCTTATAAGTAGAAAGTTTTACTAGGAATTCTCTCAACTGCTTCTCTCGTAAGGATATCTACCCTCTCAAGGTCCAAATACCTTGAGATCAAATGAAAATAGAATTTGAAGTGTATACAGACTCTCTTACAGAGAAAATATGATAAACACTGAAGAACGATATGAATACAAAGAAAATATGAATAATAGAGACTCGTGAATTTTGCTTATGTGAATTCTTGTACTTCGTTATTTTTGATGGTCTCTGATGTTCTGTATTTATAGACATTTGTTTTTGCCCGTTTGAATAATGATCATTGTGGAGCGGGGCATGTTACTGTGGAACAACATGCGTACGTTTGAAATCTTTAAACGTGGTAGGTATGTGTTTGGATGGTCGTATTGATGCTGTCTGTCGTTGTTTGACTTCCTTTGTGTCTGTTTCATTCAAACGTTCAAACTCCTGTATCACACTTATAATACATGTTAAATCATGTCATATAATAATAATAAGTGAAAATATAATGAATAAATATCATTAAACTATATTCGGATTGAACGCTGTAAGACTGGTTCATTTTGGCTTCTGGCAAAGTTTCACTCGAGTGAACTACCATATTTTCTCCTTTTGCTTCAGTTTTACACTTGCACTTCCATATGATTTGAGAGAGTGTATTTTCACACTTGCGAGTGATGTGGGTCCTTACTCGAGCACAACTCCTCCTACTCGAGTGTCTTGTATTTTACACTAAGAGCCGTATCTCTGGACAACACTCACATACCATTTTAGCAAGAGTGTGATTTTACACTCACAGGTGATGTGGGCCCTCACTTGAGCATACATACTCCTACTCGAGTGAGAAGAATATTTTTCTATACTATACTCTTATCTTCAGCACTTGTATTAGAATTGAGAGAGTTAGATTTCTCACTCGCGAGTGTTGATGTATCACTCTGGCATATGAACTCTCACTCGAGCATGCTTGTGCTTCTCTGTTCTACATGACTCTCGGCCAAACACTCGTAGTCCCTCACTCACTAGTGCTTAAGTGCAAAACAGCTTCATGCTCGAGTGTTGGTTATAGTGCTCGAGTGTATCAGTAAGATTGATAGTAATTGCTCTCGGCCAAACACTTCTTGTCCAACACTTGCATGTGCTCAGTGTAAACAAGGTTTATGCTCGAGTGTTAGCTCTGTTACTCGAGTGCATTAGCAAAAACTAACAGCAGACATTACAAAACTTTGCCATATGCATTTGGTAACTTTGTAATCATTCTTTAGACTTGTAAAAACATACTTTGCACAGAATTACCTTTTGTTATCATCAAAACTTGGAATCTAACATTCTCCCCCTTTTTGATGATGACAAAACCTTTGTGATGATTTTCAAGAAGAATCTTGATTAGAGTGAAAATGTTTAAAAACATCATTAATGTTTCCAAATGCATATCTTCACCAAAGTTTAGATTGAATTTTAGATTTTGCACTTATCCACATATGTTTCCTGCAATACTTCCAATGGACACTTAACAACTAAGATAAGTCATAGTATCACAAAAACCATTAAAATTGAATAGAAAACTTAATAAAATTGAAAATAACCATTAGTAAACTTGAAAAGTACAATATTAAGTTTGAATCATCATCTACCCATAAAACCCTATATACAACTATGTCAGCAGAAATAAACCCGAAAATAACAATAATCCTACCCTAATACACAAAACTACCCAATACGCCCAATATAAGCTCAGAAGCCATCACAAACCCTTCTCCCCCGTTTTGTCAACATCAGAAGGGGGTTGAGGAAAAGTGAGATCGGATGGTGGGACAAAGGGCACCATGGCAGTGGAAGGGTCTACTGGCACCGGCTTAAAGGGTGGAGATGATGGCTGAGGAACAGAGGCTAAGGGTGGTTGTGAAGGTGACCAATCATAAGTAACATCAATATTAGAATCCAGATCGGTGAAGATAACATGTGTCTATGGATGAAGAGGTGAATTCGAGGCAGGAGTGGTCTCAGGTGGCACATTAGAAGACGTAGTGGGAAAGTGAGAGCGTAAGAAGATCTCCATATCAGTGATTCTTCTAGACATATCATCTTGAGTCTTGAACATCAAGTCAAAGTTGGTATTAGTCTTGTCTACCAACTTTAAGACTTGTAACTCCATTTTGTTCACTAACTTCTCATACTCAGTCATCAATTCCTTTTTTAAACCAGACACAACTTGATTGATCACTTCAGTCAGATGAGTGGAAATTAATGCATTTAGGAAATATGGAGGGGGAACCTGACCTTGAGCATATGACTGAGCCTACTCACCTCTTGATGGAGTGGCTTCTCTCTGAGATGTAGCCCTAGTTCGACTCACTGGAAGATTGATACTCATGTGAGTCAGTTGAGTCTTGCCAAATCTTGGAATGATTACCCTCTTAGTTCCTTCCAAGTACCATATTTTGTTTTTCATGAGGATGAGGGACACAAGTTGAGGATATGGTATAGTCATGGATTTTGATGAAGAAAATCAAAATCTTCTCATCTCACTAAAAATAATCTCCCCTACATTTCTTTGTTGTCTCTGGGTAGGAAAGAGGCCAGCAAATAGTAGTTTCTCTGAGCAAAATGGGTGTAATTCTTGGACTTGTTAACCATGCTGAGAGTATATGTAGTGAAGGGCTCGATGAGAATCAGGCATGTCAATAGGCTTAAAGTTAAGATGACCTATTGGGTTATTTGGTCTTAAAAGCCGGAAGGCTTCATTGGCTGAAAGAGTGGGTGGATCTGGAGGTGGTGCAACATACCCAAGTAAATCATTAATGATAATGAATTGATCTCTAACAGTGGTAGATACTGCTTCCTCAATCAATTCTCCAGTTCTAGATTGTATATTGTGGGTTTTCATGTTGCAATAAAAAGTTTTCACAACAGAGGGTGAATAAGGAATATGAACATTCAGCCGGGGAGCATAAAATCCAAGATAAGGATATAAATCCAAATGACAATTCTTCTTCAGATAATCTAAGTCCACATAAACTATAGGGCAAAAATGTCTATATGCAAACTCAGTATCATATACCTTTTGTTTTAGTGGCTTCAATTCCTTAACATTGAAACCTTCAAGAGGACTAGTGACTTGTTCTTCCTCTAGAGCTTGTGATGTAGAAGGTACCCCTGAAGCAACCACATTGGACTGACCAACATGATGTGAACTTGAGGCACCGGCTTGAGAGGCAATTTTGCCAACCAATGCGTCAAGTTTTGACCTCTCCATTGCTTCCCAGAGTTGCATATTGAAAGAGTCATCAGAGGAAGAAGAATATTGTTGTGGTTGCTCAGTGTCCTTCTTCTTTCTTCTTCCTTTAACTTCTTTGGATTGAGATCTAGTAATCATTGGTTCTTTGAAAACCACACCCTTTGGTTTCTTTTATAGAGGTTGATCCTTCTTAGCCATTTGAGGCTTAGGATAAGGTTTCTTGGCTGGAGTTCTCTTTTTGGTTTTGGGTATAGGAGGAGGTGTTGGTGTAGAAGACAACGTAGGAGATGAAGGTATTGCTACCGAAGTTCCTGAAGAACTAGCAACAGAATGAGTGGGAGAGGGTGAATGAGATCTTTGGGAGACAACATGAATCTTAGTTCTAGCCATTTAGAAATGAAATGAGAACAACAAGGATCACATATTTGCTGAAGATTAAATGAGAAAGTTTCAGAGAGTTAGGGTACGAAATAAGAAACTTTGAGGATAAATTTCACCTTATAAAGAAGATTGAAGAGTTGTAACAGTGATTTAAAGCAAAAAGAGATGTTTAATCGATGGGTAACGGATGGAGGTGAAGAGAGACGACTTTCGAGTGACACAACGCTTCGAGTGAGAAGAGGAAGTGTGACGGTCTAAGCTATCGCGTAACTGATATAAGTTCCAACACTCGAGCAATAACCCTAGTGCTCAAGTGATATTCATACTGTGCTCGAGTGACATTCAGACAAATTCGATCAAACATGTAAAAGCATACCTGATTTAAATATATCTTGTTATATTTTTCATCTTTGTACTCAAATCCTCTAAAATCATTTGAGTAACCATTCTTTGAATAAGTATTTGTATAAATTCCTTCCTTCTGCTCGAGTTCTTTTACTTCACTCCAGGTATGTTCATACCATGCTCGAGTGAGAATCTCTCTCACCCAATTGAGAACAATTATAACTGTTGCACTTCAGATAACCTCTTGGTATTTTTATCTCCTTTGTTAACCCCTATTTTACAAGCTTAGAAACACAGTATATTCAATAGTTCTGTACTCAAGCAGTGTGGACTGACTCGAGTGAGTATGAGCTTGTCACTCGAGTGGCATTTCCTATGCTCGAGTGACAGACCTGCAAAAAAAATTTCTAATACTCCGATGCCAAAGTCAGTATGGTTATAATAAAAAACTCATTTAAACATAATAATTAACAAGAAAACTTACAACTCATAGGGATTAACCATTCCTAATTCTCTTCGAATATATAGGAATTGATCTTTAGCTATTGGCTTTGTGAATATGTCAACAAATTGAAGGTGTGTTGGTATGAATTATACTTTGACAACCTTCTTTTGCACGTGATCTCGAATGAAATGATGTCTGATATCTATGTGTTTGGTCCTTGAATGTTGCACAGGATTCTTGGCCAAGCTTATGGTGCTAGTGTTGTCACAATAAATTGGAATCTCATTTAAGTAATCCCCAAATCTTGAAGTTGTTGCTTTAACCATAGTACTTGAGAACAACAACTTACTACATCTATATATTCAGCTTCAGTTGAGGATAATGACTTGATAAATATTTGTTTCCTCTATTTGGATACCATAAGCCAAGTTCTGAAGTGTCTCCTTGGTATTTGAAGATTCTTTTCACTGTCTCTGCATGTGATACCTTAGGAGCATATTGATACCTCGCACACATTCCAATGCTGAACTGAATATCCGGCCTGCTTGCTATAAGATAGAGTAATGAACCAATCATTCCTCTATATTTAGTGATGTTGTAACTAGGACCTTTTACATCAGCATCCAACAACGTTGTAGAACTCATTGGAGTATCAGCTCCATTAGCATTATCCAATCCATACTTCTTCAAAAACTCTTTCAAATACTTTTTTTGAGACACAAATATCTCATTCTTCTTTTGCTTGATTTAAAGTCCAAGAAAGAAGTTTAATTCTCCCATCATGGATATCTCAAACTCTCCCTGCATAATTTTAGAAAATTCTTGACACATAGATTCGTTAGTAGCACCGAAAATAATATCATCAACATAAATTTGAACAATTAGAATATCATATTTGTTATGTTTGATGAAAAGAGTTGTATCCACTTTTCCTTTGACAAAGTTTTGATCAAGAAGAAACTTGCTTAGTTTTTCATACCAAGCTCTAGGTGCTTGTTTCAAACCATATAAAGCTTTCTTAAGTTTGAAAACATGATCAGGCTTTGTTTCATCTTCAAAACCAGGAGATTGTTCTACATATACTTCCTCTATAATATAACTATTTAGAAAAGAACTTTTCATATCTATTTGATAAAGTTTAAAACCTTTAATGCAAGCAAAGGCTAAGAGTACTCGTATTGCTTCCAATCTTCCCACTGGAGCATATGTTTCCTCATAATCAATACCTTCTTCTTGATTATAGCCTTTGGCCACCAATATTGCTTTGTTTCTCACAATGATTGCTGATTCATCAAGTTTGTTTTTGAAAACCCATTTGGTCCCTATAACGGTATAATCTTTAGGTCGAGGAACCAAATCCCAAACTTGATTTCTTTGGAATTGATTTAATTCTTCTTGCATAGCAATCACCCAATCATTGTCAGATAAAGTTTCTTCCATATTAGAAGGTTCAATTTAAGAAATAAAAACAGAGAAAGTTACCTCATTGATAATTCTATTTCTGGCTTTGACACCTTCATGAATATCTCCAATTACTTGATCAATTGGATGATCTTTAATATGTCTCCATGCTTTTGGTTGAGCATAATCATCGACATCTTCTATATTTTGAAAATCATTTGTTTCAAAATCATTCTATTTCAAAATAGTTTTGTTTTTCTTTATCAAATCCATTTCTTCTTTATCAACATGTTTTGTCTGAGAATCAAGTTCATCAAATACAACATGAATAGATTCTTCAACTCCACTTTTTCCTTGTACCAAGCTGGCTTCTTCCTTTCTCTATTAGGGGTTCCTCTCATACCTACAAAAGTAAAAGTCCAAACATAAATCTACCAAAAACATACAAAAATGACAAAGATTGAGTTAAGAGCTTGGGTTGCCTCCCAAGAAGCGCTTAGTTTATAGCCTTTAGCCTGACTCTTCATGTTGGTCATTCTTCATTAGATAGGGTGATAGTGGATACAAGCCTATCCATATCTCCTCCCCAATAATGCTTCAATCATTGACCATTAACTTTGAACTGCTCCCCATCTTGACCTGCTAGCTCCATAACACCTTTGTCAAAGACTTGGACCACAGTGAAAGGTCTAGACCATCTAGACTTCAATTTACCAGGAAAGATCTTCAACTTAGAGTTGTAGAAGAGCACTCATTGACCTGGCTCAAAAGATTTAGAGACAATCTTCTTGTCATGCCACCTCTTTATTTTCTCCTTGTAAAGCTTTGAACTTTCATAGGCATGAAAACGAAATTCTTCAAGTTCATTAAGCTGCAAAAGCCTCTTGTCACCCACCTCTTTTTCATCAAAATTTAACTTTTTAATAGCCTAATAAGCATTATGCTCCAACTCCATAGGTAGATGACAAGCTTTCCCAAAAATCAACCAGTAAGGAGACATACCGATAGGTGTCTTGTACATGGTGCGATATGCCCATAGTGCATCATCTAACTTCATGGACCAATCCTTTCAAGTGATACCCACAGTTTTCTCAAGGATTTTCTTGATTTCTCTATTAGAAATCTCAGCTTGACCATTTATTTGAGGATGGTAAGCTAAAGACACCTTGTGCTTTACTCCATACTTCTTCAAAAGAGTTTTAAATTGATGGTTGCAAAAGTGGGTGCTTCCATCACTAATAACAGCCCTTGGAGCACCGAAATGAGTAAAAATATGCTTTTTCATGAATTTGACCACCACTTTAGCATAATTAGTTGGGGAAGCAATGGCCTCAACCCATTTAGACACATAATCAATCGCTACCAGAATGTATTGATTGTTGAAGGATTTGGGAAAAGGTCCCATGAAGTCAATCCCCCACACATCAAATAATTCAACTTCCAACATGCTGTTGAGTGGCATTTCATTCTTCCTAGAGATATTCCCAACCCTTTGCATCGATCACAAGATAGAGCAAATTCATAAGCATCCTTGAATAAAGATAGCCAGAAGAATCCAGATTGTAAGACTTTTAAAGGAGTCTTATTACCACCAAAGTGGCCTCTATATTCAGAGGAATGGCAATACTTCTTGTTGCTCACCTTCTGGAACACATCTTTGAATCAACTGATTAGCACAATAGTGAAATAGGAAGGGTTCTTCCCAATGATAAAACTTGACATCATGTAATAACTTCTTTCATTGGGGATAACTCAATTCTTCAGAAATAATTCCACTTACAAGGTAATTGAATATGTTGGCAAACCAAGGAGCTTTAGAATGACACACCAAAAAGAGTTGCTCGTCCAGAAAAGTTTCATGAATAGGTAAATCTCCATCATGTTGAGCTTCAGTACTCAACCTAGACAGGTGGTTGGCAACTTGATTTGCAGAGCCTCTTTTGTCCACAATCTCAAGATCAAATTCTTGCAAGAGCAAAACCCATCGAATCAACCTTACTTTAGAGTCCTTCTTACCAAAGAGATACCTAAGTGTGAAATGATCAGTATGAACAACTACCTTGGCACCAATCAAGTAAGGCCAAAACTTGGCAAATGCATACACTACGGCCAAAAGTTCTTCCTCAGTGGTAGTGTAATTTTCTTGAGCATCATCTAGTGTCTTGCTTGCATAGTAAATAGGATGGAAGACTTTATCCTTTTTCTGCATAAGCACAACTCTGACAGCATAATCGCTAGCATCACACATCACTATAAAGGGCAAACTCCAATCCGGAGCCATAATAATAGGAGCGGTTACAAGTCTTCTTTTCAACTCTTTGAAAGCTTTCAAGCATGCATCATCAAACTTGAACTCAACATCCTTCTCAAGTAAGGCACAGAGCGGTTTAGTGATTTTTAAGAAATCCTTTATGAACCGTCTATAGAATCCGGCATGGCCCAAAAAACTTCTCATACCTTTAACATTGATAGGAGAAGGAAGTTGTTTAATTACCTCTATCTTTGCCCGGTCAACTTCAAAATCGTTCTTGGAGACACAATGGCCTAACACAATGCCTTCTCTTACCATAAAGTGGCATTTCTCCTAATTCAGCACAAGATTAGTGTCTTCACACCGCTTCAAGACTCGAGTTAAGTTGGCTAAGCATTCCTCAAATGAATCACCAAACATAGTGAAGTCGTCCATGAATACTTCCATGGTGTGCTCTATCATATCCACAAAGATAGCCATCATACACCGTTGGAATGTAGCCGGTGTATTACAAAGGCCAAAAGGCATGCGCTTGAAAGCAAAGGTACCATATGGGCATGTAAATGTGGTCTTCTCTTGATCTTCCAGAGCTATTGCTATTTGGTTGTACCCCGAATAACCATCAAGAAAGCAAAAGAATTCCCTTCCAGCTAGTTTGTCCAACATTTGATCAATGAAAGGCAATAGGAAGTGGTCTTTGCGAGTAGCTGTATTGAGCTTATGGTAATCCATGCACACCCTCCATCCGGTCACGATGCGAGTGGGAATGAGTTCATTGTGGGTGTTAGCCACTATAGTCATACCGACCTTTTTAGGGACGCATTGGACAGGGCTCACCCAAGAACTATCAGAAATAGGATATACAATACCAGCATCAAGCCATTTAAGAAGCTCCTTCTTTACTACCTCTTTCATAATGGGGTTGAGTCTTCTTTGATGTTCAATTGAAGGCCTATGATTTTCTTCCAAAAAGATCTTGTGCATGCACATAGAGGGGTTAATACCTTTGATATAAGAAATTATCCACCCAATAGCCCTTTTATGAGCTTTTAAGACTTCAGCTAATTGCTCCTCTTGTTGAATAGTGAGATTCGAAGCAATAATTACTGGAAGAGTATTGTTGGAACTCATATAAGCATATTGCAAATGAGATGGCAATGCCTTCAGCTCAAGTGAAGGTGGTTCCACTAAAGAAGATTTCATCTTTGGTCTATCAGTTGAACCCAAATCAAGTAGTTCAAATAGTATCCTTCTTTTAGAATAAGAAGTAGTTGCATCTATAATAGCCTTGCATTCCACTACATCCAAACCCTCAGAATCTACATCAAAAAGAGTGGCTTCAAGTGGGTCTTCAATAATAGAGGTCTCAAATTCCTCTTGGTGACAAGACCAATCATATCAAGAAAGAAACATTCTTCATACACATGAGGAGTTTTCATCAATTGATTCATATTAAAGGTAACTTGCTCATCGACTACCCTTAAAGTCAACTCACCTTTCTCTATATCTATCAAAGTTCTAGCTGTAGCTAAAAATGGCCTTCCTAGCAACAAAGGCATTTCTCCATCCAGATCAAAGTCAAGTACAATAAAATCAGTCAGAAATATGAACTCTATCAACCTTGACTAAGATATCTTCAATAATCCCTTTAGGATAGGACAAGCTTCTATCGGCCAATTACAAATTAACCATGGTAGGTCTAGCATCACCTAGTCCCAACTTGATGAACACAGACAAAGGCATAAGTTGACACTAAAGCCAAGATCACATAATTCATTTCCTAAGAATTTACCTCCAACATGACAAGGTATAGAGAAGCTCCCAGGATCCTTCAATTTAGGTGGAAGTTATTTGATAACATCAGTGAAGCTTTTGGTGACGGCTACCATCTCAAACTCATTAAATCTTCTTTTCTTTGAGAGGACATCTTTCATGAACTTGGCATATTTAGGCATTTGATCTAAGGCTTCCACAAAGGGAATGTTGATATGCAATTGCTTGAACATCTCAATGAACTTCTTGAATTGCCCATCTTCTTGATGTTTCTTGAGCCTTTGTGGAAAAGGGGGTGGTGGGATATATCGTGGAGGAGAAGTATTGATCTTTCTCTTCTTCTCTTCCATATTTTCAGGAGTAATGGGCTTGCTTGGCACCACATCGTCTAGAGGTACTTCAGTTTTCTTTCTCTTCTTATTTTCTTCTTCTTTGACCACAATCTCTTCAACAACCTCTTCATCAATGTTAAGATCTTCCACAACATGATCCTTTGGCTTTGTTGTAGCTTTACCCATACTTGGGTCATTGGGTAAAGTCTTACCGCTTCGGAGAGTAAGAGCCTTGCATTCTTCTTTACCATCTCGCTTAGGATTGGGAATAGTATCACTTGGAAGACCATTTCTTGGTTAAGCACTCAAATGGGAAGCAATTTGGCCCATTTGTATATCAAGGTTCTTGATGGCCGTGTCATGAAGAGAAACTATGCCAACTAGGCCTTCTTGACCTTTGATAAGTTGCCTCAAAAGTTTATTTGTCTCAGAATCACCCTCTTGTGGCTTTTGTGGTTGTTCAAAACCTGGTGGATACATTGGCTTACTAGGAGAAGCATAGTGATTAATTGGATTCTCACTAGGTCTATTCCTCCAAGAGAAGTTAGGGTGATCCCTCATACCCTTGTTATAGGTATTAGAGTACGGGTTGCCATATGGATACCGTTGATTATTGTTTAAATAACTCACAGACTCCATAGTGTGATAACATTCTTCATAGGTGTGAGCTTCTCCACATATTTTGCAAGAAGGACTTGGAGATTGGATAGCATTCACTTACTTTGAAGAATTTTTCTCCATTTTCAACTTGAGTTGATCAAATCGCTTAGCAAGTGCTTCAAATTGAGCAGCAATTTCTTTAGACACATTGGAACTACTAGAAGGATTTAGTTCCTTATATGTTCTATAGCTAGAACGTGATTTTTTAGATTGTTGCAAGGAACTAGAAGCAATGTCCTCATACAACTGTGAGATATCACAAACTCTCATCTTGCCAATTCCACCATTAGAGGCATTATTGAGCATATTAGAAGTGGGCACATCCAATCCAGCCGTAAAGGCTTCGAGCAAAACATAGGTCTTCTGTTTATGGTTAGGGCAACTACGCCATAGCTCCTTGAATCTCTCCCATGCTTCATGAAAAAGTTCTTCGGGTTGTTGTTGAAAACCCAAGAGTTCAGCTCTTTAAACTGCCCATCTACCCCTTGGATGAACCTTGCCATGAATTTAGATGCCATTTCATCCCAAGTAGGGATAGAGTTAGGAGGTAGAGCGGTAAGCCAAGCTCTTGCCTTCTTGTCAAGTGATAGAGGGAAGAGTCGCAATCTGAGCGCATCCGAAGTTACTCCTTGAAACTTGAAGTTCTCACAAACTTGTACAAAGTGTGTCAAATGGTCAGTAGGGTCTTCATTCTGAGTTCCTAAAAACAGGCCAATCATTTGAAGCATTTGAAGCATAATCGGCTTCAACTCAAAATTCTGAGCTTGAATAACAGGAAACTGGATGATAAATTGATAAGTAGAGTTTTCTTGCTCCATGTATTCATCCAAGGTGTGCTCCAAGTCATCATCATTAGGATTGGCCATATTGTAATATGGATGAGGCTGAGGCGGTGGTCTTAGTTGCTCTGGTGTCGGTAAAGGTTCTGGTCCTTGGATATGTTGCACTTAAGGTAGAGTCTCTGTTCAGTTTCAAAGTCTTCAGAAAAATATTCTTCGACAATACCAACAAGAACGATCTCCAAATCAGCTTGCATATGGAGCTCAAATACCTACAAGTCAAAAATCCCAAAACGAGTATCAAACTTATCACAAATAATGACTAAAATAATACAAACAAGAAAGTGAGCTATGGCTATAACTATACTTAAAAACAAAGCAAATTAAGAAAGTAAAACAAGAAAAGAAGAGAAATGTTCAAGCGTAATCAAGCATACAATTACACTAGTTAACTTAAGAGACTTTAGTCAATAGTCCCCGGCAACGGCGCCAAAAACTTGTTCACTGTTTAAAATCCGCAAGCATACGGGTCACAAGTAATAAAGTGATGAGTAAAGATCATTCCCACAGGGACTACGACGAAAGCGAATTAACGAGTGCAATCATGTGTTCAATTAGGTTGAATGGATTCAATTGAAATCAATTAAGTTGAGCCAAAACATGTTGTTGTGTGGGAAAAAGAAGTTTCAAAAGATATTTTGATAAAAACTAAGAATTACTGAACAAAACTCTGATTCTTGTGAATTTAATCAATTATAGTAAGCGTATGATTGTTCATCCCCTTTGTATTTCATAAACTTAATTCCTTTCTTTTCCAAGAATACTTTCATGGGATATATATATATATGTCAGTCTAAGGTTTACAAGCAATTGATTAAGCTCTCTCAAGTCATAACCAAACTTATATCCTCCATTAACATGAACAATCTCTTGCTACAGTTAAGGGAGAATAATCATTTAGTAACCACCTTAATTTGACAATGCTAGGTTAATAACTATATCTCTATGTTACTAAAAAACCATCTGTTTAGTTCTTAAACTTCAAGTCTAGCATAATTCTACTAAAGTTCTACAAATAAGTTAACTTTCTCAAGCCTAACTTAGATGAACAAATCATCCACAGTGATGGTCAATCACGAATAGCAGTGAAAATAGAGTAGAACCAACATATATATGCCATTAGACACTTAAAGATAGAAGGAATCAAGTTTAATCCATACAAAGGTTCATGAACAATCCTAGAATGAAAGTTTAACTGCTCATGTTAACGAAATGAATGCAGAAATACAAAGCATAAACTGCCATACCAACACAACGAAGAAGAAAGGGAAAGAAATCAGGATAACCAATGAAAACCAGCTCAAATCTCTATAAAATCTCCAATCCCCACTTGATTTCCCTTGCTATATGGCAAACTCAAGCTTAGAGGAGTGTCACAGCCGCCTCCCTAGGTATTTTTGGATCAAATCCCCTTCTTTCAGCCTTAGGTTTCCTCTTTTATACCCACTAGATGTCAAAACACATAGCACCTTTATCGGGGGTTAGCCGCAGCCAGGGGATCTATGGGCCGCGGCCAGTGAGCTTCTGTGCTTCCATTAGCTGTGGCCAGGGGTTGTGTTGGCCATGGCCAGTAACTTACTTATCACTGTTGAGCCACAACCCAAAGATGGTTGGCCGCGGCCAGTATGTTTCTGTACTTCTTTGGGCCGCGGCCAACAACCTTGCAATGCCAATTTTTGTTCTTTCAAGCTCTGTTCTCATTTCTTCTTGCATTTCCCTGGAACTGTGGATTTCTTCAACTTCATTTCACCTTCTTTTCATTGAATTTGGCTTTCTTTGGTTCCATCTATGGCTGAATCTTTATCCTTTCAATACAAAGAACTCACAAAAAATCTTAGTTTGGTAAGCATAATAGATATTCACGTATTTCCCCCATATTTACACTCTTTCTATGCTAAGCATGTATAGAATACATTTCCTCTATTTTAACACTCTCAAATGCCCATTAGTACATGAAAATGCGGCAGAAATAAGAGGAAATGTGCAATTCTAACAAGAAATTCATGAGGTTAACATATTTCAATAGATCTTCCAAGTTCTTATTTCTTTAATTTCTTCTCTCCTTCTTCATGATTATTCTCCACAATCCTTTTGATAACTCCTTTCTTTCTTGACTAATGTCTTTAGTTTCTTTCTTCTTCCTCCTCTTGATCATTCTCATTAATTCAATCACTTTTTTGTTTTCTTGACTTCATTTTCCCATATTTGATAATTTCATTCTTTAATATCTTCTTATTCTTCCTCTTGATCATTCTCTATAATTCAACTTAATGTCTTCTTCCTTTTCTTGACTAAACTACAATATATTTCACATTAGACATAGTAGTTAGTTAAAGTATAAAATAAATACATTATATAAACTTTTTTCTCTTAATATTTGGCATCTATATTTGATATCATCAAAGCTACTGATATCTAACAAGATTTTTCAAATTTACCCTTATTAGGATTTTTGTCTCTCTCTCTCTCTCTCATCTTTATCTCATTCAAATAAAAATTAAATAGGAGTAAAATTAAAAATATGTCATTAATTATTCTTCAAGCGACTAATATAAATTTGAATTTAACCTTTTTTTCTACATGTCATCTATATATAAGTATAAAGTAGTAGGTGTCAAACACAGAAGTGTATCGTCTCATTTTCCTTTTTCTCCTTTTTTTTCTCGCCATATCTCATCTCCACCCTTAGATGAAAAAATGTATTGTTCAAATTTAAAATTTTTATAAATTTATTTGTTGGAATATGCCTGGTCCATACTTGGTGGATCAGAGCCCAAGCCCAATTCAGTTGGAACTATTATGTAATTATAGAGAAGAATGGGTTCAATTAAGTAGTTTTATCCTTATGATTTGAATTTCAAACCATAATAACTCATGTACGTAATATAAGGGTTTTTTTTTTTTCACTCGGTAGATGTAAGTTAACAACATCACTTAGAAAACTTTCAAAAATTCCTCTCCCTGGGTTCTCTTCTCCAATGGTGAATATGCGTATAAAGTGATCAGAGTCTGAATTAGTGCTCCGATCTGATGGGGTACTCAGTGAGTCAACGGATTCCAGGTAGGCCCGAAATCCTATAGTAGTATCAGAGCATTTGGTTAATTATCTGTCCCGGATTAAAAGTTCTACTGTGCATCGTAGAGTTCCCTGTGTTCACGAATAGTGAATTTTTATTTGAAAGCATGTGAATAGAAACTTTGTCAGATTATGTTGATGTTGAAGATATATGAGATATATATGATTCTGACTCAAATATATATATTTTTTGGATGTATGAGATTAGTTTCTATTCGTTAGTTCATTGTTTTTTCTTCTCTGTGTGTTTTTTCTTTTCTCGGTGTTTTTGTGGTGTAATCAATTAATTGTTGATTCATGTTTATGCCTTGGTTTTATGAGCAAGAGTGTATTTAGAAGCCTTATAATACACACCATAATTGTATGAAACGAAATAACACTCCAAGGTGTAAGAAATGAAGGAAAGAACGGGAAACGAAACTCAAAATTGAATTGGGTCATCTTAAGACAAGTGATTCGGGCTTTAAAAATAATCCCATTGCGTAGTTCTAGAAAAAACGATGAAAATGGACACCAAGAACGCACAAAAAGGACATTAGACGATGAAGTTACAGAGGAGAGAAGGTACTAGGTCGACGGACCCAACTCGAGCCTAAAACCGGGTCCGGGTCGACTCAGCTGGAGGTTGAAGATAAAGTCCAGACCATCGAAACGACGTTGTTTTGTGACACAAAAAAAAATGGATCGAGGTAGCTTGGTCGGGCCTAACCCGATCCAAAACAAAAAATAAGAAAAAATAGATTGGGCCGAAGTTGGCCCAACCAAAACCAAAAAAAAACAAACAAAATTGAAGGTGGTGGACTTGGGCCTGGGTCGGGTAATAGGTTTACCCGATCTGCAAAAAAAAGTTGAAAATTGCCATGTGGCGCGTGTGGGACCGTTGGATTGCCTAATGCCACGTGGCAAACTCCATCAGTAAGCTCTCGACGTGTGGAATCGGAATCTTTGGCGTGTGTCATGTTTTGAAATGTATGTGGCGACGCGTCCATAGCACGCGCCGATAGTGAGAGTGGGATTCGTTAGTTTTTTCAATTTTTCCAGAATTTCCTCTTCCTCCTCCTTCTAGGGGCGCGTAAAGGTGCATTTGAACTCTGATTAAGATGCGGTTTGTTTCTAAAAATCCCTAAATTCAAGATCTTCATGTTTATAAGAGCTATAACCGAAAAGAAATTCGGAAGATAAACTTAAAAATAAACCTGAATCTCATAAATCTTAAGGAGGTGAATGTCAAGATTCATATATGAGGAAATCTCACAGAGGAAAAAGTGAGGATTTGATACAAAAAGAGATAGTATCAAATCATAGTGAAAGGGAATCTCAAAATTGAGAAGCTTCCTAATGCCAAATTCAGGCAAGTGATGCACCTCAGAAGGTAAAGCCTATTTCATGAGTGAAAATGAGCCTTGAGCCTAGTCCAACCACCAACATTACAAATCATAAAAGACTTGAGAGCAAATATGTGATGTTTATAGGATGAAACAATTCAGATTGCATAAGACATTTGAAACATCTTCTCAATGTGATAGAAAAACTTTAGAAGATGATTAAAACAACATGGGATATAAAATTCTTCCAGCCTTAGAAAATAGTGGTTATTGTGAACCTTGTCAAATTGGGTTTTAGAAATAAATAAAATTATCCCCTTGAAGATTTGTTTAGTTGAATATTAAGAGTGAAGACATGAGATTAATATGAAACCAAAGAAAACTATTGAATTGTCCCAAATTCCCTGATAATAAGACATTATCAACATAATAATGCTCTAAGGGATATGAAGAAGTACATGTCCAACACTCTTTTATGAGTGGCAGCTCTTGGAAATGAATCTTCTAAGAGAATCATATGCTCCATCTAAGTGGGAGCTAGTTTCATATGCTTTATCTAAGTAGGAGCTTTCAGAAATTGAGCCTTCTAAAAGTCATAATTGAGCATCTTTTGTGAAGTACTTATATGAAATTCTTGATAGGTAATAGTAGCATTGCTGGAATCTGTGCGATGGGAGGTACAAACGTATTCTCCTGATCATAGACCCAATGGTGTTATTACCTTTCTAGTCAAGAATAATACAAGTACATGACATTGTATACTTCAATATGCTATACAAAGACATTCTTGGTTCAAATCAATTGTGAATGACCCTATGAGTAGGATGATTTAAGAAACAAATGAAGGCTACCAAGAACAATAATGTTAATTAGTAAGCTAATGGGGACAATTGTAATATTTGGTATTGAAAGGTCTCATATAAATAAAAGATGTTGTAAAGCCATTGACTTGGGTTATAAGCTGAGAGTTTGCTCGGCAAATAAGAGATTATGAGACCTAAGTAATCCAATTCACGTGGTTGTTAATAAATGCATGTGCAAATGTGAAAGAAATCAAACAGCAATGCCATGTGAATTACATTCAAAGAAAATCTCTTGAGGTACTTAAACCACTTCTTAAGAGATGATATCTACATGAGATAACCAGCTTAACAAGGAAACTGAGAGAAGCTAAACATGTATTTTTTAACGAACACATTTAGTTTGTTCATCAAGATGCTCCTTTCTAAGTGGGAGCTCATGAAAGTTAGTATGACCCATAGTAAAAACATTATTACTTTTAATGATATAATGAAGTTCTTAGGGCTTGGAAATGAATGCCTAGAGGTTTGTGAATCCTCTGGACAAACTTACCTCATAGGGGAGGCCAAGTCCTCCACACTCTACACCTAACATTAGGGAGGGGTAAGAGATCCCAGAAAAGAGATAGAAGGACAACCCTAAGTTCAAAGAAGGGTAAGAATTTCTCTCAGCAGAAGACAACCTAAGTGAGGTTAAATACTTTTCCTACTAAAGAAACGTCCATTTTGTAAAAAATTGTTCCAAGTAAGGGGAATGCAAAAAGGACATAAGCTCCATAAATCATGATTATAGGGATTGAAATTCTTTATAGAATGTTCTCTATTGTCGAATCTAAGCCAGAAACTTAGTGTTGGTGGCAACATGAGGATTGAAGTGAAAGATATAGGCACCTATAAGTCCACTTTATGTAGTGGAACGACATTAATTCTTTGTGATGTGCTTCATGCACTAGTTCAAATTAGATTAAGTTGTTGTCTCATGCCATCAAGATTAAGGGTTCAAAGGATTTAAACTTTCATGATTTTGTGACACGTATATAGTTCTGATTTAGTTTTTCTTTCATGAGATTTCTTTAATTTGAGCATTGTTGGTGAATCTCTATGCTTAGTTGCTTTACCACCTTTTGTATTTCAAGTACTGACTTGATTATGTGTCATGCTGGACAAGGACATGGGAATTACTATCAAAATTAGCATAATGAGGATTGCTAAGTTTAGTTTCCAATGTGCAGATGTCCTTATGATAGTCTAGCAAGTAAAGTAACATGAAAAGATTTATAGTAAAGGGGAAATGACCGTATTTCCATTGCAATTATTCCACTATGATAAATTTGGTACTCAGTATGAGGGCAAGGCACAGAGCTAAACATTTATCACTCTTGTTTAGGATTATTCACAATATGATCATACATGTTTAATTCTGTGTAAGTCTAAAGTTTAAGTATTTTGGACTATTGATAAGTTGTGAAGTCAATTGAATAAATTAAATAATCTTTTTTTAAATCCTATGCTTGAACTAATCAAGGTTGTGAATGATCAAATGAGCTCTGTGACAAAAGAAAGATAGTTGATAGCTAACTATCCGATGCACTCCACCACCATATGGAGTTTACTGAAAAGTGTAATAAAACATTATGAGACATGGTTATGATGGTTCAAGCTAGCCTACCAAATGTGAGTGGGAGAGTATTAAGGTTCACTTTTGGTGGCTTAGTACACATATTTGTTTTCATCAAGTGTGTGTGGTATTGAACTTAACCATGTGCCTTCTGAAGTGGTCACTTCTACACTCTATGAATTATGGTCAAGTGCGAATCAGATTTGATTTTTCGCAAACGATAAGAGTGCAAACCATAAGGGTCAGTTGCACATTCCCATTGTGATTGAAATTGGGAGATCATTAGAGTGACATATTCATTTTTTCATAAGTGAAAAGATAGAATTGTGAGTGAAAAGAACTGAAAGCTACAACATTTATTATGCATCAATTTCCAAATAAGGGTGAAAATGATGACTATGTGTCTCTTTATGAGACACATAGACAAGACAGTATAGAACCAGCCAGCGATTCTCAATCATCCTTGTGAGTGGGAGCTTAGAAGGGTCAATAAAGAGACCTAAACAAGAGAAGCAAGAAGCTCTAATAAGGGGTAATTGAGAAAGGAATTCATGGTTGCTCTAGAAGATAGAGTCATGTTCTATACAAGATTCCTATAAAGGCAAAATAGAAGAAAGCAATGGAAGTGATGATTCATTGAAAAAGAGTTATGGTTAAGAATTAGCAAATACTCATTTGATTGTAAAGGGGTGAGCATAACATGAAGGCTTTCATCTTACCTGTTATGCATTTTAATCAAACTTATTCTGGCAACAGTTTACTGTTTAAAGTTAGATATACATCAAGAACATGTGAGACCTACACCTTTAAGTGGTGATATGGATGATGAAATATATTTGCAATGACAATTAGTTTTCACTAAAAGTGGTATTTAAGGTTTCATAGAGGGATAACCTCATTTGTTTTTGCAGAAATCCTTTTATGGATTGAAGCAATAATTTAGATAGTGATGTATAAGGTTTTGAAAGAGCGATAACCTAATGTATTTTTCAAATGGTTGAAGAGAACCATTATTAAGTAATGTTTTGATATTATACTTTTAAATGGATGATATACTATTGGTGAGAAATAGTTTGAACGTATTAGTATATGTTAAAGAATGGTACCTATCAATTTTGAAAAGAAGCATATGGGTGAAGCAATACATATTCTTGGATTTGAGATCCAGTGAGATAGCTTAAGGAGAACCTTCTCTGTAATAAGAGAATTATATTAGGATATCCTTGAGCAATTTCTATATGAGTTAATGCAAACCCGTAGATACCCTAGTGGCTTCAGTAATGATTTTTGTCCCTGAACTAATCAACATAGAAAATGGAACAAGGTTTCCACACAAACGATGTTGGTAGTCTTATGTACGCAGTGGTGTGTACAAGACCATATATATATTTTATGATAAGACTTGTATATGGGTACTAGTCTAACCATTGTGAGAGACATGGAATGTCTTCACAAAAGGTCTTGAGATACTTTTTAGGGCATATAATGATCATGCGCATATTAATCTACTATGTCAGTACATGTGGCTATATGGCTGATGATGTTTGGGAAAACATCTATGATTTGAAAGTGAGAATTTAAATCTAATGTTAATGTATTGTGGAAATACTACAGCCATTGCCTAAGTAAAAGACCCTAAGTATCATATCAAGATTGAACACGAAGATGTGATTCTTGTTAGAAATACTATAGCACATAAAGTTGTTGTTAAACAACACATTCCTATGAAAAGTCCCCTAACTAAGCCTGTGGCCAATGAAACACATGAAGAGCATAATGAGTCCTTTGGCATGCATAGGAAGTGAAGTATAGATACTTCATTAAGGTTTTATATGTGTATGCGAAAGTATACAATGTCTATTATGTCGTACAGGTTGATGAGGTTGGTTTTCTCACACAAGTGAACACCTTTGAAACTCTAAGGAGTGTGCAAAGATGAGACATATGTGTTCACCAGTAAAGAAGTGAGAGAACTGATATGGTAGAGAAGAAACACAACATTAAATGTCAACTCCACTTAGTAGTGCATTTAGTCGGGATGAGATCCGAAATTATAAATATGGATCAATTTATGGATGCCCACATCCATGATACCTATAGCTAGACAACAAATTCTTCAAATTGACATCATATGAGTAAAGCTAAAGAATTTTGGTTTAAGTACTGTGGGTGTCTAAACTTAAGTCTGTACGGTGTTAATGGTAAGATTAAAACGACATACGCTCTTATAGTATAAGAGTAGCACCGTAGTATGTGATTCATATCGCATGTGCTAGAGAACCGCAAACGGGAAGCAAGTGAAAAGATCCCTACTTTATTGTTGTATGAGCCTCGAAAAGGTTAAGCCTTTCATGATGTCCTTTGACTTTGACAATATAATGGAGATATGTTTCGACGTATGCTACTTTAGCATTTTTCCTATGATCATGATCAATATGATCTAAAGGCATTATGTTAAGAAAGAAGTTGATTCATATTGAAATGATATATGGGCGAAAGAAAGATTACTTGGAATATACACACTTATGCTTGTGTCTGAGATCGGTCCCTTATTTGTTACTTGGGTAATTTCATAAGTGTGGATACTATGCATATGAGAAAGGCCATCTGAATTTTATCTTGACTCAAGAGGGATTATATTGGCCATGAAGAAAGTGTATATGGGTTAAAATCTAGGACTTCGGAGGCATTATATTAAGATGATCAAGCTGTACTACAAGGTTGTTTTGTGTTGGTCTTTGTGAAAGGGATTCCTAATACAAGACACCCAAATGGAGACTTCATTCCCACGCGGTTACGACAGAGCACCTAGTATGACAAAAGGATGGAAGAGAAAGAGATATGACCCATAACATTTGATCCACTAAGTGTGAGTAGGAGATGTTGGAATATGCCTGATCCACCCTTGGTGGATCAGGGCCCAAGCCCAATTCAATTGGGACTATTATGTAATTATAGAGAAATATGGGTTCAATTAAGGAGTTTTATCCTTATGATTTGAATTTCAAATCATAATAACTCCCGTATGTAATATAAGGGGTTATTCTCACTCAGTGGATGTAAGTTAACAATGTCACTTAGAAAACTTCTGAAAATTCCTCTCTCCTTGGGTTCTCTTCTCCAATGGTGAATTTGCCGTATGACGTAATCAGAGTCCAAATCAGTGATCCGATCTCGTGTGGGTACTCAGTGAGTC
The DNA here is from genome assembly GCA_963855925.1 of Inga laurina. NCBI lineage: Eukaryota > Viridiplantae > Streptophyta > Magnoliopsida > Fabales > Fabaceae > Inga > Inga laurina. The sequence continues at coordinate 73,720,242 of OY979703.1, forward strand.
AACGGATTCCAAGCACGTTCAAAATCCTACATTATTATTATCATATTTTACAAATTAATATGTTTTTTTATTGTAGTTATAAATTGTGTAAATCAAATTTTAACAATTTAAATTTATTTATTTATAATTATAATAATACTTTTATAAAATATTAATATGAATCATCTATTTCTTAAATTTAAGGGTGGATCGATATGGGATTTTGAGCAGAAATTTAGAGAAACCAACTCGGTCAAATACATCAAATATGCTTTTAATTGCATACATCCAATTGATAATTATCATGTGAGTGACGTGAACATTTTTGTCCAGAAAAAGTGCAATTGTGGTTATGGGGAAAATTTGCCCTTAAAGTTTTCCACCATGTGCCATTGATGGTATTTTTAATTTTTTAATTGGCTCATATTCTCCTTAAGTCTTAATTTAAAAATCCTATTGTAATGTAATTTAACCAATGTTGGCAGTTAATTGAATAATTCTAACCAAGATTAAAAGGTAATTTTGCCTTGGATAGAATAGAAGTGACGCATACGCTAGTCATCCATTTGCCGACTTGTAGTGGAGCCTCTACCAATAAAGACATGTGTTATTAGTGAAACCTTTTTGATGGATGAGTCATAAGGGATGCCATAAAGAAATTTTCATCGAATAGCATGTAGAACCCTTAACGGACAATTTTAATACATGACTTAGTATTTGTAAGTGGCAAAGTAACCTTAATGTCACTATCACTGAAATTCAGCCCCAGTCACTTTGATTTGTTCAACTAAATGAAAAATTGCCCTTTAATCTTGGTCAAACTTGTTCAACTAACTGCTATCACTACAAAAAAATATGCTATTATCGACGAAATTACCCACGGAATTATTTCCATCGGTAATTTCCAACGGTTTACCGACGGATTTTCCGTCTGAAAAATTACCTACGGAAAAAAATTCCGTCTTTAATTACCGACGAATTAAAGACGGAAAAAATTTCGTCAATAAATACTGACGGATTACCCATGGAATTTTCTCCATCAGTATTTACCCAAGCCTTACCCACGGAATTTAATGAGAAATTACCGACGGAATTCCGTGGGTATTCAATCTCTAATTACCGATGGATTAAAGACGGAAAAAATTTTGTCAGTAAATACTGACGGATTACCCATGGAATTTTTTCCGTGGGTAATTTAAGGAGAAATTACCGACTGAATTCCGTGGGTAATCCGTTAGTAAAACTAATATTTTTTTTATTATCTTTTAATAATTTATATAAAATAATAAAAATAAAAATAATCTACAAAAAATAAAAATTTAAATATCATAAAATTAATATTTAATATAATATATTAAATATATATGATATTAATAATAAATATTTTAAATGAAATAAAAAAATAAAAAATTTTAAAATTTATATCATAAAAACAAAATATATAATTATATATAAATATATATTAAATATTATAGATATTTATATTAATATTAAATATTTAAATGAAATAAGAAATTAAAGAATGTTAAATTTATATTATAAAAAACGAAATATATAATTATATCTAAATATATATGTAATATTATATATATTTATATTAATATTAAATTTTTAAACGAAATTGGAAATTAAAAATTTTTATATTTTATATTATAAAAAAATGAAATATATAATTATATATATATATATATATATATATATATATATATATATATTTATCATAAAGTTATATTTGTTTTTTAATTAGTACATTATTTATGTTATTACATGAATAAATGACGCAAGGTTAAAGCAGCTTAATTGGCAAAGGCATCAGAACACATACCAAAGGTCCAAGGTTTGAATCCCACCTTTGTCACAAAATGCAACAATAATCTCACAAAGACAAGTGGCCCTTGCTCGGGGGTGGGTGGTGGCGGGGCTTTCGGTTATATCTATGTGGCCTCTTTTCAGGTTGTCACGTAGTTTTTTTAACATAATATTAAATTACCGACGGATTACCTACAGAAAAATTCCGTGGGCGATTACCGACGGAAAATTTTCAGTGGGTAAATTCTATCGGTAATTACCCACAGAATTTTTTTCGTGGGTAATTTGTCGGTAATTACCAACGGAATTTTTTCCGTGGGTAATCCATCGGTAATTTCCGACGGAATTTTTATTCCGTCGATAAATCAATTTGTCACGGATTTTTTAGAGACGGAAAAAATTCTGTCAGTAATCTTTCGGTAATTCCGTTTCCATCCTAATTCATTGGTAATTTGATTTTAGAGACGAAATTCTGTGAGTAATTTCCGTAGGTAATATGCTATTTTTTTGTAATGTATTGTTGGTCAAATATTACTATAGGAGAATATTACATCATTTTTTTAAAACTTTAAATGGAACATTGAGGGATTTTCAATTGGGAAAATCCTATTAAAAGCTTTTTAAAACATCCAAATCCTAAATTAGGCTTTTAAATTTAACAAATTCTAAATTAGGTTCATCAGCTCAATTCATAATTTTAAGATTGAGTAATTTTACATATATGCCCTCTTCTCCTTCTCTCTCCATTTTGTATCTTCTGTCTCATCCTTCTCCATCGGTCTCCTCTCCTCTCCTTCCAGTTCCACTTAGATTTCTGATTCACATCTCCCAAGGATTATCGATTTTGGAACAACATCTGTTGAAAGTTTTCTCCAGTCTGATTCGAAACAACTGCCTAATAGCTTGGAGCAAATTCCAAAATAACTCGGTTCTTTTGAGTTTTCATATTCTTTGCTCACGTTACACAAGCCTGAACTCTTGGGAGTTTTATCAATCTATGAATAACACTGATCATAATTAAACCAACAATAGTTCAATTCTTGTAGATTTGGTTGTGGATAAACTATTTTTCCTATCTGGGAGAGACTCTGTTTCTGTAATTGTTGGAAGCTCTGCTCAAAATTTGGTCCATGGATTTTATTCAAATGGAGAATTAAATTCAAATTCAAGAAATACCATTAGTATCAAACCCTGGCTCCTCCAATTTGGAATATGAACTTATGTCATAGGTGGATGCAGGTTACAGTGAAAAGTGCAGGCACCTAATTGGGAATTGCGTCCAACTATTTGTAAGCATTGTTTCTTTCTTTGTGCTTGCCCTTAATGGGTGGTTCTTGGGCATTGACTCCCGCTTAAGTGTTACTCCCTCTAATCCTAATTATAAGATAAAGTTGACTTTTTTGAAGAAATTAAGGAAGCCAATTAAATTACTTTAGAGTATTTATATTTTTAATATCCTTATATTATATATTAGTTTATTAGTCAAATTAATTAGTTTGGAGAAAAAATTAAAAATATAAATACTCTAAAGTAATTTAATTGGCTTCCTTAATTTCTCCAAAAAAATCAACTTTGTCTTATAATTAGGATTGGGGGGAGTATATAAGAATTCTTTCATTCATCAAGTGAATTTGAATGGAAATTTGGGCTCTACTGATGCTGGGAAAATGCAGCAACAAAGATGATTTCCTTGAATATCAAAGAATTGTTTTTAATTCCATTTCAGTGAAAGAATTTGCAATGAATTTAGACATTTAGAGTAATATGCAAGTGTATCGACACTTTTTCCTGGCAGATATTCAAAAGACTAGCGTCTAGAGTGTTTTCTTTTTCTAATAATTCTAGGGCATTGAGGTAAATTGATAAAATGTCTAAATCCTAATTTGGGTCATATGTCCTAATTAATGATTTCTTAAATTTAACAACCCAAATTAAAATTTGAGGATTTCAAAAGACTTTTGAAGGGATTTTCCCTTTACAATTGCCCCTTCAACCCATGGAAAAAACATACTACATAATTGAAAATTAATAATTTAGATATCTACTACAATTGAAACTAATAACTAATTAGAATGGATATATATATATATATATAGAGCTTAACCGCGAATACGATTTGTTATGAATTTATATAATAAATATTATATTCTTTTTAATGAAAAATATTACTCCATATAGTCCATACTATAAGAGCCAACTTTATCTTCCAAATTTATAATTTTTTTCACAAAGTATCAATTGCATATATTAAGGGATTTTTATCGGAAGGTACGTAGTTATGATAAAAGATTGTATTTTGGAAAAATCAACCTATATTTATTTTAAATAACTAGCTCTTATATTAAAAACACGTAGTTTTTTAATACTCTATGGTAAAGTAACAACTAATTAAAAACATTACCCTTGAATTTGGCGGCAACAATAGCATTGAATTTGAAGTATTTTAATTTACTAAAGCTGAGGGCAAGATCATTGAATTTGCTTAACCATTATCGTCCAAATGTTAATTAGATGCTTAAAGCCTTCCCTGCCCCAGCCGTCCAGTCGTCCACAAAGCCTTCTTTTATAGCAACTAGTCTTTTCTCGTCTTCTTGTCTCCTTTCTTTTTTTTTTTTTTACCCCTTTTCTTTTGCGCCAAGTTTAACCTTTTTTTGAAAGTAATCCTATATGACCATGTACTAATATCACGTAGAATCCAATCTACACTTCTCTTGTACCTTCTTGGCTTAATAGATTCTTCTTCTCTTTTGCAATCTACAGACTTTTTTAATTCACCTTTTTCTCTCAAGGATCATGATATTCATTTTACCGTTGCAAGATTGAATTTTTAATTCTAAAGTACTGTAAGGTGAAGAACCCAAAGGGATTCACTAATCAAGCTTTTGATCCGTTAATTATGGCAGAGACAACAAGCAACGTCTCTCTGTAACCCACTCTTCAATCTTTCTTCCACACTCTGCTTGACCCTATTTCTCCGACTCCGACCACTCTCCTCTTCCCCTGAGCCTCATTGCACTGGATCACCGCCCCAATGGAGAGAGGACCCAGATATGAAGCTTACGCTCAATTGAGAGAATCGAAACTTCGACTCAATATCATTACTCAGCATCAACAAGAGCTTGATTGTCCAGAACCTGACCCAAAAGTAGTGACGCCTCCGACGATGAAAGAGGCCAGGTTTCGGCCGAGTTCGGAGAGAGAAAGGAATAGTGCAAGCGGTGCAGTTGGTGGACGTAGAGGGTACTCTGTTCTTGCTCAGTCCGTGCCGAATTTCTCACCGGTGTCCTTGCGGAAGGAGAATTGGAAGCCTGCGAGTATGCCGCCGGAAGCCAAGAGTTTCTCGAGAGCTTTCACTCTGATTGGAAGCAAGACGGCGAATAATGCAGGTGAGAAGAGGGGTGGCGGCGGCTTTCTGATGGCGAGGAAGAGCTATGCCGCCGTGGATGAACTCAGGAATTTGTCATCGGCGGTGGGTAATGCCGTTACCGCTGAAAGCAGAGGAGGAGGAAGAAAAACTGTTCTGGGATGCAGAAAGTTGGGATTCTGAGAAATGAAAGGATTGTGAATATCGTCGAACCTCTTTTATTTTTGCATTGTTCTTTTATTCCTTCAAATTTTTTTTGCCAGGACTTTACAGTATTCTTCAGTTTGATCAGGGAAATACTTTCTTTGAAATTTACTGACGTTAGAGAGGATGAGGGGAAGGAGATTCTTGGATCATAAAAATTGAAATAAAAATTTGTTAAGAGGATGATGAGGGGAAATTGTAATAAAATTTGGTTCCAACTTAGAAATAAAAATTGATGTTAAGTTGGGCCTAAACATTGGCCCAGTCCGAATACAATGTACAGCCCATTGCATCAAGGTTTGATAATTTTGACATGAGATTACATATAGGATCGCATATAGACTACACTACAAGATCACCGATAAGATTTGGTACTTCTCTGATCTTTTGTCTAAGATCCAAATTTTTAAATTGATTCAATCCGCTTCATAAGATACAGTTTGAGATTACCTAAACGATAAATGATAACTGAAATCATTCATGTTGTGAACGATTTCAGTGTTTTATTTTTTTAAAAAAAATAACATCAGGTCGGTAAAATAGATCTAAGTGAGAATGATCATCGTACAATTTGAAACTCGTTCATCCTATTAACAACTTATAGTACATTAATCAATTAAACCATTTCAAAATCAGAAAGGGGCAGTCAGGGGTGTTTAGAAGTTGTGCCTAGAAGTTGTTATGATCATCAAGAGGAATATAATCATCAATGCTATCGGAATTGGTCATTTCCTCCTCCAGCTAGCTAAATGGAAGAGATAGCAACTACAACTGTCTGGTTTGAGACAATCAATTCTCTTCCTAACATCCGAACATGTATATAATGTTTTTAATTTACCTCTAAGATTGCACCTGATATATTGACACACACACACACACACACACACCCCACACACACCACCTTTTGTCAATTTGTAATTAAACAAAGCATCACACCCTTAGTCTTGCCAAGCACCACTACAAGACGATATAGGCGAGATACTTAAAAATTTGGAGAAGTCTATGAAAAGTTTCGGTTTAAAAATTTAATTGGTTACAAAGACTTGAATTCGAGTATTGATACGTTTTGTGTATAAATATATATCAAGTTTGTTTATCTGGCAAAATTTTGGCTAGAAGACATAAAAACTTCCTTAAATTTTAGGTCACTTGCGTATAACCTCACTGACCTCTAAAAGTTTAAATTAAGGATCATAATATTTTATATTTTGACTCTCAATTCCCCTACCATTAAAATTAGCATTAAAGTTAATGGCTTTTATCATGTTAAAATTTTTATTTTTATTTTATTATACATCATGTCATTTAAAAAATAATACTTGACATGTGACATATAATTTTAAGTAACTTTTAAGTACTTAAAATATAATACACAAGCAATTAAAATACTTAAAAAGAAAATAATTATTTGATCATGTATTTTTTAAAATAAAAATTATAAAATGCTTAAAATTATATGCCAGATGCTAAATATTTTTTTAAATAATATGGTTTATAATAAAAAAATATAAAAATTATGATATGGAAAAAAATGTTAACTTTAAATGTAATTGTAAATATAGGGAAGTGGACAGTCAGAATATGAAATATGAAGATCTTTAATTTAAACTTTTAAAAGTCATGGAGGTGATGTGAAACTGACTCAAAACTAAACAGATTTGTATATTTTAGCCTAAAATTTTCAAAAAAAAAAAAAACGAAATCTCCCTTAAAAATTTGGTACTCCTTTTCTTCGTAGTTTAGTACTTAATTGTGTTATAAAAAATGAACTATAATTTATAGTATCAGCATGTTTTAAAAAAATATAGTTTATACATAAATATTAAGATTATGAAATCATAGAAAGTTGAACCTTCGCATTATAGTAAATTTTTTTCGCAAATAAAAAAATTAATAGAGTAATTACATTATGTGTGTGTGGGCGTGTGGGGGTGTGACATATGGGCCTTCTTTGAAAAAAACATAACAAGGGTCACGACTAAAACCCTGCAAACTAATCAATTATATAAAAGAACATAATTGTGGGTGGGAGATGTTGGATCTAGGGTCCAAGTCTACCCTTGATGAGCCAAACCATTTGATTGGGAAACAAGTAACCTTATTAAATAAGAAACAAACAAGCATAAATTATGGATTCGTTAATTGAGAAACAAGTAATTGTATATTAGGAAACTAGTCAAGAATTAATTTCCTGATTGTTACTTAGAGGGCACGTAGAAGTGCATATAACTTTCTAATTAATGATCTCCTTAGGCCTCTATAAATAGAATGTGTCTCAGTTGAACCTCACCCCTGTCATTCAGTTATCTAGTAATCTTTCTTCTCTTCTACCATCTTTCTTGATTTGGTGATTTACTGTACCAATCCTATTTAGGCTCTAGTAATTTAATTATTGTGTGAGCATTATTAAGTTCTAGTTATGGAGTATTGGAGCTTTGATCCGGATCAGAATGTGGATTTTCCCCAGTATGTAAGTCTCTTCTCTCCCCTAATTTTTCCTTCAAACAATGAGTACATACAAGGTACCACCTGGACATACACAAGTCTTCGATTGGTCACTTAATTATGCTCATACACTTCATTGTCAGCATTTCAAGTGGCTACGATTTTCATTGATAAATGTATAGCTTTTAAATTCAATCTGTGTTGTGCGATATTTTATTTATTATAATATATTTATTAGTTATTATAATTAAGTGAATAATTAAAATATTCTAAGTGTAGCCTATAAGTCAAGTCCAAACCCAACTTCAGGATTAGGGTAACTTATTGACTGGTTATTAATGTGATATTTCTGATGGTGGAATAACATACTTGAGTTTATGGCTGACTAATATACGAGCATTAGAAAAACTAGACTACTCTTTGAGGTTCTCTGACTAGCAATTACTATTAACCTAGTTGCTATCACTGTGCCTTGCGGTTAGTTTCTGACATTATTTTTGTTTTGCAGTACTCCTTTACTAAGTTCGTGAATTCTCTCCAAGGTCAAAGTTTAGCAATGGTGAGGGGTAACCCTTAAAGTCTTCCGTGGTTATGATAGGATAATTTATGCACTATTTGATTAGAAATTTCTTGTGTAGCATGAATTACTCCTACATGTATAAGTTATTTTCAATTAAAAAACATATATATATATACGCATCTTGTGTTTCAAAAAAAAAAAAACATTATATAGAGAAGGGAAAACTGATTTTCCTATCTTTATAGTTTTACTGAGTTTTGAATTTGGTCCTTGCATTGTTTCCTTTTAATTATGCCATTTAAGTTTTCACCGTTAGATCAATATTAAATAAGAGCTAACGATGTTAAGAAATATGTTAATGAGCTATGACATATTTTTACATGGTTATAGTGTTTAATGTTGAATCAAAGGAAGTCAGTATGGATAAAGGAAACAAATTAATTAATATGATTATTTTGTCACTTGTTTAGGTCATTTAGGATGCTGAATATGTAAAAGAATTAATGTGCAAATTCATCCCAGAAGTACTTACAAAGAAGCAATGTTGCCCTAAAAGTTTTTTTTTTTTTGTCTTAATGTCATCCTAAAAGTTTCAAAATGTAACAATGTTGCCCCTAAATTAACAACTCAAATAGTCAAACGTTAGCTACCTCACTTTTTTTTTTCTCCAAATCAGATTTACAAGTCAGGTTTAGAAATAGGAAAAAATAAAAAATATATATATCCCTCATCTCATCTTCTTCCCAAAATCACAAGCTTCCGGAAACCCATAAACATGTAGATCATTTGGTGTTTTGATTTTTGCAAAAGTCCGTCACAATTAGAATATATTGAGGTTGGGAAACCAACTTGGGGAATGATAAATTGATAAAGTTGTGTGTGTGTGTGTGTGTGTGTGTGATTTTGCATTTAAAGACTATGTTGTTAATTAGCAACGGATTAATGACTGAACTATATCGTTGGTTATCAACGGAATTTGAATTCCTTCATCAAAGCAATTAGTCACTAAAAAAAAATATTAGCATCCGATCGATAATAAGCTATTTTCTTTTGTAGTGATTGAACATCATTAATTCACCCAAAACTAGGTATTTTTTAGGAGATTATATATGTTATGTAATAAATAATTTACATATTGTCATACTATTTATGACATAGATTTTCCCCCGTTTTTAAGCCAAAGTAATTAAAATATCCCCTCCATTCCGCTCCAAACAAACATAAAAGGGCATGCATTTAAAATTATGCATGAACTTTGAGTCTGTGTAGTATGAGGGTAGTGGAGAGTAGGAGAGGGGAAGGGAAATTTTAATGAGTTTGATGTAATATTTTTTTTTGGAAAACTAATATTGAAAATATAAGAAGAATTTAAAGTTATTCCACTTTCAAAAAATATAAATGGTTTTTCAAAATTTATTAAAACTTCATATTTTTGCAATTAAAAGATTCTGTGCACGCATTACATTTTAAATTTTCGATTATCGTTATACTTGAAGTTTACACTATGAGTTACGTTTAAGATTTCTTGATCTTTTTTCTCACACTTGTTATCACTTTGTAGACCTTGGATGAAAAGAGTTAAAAAGAAAAAGAGAAGGTCGAGTTAAAAGTGAATAAAATATTTTTTTTTAGTGTATAAATATAATAGTGAATTAATTCTCATTTTTAAGATGACAGCGTCTTGCTCTCAGAGTGTGTTTGGATTAACTTTTGGAGAATAGATTATGAGGATAATAGATTCTGGAGAAAATGTGGAGAATAGCTTCTGAAAAATAGATTTTGAGTAGAATAGTTTCTGGAGAATAGATTATGAGTAGAATAATGATTTGGGAAAATTGTGAAAAGATCCCTCATTAACTTTTGTGATAATTATATGTAAAGAAAAACCCCTAACGATATTAAAAATGATGCATCTTAATCCATTAGTTAACATTAAATTTCATAATTAATACCAAAAATGAAAAAAATTTGTCTATATGTAATGTTAATTAATTTAACTAGTTTTTCTAATATAATCAAATTAGATAAATAGGTCTTATAAGATAAAAGGGAGTATTAAAATTTTATAATTCTTTAAAACAAACGGGATTAAAGAAAAATTGGTGAAATTCAAAACAAAAAAAAAACAAGAAGAAGAATAGAGAGAGAGTGGTGTGGGGCCCACATTAATAAAAAAAGACCAATTAGAGTGAGATGGTGGGGGTCCACATATGGAAAAAAGCAAAAAAAAAAAAAAATAGATTTTCATGGTTTTGAGATCTAAACCATGGTTTGAGCTCAAAACCTTGGTTTGGCAAAATTTGGGATGCTTGGATGACTTTTGTAAAACCATGGTTTGAGATCAAAATCATAGTTTAACAAAAAATTAGGTGTTTGGATGATTTTTCTTAAAATCAAGGTTTTTTCCCAAAATAGCTTTTTTTTTTTTAATTGAATCCAAACACACACTTAGTATTATCCGTTTGATAAGATGTTTTATGTTCCCCTCTCCATCCGATGTGAAACATTACACCCCACTCCTTACATTTGTTTCCCCGACTTGGAACCCCTCCTCTTCCTCTTTTTTTAGTCATTAGATCAAGATTTAAATGATCTAGATTTGACCTTTTACAAAATTATTGTTAAAATGTTAAACTATAAAAGAAAAATAATTAATTAAATACAAATTACTAAATTTTGATATGAATAATTTAATACTTCAATAAAGAAAATGAAAATAACATTTTGTATAAAACTAAATTTAAATCATTCAAATGTTGATCTAATGGCTAGAAAAGAAAAAGAAGTGAAGAGGATGGGAAGGGAAGAGGAGGGATTCCAAGCTATCATTCGCCTAGCTGATTGAAGATATCACACTCTATTCCTTACATTCGTTCCCCTCCCCAGCCGATGTGGAACATCACATCCTACACCTTGCGGGACCATCCTCCCTGAGGCATCGACCCAAGCTTGGCTATGATATTATCTGTAAAATTCCAGTACCTTGCTCTTGATATTGTTCACTTTGAAGCCCCATTACCCCCTCACAGGTTTAAAAAGCATTGAGAGGGGAAAGTATTCAAACTCTTATAAAATGTCTTTTATTCTCCTCTCAACGGGTGCAACACACCACCCTTTTAGTCCTCAAAATTATTATCATTTTTGTCATTCACATCACAGTCAATATTATATATCTCATATAACTCTATTAGTGAAAATTTCTCGTCCCTTTAAGTTAGTGCCAGATTAGGACACAAATAATAGATTTAAAAGCTAATATATGATTATTACAACTACTAAATCTTTGAATGTTCTTGAAATTTCATCTCAATAGCTGGACGCCTTCACTTGAATATACCCAGTATATGACAACCAAACAATATATGTAATACATAATTAGTTAACTTTCATAGCAATGACATAAAAATACAAATATCTCTTTTATTTAAACTATATACTAGATTATTAACATCGATTGTAATTGTCTTAGTTTAATTATGTGAATTTTAAGTAAGACAAAAAGCCTTTTCTATACCTTATAATTAACTAATGATATGAGTATCTGTCATGTAATTTTAAACTTTGTAATTTTTAATTTAGAAAATGGATTATAAATCTATAAATTATTAATTTGGATACTTTCATTTAATGCTAAGAAAAAAGGAAGTAAAAAAAAGCCATAGCACATGCTCAGTGCTCAGCACAAGTTATTGTTAGATTTCAAGTTTTGATGATAAAAAAAAATCATTGTGTGTTGAGGTAAGAAATTCATACTTTGCAATGGTTAAAAAGATTACCAAATGTATTTCACAAAGTTTAGAAGTGTTTGCTATTAGTTTTACTGATGCACTCGAGCAATAGAGTTAACACTCGAGCATCAAGCTATTTTGCACTCGAGCACATACAAGTGTTGGACAGAAAGTGTTTGACAGAGAACAATTGCTGTCAGTTTTACTGATGCACTTGAGCAATAGATCTAATACTCGAGCATCAAGCTGTTTTGCACTCGAGCACACACAAGTGTTGGACAAAAAGTGTTTGACAGAGAGCAATTGCTGTCAGTTTTACTGATGCACTCGAGCAATAGAGCTAACACTCGAGCATCCAGCTGTTTTGCACTCGAGCACACACAAGTATTGGACAACAAGTGTTTGCCTGAGAGTCACCAAGTACATGAAGGGAAAATATGCTCGAGCGGAGGAATCTTCACCCAAGTGATACCTCAGCACTCATGAGTGAGAAATCTAAATCTCTCCATTCTGATACAAGTGTTGAAGGCAAAGGGCATCTTATAGAAGAATATTTTGTTCACTCGAATGAGACTAAGTATGCTCGAGTGAAGGCCCACATCACCTGCAAGTGCAAAATCACACTTTTGATAAAGTTGGATGTGAGTGTTGTCCAGAGACGTGGCTCATAGTGTAAAATAAAGGTACACTCGAGTGAGGAGACCTGTGCTTGAGTAAGGACCCATATCACTCGCAAGTGTGAAAATGCACTCTCTTAAAATCACGTGGAAGTGCAAGTGTAAAACTGAAGCAAAAGGAGAAAATATGGTATTGCACTCGAGTGAGACCTCTCAACACTCGAGTGATGCTCTGTCAAAAGCCAAAATGCACCAAACTTACAATATTCAATCCGAATATGGTTTAATGTTATTTATTCATTCTATTTATACTTATTATTATATAACATCATTTAACATATATTACGAGTGTTATATAGGAGTTTGAACGTTTGAAATAGAAAAGCACAGAGGAAGTCAAACAACGACAGACAACATCATTACGACCATCCAAGCACGTACCTACCATGTTCAAAGATTTCAAACGTACGCATGCCGTTCCACAGTAAAATGCTCCGCTCCATAATGATTATTATTCAAACGGGCAAAATCAACTGGCTATAAATACAGAGCTCCAGAGACCATCAAAAATAACAAAGTGCAAGAATTCACACAAGCAAATTCACAAGTCTCTATTATTCATATTTTCTCTGTATTCATATTGTTCTTCACTGTTTATCATATTTTCTTTGTAAGAAAGTCTGTATACACTTCAAATTCTATTTTCATTTGATCTCAAGGTACTGGGACCTTGAGAGAGGATATTTCCTTACGAGAGAAGTAGTTGAGAGAATTCCTGTAACCCCCTCACCGTAATTACATCCGGATTACGAAATTTAAGTGAATTAGAGACCAATAAGATAAAATCATAATTTATAATCCCGCATTCAAGAGATGGGGCATTTCGAAATCAATTTCAAAACGTAATTAACTCTTGGTCTCACATTCACGTACGGATATAACTACCAGAGAAATCAGAGTACATAATAAATATCAAAGTGCGGAAACCAAAATCCCGGCAAACCCCGGGTTAATACATATAACTTGGGTTTAATATCTCCCAACAAGGGGATTACACCACCAAAATAATCATTTACATTCTTATATACAATTGTCAATCCCACATCCAAAACTACGATAACCAACTACCACTTAGATTTTTGGAGTAAGCCTAACTACTCCGGGTTGTCCGCTTCCCTTTCGAGCCACTCGCCCTGTCTGAAAAGGTTAGTCATATGGAAGGGGTGAGATTCTAAAGAATCCCAGTAGTAACTACAATTTCATACCACATGCAATCACAGAATATGCACACCAATCATCTCATACAGCAACACAAGTCACTCCACCCTCATCCCCTTTTACCGCCGAGAAGGCATACGACCTTAACCCGAACCGTTGTTAGCGACTCAGGGACTATTGGCGTGGCAGTGCATACAAATAGCCACACGGCTCAAATATAGCCTTTTCGGCTTTCACAATGGCCCGTCGGCCTTCACAAATAGCCTTTCGGCCCACATATACACATATATCACACCCTAACCTCATCCCCTTTTACCGCCGGGAAGGCATACGACCTTCACCCGAACCGTTGTTAGCGACTCAGGGACTATTGGTATAGCGGTGCTTCCACAGTTTTCACAAAACTTGCAGCATACGATTTTCATTTCAAAACCATGACATAATATACATACAATGTATCACACAAGGCATAAAGAAAGAGTCACTACCTGTATCCTTCCGGACTGGCTCTGGCACCTTAGCCTCACGAGGACGACAGATGTCAAATCCTATATCAATTAGGGACAACCAATCAATCTCTTTTCCAATGTATATTTCAATAATTCTCTAAGTTGGTTATCATTTAGGACTCATTAGGTGACTAAAATAGGCCTAAACATTTGCCTAAAGGGTTGGAAGAACCTACCCAAAAGACCCCTTACTCGAAGGCAAAACACTGATTTTTGACAGTCTCACTCGAGCACAAATGCTCTTACTCGATCACAAGTACGGACATCACTCGAGCACAGATGCTCTCACTCGAGCATTGGTACGGACAGCACCCGAGCACAAGAGAAAGTGAGGCTGCGAGTAAGCACCCGAGAGCACAAAGGAACTTCCAGGAGCTGGCTCACTCGAGCACGCTGACCTCACTTCGAGCACAAGGCCAAAAGCCTCTCTCGAGCACCCGCGAGTACACGCTGCGAGTGACAACCCGAGAGCACCACTCTCACCTGAGGCACAGGCTCACTCGAGCACGACCTTCAGTGCTCGAGCACACACCCCACACCCGCGAGTGAGAAAGCACACTCGTGCAACTTTCCCGCGAGCATCAACCCGAAAGCACAACTCTCACCTGAAGCACCATCTCACTCGAGCACGACCTTCAGTGCTTCGAGTGAAACAGCTATGCTCGCGAGTGTCAGAGCACACTCGTGGCATCAATCAGCGAGTGAGGTCCCGAAAGCAACCTCAACTCCGGACTTGCTTCTTCACTCGAGCAGAACCATGCTCACTTCGAGCATGTTCTTCGCTCACTCAAGCACAAGGCAATGCTCGCGAGCACAACCCGTAAAACCCAGATAACTCGAAGCACAACAGGGAAAAACTTGCATATCACTCGAGCACGTTCTTCCTCTGCTCGAGTGATGTGCATCAGAGACCCAAAACGCAGCCAAAAACCAGAAACTCCAGATGGTCAAATTCACTCCCAAAGGTTCCCCAAAACTCTTCCCAATGCTCATACACACTAAACACTAACCAGGGAACACAATGGAAACTCTAAAAACACTCCAAAAACCCATTTGACCACAATCATTCCTTAAGGTCTCTAAGATACACAATGTCTAATTTCCCTTAACATCTTTTTAACATTCCAAATCATATCAAATGATCATATATCTCCACAATACATCATTTCCAATCATACATCACAATGAACTTCATATTTCCAAAAATAGGCATATTTAGGGCAAAATTCCAGATTTGACTATACTTAGCCAAAAATCACAAACAATATACCAAAATGCTCTAAATGCCTACCTCTTCTCTTTGCCCAATTCAGAACCTTGATTCCTCAACTTTCAATTTCGGCCCAAAGCTCAAATCAACACCCCTCAAGGCTCTACAACCATCACAATGTAGCTCTCATTGGGATGAACAAAATTGGAGAAGGGGATTAGAGCAAAGGAGAATCACAACTCACCAAAATCAAAGCTTTCTTCTTCTCTTCCAAGCTCAACCAGCGCCGGAAATGGAGGAAGGAGAGAGAAAACGAGAGAGAGAAATGGAAGGAAGATGATGATGGAGATGTTTCTTTTCCCCTCCCATACACACAACCGAAAGAGAGAGAGAGAAAAGAGAAAAAGTGTTATTTTGTCTTCTAGTGACCTCATCCAATGGCCACCCTCTTGCCACATGTCATCATCCACTCACTCCCTTATGAGCTCACCAAATCACAACACATAGGATTCCGACCCACGGTCAAGGAATCACAACCATTGATCTTAAATACCACATGTATTTATTCCCGAAGTTTACATTACATTAATCATAATAGTGCTTAATTACACTAATTACAATGATTATCAGAGTTATCAGTCCTAATCACAAATCGGGTGAAGCTTGGTTTTTAGGCCGAACCAGTATAACTCTCTGTGTACTAATATTCTCAACTCTACTCTATTTACAATTATTGTCATATCAACACATTAACAAAAAAATTTATCACATAACCCAATTCACCCCCTCTCGGGTGAAGCTTGCCTCTTTCATTTGGTATCAGAGTGAAGTCTTCTTCGAAGAGCCTAACAGCTTGAGAAGGATCCAGTAAATGGCAACAATGGGTGAGAACATCCTTCCAGACGGAGCTTCAATTACTAGACCTCCTGGTTTTGCTGGAGAACATTTTTCATTCTGGAAAGCTAAATTCAGAGTATTCGTGATGGCTAATGAATATGGTCTATGGAATGTGATACAAGACAATGACTATGTTCCAATGAAGAAAATCGAAGATAGAGTCATTAAAAAAAGCCTAGAGGAATTTGACAAAGATGACAAGAGGTTAGTAACGTTAAATAGTAAAACTATTTTAATGATACAGAGTGCTCTCAGTCAAAAGGAATATTTCCAAATCTGTACTCTACCAACAGCCAAAGATATGTGGGATGCTCTTGAAATCGCACACGAAAGCACATCCAGAATCAAAGAAAATAAGGTCAATACTCTAATTACAGAGTATGATCTATTTCGTATGAAACCTGGAGAAGGAATATCAGAATTTGAACTCAGATACACTCATCTTGTTAATCAACTATCTGCACTTGGGAAATCATTTGACCAAAATTCCCAGGTAAGAAAGATTCTTAATATTCTTACGAAAGAATGAGAAGCAAAGGTGACAACTATCGAAGAAGCTAAACGAGAGTCAATGAGATCTACAACTGCTCTCTTTGGTAGTCTTTCTGAGTATGAAGGGAAGATGAGATTCAAGAAAGAACTAGAAGAAGTCGATGATAAAAAGAAAAGAGGAGTTGTACTTAAAGCTATCAAGGAAGAAGAATCTTTTGAAAATGAAGATGTTCCTGATGATGATGATATGGGAATGATCATGAGAAAATTCAAGAAGTTTTATAGAAGAGGCCAAAAGAACTTCAAAAATTATCAAGGTGGACCAAGCAAGAAAGAAAACAAGGAGCAACAGATAGTATACTATGAATGTGGAAAGCCTGGACACATCAAATCCGAATGCTTCAGAAACAAAGACAAGAAAAAGAAGAAGAAAAAGAAGAAGAAGAAGAAGAAAAAGCATACATATCATCTATCTGGGGTGATAGTTTGTCAGATGAAGAAAGCGAAAACGATAAAGTGGCAAATCTATGCTTGGTAGCCAAAGAAGAAGAATCGGATTCTGAGGTAAGTGACTCTGAACCTACTTATGATGAGTTATTATTTGAATATAATGCATTGCATACTGAATTCATCAAGGTAGCTAAAGAAATGGTTAGTTACAAGAAGAAAGTAAAAGAATTAAAAAATACTGGCATATCATCATGTGAAGTATGTGAAGAAAATGATAAGAAAATAAGAGATTTAACAAAAACTGTGGAAAAATTTACTAAAGGAAGTAAAACTCTTAAAGTTATTCTAAATTCTCAGAGTTTCCTTTGATAAATTTGGAATTGGATATCATCATGTGAAGTATGTGAAGAAAATGATAAGAAAATAAGAGATTTAACAAAAACTGTGGAAAAATTTACTAAAGGAAGTAAAACTCTTAAAGTTATTCTAAATTCTCAGAGAGTTTCCTTTGATAAATTTAGAATTGGATATAAGTCTGATCATGATAAAAACAGAGGAAATAAGAAAAATAGCAGTAGAACTTATCTCAAATATTTCAAGAATTCTGTGTATACATCAAATCCATTTGCATCATGTAGCTATTGTAATAGGAAAGGACATTATAATTCATCATGTTATTTTAGAAAAGGACAAGTCATTGGCACGTATAAATTAATGGGTTTCGAAAGGGGCACATGTACCAAAAGTATTGCATACTAACCACAAAGGACCCAAGAAAGTGTGGGTACCTAAAACTTGATCACCTTACTCTAGGTATGTCTCAAAGCATCACGAGCAAACAAGTGGTACATTGATAGTGGATGCTCGAGACACATGACTAGTGACAAAAATAAGTTCACCGTGCTAGAAACCAGAGAAGGAGGAAAGGTAACTTTTGGAGGTAACCAATCTGGACGTATTGCTGGAATTGGTGAAGTGGGAAAATCCGATGGTGTTCAAATCAATGATGTATATTATGTTGAAGAATTATGCCACAACCTCTTGAGTGTAAGTCAAAGCACTGACAGAGATAACTGGGTGATCTTTGATTCAAAAGAATGCTTGATAGTAAACAAGAAAGATCTACCGCTTAACAAAGAATCTATCAAGGCAAAGATCCGAGCTCAAAGGGACGATAACTGTTATACTATTGATTTAAATTCAAATTCTTCTAATTTTTTTTTTCTTAGCAGATAAGAGGAAAGTTGGTTATGCCATAATCGTCTGGCTCATGTTAATATGAACCAACTTGACAAACTGATTAGAAAAGATTTAGTTGTTGGTCTTCCTAAACTAAAATTCAAAGATAACATGATTTGTGAAGTATGTCAAAAAGGCAAACAAACTAAATCTTCATTCAAAACAAAGTATGAGATTTCTACTTCCAAACCTTTACAATTACTTCATATGGATTTGGTAGGTCTAACAAGAGTAAATTTTTTTGGAGGAAGTCTATATACTTTAGTAATTGTTGATGATTTTACAAGATTTACATGGAGTATATTTATTGCTTCAAAAGATGAAACATTTGTCAAATTTATTATGTTTGCTAAGAAGGTCCAAAATGAGAAAGGTATGTCTATTATTTCTATCAGGACAGATCATGGAGGAGAATTTGATAATCAACTCTTTGAAGATTTTTGCAACAATGAGGGAATAGATCACAACTTCTCTACACCTAGAACACCCCAGCAAAATGGAGTAATAGAAAGGAAGAACAGAGTTCTCACAGAAATGGCAAGAGTAATACTTAATAAAAAAGAAATTTCACAAGTGTTCTGGGCAGATGCAATGAGTACCGCATGCTACATTTCAAATTGAGCATATGTTCGCAAGTCACTTGGAAAGACACCATATGAACTCTACAAAGGAAGAAAGTCAAATCTTGTTCATCTACACATCTTCAGATGCAAGTGCTTCATTCACAACAACGATAAAGAAAACTTGGGTAAATTTGATTCAAAGTCTGATGAAGGTTTATTTCTAGGATATTCTAATAGAAGTAAAGCATATAGAGTTTTTAATAAAAGAACATGTACAGTTGAAGAATCCATTCATGTTATGTTTGATGAACTTGATTCTCAGACAAAGCATTTTGATGAAGAAGAAGTGGAATTGATAAAGGAAAACAAAACTATTTCAAAACATAATGATCTTGAAACAAATGATTTTCAAAATATAGAAGATGTCGATGATCATGCTCAACCAAAAGCATGGAGACATATTAAAGATCATCCAATTGATCAAGTAATTGGAGATAATCACGAAGGTGTCAAAACCAAAAATAGAATTCTCAATGAGGTAACTTTTTCTGCTTTTATTTCTGAGATTGAACCTTCTAATATGGAAGAAGCTTTATCTGACAATGATTGGGTGATTGCTATGCAAGAAGAATTAAATCAATTCCGAAGAAATCAAGTTTGGGATTTGGTTCCTCGACCTAAAGATCACTCGGTTATAGGAACCAAATGGGTTTTCAAAAAATAACTTGATGAATAAGCAATTATTGTGAGAAACAAAGCAAGATTGGTAGCCAAAGGCTACAATCAAGAAAAAGGTATTGATTATGAGGAAACATATGCTCCAGTAGCAAGATTAGAAGTAATACGAGTACTCTTAGCTTTTGCTTGCATTAAAGGTTTTAAACTTTATCAAATGGATGTAAAAAGTGCTTTTCTAAATGGTTATATTATGGAGGAAGTATATATAGAACAACCTCTTGGTTTTGAAGATGAAACAAAGCTTGATCATGTTTTCAAACTTAAGAAAGCTTTATATGGTTTGAAACAAGCACCTAGAGCTTGGTATGAAAGACTAAGCAAGTTTCTTCTTGATCAAAACTTTATCAGAGGAAAAGTGGATACAACTCTTTTCATCAAACATAACAAAGATGATATTCTAATTGTTTAAATTTATGTTGATGATATTATTTTTGGTGCTACTAATAAATCTATGTGTCAAGAATTTTCCAAGATTATGCAGGGAGAGTTTGAGATGTCCATGATGGGAGAATTAAACTTCTTTCTTGGACATCAAATTAAGTAAAGGAAGAATGTGATATTTGTATCTCAAACAAAATATTTGAAGGAGTTGTTGAAGAAGTATGGATTCGACAATGCTAATGGAGCTGATACTCCAAAGAGTTCTACAACATTGTTGGATGCTGATGTAAAAGGTCCTAATTACAACATCACTCAATATAGAGGAATGATTGGTTCATTACTCCATCTTACATCAAGCAGGCTGGATATACAGTTCAGTGTTGGAATGTGCATAAGGTATCAATCTGTTCCTAAGGTATCACATGTAGAGAATGTGAAAAGAATCTTTAAATACCTAAGAGACACTGCAGAACTTGGCCTATGGTATCCAAAAAGAGGAAACGAATATTTGATGGCCTATTCAGATTCAGATCATGGAGGATATAAAACTAACAGAAAAAGTACTAGTGGTCAATGTCAATTCCTTAAAGGCTCTCTGGTATCATGGTTCAGCAAGAAGCAGAACAGAGTGTCATTATCTTCTACTGAAGCTGAATATATAGCTGCAGCAAGTTGTTGTTCTCAAGTACTATGGTTGAAGCAACAACTTCAGGATTTAGGGATATACTTAAAGGAGATTCTAATTTATTGTGACAACACTAGCACCATTAGCTTGGCCAAGAATCCTTTGCAACATTCAAGGACCAAACACATAGATATCCGACATCATTTCATTCGAGATCACGTGTAAAAGAAGGATGTCAAAGTAGAATTTATACCAACACATCTTCAACTCGCTGACATATTCACAAAGCCAGTAGCTAAAGATCAATTCTTATATATTTGAAGAGAATTAGGAATGTTTAATCCCAATAAGTTGTAAGTTTTTCTTGTTAATTATTATGTTTAATGATTTTTTGATGATAACCATACTGACTTAGTCACCGATGTATGTAGAAATTGTTTTTGCAGGTTTGTCACTCGAGCACTGGAAATGTCACTCAAGTGCCAAGTTTATTCTCACTCGAGTCAGTCAACAATGCTCGAGTCCAGAACTATAGCATATACTTTGCTTCAGGCTATGTAAAACAGGGATTAACAGAGTATGTAAGAACTCTTGAAACTCACTCAAGCATACCAAGAGTGACATGTATCACTCGAGTGAGGGAAGAACTTTACTCGAGCATGGTATGAATCTACCTGAAGTGAAGCATGAGAACTCGAGCAGAAGGAAGAAATTTATACAAATACTGATTCAAAGCATGGTTACTCAAATGATCTTGGAGGATTTGAGTACAAAGATGAAAAATATAATAAGATATATTTAAATCAAGTACGCTTTTACATGCTTTATCAGATTTGTTTCAATAACACTCGAGTACTGTATGAACAACACTCAAGCACTAGGGTTGTCACTCGAGTATTGGCACTTATATCAGTTACACGATAGCTCAGACCGTCACACTTCCTCTTCTCACTCGAAGCGTCGTGTCACTTGAAGGGTGTATCTTTTCACCTTTGACCCTTACCTATCGATTAAACCCCTCAGATTGCTTCAAATCACCGTTACAACTCCTCAATCATCTTCATAAGGTGAGATTTTTCCTTCAAGCTTCTCATTTCATGCCCTAACTGAAGAAAGTCTCTAAAAATCTTTCTCCAAGTCCTTAGCAAATATGTGATTCCCATTTCATTTCTAAATGGCTAGAGTTAAGATTCTTGTTGTTTCCAAAAGATCCCATTCACCTTCACCCACTCATTCAGCCGCTAGTGCTTCAGAGACTCCGGTGGCCACATCCTCATCTCCTACACCTTCTCTGTCTTCTACTCCTACACCTCCTCCTAAACCCAAAACTAAAAAGAGAACTCCAGCCAAGAAACTTCACCCTAAGCCTCAAATGGCTAAGAAGGATCAACCTCTACAAAAGAAACCAAAGGGAGTGGTTTTTTGAGAACCGATTGTCACTCGGTTTCAATCCAAAGAAGTCAAAGGAAGAGGAAATAAGAAGGACACAGAGCAACCACAACAATCTTCTTCCTCGATGACTCCTTCAATATGCAACACCAGGAAGCAATAGAGAAGTCAAGGCTTGATGCATTGGTTAGCAAAATTGCCTCACAAGCTTGTGCCTCAAGTTCATATCATGTTGGCCAGTCCAGTGCAGCTGCTTCAAGGGTTCCTTCTACTTCATAGGTTCCAGAGGAAGAACAAGTCACAAATCCTCCTGAAGACTTCAATATTAAGGAACTGAAGGCACTAAAACAAAAGGTATATGATTCTGAGTTTGCACATAGACATTTTTGTCCTATAGTTTATGTGGACTTAGATTATCTGATGAAAAGCTGTGGCTTGGAAGTTACCTTTCACTTCTCTCTGGCTTTTCTTAACAAGGCTGAAACCCTAACTTTCACACACCCAAAGATGAGCTTCCCAAACCTTAATCACATAGAAGAGTAGCTTAGGAACAGATTTTTACGTGTTAGGAACCGATTTACCGAAGAAATTACTACCTTTGCAAGTTTTTCTTCTCTTTCTCTCTCTAGAATTTCACACACACACGCTCTCTAGTTCAGATCTGAAATGGCACAAAAATGGGCTGGAGGAAGGAAGGAGATTATGTGTTTTTATTATAGTAAATGATTTATGGAATTTCCAAAAATTCCAAAATCAATTTTATGTACGTAAACCCTATGTACATGTAACTAAGCTCATTAAGCCCAACCAATATTTCCTTCCTCTTGCAACATGTAGGAGACATCTAGGGGTCCTACCCTTTGGTCTCAATTGGCTTCACAACTTGTTCCAGTTACGTATACACGTAAAGTTTCAATTTTGGTCAAAATTACACTTTTTGCTCAAATTTTCCATAAATTCACATTAAATTGACCAAAATATTCTAAATATATTTTTCCCCTTTATTTCCCTTAATTAATTGAAATTAACTTCAATTAATTGGAAAATAAGTAATTTTGTACTAAATTGGTAAAATTATGATTTTGCCATTACCTCTTTATTCCAATTTCCTTTCTTATTTTTCCTTGGCCATTTTCCATCTATTTTTGGACCAAATATTTTCTCTAATATTCCTTCATTTTTAAAATTTAGTATTGGGCTTTTTAAATTACCCAAATTAATTCCATAATTATTTTTTCCCAATTTCCCATGAAATTGAACATTTATAAATTCATAAATTCCAAATTCATGAATATTCACCATTTTATTGAATTTCTCAAATATTTACAATATTTTTTGTGAATATAAAATTCGCGGTGTTACACATGTGGTTTTGATGTCTAAAGTTTACTCCATTACAAACTATTAGTTCCTCTAGTTTGAAAAGGATGTTAAAAGGGTTAAGTTTGATTTGGCATTAACATCGTTAAAATTGCAAGCAAGATGATTGGGTTTTCTTTTCTAATTTGAGCAATCATCTTGCCTAGTCGGCCACCCACATAAGTAATTTTAATGGTGTTAACATCACATTATCAAACTTAAAAGCGTCAACATCCTTTCCAAACTATAAGGACTAATTAATTATTTGAAATGGAGTAAACTTGAGGGACAAAACCAGTTGTTTGAAACTTTAGGGATCAAAATCAAAATGACTATAAACTACAAGGATAAAAAGTAGTATTAACCCTATAAATTGTTTCAACAATATTTGTTTCAGGCTTGTTGATTGGCCATTACTTCTCAACTATGCACAATTAAACAATGCAATATTTACTAGTGAGGTCATTTATCCGAGCTTAGATGAATTAATATATAGGCGTGAAGAATTTGAATTACAATATAGAGATTAATGTAATAATCATGTAATGAGTTTTTAAACGACATTAAAATATAATCTTATAGACAAACAAAAAATTTAAAGAATTGAAGATTTAGTACTTTTGTTCACAGTGAACTCATGAAGACATGCACTATATATTATTGTCACACACATACTAAAACATTACATGATACTTGCGAAAAGGGAGATAATAAAGATACACACACAACTACAAAGATCAACCATGGACATGGTTTGTAAGCAGCCTCTTCAGCTTTGCTATTTTTATTGAAGTGAATACATATATCTCATCTACTACAACTTCTACTCGTCGGAAACAAGCATATCTCCAACTCTTCTTCAACGCTAAAGTCCCAATAACTCCCTAAATGCCAATGGCAAACCCCATTGCTATGACAAAATAAAACCACACTTTTTCTGAATCATCCTCATCTTCCAATTTTTTGGCTTCAAGAACTTGATGAGGATTATCAGCTTGGCACTTATTCGGTAGTGGGATTCCACAAAGAAAAGGGTTGCCAACATAAATAGATGGATCATCTAAAGTCATGAATTGATTTTCAGTTTGAATTGGCCCTAAAAGGTTATTTTATGAAATATTCAAATGGTTCAATGTTGTTAGCTTGGACATACTCTTTGGAATTGTGGCTGAAATTTGGTTACAAGAGATGTCAAAGGATTCAAGGGATTTCATATCCCCAATAATCTCTATAATCTCTCCTTTGAAATGATTGTGTGAAAGGTTAAAGCTTATCAATCCAACAAGCGACAATAATTCAAGAGAAATCCATCCTTTTAAACTGTTATTTGAAAAATCCAAATTTACCAAAAGATCCAAGATTCCAATAATGTCATATTCTCTCCCTTTCATAACTTGTTTAACATCCTGATTTTTCCAATTTACTATGTCTTCCTCAAGTGGTGTATATACAATCCTAACATATTAGGTTGATTTTTGCATATGAGCACTATGTCTAGTCATTCCCATAAGATTGCCAATGCAATGGGGGTATTAAGCCACTTAATTTGTTATTTATGAGGTCCAATATTTGGAGTGATTTGAGTTGGCACAGAGTAGAAGGAATGTTACCATCTAACATGTTATCCTGCAACCTCAAAATTTGCTAGGTAGGAAAAGGTTTATTGGTCTATGATGGTACACTTCCAAAATACTTATTTTCGTCCAAATCTAAAATTAACAATCGCTTTGAATTTTTCAAAGTTGATGGAAGCTTTCCTTCAAGATAGTTATTTTTCAAATGCAACCAAATTAGTGAGGAAAGCTTGCCAATTGAGATAGGGAAGGCACCAGACAGTTTATTGAATGAAAGATTTATTTCCATCAATTCAAATGGTGGATTATCTCTCTAACAATTTGGAATTTCACCAGAGAAATTCTTATAAGAAAGATTAAGGCTATTTAGATTTACAAGGTGACAAGTTCTTTGAGGGATATTGCCATTAAAAGAATTATTTGATAGATCAAGAGCAATTAGCTTTGAAAGTTGACCAAAATTGTGAGGAATGCTGCCACTACTATGACAAAAGAGGAATTTAACGGTGCCCCTTTTTTGGTGCTTCTTAGTAGATAATAGTTTTTTTAAAAAAAATTCAGAAGCTACGACACTTCCTAATATAAGCGTCAAACCTTAGTGTTAGGCTTGTGCGGCACTTTCCTAAACAAGCGTTATGCAAAACATTTATTTTAAAAAATGAAAGCCCAAGCTATAGCGCTTCTCAAGAAAGCGTCGTAGTTGGAAAATTTTTTTAGCATTTTTTTATTTGAAAAAAACCTTATCCAATACTTAAAAATAAAGTGCCAAATCAGGGTGGGAGTAAGTCAAAAGAATATTATTGTTTAGAATCTCTTGTTATAGTAAGGCAAAAAAGAAATCACCTGCTTCGAACTCGAGTTCCAAACAAAAAATTGGCCTTGACCAGTGCTTGATTATGAAGCACTTGGCAAGGAGCTTATTGCCTCCAATGGCACTTGGTAATCAAGCGCCATAGGAGGGCTACCTTAGTCGGCGCTTGATAATCAAGCGCCGGCTAAAGCCATTTATATTCAAGGTTGTTAGATCCTATATGTTTTGATAATAATAAAGATTGGACTAATGATAAAAGAGGATATGATAACAAATAAATTTGAACAAAGTAAATAAATGACAAAGCTTTACTTGAAGTAAGCACTGGAATAATGAAGAAGATCTGAGAGAAAAAGTAAAGGAAAAACCTCAGTGGCAGTTTTTTTGTATGTTTACTCCAGTGACTACTCGAGTAAGAAACATTGTTACTTGAGTGGGCACTCGAGTAATGTTGAAAGATAATGTTTTTGAAAGAACTACTAAAATTTGGATGACATTACTCGAGTAGCCACTCGAGTAATCTGCAAACTTATATGAGCCATTACTCGAGTAGCCACTCAAGTAACACATAAGAAAAGGTTTTACTCGAGTAGCCACTCGAGTAACCAAGGCAAAAATCATCCAGTAGCTCTCAGCCAAGAAATGCAACACTTTACTTGAGTAGCCACTTGAGTAACCAAGTGAGAAAAAAGCATTACTCGAGGGAGCACTCCAGTAATCTCCAGAGTTATTTGAAGCATTACTCGAGGGGTCACTCGAGTAATCAGGTAAATAAAGAACAAGTAATCTCGACTAAGAATTTGATGCAATTACTCAAGTGAATAATTGAGTGATCTGCAAAGTTATTTGGAATTTACTTGAGGGGTTACTTGAGTAAGATATGAAGAAAAGACATGGCCACTCAAGTAACCACTCGAGTAATAGGCTTACTGGAGGCGGCGCCTGAATAATGTGTGAAGAGAAGACATGGCCACTCGAGTAATCAGGTATTTCCAAGGTTTGTGATGTATTGCACTCCATGTCTTACCCGAGTAATATCTTGTGAAAAATGTTGAATTACTCACTGCCATATTTTTTATAGGTTTACTCGAGGGACTTCTCGAGTAACAAGCATGATCACTCGAGTAACCACTCGAGTAATAAAGTCAAGAAATCATGTTTTTAGTAAAATGATTATTAATTTATTATCTACATGATTAACTCTTCATTGCACTAGTATTCTAAGTACATTTGCAGAGAAACAATGAAGAGATCATGCTAGAAGGGAAAAGTCAAATAAAAGTCTGAATGTTCACCTACCGCAACCTACAGCAAACGGATAATTTCAAATTCAAAGAATAGTCAACCATTGCTGCGTGACTCTAACGAACATGTTTGAATTTCTTCTAATGGATACTAAAAATCATCTATATATGAAGCATTCAAAGAGAAGAAAACAAGAACTGAGAACACACGAACATATATCAATTAAAATCCTCTTTGTGCTTTGTTTTCTTATATTCATTCATTGTACTTCAGTGATTATATATTTGCTTTGTGAGAGAGTTTTTCATTACAAACTCAATATTTTTCATCCTTATTTGATTGCAACTAAATCTTGGAGCGAGTGTCCAAGTGAAGGAACTTGCTATGTACTGAGGTACCAAGAACCCACTAAATCTTGGAGAATATAGTGAAACTCTCAGAGATGCTCTGAGGACTGGACGTAGGTTAAAGTGGTTGTGGCTGAACCAGTATAACTCCTGGTGTACACTTTAATGGTATTTCTCTTTACTCTCATTACTTTAAATATTCTTTCAATTTTCTTATACGCAACAAAATTTCTGGTATCACTCAATTCACCCCCTCTTAGGTGAAACACTTGCACTAACATTTGGTATCAGAGCGTAGGTCTTCTTGTTAAGGTTTAACAGCCTAAGAAGGATCCAATGGCAAGTATGGGTGAAGGCATTCTTCTCGATGGAGCTTCTATCCCAAGACCTCTGAGTTTCAATGGTGAACACTTCTCATTCTGAAAAATAAAGTTCAGAGTCTTTGTAATGGCTACTAAATATGGGCTATGGGATGTGATTGAGAGTGGAAACTACAAACCTGAAAAGATTGTAGATTCACAGAGAGTTCCCAAGACACTAGCAGAATATGATGAGAATGACAAGAAACTCATCACACTCAACAGTAAGGCAATTGTAATGATTTAAAGTGATTTGAGTCAAAATGAGTACTTCATAATCCGCATACTCCCAACAACTAAAGAAATATGGGAAGCCTTAGAAATAGCTCACGAAGGAACTTTGGGAATAAAAGAAAACTGGATCAATGCTCTGGTTACTGAGTTTGATTTACTTCGAATGAAATCAGATGAGTCGATAGTTGAATTTGAACTTAGATATACTCACCTTGTTAATCAACTTGCAGCACTTGGAAAAGTCTATGATCAACATACCTAAGTACGAAAGATTCTAAATATTCTTTCTAAAGACCAGGATGTAAAAGTTACTGCAATTGAGGAAGCAAAAGGTGAATCAATGTGATCGGTTGCTTCTCTATTTGGAAGCCTTTCTAAATGTGAAAGCAAATTAAAGTTCAAACGCAAACTAGATGATATTAGTGACAAGAAGAAAAGAGGTCTAGCACTGAAAGCAAAAGAAGAAGAACAAGATGAAGATAAAGAGCTTGACGATGACAAAATGGGCCTAATTATAAAACGATTCAGAAAGTTTTACAAGAAAGGCCAAGGATTGAAAAACTTTCAGAAAGGAGGAACAACCAATAAATAACACATCATCTGCTATGAATGTGGAAAGTCATGACATTTCAAATTAGAATGTCAAGAATGGATTCAGAAGAATAAAGAAAAGAGAAAAGGCAAATTCTACAATAAGAAGAAAGCGATGAAAATGAAGTAGCCAATATCTGTATAGTTGCTCAAGAAGAAACAGAAGAAGAGGTAACTGATTCTGATCCTACCTATGATGAATTACTTTCTGAATATAATGATTTACATTCTAAATTCATTAAAGTAGTTAAATAACTAGTTGTTTTCAAAAAGAAAAACAAAGCTCTTGAAGTAAAACTTAAAAAGGATTGTGAAAATTGTACTTCTTTGAAAAAGCAAAACACTGATCTTACTAAATCTCTTGAAAAATTCACTAAAGGAAGTGAGATGCTAAATGTAATTTTAAAAGCTCAATGATTTGTGAATGATTGATATGGAATTAGATATGATCCAAAATCAGACAGAAGGAAAGGAAGAAAGAAAGATGGAGGTAAATCATACTTGAATTATTTTCAGCATTCTGTGCATACATCAAATCCTTTTACATACTGTAATTATTGTAATAGAAAAGGTTATTATACTTCATCATGCATTCATAGGAAGAAAGGAAATATAGCAACCTACAAATGGGTACCTAAAGGTTCATATGTTCCAAAAATGTTTTGTACTAACCTAAAAGGACCCAAAAAGATGTGGGTACCTAAGATTTAATTGTATTTTATTGTAGATATGTCTTAAAGCATCCAAAAACAACAAGTGGTACATAGACAGTGGATGCTCTAGACATATGACCGGCAATTTTGAAAGTTTTACCACAATGCAACCTAAGGAAGGTGGAAAGGTAAAATTTGGAGGAAATCAATCCGGAAAGATAGCAAGAATTGGTGAAATAAAAAATGACAAAGGAATAGAAGTCAAAGATGTATATTACATTGAAGGTTTGTGTCATAATTTGCTAAGCGTAAGTCAAAGTGCAGATAAAGACAAATGGGTAATATTTGATTCAGAAGAATGTCTAATTATCAACAAGAAAGACTTACAACTTGTTAAGAAAATTATCAAGGCAAAGCTCGGAGCAAAAGGGAAGGTAATTGCTATACACTTGATATCAATAGAAATAAGTCTGAAAATTGTTTTCTGAGTAATGCCGATGAAAGTTGGTTATGGCATAAGAGACTAGCTCATGTCAACATGCATCAACTAGGCAAACTACTCAAAAAGGATTTAGTTCTTGGATTACCCAAAGTAAGTTTCAAAAATGATTTGATTTGTGATGCATGTCAAAAGGGTAAACAAACTAAATCTTCTTTCAAATTGAAAAATGAGATATCAACCAATAGACGACTTCAATTATTACACATGGATTTAGTTGGACCAGTAAGAGTTAAGAGTCTTGGTCGCAACCTATATTAATTGGTAATTGTTGATGATTTCTCTAGATTTACATGGACCATTTTTCTATCATCAAAGGATAAAACATTTGGAGAATTTATTGCTTTTGCCAAGAAAGTGCAAAATGAGAAAGGTATGTCCATTGTAGGTATCAGGATAGATCATGGTGGAGAGTTTAAAAATCAAGCCTTTGAAGAATATCTTGATACTAATGGTATTGATCACCATTTCTCTGCTCTAAGGACACCTCAACAAAACGGAGTCATGGAACGTAAGAATAGAGTGCTCACTAAAATGGCTAAAGCAATGCTGAATGAAAAGAACATGTCTCAAGTTTTCTGGGCCGATATAATGAGCACAACATGCTATATTTCAAATAGAGCCTACATTAGAACAAAACTTGGAAAGACACCATATCAACTATACAAAGGAAGGAAGCCAAACCTTGCTCATTTGCACATCTTCTGTTGTAAGTGTTTCATTTATAATAATGGTAAAGATAACTTAGGAAAATTTGATTCTAGAACAAATGAAGGAATTTTCCTAGGCTATTCTAACCGAAGTAAAGTATATAGAATTTTCAATAAAAGAACATGTGTTGTTAAAGAATCAATTCATGTTGTATTTAATGAATTTGAATCCTCTAACAAAACCATTGATGATGAGCAGGAAGTTGTTTTAAATCAAGAAAATGGTTTATCTATTTCTAAATATCTTATTTCAAAAGTTGATCAAACCAAGGAGGAAAACCAGTCACTAGGACAGCTTAAAGCCTGGAAATACAATAGAAGTCATCCCGTAGATCAAGTCATAGGAGATGTGAATAAAGGAGTCAAAACTAGAAATAGAATTTTCAATGAAGTTAGTTTTTTCACATTTATTTTTGAGTTTGAACCTTCTAACATTGACGAAGCCCTATCAAACAATGATTGGGTTATAGCAATACAAGAAGAACTAAACCAATTTGAAAGAAATCAAGTTTGGGATTTGGTACCCCGACCTAAGGATCATTCGATCATTAGTACTAAATGGGTATTCAAGAACAAACTTGATGAATCCGCAATCATTGTCAGAAACAAGGCAAGATTGGTGGCCAAAGGCTATAATCAGGAAGAAGGAATTAATTATGAGGAAACATATGCTCCAGTGGCTAGATTGGAAGCTATACGAGTACTCTTAGCCTTTGTATGCATCAAAGGATTCAAACTCTATCAAATGGATGTAAAGAGTGCATTTATAAATTTCTACATCATGGAAGAAGTATATGTAGATCAACCTCAAGGTTTTAAAGATGTAACCAAACCTGACCATGTTTTCAAACTCAAAAAGGCTTTGTACGGTTTAAAACAAGCTCCTAGAGCATGGTATGAAAGGTTTAGTAAATTTCTTATTGATCAAGGTTTTGTGTGAGGAAAATTTGATACAATACTTTTACAAAACAAAAACGTGATGATATATTAATTGTGCAAATATATGTTGATGATATAGTTTTCGGTGCTACTAACAAAACTGTGTAAAGAATTTTCTGAGATAATGCAGGGGGAGTTTGAGATGTCAATGATGGGAGAATTGAATTGCTTTCTCGGTTTGCAAATCAAACAAAGAAAGAATGGAATTTTCATATCTCAAACGAAGTATCTAAAAGAGCTATTAAAGAAGTATGGATTGGATAAAGCAAATGGAATGGACACACCAATAAGCTCAACTACATTGCTTGATGCGGATGTCAAGGGAAAAGATTAAAACATCACAAAATATAGAGGAATGATTGGATCGTTACTCTATCTTGCTGCAAGTAGTGTAACACGTAATTATAATTTGATATTAAGTAATTAAATTAAATTAGAGACCGTCAAATAATTCAAAACCTATAAAATGTTCCCTTTAGTAGTAGGGTCCTTATGAAATTTTCAAAACTTTACTCTTCCTCCGGTCTCAAGTTCAATTATCGAATATAATCACCTGTGCAGTTTATCGACATTTATGTATGACAGAGTGTATAACCAAAATCCCGGCAACCCCCGGGTTCATCTATGTACACATAGAGTTCTATCACCTGATTAGGGAATTACAAAACCAAGCATTCCAACTATTTACAACTCAAAACGTTATACAGTAATCTCTTGTCCAAAATGAACAGCCAACAAAATCCATACTATGTCCCTAGGAGACTCTAACCACTCCGGGTCACGCGCTTCTCCTTGGAGCCACTCGCCCTGTCTGAAAGGTTAGTTCAAGGAAAGAATGAGATTCAAAAGAATCCCAGTAGTAACAAAACATTTATACCACATATAAGCACACAACATGTAAGCAAATCATCAACAGCAGCAGCACATATCACACTCCACCCTCATCCCCTTTCTCCGCCGGGAAGGCACACTGCCTAAACCCGAACCGTTGCTAGCTACTCAGGGACTATTGGCGTGGCAGTGCACAAATATAGCCTTATAGCTCATACAGCTATCCGGCTCTCGCAAATGGCCCGTCGGCCTCACAAATAGCCTCTCGGCTCACATATCACATATATCACACTTCATCCTCATCCCCTTTCTCCGCCGGGAAGGCACACTGCCTAAACCCGAACCGTTGTTAGCTACTCAGGGACTATCGGAATGACAGTGCTAACACAAATCCACAAAGATCGCAACATACGAATCCATTCCCAATCAACGATATAACACACATGCAATGCATCATATATGGTACGAAAGAAAAGTCACTACCTGATCCTTTCCTGACGGTTGCTGGCACAGTAGGCTCACGAGGATAGCAGATGTCAAATCCTATAATCAAATAGGGACATTTGGTTAATTTCCTTTTCCAAGTTCTTAATTCAATAACACTCTAAGTTGGTATTCATTTGGACTCTTTAGATGGCCATTAAATGCCTAAACATATGCCTAAAGGGTTGGGTTAACTATCCCCAAAGATCCCCCTTTAGAAAGATAAACAATGATTTTTGGTCTCTTCACTCGAGCACAGAAGGCCGTGCTCGAGCATGACCCCTCTTCTCACTCGAGCACACATGCGAGTGAGACGCAGGAAGTGCCCGCCCGAGAGCAACTCCCGCGACAAACCTACACTCTCACTCGAGCACAAGAGGCTGTGCTAGAGCAGAGACCTCAGACGTACTCGAGCACCATGGAAGTGAGGCCTGCGAGTGACAACCCGAGAGCATCTCTCAACATCTTCCTCCACCTTCACTAGAGCACAAACACCTGTGCTCGAGCACTGATCCTCAGTGCTCGCGAGCACAAGGAAGTGAGGTCCCGCGAGTGTCCACCCGAGAGCAACCCAACTCCCAGGCAACAGATTCACTCGAGCACAACTCCAGTGCTCGAGTGATCTCCCAATGCTTGCTCCCAATACTCGCGAGTGCCAGCGCACTCTTGGCAACCACCCACGAGTGATCACCCGAGACGCTCACCCCCAGTGATTTCATGCACCCTCACTCGAGCACAAACATGCTCACTCGAGCACGTTCATCCTGTGCTCGAGTGAGTTCTTCCCTCACTCGAGAAATCCTGACAGATGCCCACAACGCTGAACTGATATGGTTTTCTCAGAATTTACCAATTGATTACCAATGGTCCTAAAACTCATACCATAACTCATTCTCACTTATTTCAACACAAGGGACCCATTGGCAACCACAAACAACCCAAATCCAACCCATTCAACACATTCTCTCTCTAGATCATCAAACCACTCAAAACCTCATTCTAACAATCTCCCTTATTCCACTTCAAATCAACTTCTAATCACTCCCAAGTGTCAAAACTGACCAAATGAACAGTGACCCACTAACCAAACTCTACCCTTCATTTAACATCATAATTAGGTCAAATTTCCAGAATTTTCATTGATTAGACAAACATCTTGACATATATATCAAAATGCATTACAAGCCTACCTCTACAACTTGCTGAAATCAACACCTTGATTCCACCAACTTTCAGATTTGTCCCACAATCAAACACCACCAATGGAAATTCTGAAATCATAGAAACCAAGCTCTCAACCTCTTGGTCAACATTAAGGAAAGGTAGCTAAGCATATTGGACCATTTACCTTGACAAAATTCAAGCCCTTAATTCCTCTTTCTTGCTTTGTTCGCTGGAAATGGAGAGCATAGAGAGAGAATGATGATGACCAGCTTCTTTCCTTATTCCCATGCACTCATAACCGACTTGAGAGGGAGAGAGAAGAGTTTGAATATTTTGACTCATCTAATGGTTCTCATTTAGCCACTTGTCACCATCCCCCTCTTCCCTTACATGAGCTCACCTAGACTCACATGCACAAGATCACATCTCTTATTCATTCAATCTTATCCATTGATCTTGATTACTTAAGAGTTTTCTCTCCAGTAACTGACCAATCGCTCGGTAAATTTACCGTTTTACCCCTGATTAATACATTACTCATTAAATCATCACTAATGATCTTGATATCACATTACACAATATATACTTCAAATATGCTTAATTACATTAATTACATCATTTGAAGTTATTATCCCTTGATTACAATCCAGGATATTACAAGTAGGCCTGATATTCAATTCAGTGTGGGCATGTGTGCAAGATATCAATGGCATGTGTGCAAGATATCAATGAGCACCAAAAGAGTCACATGCTGAAACAATCAAACTTATCTTCCAATATCTTACTGACACGACAGAATTGGGTCTCTGGTATCCCAAAGGAAAAAGTGAATATCTAGTTACATACTCAGACTCTAATCATGGAGGATACAAGACGGACAGAAAGAGTACTAGTGGACAAGGCCAGTTTCTTAGAGGCTCACTTGTGTTATGGTTTAGCAAGAAATAAACTACATGTCTCTTTCATCAATGGAAGATGAGTATGTTGCAGTATCAAGTTGTTGTGCACAAGTAATATAGCTAAAGCAACAACTCCAGGATCTTGGTATTTATTTGAAAGAGACACCAATATACTATGACAACACTAGCATAATTAGCTTGGCAAAGAATCATGTTCAACATTCTAGAACCAAGCATATTGATGTTAGACATCACTTCATCATAGATCATGTCAAAAATAAAGATGTCAAAGTGATATTCATTCCAACTCATCTTCAACTAGTTGATATCTTCACAAAACCTCTTATAAAAGATCAATTTTTGTATATTAAAAGAGATTTAAGAATGGTAAATCCCAACGAATTGTAAGTTATTTAGTGTTTACAAAATGTTATATGATGTTATTCATTGATGTTTTGATGATTACTAACTTAAGCATCGGAGTTTCTAGCAATTTGTTTTGTAGGATCATGATATTCTATTTTAGAGTATGAAAAGCAGAGGTTAATAGAAGATAACATTACTGGAGGGACAACTTCAAGTAATGAGCATTACTGGAGTGACACCTTAAAGTAATGGATGAATTACTTGAGTAGCCACTCAAGTAATGAACTTGGAAATGTGCCAGTGAAGCATTAATTTCAAACGAAACGGCACAACAATTGGAAATGAACAATCAGAAGGTGAAGAGACAGATTACCTGAGGGAGGCCTTGGGTGAACTTCAACTTTACTCGACTAAGGCCTCGAGTGAACCTGAGTGCAGATCTCAAATTTACTGAGTTTCAACTCAAATTTGTCTTAAAGAACCATCAAATGATCGAGGGAATACTCATGGGTAATTACAATATTATTCATGCCAGGTACGCACTTGAATACACTGCATTTTAAAATTTCTGGTATGATCACTCGAGTAGCTACTCGAGTGAAGCTGATGATCACTCGAGTAAAATTAGTTGAAATTAGTTGTACAATTCGCTTCCTTATAGCCACAATTCACTTCTTCTCTTTCGTTTGGTCCAGCTGTCCCCAATTCTTCAATTCGGTTTACTTAACTCTAATTCTTCAATTCTATTATTTCTTTTTTGGTCCAACATCCTCTCTCATTAACTCAACCGCCACCTTGCTTTCTTTATCTTTTCAATTCAAGTGTTTTTAGGGTAAAATAGAGCTGTGCCTTGTTTGGATAAGAGATAAAAATCTATTTTGGTATTAGACACAAAATTGCAACCACCAAACAAGGCCCTTACTCATTTAACATCCTCTTAGAAAAAATGTGAAAATAAATTCTGCACTTGTGAAGTTCCACTTTGTCCTTCATTAAGCTCCAAAATAACATCTTTTACCTTGACCACTGAAGTTGTGCCACATCATCACCTACAAAATTAAATTTACAAAGTAATATATTTTGCTCACAATTAAAGAATAATGGGAATAAAAAATATTAATTAAAAATATAACAATTTGACCAATATAATTCCCAAATTATTCTTTCACTAAAATCTCACATTAAGACTTGATTATACCAAAAATATTCAATTAAATCCCACAAAATCCTAAGATTATTTAATAAAAATATATAAATACTGAGTTCTATCAATTCCCCCACACTTAAGCGTTTACACTCCTAAGCAAAACATTAAACTCAACACTAGGCAAAGAGGGATGAAAGTTGAAAGAATAAGCAAGATCAAGTTTCAAGGATCACACTTAGTCAAATAACAAGGTATCCTCCAATTCAAATTCAATGAATATACCAAAAATTGAAGTAGCTAAAGTAATGCAATGTTTAATTACAATGAACTTAATTGGAAACCTTAACTAGGATAAGTGTTTGCACTCTTCTCTCATATAAGATAGTTTTTCACTCACATCCACTTTAACCACACTCTACTATAGGCTTGTAGTATTTCTAGGCTCTCTTGCAACAATGGCATAAATAAATCCAAAGGACTTTGTAGGGTTGTAATGTTGAATAGGCCAAATGATGGATAATGTAACAAAACATATGCTTACACTAAATAATTTGCTAGATCACTTAGCACTATAGAACTAACTTAACTCACATATTTTACCATTGTGACTTTATTTCTTTCTTTGAATTTTTTTTATTCACACTTTTTCTCTTCTTTTTCTTCTTTTCTATTTTCTTTTTGCTTTTCTTTCTTTTGACATTTTACATGGCAATTTTTTTTTCTTTTCCTTTTCTAATATATAATAGTACTCTCTCTCTGTTTTTTTTTTCTTTTTTCTTTTTCTTTTTTTCAATAGTTCTAGGAAGAAACTGATAAAGGATGCAAACATAGCATTTGTATAATGAAATGGAAATGAAAGTGAAGGGCTTAAGGGGCTAAACAAAGGTAAATGATAAATGGTTTGTGTTTGGGTAAATGGGTGATAAAATGAATGCCAATGTCATCTCTATCCACACCATTGCAAAATGTAGCCTTAAGCAAGAAACAAAACTAGTTCTAGAGAGCAATAATCTAGGTGGATAAATCACACAATGAAATGAACAATTAGGCACAAAACACCTTCCAACTAGGCTTTTTGTTTCCTAACAAACTCATTAAAATTAAACCATGCATCATTAAAACACTTGAATTTTGTGGCAATTCACTAATGCAAAGCAAGTTTCAACTATAAATCCAACTAAGAGTAATTGAGATACTTGATCATGACTAAAGGCTTCAAAAATCTCAGTGAATTGGACCAAAAACAATAGAGGACACAAGTAGTAGACAGAGGCATATGATATCACAGTGAAATCCATCATGAGAATAAACACACTGCCCCACACTCAATCCTTACATTGCCCTTAATGTAATGCACAAAAACAAAGAACCTAGACACACTTATCTCTTGGGTTAAGTGAATGTTGTGAAATCCAATTCAAGATTGAAGCACAACACATCATTGTAACAAGGAGAGAGAGAAGACAAGACATAAGTGGAAATAGTTCTTAGAAATTAGGCATAAGGATAAGGAGAAAAGGGTAGTGTAGGATAAAGTTAAGCACAAGAGTATGCTTCAAAATGGAGTTTATTCAATTGAAAAATGCAAAACAAATAGACTACCTTTTACTACTAATAAGTCCCTCCCCCAAACTTGTTCAATTGCATATATCATCAAATAAAATAAGGAACAAGGTAAGGAAAGAGACTATCGTGTGCATTATGGTGGTTGATGACTAGCATGGTAGTGCTTCAACAAGTGACCATCCACTTGAAACTTTGCACCACTTGCAAGGTCTTTGAACTCTATTAACCTAAAGTTATGCACCTTGACCACTTTGTAGGGACCTTACCATTTGGTTTTAAGCTTCCCATTTTTGAGCTTGAATCTTGTCTTGAACATAAGTACTTGCTCTCCTTCATGAAATTGCTTTTGTAAGATGCCTTAATCATGAATCAATTTTGGATTTTTCCTTATAGATATGAGAACTTTCATATACATCCAACCGCAACTCTTCAAGCTCTTGTATCTCAAGCATCCTTTCCTCAGCAGAACCTTGAAGATCCATATTACAAGCCTTCACAGCCCAGTAAGCTCTATGCTCTAGCTCAACAGGTAAATGGCAGCCCTTACCAAAGACTAACCGGAAAGGAGACATGCCAATGGGAGTTTTAAAAGCTATACGATATACCCAAAGAGTATCATCCAATTGGAGACTCCAATCTTTCATACTTGGCTTGACAATTCTCTTTAAGATGTACTTGATTTCCCTATTAGACACCTCAGCTTGCCTATTTGTTTGTGGATGGTATGGGGTAGAAGTCTTGTGGAGAACACTATATTTGGATAGCAAGTTTTTCATCAATTTGTTGCAAAAATGTGAGCCACAATTACTCACAATTGCTCTTGACACACCAAACCTACAAAAGATATGAGTACGTAGGAATTTAATAACAGTAGAGGCATCATCCTTCCTTGTAGGAATGGCCTCAATCACCGTGAAAGGTAATCAACAGCCAACAAAATGTTCAGATATCCATGAGATGCAGAAAATGGACCCATAAAATCAATCGCCCAAACATCAAAAACTTGACAAAACAACATGGGTTGTTATGGCATTTCGTGCTTTCTAGATAACCCCCCAAAACATTGGCATGCATCATAAGTTTTACAAAAAGCATAACAATCCTTAAAGTGGCTAGGCCAATATAAACCACAATCTAAGATTTTCCCAGTAGTTCTCTTTGCCCCAAAGTGACCACCACACAACAAAGAATGATAAGAGGTTATAACAGAAGAAATTTCATCATCTGGCACACATTTCCTAATGACTTGGTCACTACAATGCCGCCATAAGTATGGAGGATCCCACAAATAGTATTGAGCTTCATATTTCAGCTTCTGTTTTTGAAAATGAGACAAAGAATCAGGTAAGACTCCATCAGCAAGATAATTCACAATATGAGCAAACTATGGGTCATGAAGTGTAATAGCAAGGAGATGGGCATCAGGAAAACCATCACAAGTAACTTTAGCATCAACTACTCCCTGTGTAGCAAGGGGCAAGCGGCTTAGATGATCAACAACAAGATTTTCTGCACCTACCTTGTCCTTAAACTCTGTGTTAAATTCTTGAAGTAGTAGCATCCACCTTAGCAATCAAGGCTTAGTATGAGTCTTCCTAGATAAAAACTTGACACAAAATGATCAGAATAGATAATCACTTTAGAAT
Source organism: Inga laurina (assembly GCA_963855925.1). Lineage (NCBI taxonomy): Eukaryota > Viridiplantae > Streptophyta > Magnoliopsida > Fabales > Fabaceae > Inga > Inga laurina. Next base: position 73,760,042 of record OY979703.1, read on the forward strand.
TCACTAGATAAGACATAAACTTCTCAAGTGCAAAAACAATGGAAAAGAACTCTTTCTCAGTAGTAGTGTAATTGATTTGAGCCTTATCCAATGTTTTAGAAGCATAAGCAATAACACAAGAGATTGTACCAATTTTCTGACCTAGAACTCTACCAACAACATTATTGGAAGCATCACAACAAAGCTCAAAATCAAGATCCCAATTAGGAGTAATGAGTATAGGTGGAGAAATGAGTCTAGACTTAATTTCATCAAAAGCCAATTTGCATGCATCATCAAAGATGAAATCCACATCCTTTTGGAGAAGCTTAAATAGGGGATAAGCTATTTTACAAAATCCTTAATGAATCTTCTATAAAATCCAGCATGCCTCAAGAAAGATCTAAGTTTTCTTAAGTTAGAGGGATAAGGAAGAGATAAAATTACTTCAATTTTAGATTTGTCAACTTCTATACCCCTCTTACTTATCAAGTGGCCTAAGACTATTCCTTGATCCACCATGAAGTGGCATTTCTCAAAATTTAGCATAAGGTTCTTTTACACACACTTTTCTAATGCTCTCTCCAAATTCAGCAAACATTCTTCAAAAGAATTCCCATATATTGAAAAATCATCCATGAATACCTCAATATCTTGTTCAAGTAAGTCACTAAAGATGGAGAGCATGCATCTTTGAAATGTCCCAGGAGCGTTGCATAACCCAAAAGGCATCCTTAGGTATGCAAACTTCCCAAATGGACATGTAAATGTTGTCTTTTCCTGATCCTCCGGTGCAATAGGAACCTAAAAATAACCAGAAAAACCATCAAGCAAACAATAATGTGATTTACATGCCAATCTTTCTAATATCTGCTCTATAAAGGGGAGGGGAAAGTGGTCATTTCTAATTGCTTCATTCAACTTTCTAAAGCCTATACAAACTCTCCAGGAGTTTTGGACTCTTGTTAGAATGAGTTCGTTCTTCTCATTTCACACAACTGTTATTCCACTCTTTTTTGGAACAACTTGGACTGGACTGACCCACTCGCTATCTGAAATAGGATATATGATCCCTGCACTCAAGAGTTTGGTGACCTCTTTCTTAACTACATCTAAGATGAAAGGGTTGAGTCTACGTTGGGGCCATCTCATAGGTTTAGAACCCTAATTCAAAAGTATTTTTTCAGTACATACAGTTGGGTTAATACCTAGAATATCACCTAAAGTCCACCCTATTGCCTTCTTGTGTTTCCTCAACACATGGAGTAAACTCAACTCCTCAGATATACTTAAGGAATTAGAGATAATGACAGGTAATTGATCATGTTCAATGAAAAAGCATACTTCAAGTTAGGGGAAGGGGTTTTAAATCAAGTTTAAGGGGATGCACAATTGAAGGTTAAAGTTCTTTCAACTCAAGTACACCAAGAAACTTCCCTTTCTTATGAGAATCCCTAATAATTGTTGGATTGAAGGATTAAGATTGTGGCTCATTCACAAAGCAACCTTGACTACCACCTACATCATTGAGAGAGTGAAATATATGAGAGGTAGCATCATGAAATGATATGCAACAGTTTAGTAATTAATTAGAACTGAGTTTCTCCCTTGTTACTATCTTGACATGTGGTTGACCATTGTGTCCAGAATTTTCAGCAAAGAAATTTATTGCTTTTGACCTGCTAAGTTCATCAGCAAAAGGAGAATGTAAGTATTTCAATAATTGGAAAGAAGTGAGGTTACCTATACAATCATCCTTAAGGTTATGAGAAGTCTGAAACTTGTAAGATGGAGGAATGTGAAGCTTAAACCCATGAATTGCAGCTGTGCCATCAGTAGCACATTGATTCCTTTCTTCATGTTCAACAATGACTCCATTTGTGTCCATAGGAGCAGATTCAATGCTAATGGATGTTGCTTCACTTCCAAAAGTGGAATCCACTTCACTAACATTCTCAAATTCTATGAAGCTACACAATAATTCTTTCCTAACACCATGGTAACTATCAAATGAAGATATAGTACTACCAAGGTTAGAAAAATAAAAAATAAAAGGATTGGAAGTGGAAAGTGAGCTATCAATTGACATGCAATAAATACTACACACATCATCTCACAATCAATAGAGGGAGAAGAATTTGAGCCAATGGTAGCACATACATTATCATGACAATCATTTTTCACATACAATGAGAAAGCAAACTTATCAATTTCCTCTTCCAAGGCCAAATCAATCAAATTCAAGCCAAGAAGGGAGTAGTCCTCAAATGGGTGATTCATAGTTTCATAAACATTGAACCGAATCACATGATCACCTACTTTTATAGTTATGTACCTATCCTTTATGCTAATGATAGACTCAGCTATTAACATAAAAGACATACCCAAAATCAATGGTTCCTCAACAAAGACCTCAATGGACATATCTAGGACATAAAAATCAACAGGAAACACAAAGTCTTTGACCTTGACTAAGATGTCTTCCAATAAGCCATGAGGTTTCCTAGTAGTATGATCAGCTAGTTATACAAAAACACTAGTGGATTTAATGTTTGTGAGGCCAAGAGAAGTGTAAACAGAGTAGGGCATGACATTTATAGCAGCTCCTAGATCAAGGAGAGCATTACTAAATGGCATGGTACCTATAGTGCATGGAACAGTAAATGAGCCAGGTTCTTTACACTTAATTGGAAGATAGGGTTTAAACATAGCAGACACACTAGGACTCAATTGAACACACTCATTGGGTTTACACCTATGCTTTTGGGTACACAAATCTTTCAAGAATTTAGCGCAAGCAGACATTCCTTTCAACACATCAAGCAAAGGCAAATTAACTTCAATCTTACTGAAAATATCCATCATATCAAGAAATTTCTTTTCATTTGAAACCTTCTTGCTAAGCACATATGAATTAAGAAATGGAATTTCAGAGAGATTTACCTTTTTACCTTCCCTTTTGCTTGAAGAAAAAGAAGTTAAAGGGTCAAGTACCTTAGTATTTGTTGAAGTTGACACTCCTTGCTGCTATCCATATTTGAATTTGGAGAAGAATGCCTTTGTAGAAGCTTCTATTCAACCATACTCTCAACTTTTCCAACAGCAAGGTGAGTGCTTTGATCAGAGTCATCACTACCATCAATATCTTCCACTTGTGGTTGCAATGGAACCTTAACCTCTTTATTGTGCCTATCACTAGAATACATTCCAGATTTGAAACTCTCAACATTTTCTTCAAATCGGACTTGTTTACCCACTTGTTTACCACTTCTCAAGGAGATAGCATGTACATCCTTAGGATTGATCACAGTGTTGGAAGGCAACCCTTGTCCACTTTTAGCTTGTTGCTCATTGGGGCTATCATACATTTGAGTGAAAAATGAAGTAAGGTTAGCATTCTTAGAATCCAACAACTCCAACTTGTTGAAGATTATGTCAAACTTAGTCCCAATGTCAGAAAATTTAGAATTGGTTTGAGCTCTCTCTTCATCAAATCTCGAGGCCAAGTTACCCAGGGAAGATGACACATTGTTCATACACTTGAGAAGTTGAGAGATGTCATCTTTAGTAACATGGGATTCAGGTGTAGCAACCACTATTTGTTGGGGATTAAATTGGTTTGAAGGTCTTTGATTTGGAGCTTGATTTGAAGAACTCCCTTGGAATTGATTTTGGTTCCTCCAACCAAAGTTGGGATATGACCTCAAACCCTCATTGTATGTATTGGAGTAGGGATTCCAAGATCTTTGATTTTGTCCTTGTCTCCCTTGAAAAATAGTCGAGACCTCTCCAAGTTGGTGTGGGCAATTAAGAGCAATATGCATGTGAGAGCTACATATGTCACAGCTAGGAGCCACTAGAGCTTAAGAATGTGACCCATAAATGTTCACATTGTTTAGATAGGCCATGAGCTTATTAAGTTCAGTTCTCATATCTGTCATTTGGGATGACAAATTATCATACTCCCTTGAAGATCTTGAAGCATGTGAGACCTCATGGACTTATCTAGCATCCAACCCTTCAAATTGTTGATAAATACTAGCTATCTTCTCAATTAAAGCCTAAGCTTCTTCAGGTGTAAGCAATTGAATAGTGCCTGCAGAAGATAAATCCAAACTCTTCCTATCTTGAGGAAGCAACCCACTATGAAAATATTGCACTATTGAGCTTCTGGGATTTGATGATGTGGACACTTTGCTAGGAGTTCTTGAAATCGACACCAATACTCATAAAAAGATTCATGGAGGTCTTGTTTAGCACCGAAGATTTCCTTAGTGAGGGATGTTATCCTTGAATAAGGGAAGTATTTTTCCAAAAAGGCACTCTTCAAGGTGTCCCAAGAGGCTAAGGCATTGGGATTGTGGTGAGGTAGCATCAAGAACCATTTCTTAGCTTTGTTTTCCAGTGTAAAATGAAAGACTTTTCGGCATATCTTATCTAGATCAATCCCCATTAGTTTTATAGAGTTGCACATAATGTACATATTCCTCAAGTGCCTGTTAGGGTCTTCTGCAGGTAAACCATTGAATTTTGGTAAGTGACTCAATAAAGGACCTTTCAACTCAAAATTAATATTAAATTCAGGACAAGAGAGGAAAGGATCAATAATATCAGTTGAAGAGGTAAGATCTTTGATAGTTTTATGCTCCCAATGGGTAGAGGTACTCCTTCTGGAGGAGGAACTGGATCCATGGCAAGATGGTGATCTACAATGACTGAAGAACCAATATGAGAAGAATTATCACAAGTATGTGCAACAACTTCAGTGTCAATGACTTGTCCAAGCCCTACACTAGATGATTCAGCTTTCTTACCTTTCTTAAGAAACCTAATTGTCTTGCTAATATCTTTATCTAAAGGCACAAGTTCAGTTTTCTAAGATCTAGTCATGCACAGTAAGGAGAATCATATAGACACACAAATTATAGCAAAGTAATTAGTCAAATGGTCAATTGAAGAAGGGTTGTATACAGCAAAAATTAGCAACTTACAGGAAACTAAGTTAACTAATCTTTGACAACCAAAAGAGTTAACCAAAACTAACAAAATTCAAGTGTCTAAATAGTAAGACCAGTTTCAGTAATAACAAGACAAGTGCAACACAATGTAATAAGAGGAAAATAGGAGTTGCAAGGTAAGACTTCACCTTTTAGGAGAACAAGGTGGTATAGCAATAAAGTAGTACCTCAAACAGCAAGTATATAAGTAGAGTTACTGGAAGCACAACTTACAGAATGTGATAGCTACCTGGAATCTCAAGTTTCAACCAATAGCTTTTCAAGGATGAAGAATGCAAAGCTGCTCACCACAAAACAATAGTAAATCACACAATGGCCACTGAGAACATGATAGCAAAGTAATAAAATGCAAATTTCTTTTTTTTTAAAATATGTAAAACAACTATGAACATGAGAAATGACTAAACCACTATCAAACACTCCAAAAATCAACAACTAACCAAAATAAACTCAAAATCTCACTAACAACAAAGCCAAGACACACTATGACAACTAAAAAGAACACTTAACTACTTAAAACCTTAGCAATCATCCTCCCCGGCAATCATGGGTGTGGCTTTATCAGTTGCAGCAACAGAATCCTTCATTTGTGATTGACAACCCTTGAAGGCAAGGGTTTTTTAGGGCGGTATTGATATGGGTATTATAAATGTTGTTAATTAGTAGTAGAGGTAGATTAGTAATTAGGTGGCTCACTAATCCAATAAGCCAGGGCTGGGATTCTAATCGCATGCAGTACCTACATAAAGGCTAGTATACAAATGTGAAGTTGTTGTTGATTGAATGATAAACTGAATTTCCTTCTTTGTCATCTCTCTCTCTTCTTATACACTCACACAACAATTTGATTCCTTGTCTAAACGAAGAAATAAAATTCATCTTCAGCATGTAAGTTAATTTGTTTGTAAATAATATATTCTTGACTTAAATAAATTGTTTTAATGTCTATTTATTTTTGTTTTAATGATAGTGCACTCAAGACATATAGACTACTGGGTAGGACACACGAAGATAAAAGTAGAGGGGTGAAGTGGTTTTATTCGAGAGTAAGTAGTTTGAATTCAAGTTCTTTCAGTGATAGTCACTTTGGATATGCCTTTATTTATTTTATCTATTTACTTTTGATTTATAGTGCCCTCGACAACCAAGGAGAACTGAGTGCGGATACTATGTTATACTTTATATATATAATATCATTAAGAGTGGAGTTACTACAGATTTTAAACAAGTAATCGCTTCTTCATTCTCAAAGGATAATATTTTTAGTGTTGTAATTGAATTGTTAATAATTTCATTCACTTGATTGATTTATCTTAACTTATTTTCCATTTTGCATATTTTTGGTAATGATGACGCCTACTTGGACAAAGACACAATAATCCAAGACATTTTGATTAGACATCTTTTTCAACATATAGATGAGTAATGTTTATTTTGATAAATATTTTATTTTAGATAGTAGTTGTTTGATAAATATTTTATTTTGATAAAACTTTTATTAGTTAGTGATAGATGTTTCTGTACTATTTGTAATAACATTTTGATTTATGAAGAAGTCTTGGATTAGGTTTATGTACATGGTTTAACTGCTGGTCAGGTTATGAAACCTGGATCGGGGTAAATTGGTTTGGTCCAGGAATCAACCTGGTTTGGCCTTTTTTAATCAAATTTTTTATTTTCTTTATTATTTTATATTAATAACCCTAAAATCTTTACTTTCTCTCTAGTTTGGTCCCAGGGTAGCTCTGGTCTAACCCACTGACCATTGACCTAATATCTTAACCGGTTTGTGACCAGTCTGGGTTAATTACCTTGACTGCAGGGCAGTGAAAAATATAAATCAAAACAGTTTTTTTTGAAAAAAATTCCTTTCCACATCCGTTTTTGTAAAAGTGGACATTGTAAGTATGCAACTTACGGCGTCCCTTTATGCAACTTACGACGTTCCTGTTTTTTAAAAGAGACGTCATAAGTTGCATACTTATGGTGTCAATTTTGAAAAAAAGGATGCCGTAAGTGCCTAAAAATGAATGTTAAAAGTGCTTTCTGTAGTAGTGATTTGATCACCTCTCTACAACTGTGAGATCAAATAACCAGTTTAACCGATTCAATTATTTTTTTATTAAAAAGTAATTTAATTCACTTTTTTATTTTTCTTCATAATTTCATATTAATAAGCTTGAAATCTTCATTTTTTCACTGATTTGGCCCTAGGTTATCTCCAGTTAGACTACAATATGACCCACTGACCCTTGACCCAATACCTTGACTAGTTCAATATCCGGTCCATGTTTAATATCCTTGCTCAACATTCCAATCTATGTAAAGGAGATTTTGTGTCTCTTCAACCTCTTGACGAAACGGGTGTTCGACGCTAGTGTCTTGTGATAAGGTGTTGATGGCACTTATTTATTATCTCTTTTCTAACCATTATCTTTCATAGCAATAAGGGAAAAATACAAGAAAATATGACTTAAACTTCAAAATCTCAAATCAATCTTGTTGCCCATAAGAGTATAGGAATTAACTATAAGAATATAACAATTGATAACTCATTTTAATAGAAATCACTTATTTAGGATTTTAAAGCTTAAGTGGTATTTTTCTTGTCTGTTTCCCTAACAATAATCTCTTTATGGCAAAAAACTCCCTGAAAAAAATATATGTTCACAAATTTTATCATTAAGAAATACCTAAATTTAAATAATAATATTTTTATGTATGAAATTCCATAGAGTATCTATATGTTTTTAAAAACATAACAAATCCTTTTAACTAAAAAATTCCTAAGGAACTTTTCACCCATTTTTTAAAATACTTTTTGTGCAGATCAAATGAGTAAAATATAAAAAGTTAATAAACTAAAACATTTATCCCTTTTTTTATCTTTGTCATGAAATTGTGTTGGTGGTTGATTACTAAGCCAACTGCATTATGGGTTAAGTATTTGAGGGCTAGGTATGAATTTGGAGAATATCTTGTCCATATGGTCTTAAGGAAACAACATATGTCCATTACCTAGCAAGCTATCACAGAAATTTGGGAAAATTTTCTTGGGGGTGTTGGCAGGGAAGTCAATAATGGAAATGCAACAAAGCTCTGGTGGGATCTCTAGACACCTTTAGAGAGACTGCTCATAGATTATGTCACTAAGAACTTACATCAACTTAATTGAGGGACATAGTGTCTTGTTTTCTTCTTTCTTTTGGGAGGTGGGATGTAGGGAAATGGAGAAATTTCTTCCTGAAATGGATTATCAAAGTGCTTATGCAAATTTGACCTCCTACACGCATCCAAGATGATTTCGTCTACTGGAATAGTGCACTGGATGGAAATTTCTTAGTGAAGGTTGGTTATAAATTCCTATCAAAACCATACTCAAGTGTCGGGAACCCAGTTTGGCAAAAACTTTGGCGTTGGCAATTGCCTGAGAAAGTCAAATTCTTTATCTAGCAGGTTTCCCATGAGAGAGAATCATGACAAATTCCTTGAGAGCAAGGAGAGGAATAGAAATGTTACCCGAGTGTCTACTTGGATGCTCATGTGAGGAGAGTGTTATACATTGTTTGAGAGATTGCAAAAGAGCAAAATAGATATGGAAGAAATTGATTAATCCTAGTAAATATTCTGCTTTCTTTTCTTGTGATTTGCATGTATGGCTGCATTGGAATTCAATTCATTATCCAGGATCACCTAGGTTCTCCAAATGACCTTTACAATGTATGTTTGGATATACTTGTTGGTTGATATGGAAATATAGATGCCAAGAAGTTGTGTAAACACATGAAGCATAAATGAAGGAGGTTATTCGTCGTTGCTTATTCTACCAAATAGAAGGGGTACATGAGGATATGACATATGATATATCAAGGAAATATGACCAGTCCTACTCCATGGTTTCCCCTTTGTAATAGTGTGGTCAGGCTTGATATGGATGAGTCTATTTATCCTCCAGATCAAGCAGCGTATGGGGTGTGATGAGAGATGTAAATGGAGAATGAATTATGGATTCAAAAAGAATCTAGGTTTTTAGTTTTGGTTATTAAAACTGGTCTAGAGGTGTGCCAATCCCTTAGTCTCACAGATAGATAGGTTTTTTCTGATTTCCTTGAATATATTAACATGTTAATTAGGGATAGTAGCGTTGATCACCCTTTTAAAGCTAAGATTGATGAAACACGATATCTCATGCATGAGAGTTGAATTATTGAACTATTCCACTGTTGCAGAGAAGCTATAGAATATGCAGTCATACTGGTAAGGGAAGCTCATAAGGTCGAGAGTCACTAATGCAAAATATGTATTTAAAACTAGCACTTTTAGACCGGTTGTATAGGGATAAGGTCTAAAATGCATGAGTAGTGGCATTTTTGTAATTATAGAGAACTTATGAGACCGATTCCCTGGATATAAGGTCTAAAATAAATTTAGACTTTAATTATGAGAAACCGGTCTAAAAAGGATAAAAATAATTAAAAAAATATATTTTTTAGACCGGTTATCTCTATAACTAGTCTAAATAAAAGACTGAATTTAAAAATAATTTTTTTAATGTTTTAGATTGGTTATAAGATATAACCTGTCTAAAAGTTGAAATATTTTAGACCGGTTATTTTCATAACCGGTCTAAAATACATATTTAAGACCATTTATTTTCAACAATCGGTCTCAAATATGGCGAACCCTAATTAAAATTTCACTCTTCTCTTCCTCCCGTCGAATCTAAGCTTGCTCTCTGAACTCATTTTTCCCTGAAATTTCTCTGACAGTGTTCTTGTTTCCAACTCCGCCAACCTCTTTCTCTTTGAATCTGGAGCAATCTTTCTCTCTGAACCTAATATCACAATCTAACTGATGGTGTCCTTGTTTACAAGCTCAGGAGAGGCATTAGGCTGGGTTTGTATTAGCCGAGGAAGAGTCACAGTAGTCACTACCCATACCTTGCCGATAGTTGACCTTCATTTCACCATCAATCGACAACATTCCAGCTCCAACTCCTCCTCCCTTAAAAGCCTCGCCTATCGTTCTTCTTCCAAACGGGAGCACAAGGAGCAATTCTGACATGTGAAGCAACTGTCCAGGTTTGTTTTGATTTATGTTAATAATTTGAACTTGATCCTTTTGATATTATTCGGGTTGGTTTAACCATGTTTGGCATCAAATCCTAATATTCTTGAAGTGGGAAATGGAGGTGTTCTATTTTATAATTATGGCTTTATTTGAATATGCCCAATGTTGCTCTCTATCTTGCTCTCACCATTAAGCTTAGTGATGATAACTTTAGATACTAGGTTTAGCCTCCAAAATGTAATTAGAACATGTGGGTTTGGGTCTACTTACAAGGGTGAATTGTCTCATCATTTTATTGTTGTCATTAACTATCTTATTTGTGGCAAAGTTTGAACTTGAAATTGGTTGGGGTTTTCAAATTTTTTAATCGATGGAAGGTTTTTTAAGCTCTCATTAATGATCATGGAGATTATTTTATTTATACTTTCTTGTCTTAGATTGTCACATTATGACATTTGCTATGTGGGTTTGAATTGAATATAAAGTCATGAAAATTTTGAATAGCTTTCCAATGCAAGTTTTAAAACTTGTATCTATAGATCTTTAGTATGAAAAGTTGGATCCAGTTACTATATGTACCTTGATAATGCATATAGAATTCAACTTTCCTTCATTGAAGGATTATGTGCAAACTTTCTAATTATGTTGATACTAGGTTCTGCATTTACTATTTATCCATGATTTCAAGAGTTTGTAACTTCTCTTACTCTAAGTGGCTGCATATCCAACTAAAACTCCATTGTACTTCCCATTGGGTTTGAAACTTAGTACCATTATGTTCATGAATGTACATTTAACTTATCCATAGCAATTGATTTTTAGGCAAATAAAGTTTCATTTTTTATGTAACAAATGTTTTTTAGTGAATGTTTGCCTTGTAAACTAGTGCCATTTGCACAAGTTATTACTCTTTTGTTCCTTCATTGTCCCATATTTTTCACTTTATTCAATGCTTGTGTAACTTAGTTATATACACTCTCTATATATTCCTTGTATGTTTCAAAGTCTTAAGTTATATGCTAATACGTCTGTAAAAGTCAAGCAAAGGAACTGATTTAGGATTTTAATATATTCTCACATTTTTTGTTGACTTTTTTATAAGCTAGAAATGTTGCTTGGTTTTTATCATGCCATAATTTATTAGTATATTACTACAAGTATAGTTATTGTCTCCTGGTATGCTTCTTAATTTTGTTAAAATCTCAAAAATTCTATTGTTGTTTTTTTATCTATCCCTTTGCTATTGGATAGGGCGCTACAATTTTGACTTGGCATACGCATGTGTGCCATTATAGCTGCATTATTTGTTATGTTGAAAAAGAAAAAGTTAATTCACTCTTACGTGAGAGGAAAGATGGGCACAAGTTAATGGGAACAAATTTTTGAGATAGAGGAAGGGTTTCAATTGCATATTCTATTTGTGACTAGTCAAATTTATTTTAAAGTTCTCTATTTGATTTTGATATGAAGATTTAGTTTTTGCCATGACTCTAAGAAAGTTCATATTGAATTTCCACTATGCTTCTTAAATTGTTTGATTTGTCTTTTAGGAGTCAAATCTTAGTTAAAAAAATACAAATTAGGCTTATAATGAGATTTTCCTTTCAAAGTGGATGCTGAGGCTTATTTTGCTTTTGGTTATTGTTGTATAGTTTCTAGTCTTCTAAGCCTTTCTTCTAATGTGCAAAGCACCCCATCAAACTAAACTGATCTTTACTATGTAGTTTCCGGTCTTCAAAGCCTTTCTTTGAATGATTGATAGGTAATTTAATTAGTCTTTGCCATTAATTAATTGAAGTGATGCCTAGCAAATTGATCTTTTCTATATAAATGCATTATAATATACAATTTTCTGTGTACTTGTTCATTATTATTTAGTAGTTAAACTAGGTACTCGATAAGTGTAATGATTGCATCCTATCATCATACTCCTGCCTTTTCCAAGGGAAAAAATAGAAAAGAGAAAAGAAAAAGGTGTTGAAATATATGGATCGTAGTTAGATAAAAGCTAAACTAATTAGTGTTGAATATGATAATGGGGTGATGGGTTTTTTAGACTTTGCTAGAAGAAATGCCGATGATGATAGTGAGATGTTTTATTGCCCTTGTATAGAATGTTTGAATGAGAAGCGACTAAGTGCTACAGATATATATATATATATACATTTAATTTGTGAAGGATTTTGTAAGAGTTATACAGTATGTGTATAGCATGGTGAATAATTAGAAATGCCAAGTGCATCTCAACAGGGGGTGGCCTTTGATGATAATGACACGGATCTGGATGATTTGATAGAGGATATTATTCGTGATGTAGGAGAAGAACCTTTTGAGCAATCATATGCCTATGATAATATGTGCAGTGATGCTGAGAAGCCGCTGTACCCGGGGTGTAAAAAATACCAATTGTTCAAAGCTGTATTGAAATTGGTAAGCTTGAAAGCACGACATAGATGGAGTTACAAGAATATTTTAGAAACTAGAGTTTTAAATGACATGCTTCCATATGATAATGTGTTACCTTGTCCATACTATGATGCTAACAAAATACTGTATCCATTAGGCATGAAGTATAAAAAGATCCATACATGCCCTAAGTGAGGTGAACTTGCCTTTTAAAAAAAACAAAGAAAGTGAAGGGCATCTTGGTAAAAACATAGCATTTCAAAATCCCAAATTCCTACCTTATGATTGAAAAATCAAAATTAACGATGTTAATGCCTAATGCTAAATAGAATTAATAAATTCATATTCAATAACTAATGTAAACACATGACACCATTGATCCACTAATCAAGCCACCTTGAAATTAGCACAAAATATTCACAAAATCATTAATTCAATGACTAACTAGACAAAAAAAAATGATAATTAAGCTAATTAAGCACAATGTTAAGCATCTAACAAAGATTCAAGTTACAACCAATCTCCAAATACATCAAAATAAATAAGTTCAACATTATAAAATGTATCCTAAGACATAGGAATTGTTAGAATCTATATTTTGATGATAACAAAGTATTAATAAATTATTTTGTAAAGGAATTTATGTTTTAAAGTGTAAACTTAAGTCTATTCGATTATCAAATGCATTTTACAAGTTTACAGAAACTTAATGTGCAAAATTGCTAATGCACTCGAGTACTGGAAGCATGAACACTCGAGTATGGCTTCACACTCTTGCAAGTGTTAGGTAGAAGCAGGGTCAGAGAGTGAAATTTTACTGATGCATTTGACTATGAAGGATGCACTCGAGTCCTAAGACAAGCAACACTCGAGTATGATCTTACAGTCTTAAAAAATGTCATACAGAAGCTGATGAAGTAACCTGAAAGTTTGCTGATGCACTCAAGTTTAAATGATGCACTCAAGTGATGTATGCTTTTGCACTTGGGTTCAAGAAGTGTGTCCATGCAAGTGTTTCACAAATAGTCAAGTAGAATCAAAGATGCCTGGTGCACTCGAGTGAGGGACTCAATACTCGAGTGTTGGTAAGAAGTGCACTTGAGTCTTGAAAGTACAACCATGCAAGTGTTTGGCCGAGAGGAAAAAAGATCCTGAAACCATGAAGTGCACTCATGTGTCTTTAGATCCACTCGAGTGAGAGACCAAGACTTGAGTCTTGCAGCAACACTTTCAAGTGAACGTATGCAATCTTGCATGTTGAAACAGAAATAGAAAACTTCATCAAGATGACATGTGATTATGCACTCGAATGAGGGGTAAGGCACTCGAGTGTCGATTTACACTTCCAATGCAAACTTTACACTTTCTGCAGGAACCAAGTGAAGAAATGCTAAATAGCCTAAGCACTTGAGTATTGAGATGGTGTACTTGAGTGTGAAATGAATACTCTTGCAAGTGCAAAGCTCACTCTTGCAAAGTGCTTGGCAAAGACAACTTGAAAATGTGACAACAGTCAAGTACACTCAAGTGTGACCACCCAACACTTGAAAGTTATTCCATGCACTCAAAAGTGTTATCAAGATAACTTTGTATAGCCATACAAAAATCAAAAAACACTTAAGTGAGAAGCTGACACTCGAGTGTGAACTTCTAGAGCACTCGAGTGAGAGGAAGCACTCAGGTTCGTCTGGCTCAGAAGCATAATGCAATATAGGGTTACAATTAATAATCCGAATACGGATAAATGTTATTTACTCATTGTATTTTCACTTGTTATTAAATCTAAATGTTATTTAATATATACTTTAAGTGTGAAATAGGAAAATGAATGTTCATATTACAAATTCAAATGAGAAAGTCAATTGAGGCGAATATCATCATTGCAAAACGATTTCCAGACAATTGTCATCACATGCAATTGACCTATCATAGAGTATCTGAAAACACAAACGCTCTACACCGTGATGCTCTTCTCACAACGCAAACTCCATAATGGCTAACTCAAAATAGTTATAAATAAAGAGCATCAGAGATAGACAATATAAGAATACAAAGTGAGAGCATATGCTAAGAATTTACACGAGTCTCTGTTTTTTCATATTTGTCTCTGTAATCATTTTGTACTTCAGTGATTATCATATCTACTTTGCAAGAGAGTCTGTATACACTTTCAAATTATATTTTCATTTGATCTCAAGGTAAAGAGACCTGAGAGGGTAAATTTTCTTATGGGGGAAGCCGTTGAAAAAATTCCTAGTAAGACTTTATGCTTGTAAGACTTACAAGGTGCAAGAAGGAAAGAACGTTTCTGCTCGTAAGACTTATAAGGGTGTAGGCAGGAGAGAATGTTGCTACTCATAAGACTTGCATACTTAAGAAGGAAAGAAAGGTCATAGGGATTGTTCTTCACATAAGACTCGCAGTAAGGGAGAGAGAATATTCTAGGTGTTAGATTATTTATGTTCGTAGTCCTTGCTAGGACGACTATTGTCTTGTGGTGTTCTGAAAGCCCACTGAATCTTGAAAGAATAAAGAAAATCTCAGTAGGTCTTGATCTCTGAGGACTGGACGTAGGCCTATTTTTAGACCGAACCAGTATAAATCTCTGTGTGATGATTCTCTCTTCTCTACTCTCTCTTCATCTATTTTCATATCACCATAACGATTGAAAAATTTATTACATCACCCAATTCACCTCCCTCTTGGGTGAAGCTTGCTTCTTTTAAGAATCACTAATACAATGTAGAAATAGAGAAATAGCAGAGCCAAAACTCCCATATTGAAACTCCAAGTTCATGTCATTGCCTCTTACTACAAAGGATTGAGAATTTCCATTACTTATATCTCTAACAACAATCACAACTTCTTCAAAATTCAAATAATTCATTTAATAATAGTGGAAAAGATGTTAAAATGAAATCCCAAAGCTCACCGGAAATCACAG
Source organism: Inga laurina (assembly GCA_963855925.1). Lineage (NCBI taxonomy): Eukaryota > Viridiplantae > Streptophyta > Magnoliopsida > Fabales > Fabaceae > Inga > Inga laurina. Next base: position 73,775,459 of record OY979703.1, read on the forward strand.
AACTCAATGGAAAAAATGGAGGTTCGATGATCTAAAAGATCCATGGCTCTATTATGGCCTGAAAGGTGCTTGGTCTTTAAGAGAGAAGAAGGTGACAAAGGCGGATAGAGGTGAAAATGAACAAGGTTCTTAAGGTCCGCAGCGCCTCCTATCTCAAGGACTGAAAACTGTCACAGCGTTGTGTCTCTGTTATCTCATCAAAGATGGAAAAAGGTGGTGAAATGAGGTGAAGAATAATATGAAGAAAAGGAGGAAATGGTGAAAGGTTTAACTTTTCTCCTTTCGCGGCGCCTAGGCTTTGAAATTGGTATGCCTCTTTGATATGTTGAGCTTCTGTGTCTTGACGCCTCTAGTTTTTCAGATCAATCTTGAAGGAATGAAGATTGAAGGTCACAGGTAACGGAAGAGAAGAAGGCAAACTTCACTAGCGACGGGAGGTGGAGCGAAGGTAAAGGTGATGAGATGAAGAGAGAGGGAAGGTTGAAGGTTTGGCTATGGAGTCCCTGCGGTGCCAGTTCTTTCGTCCAAAGTCGATTCTTCAAGGTGTAAAATATGGCCTAGTCTATGATCAGGATGCAAGTTTTGACCAGGGACTAAACTGAAGCAATTCAAAAGTTCATGGAGGGACTAAACTTCACATTGTAAAATGTTTGTGGGGCTGAACTATTATTTTGCAATTTGAGCCCAAACTTCCATTTTCAAATTTGGTCCAATTTCTTCAAGCACTTACAATAAACAACAATTAATCTAACATTAAATATTCTTAGAAAAATCAATGATTAAGAGTAATTACAATTTTTTTTGACAATTTTTCTCTATTTTGTTTTAATTCAATGTATTTTTACTCTTAATCCCAATTAATCACAAAGAAGGCTTTTTAAGCTCAATTACTACGACAAAACCCTAAATAAAATATAAAAATATATAATAAATTAGAGATTTTTCAATGGTCAATTTGTTCTTTCCATTTTTGGAGTTTTGTAAATTTAAATGGTATTTAACTGAAATTTTCCCAAATTTATATAAAAACATCATTTTTCAAGAATTTAAAAAAAAAATCTTCAAAATATCAAAATCCTAAATTATTTTTGTTTCCTATAATAATTTAAGTATTGACTACACTTAATTAGCAATTCATAATTCATTTCAGTAAGAAATAATTGATTTGGGCTTTTCAAAATTTGAAAATATTTTTCTAAAAGTTTTCCTTTTTTCAATATCAAAATATAATTTATAAATTCATATGAATAGTGCTTTTTGGGTGTTTGTGTGTACTTTTCTTTTATTCTTTTCAAACATTTCGTTACATTGACCCATGTTTTTTTTTGTATGTTTCCAATTTTTTATATAATTATATCACAAAATTTAGAAATTACAAATTTTAGAAAACTAATAAAAGCACACAGTTTTAGTCATTCAATAAACATATTAGAGTAAGTCTTGTGTATTTGGATAATTAAAGAACAACATTCACAGCTTATAAATAGTTGGTTAAACTATATAAATAGTTATGCATTGACAAGAAAACGGAGAAATTTTTGATTTTTTTTACACACATATATATCAGCATAGTTAAAATTATTATAAGCAAGTTAGTTGATGTCCAACCAAGGATTATCAACTAGGTGTCCGATTGGCAGGTGCTTTGCTAGAGTGTTTGTCAACGCTATCGTTATCGGCTGGCCTAGAGATCTGATTCTTTCCTTGAGAATAGTTTTTTGGGAAAATGATAATTAGGTCCCATGTAATAGAAAAAATATCATAAAAATCTTCTTGAAAAATCAATAGTTAGAAAAGTTCTTAGAGACTTTTTTTGACATGAATTCTCAATGTTCATTTATCAAAATACCCCCAAGTAATTTAACCACTATCATTGGTTATAATATCTTATGCTATGTTTATAACATCACAAGTCATATTAACAACATAGTTAGTTACGTTTACAACATGTTATGCTATATTTAATGAGTTGTAAACGTAACTGAAGAGGTTGTAAACGCGACACAATCACGCATTTTATATACATGTTGTAAACGTAACTGACTATATTGTTAATATGATTTACGATGTTGTAAATATAGCATAATACATTGTAACCAATGACAGTAGTTAAATTGCTTGGGGGGTATTTTGATAAATGGGCATTGAGAATTCATGTCATAAAAGTCTCTAGGGACTTTTTTGACCATTGACTTTTTAAAAAGACTTTTGTGATATTTTGTTTGTTTGTTTGGGACCTAGCTGTCATTTTACCTAGTTTTTTCCCAAAAAAATTTATTAGGAACCATTTTTATAAGAAGATTCTTAGCAAAACAAATTTAATAACCATTTAGGTTGCTACAGCTTGAGTGGATGAGTTTTACTTTTTAAGGGCTTGTTTAGGTTGACAGTGTCAAAAATGGTTTTTTGTTTTTTTTTTCATATGGCTTTTATAAATTTAATATAGGATAAAAGTTAGATTATAAATATGATTTATAGTTGGATTGACGATAACAGAAGTGACTGTTTTTTTTTTAAAAAAAACCAGACTTTTGAACTTCTTCTCATAAAATACTTTAAAAAAAAGGGCTCAATTGCCAAAACACAAACCCAAATACCCTAAGATAACACCATCAGACTTTTTTTAACAAAAAACACCCACTTTTTTGGATGGCAAAACGCCATCCCAAGTAGGCTCTAAATCTGTCATCGATGCAAGTCTTATCGCCTAACGATGTTCGTGAAGTTGCTTTTGATCTGATTTTAAGTTCTTGGCTTCTTGCTATACCGAAGAATTTTAAGATGCTTGTTGTTCTAGTTGTTCTAGATATGCTCTGTGCTGTTATTTTGTCCTTTATTTTATTTGTTGTTTTGTTTCTTGTGTTGACGTTCTAATTTCTTTTTCATTTTAATACAATCTCTTTCTTTATTGGCAAAAGTAAAAAAAGTTAATTGATGTCCATGCAAATATTTGACTGATTTAGAAGAGAAAATTCTCTACCATATCTTTATAATTTTAAAAATTAAAAAATCAAATAAGAAAATTTAAAATTTATTGTAAAATTAAAAATTAAAAATATATTTTTGCCTTTTTTACTCATTGCATTCTTCAACAGCGTTTTATTTCTACTAAGAATGTATATTGAATTATATATATTGATATTATAATTAAAAATGATTAGAAGATTAGACTAACTTTAAGATAATGAGAATAGTTAATTGCCAAACAAATTTTAAAAATTTCTCAAGAATTAACATTGAACAAAATTCCCATTTCACCGTAACCCCCATACGAAGGGGGGAAAAAAAACAGATCAAACTCCTCTGGCATTCAACTGTACAACCACCGCCATCTCTGTATTATTATTTAATTGGGAGAATGATTTATATGTTTTAAGAGTGTCACCTAATTTATATTCTGATTAATTAAAATATAATAAATCATTTTATTTTAATTCCTCATGATTGATGAGTCATCTTGATATATTCAAATTTTCTGATTTTGAAAAATATAAACATCATAATTTAAAAAAACAAGAAACTCAATTTCCTTCCTTGAGTTGTTATTTTTCAAAATCATAATATTTGAATTTTTTCAAATGACTCATCAGTCATATGTGATTAAAATGAGATGAGTTATTATATTTTAATTAGTCAAAATATAAATGAGGTAGAGTGTGTAAGGATTTCTCACTTAATTGGTCCATCTCAAGTTGATCACACAGAAGAAGAAAAAGCATTAATTAATTAATAATCAGATACACCCATTATCTGATATGATCAAAGCACAAAACAGAGCCACAAAAGAATAAGCAAGAAGCAGAGCAATACAAGGATCAGTTTCACATCAAGTGCCTCCATTGTACTATGAATCCTATTCACAGCCATGAAACATACTTTTGTTTGACTTTGTCTTTGATCATACAATTTTTCCCCATACCTCACAATTCATTATCACATGGCACACCCAGGAAAAAAGAAAAGAAAAGAAAAGAAAACAAAGTTGCTTTCTTTACAAGAAATATCGATGGAGGATCCATATTGGACGGTTGACTAATCTAAGGATAAGCGAAAAATTGTTGGAATAGAACTCACAATGAAATGAATTAATCAGTACTTTCTCTTTGTCTTGTCTTTACTTCTGGAAAAGATTGAACCAAACCCAAACAGATTTGCAGATGGGACATTAAGAAGAATAGGGATGCCATTACCAGAAGAAGCTTGAGATTTCTTCAGTGGAGGTTTTAGATAACTGCTGTTGTGACCCATTGAAGAAGATGAAGACCTTGCAGAAGCATGCAATTTCTGGGTATTATTATTATAATAATTTTTACCTTCTTTTGACACACACATGTTCTTCTTAACACTTGATGAGGTAGAAGGCGAAGTTGATGATCCCGTTGAGAAGCTTCGAGATAGAATTGGCAAAGGGCATAAGCTTCTTCCATATCCAGTTCCATAGCTCTTACTCTTCTTGAATCGCCAAAATGACTTGTGATTGTGTCCTTGCTTTTCAACATCAGCTTCTTCTTTGAGCCTCTCTGGCTTTGAAACTTTCATGGCAGTTGAGGCATTTTCTCGAATAGCTTCTGCGCGTGGAGATTCATGCATAGGGGGCAACAGAAACTCATGATCTATTTGTTTCTGGGGAAAATTCTTGTTCCTGTTCTTCTTTATTTCAGAGGGAAGGAGAATACCATCTGAGAAAAGCTCATCGGCTGAAGAAGATTCCTGATCAAAATTTTCACCGACACAGAAATCAAAATCAAAAGATGGATTGTTCAAACCAGAGGAATTTGATCGATATTGGTGTTGATCAACTGGGATTGCATTTGAGTGACAAAAATCATACGAGAATGAGATTCTTGGACTCATGGGATCCCCACAATTTGCAGAGAAAAACTCAATAGCCATTAGAGAAAACCATAGCTGATGATTAAAGAAGAAGAATGTAATAGCGGTGAGGGGGCATGTGAACCAGAAAGTATTTAATAGCTTTGAAACCTAAGAAAACGGGAATTTAAGAAAAAGTTAAAAACAGAGAAAAGAAAAAGTATTTAAGTTTTGAGGTGAGAATTTGAATAAAATAAATGAGGGAAGGAGGAGGACTAAGTCGTGACAGTGGTGTGATTTGATGATTTCTGACAGAGTTGAAAATGGAGAACACGTCCAGATACGAAAAAGATGACAGTGGTCCAGAGATGCGTTTCTGGGGATTGAGAAAAAGATGAAGACTTCTGGGGAAATAAGCAACTTGATTAGTTGTTGAGCTGATGGAGACGACGATAAAGCGACGTGCTGGGAGAGTCGTCAAATTGACTTCACGTAAAAAGCCCAAGAGCCGGATGGGTTTGAGCCTATTTAAAAAAACAAGTTATACGAAATTCTTCTAGACTTCGGATCTGTTAAGTATATTTCTTAATATTTTAAAGATTAAATTTAACTCTTCATATTTTTATATTTTTATTATTAACCTTGTAACATTAATTTATTATTATATTTTAAACGGAAGTTGTCATGTCAAATCGATTGATGATCCGCGACACTGTACGTAACATCTTAAGTAAATTATTAATTTTATAAAATCCCCTAAACACTAACCAAATACAATTAAGGGATAATTGTTAAAAAAAACCTCACCAGCAACTTATTTATCAAATGAGACCTAAGAAGATTATCTGCACATGGAGGAAAGATTATCTACACACGGAGGGAAGATATCTGCACACGCAGGGAAGATCTCTGCACACGTATAGGGAAGAAGTTGGCACACATGGAAGATCATCTGCACGCCGGGGAAAATATTTTGCACATGTGGAAGATGATCTGCACACGAAGGTCCCATTTGACAAATAAGTTGTTGGTGAGCTCTTTTTTCACAATTTTCCCTACAATTAACCCCCTGAATTTTAATAGGTTACAAACAATCTCTTTGACATTTCAAAATTTAAATTTAAATATCTTAAAATTTTGATTTACAATATTAATCCTCATGTCTTTACTTTTATCATTTTAATAAATTTATTAAGATTTTTACTATCATTTATCAATTAAAATATTTTTTTAAGGCAAAAACTAAAAGAATAATATTTAGATAAACACAAAAATAAATGTTGAACATTTGATTGTAGAAAAAAAATATGCATTATTAATAAAGAATTAATACGGACAAAAGCCATCTTGTAATACAAATATAATATTTAAATTACCAATATTCAATTATCTCAATAATATATGTAATACAAATGACAACATTTTTATTCTATCAATGTTCAGTTATCCCAAAAATATAAGTAAATGTTATATAAATGATGACATTTTTATTTTTATATTTTTTAAATATTATTCTTCTAGTTTTTGGCATACAAAAAAAGCTATTTAACTTGACAAATCATAGTAAAAATTTTAATAAATTTATTAAAATGATAAAAGTAATGATCAAAGTTCAGATGGCTATTATAACTAATCAAAGTTTAGGGGGTTTAAATTTAAATTTTGGAAGTAGTAATTTACATAGGATGCTACCTGTCATCTGCTAATCTGATGTGACAATTTTCGTTAAAAAAATAATAGTTAGCTAATGGCAGAGGTTAATAATAAAAAAATAAATAGTCAGGGGGCTAAATTTAAACTTTTAAATGTTCAAAATTTAATGGAATTTTTATATAATTTTTCCTTAGAAATGAAAGGAAAAACCGAAAAAGAAGAGATTATATTATATGTAATACTCACTCTAATCCTTTCTATAAGCAACGACTATTCTAATTGAGAAAAATTAAATGAACTAGCAGTTAAAATTAGTTAAAAATAATAAATATTTAAAAAAATATAATATCTTTTCCAAATATGTCTCTATTTATGAAAAGAGTGTCAGAGAGAATGAGTAAAAATATGAGAGAGAATGATCAATAAATAATTAAATAAAAAAGAATTAGTGGTTCATTAATCAAAAGATATATATATTTAATATATAAGGGTAGAAAAGGAAAAAGTAGTTTAAATTTTGAGATGCAAAAAAAGTTGATTATAGTAAGAACTAACCTCAAGAGAGAGAAAATTGCTCATAAAAAGGACTGGAGGGAATATCAAGGTATGAGAGAATATGTATTTTTTATTATTTATAAGGTAGGTCATTAATTTTTTTTTATATGAATGTACAATTTTACCTTTTATTTATTATTATATAGATTTTTTTTTTGTATGTACCCAGAGTATTCCAACCCAAGTCACTTTGGACTTGAGCATAATCTCTATTGAGCCAAGGGTGTTGAGGTTAAAGTCCTTCCAATAAATGCATTTCATAGAATTTAAACTTGTATTATGTAGATTGTTATTTGATTGGTGAGCCTATAGTTATGTATGGATAAAATTGGAAAGTTATTGAATTTTAATATTGATTGAACTATATTTTGATAAGCTATTTTATGATGTATTTATGGATTTTATCATTATTTTCGGATCTAAATTGCATTAATTATGATTAATTGTGATTAAAGTTGTGTGCATGAAATTGATGTTAAAAAGAGATAAAAATGTCATATGTCTCATAATTTACCTTAATTGATTTTTTAAAATATAAGGTATTATATTTTTCTTTTGTTTTTTTGCAGATTAGTTTAGAGAAATTTACAGAAAAGGACCCATAAATTTTTTTTTGATTGAAAAGACAAGAGTTAATCTTGGTAAAGGTTCCTCAAAGAGTCACAGCATACATGCAGCACTTACAATCCAAAAACGGAATCAAACAATCCCGAAATTAACTAGAGTCGCATATTAGTTGCTGGGCGCAATAATCAGGTGACTCAACCATATAGCGCCAATCCACATCCATGTTCAGTGCTCTTTTGAAAACTGCAAATCAATAAAAAAAAAAGGGTCAGAGAAAGTTATAGAACAGGGCCTAGAGTTTTTAAAAAGTACAGTTTTGGCCCCAAGTTTGCAATTTAGTACTTCCATGAGCTTTTTAAGTTCACAGTTTAGTTCCGGTCAAAACTTGAGAGAGATCAATATCCGTAATTTCAGACCTTCTTGGCAAGCCAGATACTGCGGAAAAACAAAGCTGGTGCGCCGTGGCAAGTTGAAAGCTCAGAGAACCAGAGACCTTCGCCTTCTTCTTCTTCTCTCGATGGCGGCATCATTCACCATCAAGGCCGCCAGCGAACTTTGTCCTCCACTCCTCCGTCCTCAAAACCAGCAACCGCAGCGCCGCAGAGCAGTGAGACAGAGGTGCGAGAGAGCTTGAAGAGAGAGACGGGCGATCGGAAGAGGAGGAGGAAGAAGCTTCTTTTACCATCGTCGCTGGCATCCTCATCGCCACCAACCGTAATCATCTTCATCTCTTTTACTTCCATCGCCGGCAACCTTGAAATAGAGAGGAACACAGCCGCAAATCAGAACCAGATTTTGAGGAGCCTGAATTACCACGCCTTCGACCCCCATCACTTCACTGTCACCTTTCATATCTTCGTCCACTTTCATCTTCATTTCTCCATCCCAAATCGAGCTACAGACATGAGCTTTCAGAAGAGGGCAGCATGGCTTCCTCTGTTTCTCTTACACCGTTACCCACAAACCTTCCATTCTTCATCTTAATTCTTATTTTCTGGTGGTGCTCCATGGCTTTGCTCCTTCAAGATATTTTCAAGAGTGGCTGATTTTTTCCGTGGGTAGAGCTTCAATGTGCTTCAGTGGGGAGTTCATTAGTTTTTCATTAGTTCATTACATCTACTATGGTATGTTTGAATTAATTTTGTATTGGTACATGTTTGTGAGACTTGGATGAGTATTTATTTATCTTTGTTGGTTAATATTTATGTTGAATTTTGCTTTGATACTCTGGATTATATATTGAATTTATTTCCTTGTGTTTTAATGAAATTAATTATGCATTGTATGTGATTACTATGATGTGTAATTAAATTAATTCATATTGAGTGTCGTTATTGTGCTCTCATTTAAGAAGAAACAAGTGCATAAAATGATTTTCAAATACATATTAAGTAGTTTTTAACAATATATTTAAGAGATGATTATGAATGTGATTGTAGGATTAGTCATTAAATAAATTGAACTTAATCGGATTGCTTAAAGTTTTCAATTTGACTTGAAGAAAAATTAGCTCCAAATTATTTTAAGAAGTTAGGAAAGCCATTAACTTTGCTATCAAGACTCATTTCATCATTCATATTTTCATACTTAAATCCATTCACTCATTCACCATTTTTATAAAAATACCAAAAATAATAGTTTAGGATTTAATTAAATTGCATTATTTTTTTAGTTATTAATTTGAAAGACCCAAAACCAATTTCCCCTTACTTTCATTGCATTTAGATTACTTAGAAACCAATAAAAGGCTCCTTAAGAAAAAAGAACGATCCTAGGTTTATCTATGCACAATTTCTAATTAATTTTTTATTGTAGACCCCAAGGCTAACGACAAAAAGTTCTCATCAAAGGCATACTTAATAAAGTTTAAGGCTTTCTTTCTGTTTATATGGAATATGATAGAAGTGTTTTATAAATAAGATCAGAGAAGTAAGGTTTTAATGAAAATAGGAAAAAATAGGAAAAATCAGAAAAAGTCCATTATTGAAAAATTAATCAGGGAATAATACCTAGCACTGGCATCATGTTAATGACTATGGTCCTTTGGGATAAATATGAAATGATGATACTACCCTCTACTTGCAAATTACCTTTCCTTATGTACCAATAGCTTTTCCTCACATGTAAATTGTAACCCCTTTCGTAATTATATCCGAAATACAACATTAGAGTGAAATAGAGACCAATAATAATCAAAATTCATTTACATTCCCCATCCTTAAAATAGGGTTTTCACAAATTTCTTTAATAAACACTTTAACCTGATCTTACATTCAAATTTCGAATACTATTACATTGCAAAGATAATTAACATTCATAATATATCAGAGTGCACAATAACAATCCTGGCAATTCCGGGTTCATATCTTCACTAAAAGTTCATGGGCACATAAGCCCTTTACAATTTCTCAAATGAGGATTACACAATACTTAATCCAAATACATATCCAAATACACCTCCACAACATATACAACCATATATCCATCCTAACATATACAACTCTAAATACATCCAAATCCACTACCATTATCCCAAATAGCAAGGATAACCACTACCAAGTCCAAATGCCCATAAGGGATTCTCGCCGCCCCTAGTAGCTTGCTCCTTTCTCGAGCCACTTGTCCTGTCTAAAATGTTGGTAGGGGAGAGTGAGATTCTAGAGAATCCCAGTAGGAAACAGATACCAATATGCATGCAAGATAAGTGTTTAATGCATGACATGCTTGCATCACAATAACTCGTATTCACATAATGATATATCCGCATGCTCAATGTTTCAACAACATACTCATGGCCATAGCATAAATTGAAACAGAGCTTCAATCATTCATATATGTTTCACATAATCAAACAAAGCAATAACATGCATCAATACACAAACACAAATATCAATACATGCAGGAGAGGTAAGTTCCCTACCCTTATTCTTCCACGTATGCTCCAGCATCGGCTACTCGCAATCCGAGCGGATATCAAACCATGATCAGGGCAAATACCCAACCCTCTAACCAAATCAAGGATATAGGATCATTCTCTTTTCCAAATTATCATTTTCATAACATTTAAATTTGGTCACCATTCATGACCTTTAGGTGGCTAATCAAAGCCTAAATACATGCCTAAAGGCTTGGGAAACACTTGACCAAAAGTCACCTTTTAAAAGTCCAAAATACTGATTTTTGGGGGTTGGCCGCGGCCAGCCTATCCATGGGCCGCGGCCAATGGATGCACAGAAGGTCTTGGGCCGCGGTTCATAACCTCTAGCCGCGGCCAAGAAAATTCTGTTTCCTAGCTGAACTTCCATAATTTATAACTAATTCTAGAAAAATAGAAATGAGGTTATTCCAAAGCCAAATGAAAGGTACTTAAGTCCTCTTTAAAGGAAAAATATGTACCATTACTGGAAATCACCACAAAATTCCAGAATTACACAAAACTTCACACTGCCCCAAAACAGAGTTCTGTTTCAATCCCAAACTTTGGACAACCATATCTCACAGAATAATAAACGAAATGAAACAAAATATATGTTTATTTTGAAGTTTGGGATGTGAAATTTAAGACTGGAAAGTTTCACAATTTTCGGATACCATTTGGTCATTCAAAACGTTCATGCAAACTGACTGCCCAGATAGAGTTCACACAAGACATATTTTCCAATTTTCTACCAAAGTGTCCCATAGCTCCAAAATTAATAATCAAGCCTATTCCCACATAAATTTTTACAAGAAACACAATGGTAACCTCAAAATGACCAAAATCACAACCTATCAACATGCCCTATTTTGACCAAAGCACAAAACCAACACAAAAGGTGCCAAACTTCACATTTAAGCTTCAATGCAATTCTATCAATTCAAAACACTAAACAAGGCACCATTTCCATGACAAAAACATATTATACTCCCCAAGACCCTAAATCATGAAAATTAGGGCTAAAATTCCAGAAATTCAAGGCCTAACCAATGGCCACAAACTTATATGAAAATGAAGCTTTCACTCACCTCAACAACTTTCCCAAAGGCACTTCATGATTCTCCAACTTGTAGATTTTCGTGATTCATCAAATCACCACCAATGGAGAAACTACAACCATCAAATTGAAGCTCTCACTCTAAGGAACAACTTTATAGAAGGAAGTTTTGGCATTAGAGGTCAAGATCTTACCTTTTGTACAAGCTTTTCCTTCTTCCTCTTTGTTCTCCAATGGCGAAAATGGAGAGAGAAGAGAGAGATGAGTGTGTGATGATGAAGATGAGGGTGAGGTGCAGAATTTCTGCCCCTCCCAAGCCCTTCCATGCACCTGAGAGAGAGAGAGAGAGAGAGAGAGAGAGAGAGAGAGAGAGAGAGAGAGAGAGAGAGAGAGAGAGAAGAGGGAAAATGAATAAAAAAAATGGTGCTTTGACTTTTCATCTCATCTCTCTTCATCATCAAGTGACACTTGTCCACATCTTATGCATTCTCATAAAGTAAGTAACCACTTGGTTACTCTACTCATTCCATTAGCTATTTAGTTATATATCTCATTTTCCTCTTAGTTAGTAATTAATTTCTCTATTAATCACTAACTAATTGCCCAACAATTTCATTCTTTCGATTTCCACTAATCATGGCATATTACTTAATATAGCCACCAAACCCATAATTATTCCACTTTAATTCGATAATTATCCTCAATAATTACCATTAGCCTTTAATCGAAAATTGGGGTGTTACATAAATTATCTTCCCTTATGTGTAATACTACATCAAGTGCTTAATATAATAGTTAATTAACTAATTTGATCTAAAAATGCTAAATAAATTATTTTGTTGACTTATAAACTGATATATAATGTAATGATGCGCACAAGTATTTCAAAGATATCATGTAACATATGTTATAATTAAATAGCTTATTTAACTTCCTTAATTATTTAAAATTAGCAAACTACTAGATTTTATATTAAGGACCAGAGGTAATATCAAACTTTCTTAACATGCAATCCATCTTCTATAATGTGCTACTTAATTTTACTTATGTTAAGTACAAATGATTTTAAATCGCCCTAAAAATATAAGTGCAATCATTTTTCAATGGATGCAATCCACCTACATTCTGCTCATGTGCAAACGATTTCAATGCTGCCCTAAAACACAAGAGCAATAATTCTTTAACAGAGGTGCTTTGCATGGGAGTACTAATATTGTCATATATTTGGTAAGAAGTATGTATATGTAGTCTTCAAAAGATACAAACATAATTCACTTCTATAGTCGAGATTTGATTAAATTTAAGCCGGTGGGATGATGCTAAGCTTATTCCACTAAATCAACCATTATTAACAAAATATGAAGTTAATTAAACTCAATTCATACGCAAGAAAATTCAAAATGCCATTTGTAATGTGGATAAACTTCCCAATTAATGGACCAAGTTGCTTAATATATGGACGTCAACTCGTATATGTGTGTTTGGGGGGTGAACATAACCTGAATTTTGGTTTATGTAGGAACGTGATTATAAAAAATAACTTTCGATAATGACAAACATAAATCTTTAAACTGAGGTTTCACTTTCGGAAATGATGGGACGACTTGTTGGATGCTTTTTTCCCCTTTCTATTTGTTCAATTTGTGGAGGTTAATGCGACAAGTTTTGCTATATTTTCTTGGAGTTATTCCCTAGTCGTTAAATATTTTATGAATATATAAAAAGGTTACATTTTTGTCAATATAATATCATTGCCACCATGGCAAAATAACATGCCTCACTTTCTATTTACGTTCAGGTTTTCATTTATGATAGTTCAGAATTTTGTTGTGCAGTGTATGATATTTATATATTTACGGAAGAAAGTTCTCCTTAAATTAAAACAAAAAAGAATTAAAATGGTATAATTAAAAATTTGAATATTTTATACTACTCTCTTATCTCTGGTCCTATTTATAAGCAACTTTTTATCTCTTGGAACTAGTCATTAATATAAGCAACATGTTTTGTGTCTCAAAATTTAAACTAACTTTTCTTTTTTTACCCTAATTAATATACATCTTTATACTAATGAACCACTAATTCTTTTCCATTTAATTATTTATTACTCATTATTTCTAGTATTTTTTACTCATTCTCTCTCCTATACGGTTATACTCTTTTCATAAATAGAGGGCATACTTGGAAGAGATATTACATTTTTGACACATTTGTAATTTTTTACTAATTTTAACAGCTAGTTTGTCTTACTCAAATTAGGGTAGTTGTTGTTTATAAAAAGGATAGAAAAGAGTATTAATTAATATATTTAAAGGCAGAGGATTTCGTTGGAAGATACTCAAGACTTTATTACTTTGTAGCAGCACCCTTGCTATTTGAAACAAAAGTTTAAGAATTAATCACGTAATTAACTCAATATAATAAACCTGTGGAAAAGGATCTAAAACCCAGGTTCCACACGATGAATCAAAATAATACAACAGAAAAGTGATGAATAAAGGAGCAGTTCGACACCGTTTTTGCCATGTCCTCCGCGGCGAACGAGGCCGAGACGATAGGTACACTACGGCGGTACAGCCAATGGTACAATCCGCTACGATGCAAAGGGTATGATACAGATATACTGCTACTATGCATGTTGTCAAATTTATCAAATTTCCAGAGCTCATATCTTAAGCTACAGACCACCGATTATGGAGGTTCTAGCAAGTAACAACATAAAGTTTACGATGAGATCTATCCATAGACTCCTAAACCAACTCATTCTTACCCCGTTTAGGCCTATCGGGACAAATTTAAAAGTGGCTTTGTTTCATCTTTAAGGACAACAATGCGTTATATGTAGACAACACACCAATATCAAGACATAAAGAAACCACTTGAGCAAGTTACAAAATGGTGATATACATTTAGAGGATTCTTTTACCCAAAGCCAAAGCTCAACCTGACTACCTAAATTTCTTTAGCTTTTTTTTTTTCTCCTTATAACTAGCAAAATGATGTTAATGGTAATAATAGTTTCAAAGCCAAGAATTTTTTTGATGACTTGCTCAGGCGTCCATAGATGAGATTATGGTTTGGTTTCTTCTCGATTAAATTCAAAGTCTACACATTTGGTTCATTTGAAAGGTTCTGGAACAAATTTTGACTGCATTATACAACGTTGACTTGTTAATTCTCTTATGCATGGCATTATCATCCTTCTTTAGCCAAAATTTAGCACATCGCCAATAGATATCAATTACAATTAACGTTCATATATAAAAATCACAGCTACATAATCAAATAACAAATAGTCTAAACTTGGCATTACATTGCATTAAGCAAACTTACATAGGTCAACCTTGGCGTAAATAACTTCTTAATTAGCCATGGTAGAACTTGTTGGGTTGTACCAACACATAGTTGATCTAGCGGTGTAAGATCTTATTATGTGTGTGTTTGGGTAACCCCCAAACCATGGTTTCAAAAGCCCTTTTCCGCAAATCAAGATAAAACTCTTTTCACATACTTACCTCGTAAATCATAAAAGCTATTCTCACATACTTACCTCGTAAAAGCTGTATCTCTGTAGGTTGAGTTCAAGTCGTCCAAGAGAAGACACTTGTGTTGGGAGGGGACGCCATAAACTCTGAAATTGAAGTAGTCGGTTGCCTATATACCTAGTAACACGATCCAAAAAAGTGCCAGATACCGATTGAAAGTATTAAAAAACAAACGAACCTGTTGAGTTGTCTTCGTGTTTTACAGAACTAAAAAATTAATTATATATTTGTTACATGAAAGTTAATGCAATGTAATGCTTAAAAAATTGGTGCACTCATTAAACTAGAAAAAAAAATTAAAAAAGCGATTTACGGTTCAATAGTAATACTACTGTGATTGAATTAAGATCAAACAAATTTTCTAAAAGTAAATGCATGATAACATTTTATAATTAAAGGAATACATATTTACACAATAATAGCAATATGGAAAATAATTTTATAAATTTTGCATGTTCTAATGAATTTATAAAAAAAATAGATTATGTTTTGCATGATGATTTGAAAAATTAAACTGCCAACAAGAATAGCCTCAGATATGGTTCACAAGTCCTTATATAAGTAATTGTTACCAAGATGTGACTTTAATGTAATTCTGCACGATTCTATCAAAAAAATGTAGCAATTATGTACAAAACGAAGCTTTTCCTACTAACTACCGCTATCTAATTTATTATTGTTCAATTACATTAAAGCCGACCCGTCACTTGTCTCTTTAACACAAAAAAGACCCAACAACAATATAAATAGTCGGTTTTGAATCCATCCCATTTTTTGTTTAAATTGCATATTTTATAAAGAATAATTCATTTTCTTTAAACACTACAAAAAAAAAGGTATTTCGTAGCGGTGAACTTGTAGCGGTTATATTAAACCGCTACAAATTATAGTATTTGTAGCGGTTTTTACCTAAACCGCTACAAATTTGTAGCGGCAAGAATATTTGTAGCGGTTTCGTACAAAAAACCGCTACAAATTTGGCGCGAAATTCCCGCCAAAACTTGTAGCGGTTATTTTGTAGCGGTTAATGCACATAAACCGCTACAAAATACCAAAGGTCAGAATTTTGTAGCGGTTCTTGCCCAAAACCGCTACAGAATTTCAAGAGACTCCAAATTTGTAGCGGTTCTGGGCAATAACCGCTACAGAATTTCAAACGTTGTGAAGATTTGTAGCGGTTATTATAGAACCGCTACAAATTTAATTATTTGTAGCGGTTAGAGTAGCGGTTATTTTGAATAACCGCTACTAATATCCGGCCTATTTAAACCCCTCGCCTCTTCCATTTCTCATTTTGCTCATTTTGTTTCCTGAGGTTTCTCTGAGTGGTTTATTCGATATTTGAGCTTTCAAACGAGTCTATAGGAGTTTTTGGTTAGTATTCCGCAGTATTTACACTTGAGGTACGTATATAACACGTATTTTTATTTATATTTGTATTTTTATTATATTTTTGTATAATAATGGACTAATTTTTTTTTAATTTGTACAGTTGATATGGCTTCAGGACAGGATAAGGGGAAGGCCCCTGTGCCCCCCAGACCGACTTTACGGGGTGGCAGCAGCCGGGCAGGGGGCAGAGGGAGGAGGGGGCAGCGCGCAGGCAGGGCTACCGAGGCATCTCAGCCCATCCCCCCACAGGAACCGCAGACGATCCCACAGGCGACGACCGCAGCTGAGGTGCCTGAGGTGGAGGTGCCAGAGATTAGCGTTGAGGACTTCCTCAACGAGGAGGAGTTCGAGATCCCGATTAGTGGGTTCAGGGAGATAGAGCAGTTCCTCGATGAGGAAGAGGCTCGGGAGCAGAACAACCCACGAGGGTCGTCTTCGCGGTCCACTGGGTTTGAGGTGCAGGTCGAAGGTAAATTATTTAATTTTTAAATTTTTTAACTTTTTAACTTTGAATTATAATTTATCTAACGTGCGGTCAACTGTGCAGATGAGCAGGGGAACGTGACGACGAGGAGGCTGGATGTGACCGGTCTGAACAGCATGGATCGGTCACTGCGAGTTGTAGTGCCGTGGAACGAGGGCACTGACCAGCCGATCCACAATGGGGGTCACCTGCTCAACCGCTTCCTGAGCGACCTGGGATCGAATTGGATGCGGTTCCCCCTTCACTTCCCGACGTGGAGGCACATTCCGAAGGGGCCGAAGGACCAGGCTTGGGAGGAGGTGGTTCAGGTAATTAAAACTATTTAATTAATATCTTTTGTAATTATTTCTATTTAATTATTTTTTTAAATTATGGTTTTTATAATTATTGATATTTAAATGTCTTTTTTTCAGCTGCGGTTTGCCGTCCGGGCCAACCGGAAGAGGTACGCCCTCGTGAAGATGGGCGACGCCTGGAGGAACAGGAAGAACCGTCTCTTCCACAGTGTGGATGGGGACGGGACGATGCCTCTGGAGCAGCTGCAGGAGAGCGTCCCGGACGGCGTGCCGCCGAACGACTGGGCACGTTTTGTCCAGTTCAGGAGGAGCCCTGAGGCGCAGGTAATGTATTTATTATATTTTTTATATATAATTTTTTAATTGTTAAATATTAAATTATAATAGCAATTTATTTTGTATTTAATTTTAAATTATAATACATTTAATTTTTTTTTCCAGGAGCTTGCTCGGAGGAACGCCGCGATCCGGGCGCAGCAGACGATCCACCACACAGCAGGATCGAAGACCTTTGCTGTGACCTACAGCGAGCTGGTAACTTTTCAAGTGCTTCACTTACTTTTAGTTGATTATTTCATAATACTAATTGTTTTGTAATTGTTTCAGGAGACGAGGGCTCAGCAGGAGAACCGTCAGACGGACTATGCGGAGCTGTACGCCATCACACACAGACACCGTGACGGGACTGCGACCTCTCAGCAGGCAGAAGCGGCCATTGTAAGTAATTTTGAATTATATTTTTTATAAAACAAAGTTAATAATGAAAAATGGTAATTATTAATTATTTCATAAAATGGCAGGAGCGGATGCAGCAGTCGCAGGCTGAGCTGCGACAGACCCAGCCTGAGGAGTCACAGGGGTCAGTGGACCCGATGGCTCCTCTGAAGGCGGGTATGGCTCAGCCTGAGCACCCCGGACGAGTGCGGGGGATGGGGATAGGCGCCAGACCCAGCATGATCTACGGCAGGAGCGCCGCCTCTGAGGCTGGCAGTTCTAGAGGGGTCAGACATCGGAGGGATGAGTCGATTGACCAGCTGCGGTCAGATTTGGAGCAGACGCAGCAGCAGATGCAGCAGATGGTGCAGCAGCAGCAGCAGATGCAGCAGATGCAGGTGCAGCAGCAGCAGCTGCTGCAGATCCACGCAGACACTATGTACGCGCAGCAGACGCAGTGGCGTGAGATCGCGAACACTATGCTCGAGGGAGCATGGAATCGGCTGTTCTCGGACGAGCAACATCCAGCGGTCCCCCCTATCCCTCGCTACGTCGTCCCGAGCACTACTCCTCCTCCTACAGCTCCTCCTCCTGCTGATGAGGATGGTGCGGTTCAGTCTACGCAGCGGCCCGATCCAGCGGCATCTGAGGGAGCCCCACCTGAGGGAGCACCAGAGGATCAGCCCCCAGCTTCTTAGTTTAGGACATTTTCTTTTCTTTTAAACATTTGTATATATTTATGAGATTTTATTTCAGAATTTTCTTATTGTGTTTTATATAATAATATTTATATTATTATATCGCATTGAAATAATTTATAAATGATTTAAATCTAAATTTAAAAAAAAAATTATATATATATTTGTAGCGGTTTTAAGTTCAAACCGCTACAAATGTATATATTTGTAGCGGTTATTAGTAAATAACCGCTACAAATTTACTTATATATTTGTAGCGGTTTGAAAAGGGAAACCGCTACAAATATATATTTTTGTAGCGGTTATTTACTAATAACCGCTACAAACACTCAAATGATTTGAATTTTCAAATATGCCGCCTTTGTGCACATTTGTAGCGGTTATCTTATGTATAACCGCTACAAATTAGAAAATTATTTTTATATTTAATGTCCAACGGCTTTAATATTAGTAGCGGTTTTATATATATAACCGCTACTAATTCGTTGAACATTAGTAGCGGTTATCTATATGAAACCGCTACTAATACTCAACAAGTACATTTTGAATTTCCCACCAATTAACGGCTTGAATATTAGTAGCGGTTTTATATATATAACCGCTACAAAATTATAAACGTTGGAATATCTGTAGCGGTTGGTGTAGCGGTTTAATAACCGCTACAAAGTTATAAACGTTGGATTTTCAGAATATAAGGTTCTAGGCATTCTTCATTATCTTCTCACTCATCTTCTTCTCTATACTTTCTTCTCTCTCACTTGTAGCTATGGATAAATCTTGGATAAGGTTGCCGCGCAATTCTCCTGAATATTTGTACGGATTAAACAGTTTCTTAGATTTCGCATTCACTCACGCCAGCTGTAACGGCAAGATCGTCTGTCCGTGTCGGAAATGCAAGTTCAAGAAGTGGCATCCACGAAATGTTGTGAAGGAACATTTGCTTGTGAAGCCTTTCCCTGAGGACTATACGTTCTGGGTAGTTCATGGTGAGAAGGCCGGCATTAGATATGACGAGGCTCTTCCTCGAAGTTCTCAAGTAGGTGTTCAAGTAGATGAAGATGATCCTGTGAATGATGCTGTGCGTGATGCGTTTGGATTTCAAGGCGACAACTTCAACGAAGAAGTGCACGGCTCTGAGCCGGCTTTTATGGGGAATGAAGCAGCTCGGGATTTTTTCAGCTTGATGGATGAGGCAGATCGTCCTTTATATCAAGGTTGTCGCAAATATTCTAAATTATCTTTCTTGATCAAATTGTATCATATCAAGTGCTTGTGTGGGATCACGGATAAGGGAATGTCGATGTTGCTCGACTTATTACAAGATGCATTCCCCGACGCCGAGATTCCCACAACGTTCTACGAGGCCAAGAAGATCATCAACAGGTTGGGGTTGAATTATCAAAAGATTGATGCGTGCCCAAATGATTGTATGCTGTATTGGGGAGACGATTCCAGCAGGGAGACGTGCAAGAGATGTCACACATCGAGGTACAAGACAATTCGGAAGGGGAAAAAGCAGAAGAAGAAACCCGCAAAGATTCTCAGGTATTTCCCTTTAAAACCTCGTCTACAAAGATTATTTATGTCGTCTAAAACTGCTGAGCACATGAGGTGGCATGCCGTTGATAAAAACGAAGACGGTAAATTAAGACATCCGCGGGATGCAGCTGCTTGGAAAACGTTTGACAACGACTTTCCAGATTTTGCGACTGACCCCAGAAATGTCCGGCTTGCGTTGGCGACCGACGGTTTCAATCCTTTCGGGAATCTTAGCACAAGTTACAGCATTTGGCCGGTAGTCTTAGTTCCCTACAACTTACCCCCCTGGATGTGTATGAAACAAAGCTCTTTCATTATGTCTATGATCATTCCAGGCAAAAAGGCACCGGGCAATGACATCGATGTGTATCTCCAACCGCTTATTATGGAATTGCTTGACCTGTGGAATGTCGGCTTGGAGACGTACGACGCTCACAGCAAGACTTTGTTCAACATGCGTGCAGCCTTGATGTGGACGATCAGTGACTTTCCTGGCCTTGGCACATTATCTGGTTGGAATGTGCACACTGGGTCGGCGTGTCCGGCTTGCAATTTCGACTCTGACGCACTGCGCCTTCCCCACAGCCGAAAGTGGTGCTTTATGGGGCATCGGAGGTTTCTCGATGGAACGCATAAGTTCAGATTGCAACGGAATCGCTTCAATGGGAAACCAGAGAAAAGAGGACCACCTCAGACTTTGTCCGGTACAGATATCTTACAGCAGCTTGAGCATGTTGACGTCGAGTTTGGAAAAAGCGACGATTCAGCACAAACTCGCCAAAAGACGCGCAGGACTTCGGCGCCTCAGCAGTGGAAGAAGATAAGTATCTTCTTCACGCTTCCGTATTGGAGATCTAATTTACTTCGCCACAGTCTTGATGTAATGCACATTGAAAAGAATGTTTGCGACAATGTGCTGTATACGCTGCTCAACGAACCCGGCAAGACAAAAGATCACCTTCAAGCGAGGAAAGATTTACGCGACATGGGAGTTCGTGAAGACGCTTGGCCAGATGAGCATGACAGATTTACACCGGCAAAGTTTACCCTCACAAAACCGAACAAGGATGTGTTCCTCGCGACGTTGAAGAAAATAAAAGTTCCTGATGGGTATTCAAGCAACATTTCTCGATGTGTCGACTTGCAGGCTCGGAAGGTTGCTGGCCTGAAGAGTCACGACTCACATGTTCTTATGCAGCAGTTACTCCCTCTGGCTATAAAGAATACACTTCCTCCCGATGTTTCCATCGTTTTGGTGGAACTTTGTTCTTTCTTTCGGAAGTTGTGTTCTAAGGTTTTGATCGTTGAGGAGCTCGATCAGCTGCAGTCGAAAATCATTCTTACGCTTTGTCACTTGGAGATGATCTTTCCTCCGTCCTTTTTTACTGTGATGGTTCACCTCACGGTCCACCTCGTTCATGAAACAAAGCTCGCTGGACCAGTACAATATCGTTGGATGTATCCGATTGAGAGGTACTCATTTTAAATATGTGCTTTCATTTATTGTCCGTATTTAATGTTTCCTAGTCGTCCTTTTCATCATTTTATATCAATTTTCTCTTATGTACTTCGTAGGTTCCTTGGGAAATTAAAATCTTACGTGAGGAATAAGGCGTGGCCAGAAGGTTCTATAGCTGAAGGCTATATAGGGGATGAGGTGCTTTATTTTTGCTCAAGGTACTTTGATGATCTTGAGACGGCTTTCAACCGCCCCCCTCGTGTTGACGATTGTCCTGAACCTGCGCCGACATCAGGAGAATTTATCCCTCGTGTTGGTAAACCAGTTGGAGCAACTAAGAACTTCAAACTAACGGCAACTGAGAAGTTCCAAGCACATAGACATGTCTTGATTAATTGCACTCAAGTTGAGCCTTTCATACGGTAAGAATTGTACACTCACATGTATGTTAATCGATCTATATCTTTCGTAACATTTCTCACTTTCATTTCACTAACGCCTTTCCATTATTAATTGCAGGGAATTCAGAAGTCATGTCAAGCGTCAGCTCAGGATCCGTACACAGACATCCTCGGAAGTTGATAGGAGGGTCCACAGAGAATTCCCGGGCTGGTTTGCGCGCAGAATACTAAATGACCACAACCCACACTCACCAGATTTCAGAGCTCTCGCAATCGGCCCTCTTGATCATGCAAAACGGTTTACAGCATACAATGTCAATGGTTTTAAGTTTTGCACGGTTTCACGGGATCAAGGATTGCAAACACAGAATTCGGGTGTTTATGGCACATTTGGGACAAGGAGTTATGCGAGTAGCAGTGACGCCAACATGCAGTTCGGAGGCGTCCCTTACTATGGCAAGCTTCTTGATGTGGTCGAGCTTAATTATCAAGGCCGTTTCACCGTGACGCTGTTCAAGTGTTTGTGGGCAAATACCACTACTTCTCGGGGACTGACAACTGACGACCTAGGGATCACATCAGTCAATTTCTCACGCACGATTCATACTGGTATTTCTCAAGATGATGAGCCGTATATTCTAGCTTCAAAGGCACATCAGGTTTATTATGTCGAGGACGAGCGGCATAGGGATTGGCACATGGTCGTTCATTTAAAGCCAAGAGACCTTTACGACATGGGTGAAGGCGATAACATCGCCTACGAGAGTGAGCCATTTCAGCCAGCTGATTTTGAAAACTACTTCCCTCAAGGCGATGACAATTTACCTCTACTGCGGTGAGTTTTTTTAAGTCCACGTCATTTCAATTAAATTTGTTAAATTTAATAATACATCAATAACAATAATTTTTCTACAAAATTTCTGTAGGGATGGCGATGATGAGTGATCAAATTCAAGTGTAAAAAATTTGTCTTTACAAAAAATGCAAAAAATTTGTGTTAAAATAAAATGTAAAAAAATATTTTAAAAAAATTAAAATAATATTTGTAGAATTCAAGTGCAAAAAATTTTTCTTCACAAAAAATGCAAAAAATTTGTGTTAAAATAAAATGCAAAAAAATTTTTTTTAAAAAAAATTAATATAATATTTGTAGCGGTTATTAAACCGCTACAAAAATATAAATAACCGCTACTAAATAAAAACCGCTACATTAACCGCTACAAATAATTAAACCGCTACAAAAATATAAATAACCGCTACTAATTAGTAACCGCTACATTAACCGCTATATTAACCGCTACAAATTATACGTGAATCCCTATAAATACCCTTATCACAACTCATTTCAAACACTCCCCAATTTCTTTTCACCTTACCCTTCTTTCATTTCCTCTCATTTACAACTTCTTTCGTATGAGTAGAGGAGCTGAATAATACGATCAAATATGGTAACAAGATTTTCAATATCTTTTAGAATATTTCTTTTCTTTCTATAAAATTTATTCTAACCATTTTTTTTTAGATATATCATAACTCTATCTCATTTTCATCTATTTTTCATATACAATTACATTATATTATAAAACATAATAATTCCTTATTACCTAACTATCCTTAATAATATTATTAATATAAATTTTATACTAATCATATTCAATTACATTTTTTCTTTTTAATTTATTAATAAGTTAAACTATTAAATAATAAACTAATTGAAATAGATAAAATAATAATAAATTAAACTATTTAATATAATATTTAAAAAAAAGAAAAAAATCAACGTATATTTTTTAAAAAATTTTAAAATATTTGTAGCGGTTATTAAACCGCTACTAAATAACGCGCCTTTTCAAAGCTAAATTTAAATTTTTTGGCGCTAAATTTGAATTTCATGAAATTAGTAGCGGTTTTAGAAACCGCTACTAAGTTCATGAAATTCATATTTAGTAGCGGTTTCTTAACCGCTACAAATAAAAAATGTCATTTTTAACAAATTTTCATTTTTATATATTTGTAGCGGTTATTAAACCGCTACAAAAAAAATTTTCTTTTTTAATAAAATTTTTTATATTTGTAGCGGTTATATAACCGCTACAAATATCTCTTGGTGTTGTAGCGGTTACTATGAACCGCTACAAAGGTTGTAGCGGTTAGTTTTGATTGAGTAGCGGTTTTGTAGAACCGCTACAAAACCGCTTGCAACGTACGATTTAGTAGCGGTTTTCGTAACCGCTACTAACCTAGTTTGTAGCGGTTAGAACCGCTACGAATACCCATTTTTAACCGCTACTAAATCACGTTTTTTTTGTAGTGAAAATATATGTTAATTACGTACGTTTTTTTTTCATACCACCGTATATTAATTAAGTTTGATGAGTGAATCTCATTTTTTATAATTTATAGATAGTGTGACATGATCTTAGTTTTAAAATACAAATTAGCCTGATAAATGAATGAATGAAAAAGTTAAAAAGATGGAAATTAAGTGTATGCATGTGGAAAAAAATAAAATCAATTTTCACAAATGAATTAATTTCAAGTATTTTCTTGATATGTGTAAAGTATGTGCTATCTTTGATCCTGAATATATAAGGATAAAATTATTAATTTACAAAAATTAAGAAACGTGATTATCTTTTGGGACGATCCCACAAAAAGAACTTTGAAATAGGTAAAAGACACAAAGGGGATCCCAATATTCACAATGCCATAGAAGGGTGAGGACCTAAAATCTCTTTTAGAAAATCATGTGGAAAAGACAAAAATAGCCTTCATTTGTCTGCCTCCCTTCTTTGCTTCTCCTTCTCTCCTTCTCTCCTTTCTTTCATCGACTTCAGCACCACACTAATATGAGCTCTTCCATTCCAAATCTAACTAGATTGGTTTCTTCCTCCAACTACTGACCAGCACCAGTAAGCTTCTCCCCATATTTCTCCTTCTTCAAAGCTCCAACGACGAGTACGTGGAGAGCCTAGATCTAAAGGTTGTGGAGAACCATGACTTTGGCTTCAAACTCATCACTAGTGAAGACCCACCTCCTGTCCAATAACCTAAAGGTTGCGGCAAACTCTTCAGATTCTCATCAACGAAGTGCTCTCAAGCTCATTAACGGAGTGCTTTGAAGGTCCTAGAGAACAATGATTTCATCTTACTCTTCACCAATTTTTGGAAGGGAATCTATATTGATGGTTGTTCAATATGATATGTAAATCAGTTTTAGTCATTATGGTGGATTTGATGATGTTTGCTATTGATTGTGGTGGACTTCAATGGCCAAACCCCTATCTTAGATGGCTAGATCTTTAAACATTTATTGAATGGATTATTTGAATTTGATTTGATACTTAGTTTGACTATTTTCTAGTGAAGGATTGTAATTTTGTGGTGGTTGATAGTGGTGAACACTTGAAAAAAATGAGAAACAGTCATGTATTCTAGAAATGCTTGATCCCAAAACTTGAAAAGTTATTAACAACTTCATATTTGATTTTTCCAAGTTCGGATATGAATTTCACAAGTCTCCATTTAAAATTGAACACTTGTGAAAATGAGAATACAACCATGGATTAATTCCTAAACTTGATATGAGATTACCAACTTCAGATTTTATATTGCCAAGTTCGGATATGAATTTCACAACTCTCCATTTTAAAAAAATTAAACACTTGTGAAATGAAAAAAATGAATATATGGATTAATTCCTGAACTTGATACGAGATTGTTAACTTCATATTTGATTTTTCCATATTTCTCCTTCTTCATAGCTCCAACGACAAGTACGTGGAGAGCCCCAATCTAAATGTATGTTTTGCCTTGCTGTGATACTTAGGATCCTCATCATAAGATGCTATTGTTTGGATCCTTCTATCCACCATTCATTCCTAATCACTCATAGGAACTTCTCTAGCCATATGGCACCTTGAATGATAGTAGAACACACTCTGTGTTCTAATTCCATAGATAATAGAAATACATTATATATTTCTTTACTCCTTTATCATTTTCCTAGGCCTTGTATTGGAGTATCCTTTCAAAGGTAAGTTGTTGTTTTGACAACTCAATCCATGGTTATTCTCATAATCTATTTCACAACAAGACCAAAAATAGCTTCCAAGTCCGACAAAAAACATTTGGTCTTATATACACCAATTTGTATATTCATATTACCAACCATAGTCTTACATGGGACTCTATCCACTTTTTCTATGTTTGATTCCTCACAGGATATGTAACCTTTCTAGGTTTGTGCCCTTGACTTCAGGGGTGTCCATGGGTTTGTAGTTTGGCATCCTAAGATGCCTAAGGATCATACTTGTACATGTCTTAGGTGGCAAAGACTGTATCTTCCTTGTGCAATCTCTATTTACCTTGTTATTCAAGATATTATATGTTCAACCCATGATTTTTCAACTCAGAATTTAAGGATTCTCTGATCCTTTATTCCTTTAACTCCATTGACACTTGTTTAAGCTAAACATATGTCATTTGACAAAGGATGACTTCATAAAGAATCATCACTAGACCATTTGGCACTTATGTAATGTTCTTCAATTATCTCAAAGTTGGTGAGGCTTTCACCTTGTGAAACCTCATTTACTACTATCTGGGTGATTGTTTCTACAAAGCCCTTATGCTGCTTCATGTAGAGTTCATCATCCAATTTCCAAAATTCTAAATTGAAAAGCGGTCTTCACATCATCTTGATGTAATTTCAAGACTAAGCTTATTGTCATAGCCAAAGTTCAGAGTTAAAATGCACAATGGACAACTTTCCATTGTAGTACCCCTTAGCCATTAATTGTGTTAGATTTTACTTGCCCCCAAAAGATTTGAGAACCTACTTGTTCCTAATCACCTCTTGGCTAGGTGACAAATTGCCTAAACATGTACTTGGCTAGTTTCAAAAAGAATTCAAATCCTCCTGCATGACACTTTGTAATTCTTCTTAGCAGCTCAATTTAGTGTCTTTTAGACACTTATAGGTAGTTATCATTACCTTTTAAATGATGAAGAGAGCATTCAATCCATTAGGGAATTTATCCCTTTATAGTCATTTGCTGGATGACTATTTACTTCGAGACAGATTTCATAGGATTCTTTTCCTATGTATGGGTGATGTAATCCTCTCATAACTTACCTCTTACCTTTTTCATTGTGAAAATGGTCTCAACCTCCCACTCGGATCAGTGAACTCAGGAACACTTGGTTATTCCTTATTTATGTGAACCTCTTGAAGAGATTTAGTATGATTAATGCTTATTTCCTGCTAGAAAATCTGGTTTTATGAACATTGTGTCCCTTGGTTCTCTCACAATCACTGAACCTTATGGTCTTAATGAGCTTAGGCCTGATCTAAGGCCTATCCACGATTCACAGGGTAAGGTCATGACTGACATAGAGGGCCTTTAGTTATGTGTGAAGATAATAGCTATGAGTTTACATACCAACATATGGCTAATAGTTTCACTAATGCCATTATTTTCTCAACCATGTCAATGAGAGGTCTATCTCTCTATTTCAACAACTCTATTATGTTGAAAGATTCTAGGTATTGATAATTGCCTAACAATCCCTTTCTTGTACACAAAGCAGCTTGAACTAATCACGTGGGTGTCCTTAATCCTTATTAGTTTGAAAGGTCTTATCCTTTAGTGTAACTGACTCCTGACTAGTTCAGCCATGATCTAACAGCTTCATACTTGCCTAAAATCAAGTAAACATTATTGTATTTTCGAGTGAACATCCATGACGTTACTGAAACACCAAGCTTTGTGTTTTGCCCTCACATTCATTAGTTTACAAATATCATAATTTAATTGCAGTGGATTTTCTCAAAATGTTTCTTTGTCTTTCTTGCCATGTAGACTAAGTTCTCAACTTATTTATAAGGGTATTAATCCTTTTGCATACGTTATTTAGCAAATACTCTTTTGCTAGTTTGATAATTTCTTTTGATCAATGTGTGCATGTGGCAAGAAATGGAATTATTATCCCTAAAAAGAAACATCAAAATCCAACAAAGGATTTGAGAGATATAGTCCTATCGATCCTTAACTAAAGAGATAGCAAAGATGTGATTTTGTCAGTTGCAATTACATTGAGTGAATTAGGGTGGTTTATCTGTACAGAGTTAACATGCAAGTCCCAATCCCTTGATTTTTTCTCTTTCTTGCTTTGCATCTGACATGAAGCCATATGCTTCTGTGAAACATCCACTACTCATGTGGATTGCTACTTCTAATATCCTTAAAGGATTATTAATACATCCTTTCATCTTTGTAGAAACCATTGACCTCCTTTAGATCAAGTTTACCTAATAGGTTTCTTGCCCTTAGGCTTAGAGGATGAATCCTCCCGCTCTTTAGCTAAGTTCGTCTAACTGGTGGATGTTGGATCCTTCAGTCTTTAATACTCAAGTTCAATATGGTGGATCACATTGCTGAAGGTCACAATATGTATATCAGGAGCAATATTTTCTTTCATATATGCCTACTTACTAGAAGACATGGCTTACTTGTACTTACTGGGAGATGTCTTGTCACAATGTACACTTGTTGTTTGGTAGAAAGAACTTGCATTTTATTTGTCTTAACTCCTTAGTTTGACATTTACCTCAAGTGTTTCCTAAACGACATGTTAGGACTTTATACACTATGTTAAAACTTAACTTAGTTTTAACTTTATAGAAGAAGATCATCTATTTCACTAGTTTTAACTTTATGGAAGAAAATCATCTATTCCACTATCTTTCAACACTATCCAAATAGCTTGGATAAGGTTACATTGCCGTACCATCATAAGTTTGACCAATCTTGTTCTTTCTATGCTTGATAGCATAAACTTTCTGTATCTTTCAGTTGCTTCAGCCTCTAAATGTTGAAGACTAGTTGGTAGGATGTCCATGACACCTCATTCTTCTTGAATGCAAGAGATTTGAGAGTTTTTAACTCCATAGATATCTCTTTTAAGCTTGTTTTTTATAGCTTAGTAAAAAAAAATTGGTCATAATTGGTCACTTAGACGACTATGGTGTACAAATCATGTATGTTCAAATAAGACAAAGGATAATTAGATAATAAGTTCACTAGTTTTATGTTCAGGAGGCAACTATATTGACTCATATCCCAATCATGCTAGTTAGCTCATCATCCTTTTAACCATAATCTTTATTGAACAAATTCCCCTTTTGATTTCTAGACATATTATAGAAACTTCCACTCAATCAAAGACAGTTATACTAAGAAGATAATAACACAATATCATCTAATCAACATAAATGTTCATGAAAAAAGGAGAGAATATGCTTAATTCAATTCTAAAAGCAAAGAATGTAATCATAAATTCAATGAAAAAAGAACATTAAAAAATTTAATAAAAAAAAATTGCCTCATATTGTTGTCTCTTAACTAGGTTCTCCCTATTATAGGCCCTTCTGACCATATGAACTCATGTAGCATCTAACTACAATGTCAAGCTCCTCTCTACCATGCTTACATCCACTCACTTAGATGTATTTGCAACATACCTCCTACTTGATGGGATGATTCTCACATTTCTATCTATCTTATCCTTTGTCACAACATTTGTGATAAAGGGTTGACTTTAGAAGTCACTGCTTCAATCCAATTGAATTAATGTGGTTAGAACCATGGGAAGACTTATTATTATTCAATAATTTCAAGTTGCTGCAATTTTCAGGTTTTATCTCTAAGAGTTTGAGTCAATATTGGATATGATCTTATATTCAAAAACTCATTTGAATAATTTCTCACTTTAAAGAATCTTTCAGTATTAACCTTATGTTGCAGTTGAAATACTCTTAATAAGTAAGTCAACCTATCCCAAAAACAATAGAATCAACATAAGCTCAATTTTGATGTTTTTGGGAATCTTTAAGTGTATATAAACACCTTTTTGACTCAAATTAGATCCAAACATGTTTCAAATATATGCAAATTATATATGAAATCGAAGCTCTATGATTTAAGGATTTTTAGGAACAAACCATATCTCAATCAAAGGTCCCACACACCCTCACATGTCCCTAGAAAGTGTCTGGATTGAAAACTCATGAAAAATTAGAAAATTCCAGTTAAGCCCACTCTCAGAGTTGATGCGTGTAAGCCACGTGCCGACTTACAAGCTTCAGTCAGCGACACGTGCCGGCTCACCTGATGCCACACGTTGTCCTCTTTTTGACGGTGCCCGCCACGTGTCAAATAGTGGCCACTATAGGCCCTTCGCGCCACATGTCAATTTCTGGGAATTTCCTTTTTTTACGGTCGACGCTGATTGGTCAACCCTTGACTAACTGCTGATGTGTCGATAATGTGGAGCTGACAAGGTGATGACATGCCTCGGTCAATGGATGACGTGGTTGACATTGACCGATGCTGACATGTGGCTGAACGCTGATGTAGTACTCCCTTATTAGTGCCACATAGTTTGGTTGGCCGATGATGTGGCCGTTGACTCGACCTTTAGCCAGGTTAACTCGACCTGGTTGGAGCTCTGGCGGGTTATCGCGACCCGCCAACTTTGGAAGACTATATCTCCCTTGTTTTAGCTCCGTTTTTTGTGTTCTTGGTGTCATTGGAATCGTAGTTGAGCGAACTAGAAATCCATGGCCTTTTTTTGATCTAAAAATGTCTTTTTCATTGATCAAATTGAGATTCAATTGACGGCAATGACAAGCGACCTACCAACTTCTTTCCTTCTTTTCTCCCTTATCCGAACTCTGTTTAACGCATTCTAAGCATTGTTGGAATCATCTCTTCGAGCTCTACATATCCATGGCCTTACCTTGGGCAAAAACACTCAATTTCAAACACCCAATTTTTTCTCGATGTCGACAGCGGTTTGTAACGTGACTAGGATGTGTGTCCTCTGTGTTTCAAAAATTTTTCTAGCTTTTGAGGGTTAAAGTCTCTTGTTTTTGGTTTCATATAGGTCCCAAAAACTCATCTTTAATAGGATCGAAGAGGTGGGGAGAAGAGGAGAGAAGAAAAGATTTGTGCCATGAAATATATATATATATATGCACATATATATATAATAATCAGTGGAGCAAACTTATTCGGCTAGCATGAATTCAATATATTCATAACACCTAGCGGCACAAATATACATAGACACAACGATCATGCTTCAAAACGTAACACACATATGTTTGATAAGTGTAACGGGAATATATATCATATTGGCACCCAAAAAACATGTACATGTTTACAATAGACAATTGAGGTAGTGGCATATTACACCCAAAAAATCATACCCAGAATTATGATTTGTGCAGTGGAAAATAATTTCACTTTAAGTATGATGAAACATATGAATAATTATATTACATGCTTATTTATAAAGAATAAATCACAGGCTCAAGGATCAATTAGCTCTTATACCAATAAAGGAAAATTAGGAGAGAGGATATGGACTAGCATATCAAGGCGAATCCATATTCAGATCTGGGTCAAAGCTCCAATACCCCATAATAGTGCCCACACAATTATTAGACTACTAGAGCCTAATTGGGATTGGCACAGCAAATCACCAGAACAAGAAAGATGGTAGGAGAGAAGAGATTACTATAAAACTCAATAGCAGGGGTGAGAAATAACTGAATGAGGCACCTCCTATTTATAGTGGTTTAGGGTGCCCACTAATTAGGAAATGATGTCCATCCTTCTTGCCTTCCAAGTTAGTAATTAAAAGAATTAATTCTCAATTAATTTCCTAAATTATGATGACTTTTTTTTTTCAATTAACAATATCATAATTAATACTCTTATTACCCAATCTACAATTAATGCTGATTTAATTCTTATTTGATTAGGCTACTTATATCCTAATCAAATGGTCTGACTCATCAAGAGCGGACTTGGATCAAAAGTCCAACACTTTCTAACAATGATATAACACGCTCTTCCACTTCACTTGTACTACTTTTCTCACATTACTTTGTTTTTTCTTTTTATAATACTATTTTTGGTTTCCACGGTTTTACAACATTCGAACACACATTTTCTTGGCAAGAGGGACACGAATTTTTATTTGATACAAATAATTAATTTAAATAATTTTTTTATATATAAATTAGTTATGTATAGCTTACATCTAGGATTGATTGGAGAGAACAATATAATTCTGTTGACTACATGTGATTGTAGTAAGTTTCTTCATTATTTGATACATTTGTGCGAAATTTCTTCTACTTCAATATCAAACATTATAGTTATAATCTAATGATGATATTTGAGTATTTATCAGTGATTATATATCTTGATGATTGCAATTCACTGCAAAAAAAAAAAAAAAAATTCAACATTGTAAATAATATGTATGGGTGTATCAAAGGAAGGTCCTACATTGCACAAGATTGTGGGGTCAAAGTAATAACAAGTAATCTTGGGCTAGCAAATTGGTCAAGAGGAGGAGTAGGTTCACTTGTATGACAATGGATGACCTTTGGAAACAAAGCTGAAATCAGGCAACTTCCCTTTCCCTTGTATGCGAATTAAATGCGGTATTGGATGCTCTTTATTGAAAATTTTAGTCTAATTAATCCATCACTTTAATCACTGTTATGAGTCTTCAATGTTTGTAACTAATGACTTTAATCATCTTAAATAATTAAGTGAGTCTTTATTAGAATATTTTAAAATGAAGAGCTGTGTTTTTGAAAAGTCATGTCCTTATGAATTAGTGTGTTTATGTGAAGCTTGCATGGAGAGTAACACAAAGTCATAAAAGTTATGCTTCTTGAGTTCCTAACACACATATGGAAAGATGTAATGAAATGAATGCTTGGAAAAATATTGTTATATTTTAAGACAACCCTACATACTATATAAAGATGTAATTCATTATGGAAAAAGTTTTTTTTAAATAACCATTGGTTATTGAATTTATTTTTGCTCATGAATTTATTTTAATTTATTCAAGACAACCCTTCAATATTTTAGAAGTCAGACCGGATGTCCAGCTGGAGAGGTCAACAGCTTATAGTTCAAACAGTCAGAACGATCAGGTCATCTGTTTGGGCCGGTGATGTAATAACTAAATTAAAAATAACATTACATACAAATATAACAATATAAATATAGTCCAATTTAATGAAAAGTTAATAGCATCACACCATATGTTGTAACCACTGTTTAGAGAATCGAACCAAGCTGTACGGTTGAACTGGTCTGATTGTCGACCAGTTACTGAGGTGGTCCGGACATATGCATTAGATTGTTTTTTTGGGGGAGCAGTTTTTGGCCGTTGTTTATTGGTTTTTGGGTCGTCAACTATTGTTAGGCCAGAAACTGGATCGGTTTTTAAAAAACCGTCCAACCCAATAAAAATGCAAATTTTTTTTTTTAAAAAAATTTGATGCTGCAGAAAAAATGGCATATAAATTTTAGACATGTTACTTTATTTTATTTATATTATATGTTACTAATTTGAATAATTTAGTTTGTTGCACACTATTTTATAAAGATGCTTTTGAAGAGCAAGGCTATGAGGCTCATCCTCAAGCTAAGGATGAAATTAGAAGCACTGAGATTGGGATTGAAGGTCTTGATTTTGGGTCATTTCCTCAAGAAGATGATGACATCTACCACTATGGTCCTTTTTATAAGTCCCTTTTAACTAAATCTCACATACCAAGAAGAGATAGTTAACTCAATTATTATGGGGTAACTTTATAACTATGCCCTCATTTATAAATGTGTACTTTTCAACTCTTTCTTCTCTATCTATTTTTAAATTATTTCTTCATTTGTATAATAAATAGGGGTAAAATTGTCACAATCTCATTTATTAAACTAAAACTGGACTTATAAATAGGGCCAAACTTTTTTATCAAAAAGGACTTATAAATAAGACCAGAGTGGTATAGTCCAAATGCCTTTCAAGAAAATCATGCTTGGATCAAACAAGAGCCACCAATGTTTGACAAGACATGAAATCATTATTGTTAGTGTATTTTGTTAGGTTGATGATTGGCTTAATGTTCTTCCTTAAATGATATTTTATGGCTTTATGAACTTCTTATGAAATTAGACTAAAGACTAATTGTAATATATATATGTATATATATATTTTTTAAATTTAATTATTACTTTACCGGTCTGACCAAATGGCTTGACTGTTCCAACCGTTTGAACTATGACCTGCTGACCTTTCCAACTTGATGTCCTATTCAGCTTTTAAAATATTGGTTCTAACAAAATGACAACATTAAAGATAGCATATTAACAAGTTAACAATGAACCTAACAATCTAACACCACATGAACTTATATTATAGGTTTTCAATAAAATTTTTTATATACAAACAAGATGTTTTCTTTAGAGTGATTAAGACAGTAAAAATTGTGCTAGTACATGTCACTACAAAAAAACATGAATTTTTTTACGGAATTCAATTCTGTTGGAAATTCTGTCGGAAAAAAACTAGAAATTCTATCGGAAAATTTTCTGACTGAATTTTTTCCATTCTGTTAGAAATTCTGACTTTTACCACAAAATTTCTGACGGAATCCCAATTTCAATTCCGTCGGAAATTCCATGGCAAAATTTAAAAATTATTTTTTTAATTAATTAATATTTTAAAATTAAATTAAATGTTAAAAAATTTTTTATAAAATTTATTATTTTTAATTTAATTCTAAATTTATTTTTAATTCTTATTTTCTAATTTCAAAAATATATTTAATTTTCAATAATTGGTTTTGGTCCATGTGGGGGCAAAATAGTCATTTAAAAATTAAAATTTATTAGTTATTAATTAATATTAGTAAATAAAATATTAGTTAATAATTATTTATTAGTTATTAATTAATGTTAATAAAATTTTAATTTTAGAAATTTAAAAAATATATAGCCATATGATATTATATATATATATAATTGTGTATAATAATAGAATGCTAAAGCAGTCAAGCTCATCCGGTAAGGCATCGCGTCCGTACGGGTGATGAGGTTGTGGGTTCGAACGAAATGAGGGGTAGTTGAGTTGCATTTCCAGGAAAAACGAGGTTGTGACATGTGGCGGAGGGAGGTTGTGACACGTGGCAGATCTGGGGGCTGGTGACGTGGTGACAAGGTGGATGTTGTCGGCGATGAGGGGGCGGTTGTTGGAGTTGCCATGTGGCTTTTTAAAATTTAAAAAATAAAAAATATGTTTGCGAGGGAATTTCCAACGGAATGAAATTCCGTCAAAAATTGCGATGAAAATAAATTCCACAGGAAATTTCTGATGGAACTAATTCCGTCTGAAATTTCTGACGGAATTTGAATTCCGTCAGAAATTTATTTGTCACGTTACTATTACCAACGGAATCCATTCCATTGGAAATCAATTTCCATAAGAAATTCTGTCGCAAACTCTAAATTCTGTAGGAAATTCAGTGTTTTTTTTGTAGTGTGTCTACAAGATCACAAAAGGATGGCAAACTTAAAGCATCCCATTTGGATTTGGGAATCTATGTAATTAATTTCTATAACCTATTACCTTTGTTACATATCGCTAATCACATTTTTGGTTGAACATTTTTCTGTAATATGTTACACAACATTCAATCGTTGAAGAGTCAATGCACAAAATTATGAAAGAATCCAACTTTTTATATAAGTTACTAATACTGTGAATTTAATTTCTCTCATACATTGTCCAAAAGGCGTACATGTTTTATTTTATATTCTGTTTAATTTGTTTGTTATCATTCTATTAATTACTTTAATTTCCTTTTGTTTATTAAATAAAGAGGGTAATGCTAAGGACGCGATCAATAGACAATATGACAACGACGTACGTGATGTATGGGGAAGCAAGAGAATGGGGATTGTTACAAGGGTTTTCCTTATTTTAGCCTTATTTACAAAAATGGCAAAAAATTAAATATTAATTATATTTTTATTTTTACTTCCCAAAAGTAGAATAGGAAAACTGTATGTATCAATCTCCTGCTAATATTTCAAGTTCAATGCATAATCGTAAATAATTAATATGGAGGTTAGGCAGTCCATGTAAAAATACAGGCCTTTGGAATAGTTAAACACACAATTAGCAGTTCTTTGATCTCTCTTCCTCAATCATCTGAGCATTTCATCTAAATATTTCCAGATATGCTTAGTCTTGGTCTTAATATCTATGTGTTCTTTCACTACAAAAAATGGTATTTTGTAGCAGTGAAATTGTAGCGGTTATAATTCACCGCTAAAAATAGTAAAATTTGTAGCGGCAAGCTACGCGCCAAATGGCATGACAGATTGGCAATGTTTTTTGTAGCTATTAATAAAAAAAGCCGCTACAAATATAATGCGCATTTCCTGCCAAAAATTGTAGCGGTTACATAATAAAAGCCGCTACAAAGTTCCCGCCACTTGGCGCGTGTGGTGGTTATTTGTATTGGTTTCACCAATTAAACTGCTACAAAATTCCAAACGTCGCTTATTTGTAGCGGTTATAAAGCTATAACCGCTACAGAATTTCAGAGGTCATGAAAATTGTAGCGGTTTTGTACAATAACTGCTATAGAACTTTAAAGGTCTTGTAATTTGTAGCGGTTATTATAGAACCACTACAAAGTTTAGCCGCCCTAGCTTATTTGTAGCGGTTCTTGTTGCATTTATTTTAAGAACTGTTACAAACTCCGCCAGTATATAAAGCCGCCCCTTCCATTTTCCCATGTGGCCATTTTGTTTCCTGAAGTTTCTCTGAGTATTTTCTTTTAGATTTGAGTGTTCAAACGTCTATGGAAGAGTTTTTGCTACAACATTTCTTATTATTTGTACTTGAGGTACGGACAATATGTATGTTATTTGTATCTGTATTTGTATTATATTTTTCATTAATAATGTGACTAAAATGTTTATTTTGAATTTTTATAGTTGATATGGCTTCAAGACAGGATAGGGGGAAGGAGCTCGAGGTCCCGAGACCTATTTTATGGGGTGGCAGTAGTAGAGTAGGGGGCAGAGGGATGGGGCAGCGTGGATGGAGGGCGACGACGGCATTTCAGCCCATCCCCCCATAGCAGCCATAGGAGTCGGCCCTACCACAGCCACCGCAGACGATCCCATAAGAGACGACTGTACCAAAGGTGCTTGATTTGGGGGAGGGAGATATCAATGTCGATGACTATGACACGAATGAGGACTTCAAGATCCTGATTGGGATCGGAGAGATAGAGCAATTCCTTGATGAGGAGGAAGCACGGGAGCAGAACAACCCACGATGGTAATCTTCAGGTCTACTGGGTTTGAGGTGCAGGTCCAAGTTAAATAAATTTTTTTATTTAATACATTATTTATTTAAATTCGGAATGTTAAATTTGAATTTAACTTTGACCTAACACCATCATGAAATTAAGACACTGCTGCACAAGTAAGGCGAGAAACATACAACTTAATCAGGTAATCATGATAGGCGAACCGGGTCAACAAGAACCATGGGCTCTAATGCCATGATGAAAATACACAGGCCCAAAGATTACAATGAATAATACATATTATCATTCCATAGAATAAATCCTATTCTTACAATATAACCTGCCTTCACACACATATATTTATAGGCAGTAAGTCCCAAGCTGGGACTGAACTACTAACTATCCTACAATTACATAATTGTCCCTGATTCTAATGCAAATATAAATAATACATAAATTTTATTCTATAGGGTTCAAGATCTTGTTTTAACTAATAACATTATATTTTCATTATATGTATTGTAGTATATACCATATATTATATTAAATCAACTTCAATTATGTTGTTAAATTGTTTTTCAAGGTTAATATTATCAAATGGCTGCTTGCAACA
Organism: Inga laurina; assembly: GCA_963855925.1. NCBI lineage: Eukaryota > Viridiplantae > Streptophyta > Magnoliopsida > Fabales > Fabaceae > Inga > Inga laurina. The sequence goes on from OY979703.1 coordinate 73,813,363, forward strand.
ATAATAAGAAGGTTGTGTTGATCATGGGATCAATAGGCTCGGGCAAAACCAAGCTTTTGATCGACCTGGGCTCACATTTCCGTTCTGAGATCATTAACACAAAAGATCCAAGTGTACAAAGGTTTGGACATCATTGCGAACAAGATCCCAGAATCTGAGCGACAAGGAAGCCCCCACCACCTCCTTGGAATCATCAAAGATCCTGAGTTTGACTTCACTACGATGATGTGATCGCTGCCATCGAGTATATCACCCAACAAGGAAACCTCCCCATGATTGTCGGAGGCTCAAATACGTACCTCGAATTACTCACGGAAAATCCCACCTTGGACTTCCGTTCCAAATATGATTGTTGCTTCCTCTAGCTCGACGTGTCTCATGATGTCCTCTTTCGCTATCTGGACAAAAGGGTTCATGAAATGCTGGAATCGGGCTTTGTGGATGAGACAAGAGAGTTCTACCAGCCTGGGGCTGATTATTCTGCTGGAATCAGAAGAGCCATTGGTGCTCCCAAACTATACAAGCATTTTAAAGTTGAGAACGATATTAATGTCGACAATGATCACAAGCAAGAGCTACTCAAAGATGCTGTTAAGAGAATGAAAGACAACACTCGTACGCTGGCTCAAGGGCAACTTTCAAAGATACATCGCCTCAATGATGGGCTTGGTTGGGGATTGAATCATATTGTTGCTACTAAGGTATTTGAGGCTATTTTGAATGGAGGTGCGTATAAGGGTTTGTGGGAAGATATGGTTTTTAAGCCGAGCAAGGAGATTGTTCAGAGCTTCCTTCATGGCCAAACAATGCAAGTGAGGGGAAAGCTACTAAGTGATTGTTTACAAGATGTTTTTTTTTTCATTTAATTGATCCTGGGAGTGCGGGCTCCTCATTCACTGAAGGGTTGTGAAATATCTCTTAATAATAGTGTTTTAAAACACAGACTCAAACCATATGTTCTTCACTAGTGTTGCAAACTTATCTTTCCATTGCCAATTTTATCCTATATTTGATCCTTAACATAACACCCATTTTAATGAAGAAATTAAACTACTAAGTGGGTCTTATATTAAGAACCAAGTGGAATATCATTCTAAGTAAAAACCTTCAATAATTTACTGACAAAGGAAGCTCTTTACTAGTACTATTGAATAAAGGCTGGTGCGAGGTTCATGGTAGGGTTACTTTGCTTCGTTGCCATGTAAGCATTTGCATGGTTGTAAGTTCTTTGTTATTGTTCACTTCATTATGTGGCTAGCTTAGGCTCTTTCACTTCTAAGTGAGAAATAATTACATTTTAGCACCTTTAAGTCCTCTAGGTTTCATACATTACCTATAAAAGACATTGTTAGTTGTTTTTTACATTGTAGTTAACGATGCATGATTTCTGTTATTCATCATCGAATGGAATTAATTTTTTAAAAAAATACAATTAACAGTTTATTGTGTTATTGAGTTTCATTCTCAAATTTGAGAGGCATAACTTGTCCAAACTTAGAGCCTGTTTGAGTTGGCGTCGAAAAAATATGTTCCTGTAAGTCGAGACAAAACTCATCTCATATACTTGCCGCATATACCATAAATCACGTTAGAAAAGCAGCTTTTACCATTAACCCAAACAGGCACTTAAGTTTGGTTTGAAATCTTGTGTGCCACTAGATTTTCTCATAACAAGACAGTAATAGTTTTTGTTAATATGAGAATTCCTGCTGTTATAAATTCCTTTTATGTGAATTTCTTGATTTAAAAAGGATGCATTTCTGGTATTTATATTCCAATCCAAAAAAAGCCCACCACCTTTTTTTTCAAAGAAGAATTTTCTTGTTTATTTTTTAAAAAACCATATGTGGAAAGTACTTTTTACGTCGTTCAACTTCATGCTTACTAACAGACACAATTTTTTTTTAGTAGTAGTAGTGAGCTCAACTTCATTGGTCAAATAATAAATAAAGAGTCTTTAACACATATCTCAAGTGCTGTTTATAACTTTAAGTCACTTATTCCATATTACACTATCTCAAATCAGTGGTCATTCTCTTAAATTTCAGTTTCCGAAAACCTGACCAGTATTCATCTTCATACCACATCATCTATATAAATATAATTCACACATGACTCTACCATTTTCTTATTTTTGCATGCTATATTCTTCTAACATATTGAACAAATTCTAGAATTTTCCAGATTTATTATGATATTCTCTTTGTAGGAAAAAATATTAACTAAAAGGAGATTAGCCGTACCTGGATGAATCCATGTTCGGATCCGAGTCAAAGCTCCAATACTCCATACTTGTGCCCACATAATTATTAGACTACTAGAGCCTAATTGTGATTTGCACAACAGATCACCAGAACCAGAAAGATGGTAGGAAAGAAGGGAATTGCCAGAAAACTCAATAGCGGGGTGAATTGCAATTGAGGAGGCACACCCTATTTATAGTGGTTTATGGAGGCCACTAATTAGGAAACATGAGCACTCCTTCTTGCCCTCCAAGACAGCAATTAATTGTCTCTAATTAATTCCCTAATTATGGTGATTTGTTCCTCTTTTAACAAATCCATAATTATTGCTGAAATATTCCAAAATCTGCATTTTATGCTTATTTTATTCTTATTTGATTAGGCTGCTTATTTCCTAATCAAATAGTCCGGCCCATTAAGGGTGGACTTGGACCCAAAGTCCAACATCTCCCACTCGCACTTGATGGGCCTCCTATCGTGCGTGCGTTACTCTTTCTTGTTTCATACTTGGCGTCTACCGTAACTGCGTGGGCAAAAACGTCTTTAAGATTTGGTGCTTGTGATACTAGAAATCCTTCATATCGGATCAGCATCCAAGGACACCCTTTATATATAACCGTAAGCTATATGTTCATTGCCTCATATGCCCTAGATTCTCCCATACATATTACTCATGGCATATCTAATTCCTCTCGAGTTAATATGTTGATTAGCTCAGATTGCCTCCTACGCACATAGTATCCACACTTACTAGCTACACACAGAGCTAGTAAGGGGTCGACCACAGATACTAGCACATCTTATGTATTTAGGAGTAAATTTTCCTTTTTGACTAATCATCAGTCCATCTTGATTTGGTTGCTTTCCTAGTTTTCACTCGTCTGACCAAATCAAGTGTGATCATGGAGGTTCAGCTAAAGTAGCTGTCACCAAACCAAGCTTTCATGATGTCACCTAACTCTTAAGGGCATCGTGGAAGGATTCTTCCTTCTTGGGACTCACACTGTGGTGAACTAGGGATCTTTCACACACATCCCATGTCGCAGTTTAACTCTCAAGCAAATGCAGTATGAATTTCATGCTACGGTGAATTGTTTGAGGTGTACGTTGATTTCTTTATCTTTCACCGTACAGACATTAGTTTCAAAATGTACTCAACATTCGAACCAGAACTTCCTTTTTCACAATATCTCTTTTACAATCTCATTTGTGAAAAAAGGGTTCTTTGCCTGGCTACAGGTCTATATTCATGCTTCGATCCATTTTCTATGTATATGCACACATGTAGATCTCATCTCAGTCTAACTGAGGTGACTCAAACGCAAAGATTCTTCTCAACCATCTTATGGTGATCATTTGCTCGTCTTACCTTCCCATGCCCCTGCAAAAGATGGGAAGATGGTTGTTCGTGTGAGTGAACCAACCTCTTTTGACCTGTACGACATACAAAACTGTATACCTTTATGTATTTACTCATAACATACATACCATTTCTTTTATCTTTATATAAAAGAAGTTCATGACCTTATATTTTATTTACGCCCCTAGATTTTCACTAACTCAATAAAAATCAAGCTATGGGCTCAATAAGGGGATCTACCAACATTCTGTCAGTAGAAGGTCATTGAACTATTGCTTTCCCTCTTTGAAAGCATATCTCTCATAGAGATGTATCAAAAAGTATGTTTCGCCTTGTTGTGATACTTAGGATCCTTATCATAAGATGTTATCGTTTGGATCCTTCTATCCACCATTCATTCCCAATCTCTCATAGGAATTACTTTAGCCATATGGCACTTTGAATGATGGCAGAACGCACCCTGCATTCTATTTCCATGGATAACAGGAAAAAAATACTATGTATATTTCCTTACTCCATCACCATTTGCCTAGGTCTTGTATTGGAGTATCCTTTCAAAAAAGGAAAGTTGTTGTCTTGACAACTTAATCCATGGTTATTCTCATAACCCATTTCACAGCAGGACCAAAAAGTAACTTCCAAGTCTAACCAAAAAAACATTTGGTCTTATGTACACCAATGTGCACATTCATATTACCAACTATAGTCTCACATGGGACTCTATCCACCTTTCTTATGTTGGATTCCTTATAGGACATGTAACCTCTTTAGGTTTATGCCCTTGACTTCAGGGGTGTCCATGGGTTTACACTTTGACATCCTAAGATGTCTAAGGATTACACTTGTACATGTCTTAGGTGGAAAATGTAACCCCCTGCTTTTAAACACGTAATTATAATTCGATAATGCATATTTAATTCGGATTAGAGACCATTGGATGCTTTAACCTCGCTTTAACCTCGTTTTAAACTTTCAGTCTCACAGTAAAATTTTCGCAAAACTTTCAAAACTCTTTTTCCCATCCTGGTCTCAATTTCAACATTCGAATATAATTACCTGTGCAGTTAATATACATTCAATCATATCAGAGTGTATAACCAAATCCCCAGCAACTCCCTGGTTCTATACATATAATCTGAGGTTTATAAGTATCCACTAGGGGATTACACAACTAAAACTGAAGGTAATATTCCTAATTCAAAATACACAATAATCCCGAGTTCAAAATAGATAACCAACATCTCAAAAATCCCTAGTATCACTAAAGATCCTAAGTGCTTCGGGTTGGCCACTTCTCCTTTGAGCCACATGCCCTATCTGAAATGTTAGTCATAGGAAAGAATGAGATTCGAGCGAATCTCAGTAGTAACAAACCACTCACACAATGCATAACACAAAGCATGTATATAAATCACAAACAGCAACAGCAGCAGCAATCTCAAAGATACATGGTTTTCACCACAAACGACAGCACTCACGGCTGTATGCACAATATGATAGCTCTCGCTGTAATAATAATCACGACAGCTTACGCTGTAATCACAATAACGACAGCTTACGCTGTAAACGACAGCTTGCGCTGTAAACGACAGCTATCACCAGCTGTAATCGTAGCAGCATCAAAGATTCATCACAAAACAGTGATAACACACACATACAGAGAATTATACATAGTATAAGAGAGAGAGTCACTACCTGATCCTTTCCCGACGTTTCTTGGCACTACGGGCTCACGAGGACATCAAATATCAAATCCTGTAAACCAAATTAGGGACAACCCGTCAATCTCTTTTCCAAGTTCTTTTCTCTATAATACTTTAAGTTGGTTATCATTTGAACTCTTTAGGTGACTATTTTAGGCCTAAACATATGCCTAAAGGGTTGGGAAAGACTATACCAAAAACCACCTTTAAAAGTGAAAAACACAGATTTTTGGGGGTGGGCCGCGGCCCAAAATTGCCCAGAAACATTTGGGCTGCGGCCCAAGGCTGTCCAGAGACGCACAGAAACATTTGGGCTGCGGCCCAAGAAAATCCAGTTTCTGGCTGAACTTCCAAAAATCATAACTAATTCAGGAAAAATCGAAATGGGGTGATTCCAAAGCCAAATGAAAGCTATTTAAGTCCTCTTTCAAGGAAAAATATTGGCCATAACTAGAAATCACCACAAAAGTCCAGATTTACCAAAAACCTAACATTGTACCAAAACAGGGTCCAGCTTTGATGCCAAACTTTGGACAGTTCAAACTCCCAGCTCAAAAAGCGAAATGACACAAAATTTATGTCCATTTTGAATCTTGAGATGTGAAATTTAAGACTGGAAAGTTTCATAATTTTTCAACATCATTTGCCCAGTCAAAACGTCCACACCATCTGACTGCCCAGAACAGACTTACATTGGACAGATTTTCCAGATTTTGCCAATTGGTTTCCAATGGTCCCTAATTTCAAATCACATACTATTTTCACACAATTTGACTCAAGGAACACATTGGAGCCATCAAAATGACCATATTCATTATCCATGAGCATGTTTTACCACAATCACCACATGTCACCTTAACATCTCCAATCAACATACACATTGCAATCCATTCCAACCCAAAATTCCAAGCCAATTCCAAATACACAAAGACACTCTATGACACTAATTTCCACACTAAACACTAACCAAATCATGCTTTTCAAAATTTATCAAAAATCAGGGCAAATTCCAAAGTCCTCAAGACTCAACTAATGATCAAAACAACTATACCAAAATGCTTCTAATTCTTACCTCTTCTTCTTCCTAGAGCCAATTCTTCAACTCTTCAACTTCCAAATTTCCACAAGTTCTCAAACTTCACCAACCAAAATTCTGAAACCATAGGAATATAGCCCTCAACCTCATGAACAACATTAATGAAAGTAAATTGAGCATTCATGGACAACTTCTCACCTTTCTTTAAGCCTTCTTCTTTCTCTTTCTTGCTTAACTTCAGCGAAAATGGAGAGAATGGAGAGAGATGAGAGATATTGATCAATGACTCATAGTTCAATGCTCACACACACACACAGCCAACTTGAGAGGGAGAGAGGTAGAGGTTGAAAATTTTGACTCATCCAATGGCTCTCATTTGAACACATGGCAACATCTCATCCTTCCTCCTATGAGTGCATATGAACTCATCCACACAAGATTCCACCCCTTGTTCTTTCAATCCCAGCCATTGATCATGATTACCAAGGGGTTTCCTCTCCAGTAACTTACCAGTCGATCGGTAAATTTACCATTTTACCCCTGATTAGCACAATGCATGATATATACTTCAAAAGTGCTCAATTAATATTAATTACATTACTGTGAAGTTGCTAATCCTTGGTCACAATCCAGGATATTACAGAAAAGACTGTATCTTTCTTGTGCAACTCCGTTTATCTTGTCAATCAAGATATTTGTTCAACCCATGACTTTCTCAACTCAGAATTTAAGGATCCTCTGATCCTTTATTCCTTTGACTCCCTTGACACTTGTTTCATATGTCATTTGACAAAAAAGATGACTTCATAAAGAATCATCACTAGACCGTTCGGGACTTATGTGGTGTTCTTTGATTATTTCGAAGTTGGTGAGTCCTTCACCATGTGAAAAACCTCATATACTACTATTTGGGTGATTGTTTCTATGAAGCCCTTAAGCTATTTCATGTAGAGTTTATCATCCAATTCCAAAATTCCAAATTGGAAGGTGGTCTTTACATCATCTTGATGCAATTTTCAAGACTAAGCTTGTTGTCATAGCCAAAGTTCAGAGTTAAACGCATAATGAACAACCTTCCATTGTATTACCCCTTAGCCACTAAGTGTTTTAGGTTCTACATGCCCCCAACAGATTTGAGAACCTACTTGTTCCCAATCGCCTCTTGGCTAGGTGAGAAATTACCCAAACACGTATTTGGCTTAATAGGAATCCAAATCCTCCTGCATGACACTTTGCAATTCATCTTAGCAGGTCCTTCTAGTGTCTTTCAGACACTTATAGGTAGTTATCATCACCTTTAAAATGAAAAAGAGAGCATTCAATCCATTAGGGAATCTATCCCTTATAGTCATTCGCTAGATGCCAATTTGCTCCAAGGTGGATTTCATAGGATTCTTTTCCTATGTATGAGTGAGGTAATTCTCTCGTAACTTACCTCTTACCTCTTTCGTTATGAAAATGGTCTTAATCCTTCCACTCGGATCAGTGAAGTTAGGAATACTTGGTTATTCTTTGTCACTTGTGAACCTCTTAAAGAGATTTATTATGATTAATGCTCATTTCTTGCTACGAAATCTGGGGTTTATGAACGTTGTGTCCCACGGTTTTCTATCAGTTACTGAACCATCATCATTTTCACTAATGAAGACGTGTCATGTCAAATTCTCATGTCATCTCACAAAGAGATACCTTGTATACCTTGACCCCAATCTTCCTTACTCATAGGAAGAATTATGAATATAAAGTTGATGACCCTTATGGTCTTAACGAGCTTGGTCCTAGTCTAAGGCCCATCCATGATTCATAGGGTAAGGTCATGACTGACATAAGGGCATTTGGTTAAGTGTGAATATAATAGGTATGAGTCCACCTACCAACATATGGCTGATAGCCTCATTGATGTCATTATGTTCATAACCAAATCAAGGGAGGGGTCTATCTCTCTATTTCAACAACTCTATTATGTTGAAGGGTTCTAGGTATTGATAGTTGCCTAACAATACCTTTCTTGTACACAAAACAGCTTGAACTAAGCACATGGGTGTCTTTAACCCTTGTTAGTTCAAAAAGTCTTATCCTTTCAGTTTCACTGATTCATGACTAAATCAACCATTATCTAACAGCTTCACACTTGCCAAAAATCAAGTAAATATTACTGTATTTCGAGTAAATGTCCACAACATCAATGAAACACCAAGTTGTTTGTGTTTTGCCCTCACGTTTATTGGTTCACCAATGTCATAATTTGCCAATTGCAGTGGATATTCTCAAAAAATGTTTCTTTGTCTTTCTTGCCAGGTAAAATAAGTTTTCAACTTATTCATAAGGGTATTAACCCTTTAGCACACGTTATTTAGCAAATACTCTTTTGCTAGTTTGATCATTCCCTTTGATCAAGGTGTACATGTGGCAAGAAATGGAATCTTTTATCCCTAGAAAAGAAACATCAAAATCCAACAAAGGATTTGAGAATCATAGTCCCATCGATCCTTAACTAAAGAGATAGCAAAGATATGATTCTGTTAGTTGCAATTGCATGGAGTGAATCAGGGTGGTTTATTTATGCAGAGTTAACGTGCAAGTTCCAATCCCTTGATTCTATCTCTTTGTTGCTTTGCATTTGACATGAAGCCATATGCTTCTCTGAAATATCCTTAACTCATGTGGATCGCTACTTTTATAACCCTTAAGGATTATGAATGTAGCTTTTCATCTTTGTAGAAACCATTTGACCTCCTCTAGATCAAGTTTACCTCATAGGTTTCTTGCCCTTGAGCTTAGAGGATGAATCCTCCCACTCTTTAGCTAAGTTCGTCTGATTGATGGATCTTGAATCCTTCAGTCTTTCATACTTAAGTTCAATGTGGTGAATCACATTGCTGAAGGTTACAATATGCATATCAGGGGCAATCTTTACTTTTGTATATGCCCACTTACTGGAAGACATGGCTCACTCCCACTCACTGGGAGACATAGCTTCCTCCCACTCACTGGGAGATGTCTTATCACAACATACACTTGTTGTTTGTTAGAAAGAACTTGGCATTTAGTTTGTCTGAACTTCTTAGTTTGACATCTGCCTCAAGTGTTGCCTAAACAACATGTTAGGACTTAGTACACTATGTTAAAACTTGACTTAGTTTTAACTTTATGGAAGAAGATCACTTATTTCACTATCTTCCAACACTATCCACACGGCTTGGATAAGGTTACATTGCTCATACCAACATAAGTTTAAGCAATGTTGTTCTTTCTATACTTGATAGCATAAACCTTTTGTATCATTCGGTTGCTTCAACCTTTAAATGCTGAAGACTAGTTGGTAGGATGTCCCTGACATCTCATTCTTCTTGAATGAAAGAGATTTGAGAGTTGTTAACTCCACAGATATCTCTATTGAGCTTGTCTTCATAAGCTCAGTCAAATAAACTTGGTCATAATTGGTCACTCCGACGATTATGGTATACAAATCTTATTTGTTCAAATAAGACAAATGATAATTAGATAATAAGTTCACTAGTTTCATGTTCAGGAGACAACTATGTTGACTCCCATCCCAATCATACTAGTTAGCTCATCACCCTTTTAACTACAGTCTTCATTGAACACTTTTCCCTTTGGTTTTCTAGACGCATTCCAGAAAACTCCCACTCAATCAAAGAGCAGTTACATTAACAAGATAATAACACAATATCATCTAACTAGCATGAATGTTCAAGAAAACAAGAAGAGAATATACTAAATTCAATTCTAAAAACTAACAGAGAATTTTAATCTTAAATTCAATGGAAAAAGAAGAACATTCAAAAGTTTAAGCCTTATATTGTTGTCTTTTAACAGATTCTCCTTCTCATAGGCCCTTCTGACCATATGAACAGATGTAGCGTCTAGCTACAATGTCCAGCTCCTCTTTTCCATGTCTACATCCACTCATTTGGATGTATTTGCAGCATACGTCCCACTTGATAAGATGATTCTCACATCTCTATCTGTCCTGTCCTTTGTCACAACATATGTGATAAAAGGTTGACTTTTAGAAGTCATTGCTTCAACATTTGGGAAGACTTATTATTATTCAATAATCATTGAATAATTTTAAATTGCTGCAATTTTTCAGGTTTTATCTCTAAGAGTTTGAGTCAAGGTTAGATAGGATTTTATATTCAAAAACTTATTTGAATAACTCCTCACTTTTAAAGAATCTTTCAGCATTTAACCTTATGTTGCAACTGAAAAAACTCTTAAAAAAAAAAGCCAACCTATCCCAAAAATAATAGAACGAACATTGATTCAATTCCAACATTTTTGGGACCCTCTAAGTGCACATAAGCCCCTTTTTGACTCAAAATAGATCTAAACGTGGTTCAAATATATGCAAATTATATATCAAATTGAAGCTCTCAAATTTAGAGATTTTTAAGAACAAACCATGTCTCAATCGGAGGTCCCACGCACTCTCACGTGCCCCTAGAAGATGTCTGGATGGAAAAATCCTGAAAAATTGGAAAATTCCAGCGTTGGCCACTCTCGGCTGTGGCATGTGACGTACACGCGCCACCTTGCGGTCGTCCGCCGGTGACACGCGCCGACTCCCAATACTCCATGCGCCGTCTTCTCTCCGACGGTGCTTGTCACGTGTCAAAAGGAGACCCCAGTAGGCTCCACGCGCCATATGTCATTTCCTCCCTTTTTTTTTGGTCAACAGTCAACGAATGACTGTTGACAGTTGACTAGTCAACGTTGACAGGGTCAACCTGGATCCGTCATCACTAACATGGCGATGACGTGTCTAGGCCAACGGATGATGTGGCCTCGTTGACCGTTGCGGATGTGGCACCCTCTCATTGGCGCCATATGTCATTGGTTGACCGATGACGTGGCGTTGACTGCCACGTTATCGTCTTCAACCTCTAGCCGGGTCAACCCGACCCGGTTGGAGCTCCGACGGGTCAACGCGACCCGCAAACTTCGGGAGGCCATATCTCCCTCCTTTTAGCTCCGTTTTTCGCGTTCTTGGTGTCGTTGGAATCGTAGTTCAGCGAACTACAAATCCATGGCATTTATTTGATCTTAAACCCTCTATTTCATTTATCAAATCACGAGTGAAGTTACGGCGGCGACTAACGACCCGCGAACTACTTTCCTTCATTTCTCTCTCATCCGGACTCCGTTTGATGCGTTCTAAGCATCGTTGGAATCATCTCTTCAAGATCTACACATCCACTGCTTCTTTTGGGGCAAAAACACTCAGTTTCGAAACACCACATTTTTCTCGACATTAACGGCGCTGCGTAATGTGTCCTGGATGTGTGTCCTCTGCGTTTCAAAAAGCTTTCCTAGCCTTTAAGGGTTAAAGGCTCTTGTTTTTGGTTTCACATAGGTCCCAAAGACTCAACTTTAACATGAACAAAGAGATGAGGAGAAGATGAAAGGAATTGTGCCATGAGATATATATATATACACACTTATTGTATATATATATATATATAACAACCAGAGGAGTAGAGCATGCAAATGTAAAGCCAAAAGCATATACGTATACATTCATATTTTCAAAAAACACAGGAACATTATTTTGGGCATTCAAAATGACTTTCAAAAATAGCACTGGGAGACACAATGAAAAGAGAAATGCTTCATGTGTTCAAGGCTTGCATGTTCATGTATGAATAGAATTATGTACGCAGTAGAATATTCGCATGAGCATGTAGCATTCAGAAAACACACATATGCGCACATATTAACACATATATAATAGCACAACGGAATTAGAATTGAGATATAAACAAATTATATCATACTGTTATTCACATAGAATAAATCACAGCCTCAAGGATCAAATGGCTCTGATGCCAATGTAGGAAAAAATATTAACTAAAAGGAGATTAGGCGTATCTGGACGAATCCATGTTCGGATTCAGGTCAAAGCTCTAATACTCCATACTTGTGCCCACACAATTATTAGACTACTAGAGCCTAATTGTGATTTGCACAACAGATCACCAGAACCAGAAAGATGGTAGGAGAGAAGGGAATTGCCAGAAAACTCAATGGCGGGATGAATTGCAATTGAGGAGGCACACCCTATTTATAGTGGTTTATGGAGGCCACTAATTAGGAAACATGTGCACTCCTTCTTGCCCTCCAAGACAACAATTAATTGTCTCTCAATTAATTCCCTAATTATGGTGATTTGTTCCTCTTTTAACAAATCCATAATTATTGCTGAAATATTCCCAAATCTGCATTTTATGCTGATTTTATTCTTATTTGATTAGGCTATTTATTTCCTAATCAAATAGTCCGGCCCATCAAGGGCGGACTTGGACCCAAAGTCCAACACTCTTTGACACATTAAAAGCTTAAACCCAACACAATTTAATTCTTCCAATATAATCTTCATTGGCTGAATAAACAAGGAAAAGCGTTGAGCTTGATTTCACCACGCCTTTCTATCTTTCCCTTACATTGAATTATATAGGTGCTTAGTACAATTTATTCCTTACTTGCCTATGATTTTAGCACGTGATAAAACATTAAAACAATTTAACTTTCAAGAAGTATCGCTTAATACATAATTATTAACTATTGAGCATCATTGGCTTCTTAAGCCATTTAGCTAATACCATGTTAGTACTCTGGAATTTCTAACTTCAATTAAGATTTAAATCATCAATTTAGAATTTATAATCATGATTTTACTATCTATGCACTTAGGAGCATCAAACAGTGAGCCTCTTATCCATTTCAGCTCCAAAAGTTCTTGGTAATCAAGCTTTCAGCATCATTCATACACATAGACCCATATCTCTTATTTATAACCTGTAGGCAATCTCTCACCTTTCATCATGCTTCGTATAAGCTCATTTACAATCTGGAAAATTTTCAGATTTTCAAAAAGCATGCCCCCAAGCCAACTTAATATGCAGTAACATTTCCTTGCATGCAATATGATATATCATCTACCTAGATTCTATTTTATGTCCTTTCTATATACTCCCTCTAGTATTAAATATAAGACAAAGTTGACTTTTTTTAGAGAGATTAAGGAAGCTAATTAAATTACTTTAGAGTATTTTTATTTTTAGTTTTTCTCTAAACTAATTAGTTTGACTAATAAACTGATATATAATCTAAATATACATAACATATGATATGATTAAGTAACTTATTTAGCTTCATTAATTTCTCCAAAAAAATCAATTCTGTCTTATATTTAGGACTGAAGGGAGCACAACTTTGAAATGGTTTGCATGTGATGTTCTTCTCCTCTTCTTCACCTTTCGTCCTCCCTGACTTCAACCCCTCTGAAAAATCCCTATCTTTATGATATATATTCATTCTTTATTTAGAAAATTTGTTATAGTTATTGAGTTTAAAATGCCTTTCTTGTGGTAATTTGAGATTAAGGGCTTGTTTGATCTGAGGGGAGGGGAGGGAAAGTAGGTGTAGGGAAAATTTATTTGAGTTGAATTTAAAAAAATTAGAGAGGTGGGGTTAAAAATTTTTAATTAATTTTCTTACTCTTTTATCTTATATATTATTTTTATTAAAATTTTATTACCTCACTCTTCAATTTTTTAAAATTCAACTCATAAAATTTTTTTCTCCCCTCTCTTCCCCTCCAAATCCCTCACACTAAACAGACCATAAGAGTAAATACATTAAATTAGAACTAAAAGGTTAAAATTGTCAAAATAATTTTAATTACGAATAATTATTGATTTTTGAGAATATTTGATGTTGGTTTAATTTTTTTTAATTGTAGCTATTTGAAAAATTGGATTAAAACTGAAAATGGCAGTTGGGGGCTTGAATGTCAGCAATGACAGTTTAGTACCACGAATTTAAAGAATGATAGTTTGGTCCACAATGAAACTACAGCGTTTTGGAAAATGGGATTAGGTCAGTTTCAGGATTTTGGATACCAGAGAAGGCGCCGTGAATACGGGAGAAGAGCTTCAGCGAACAATCATCCATCTCCATCAATCTTGAGCCTGGAGAATCGACCTTCATCCTCCGCCATCGCCTTCACTCACCGGCGTTATCACTTCGTCCATTACCGTCAGTGAGTCACCACACCTTCATTCTCCAGGCTCGACCTCACTTTCACTCTGATCGATCGTCACCTCTGCGTTCCCATCCTTCTTCCATCTCGTTGTCCGTCATCACCATAGCCCTCTTCATCCAAGATCGAGCTTCGTCTACGGAGAGAAGCACAGCTGCTGCAAAAAAAAAAAAAAAAAAAAAAAAAAGAACCAGCGCCTCTGAAACTTTTACAAGATCCAGTTGCTCACTTCATTTTCACCCACCACGTTATCTTCTCACCTTCACCACCTCCGGCGAGCTCCAGGCTTCATCACCATCGGCGACTTTCATCCTCATTCACCCAATCCACCATTTTCCTCTGTCCCCCTCTCTTCTTCTATCTTCACCCACCAATCTCTCGTTCTCATTATCAATCTCGTTTTCGGATGGTAATTTGCATGACTGGAAGTGCGGATCAGAGGGACGTTTCACGTTGCTCCACATCTTCATCTAAACAAACAAACAAAAGTAGAATTATATGTAAAAATAAATAGGAATTATTTAAGATTCATAATTATCAGCAAAATATAACATTTTAGCCCATTTAATTCCCAAAACACCCTTGTCACCAAATATGCACTTTGATACTTAATTATGCCAAATAATCCTACTAAATACCTTTAAAATGATAGGAATTAGTTTATCAAAATATGATCTTATCAGGGCGATTTTGCTCTGGCCATCATCTCAATTAATTTTGACGGTTAATTGACTAAATATATTGAGCTGACAGTCCACATGTCATCCATGTCATTTTTTTTAAAGTGCAAATTTGCTCTAGAAGTCTATGTTTCATTGTTTAAAAGTTAAATTTAAAACGTCATGTGCAAATTTGCACCTTAACAAAAATGACATAGATGACATGTGAACTACAAGCTCAACATATTTGATTAACTAATATTCCCTCCGGTCCTAATTATAAGACAAAGTTGACTTTTTTAGAGAAATTAAGGAAGCCAATTAAATCACTTTAGAGTATTTATATTTTTAGTATCTTTAGATTATATATCAGTTTATTAGTCAAATTAATTAGTTTGAAGAAAAAAATATAAATATAAATATTCTAAAGTGATTTAATTGGCTTCCTTAATTTCTCCAAAAAAGTCAACTTTGTATTATAATTAGGACCAGAGGGAGTAGTCAAACTTATTTGAGATAACGGCAAGGGCAAAATTGCCCCTTAACCTATTAATAAATAATTATTAATTATTTAAATAATATTTATTTGACACGAATGATTAATTTAAATACTTTTTATAAGTAAATTAACTATATAGCTCTAACATTTTGGATTGGAAATTAAAGATTCTTTTTTTAGAGAGAGTAGTTCTTTTGATTACATTTGATTGTAGTAAATTCCCTCATTATTTGATACATTTGTGGGAAATTTCTTCTAGTTCAACATTAAACATTGCAGTTATAATATAAAGATGATATTTTTGTATTTATCAATGATTTTTATATTCTTAATGATCGCAATTCACTACCAAAAAAATAATAATGTTGTAAATAATATGTGTGAGTATGTCAAAGGAAGGTCTCACATTGCACATGATTGTGGGGTTAAGTAATAACAAGTAATTTTGGGCTAGCAAATTGGCTAATAGGAGGAGTACGCAAGCTCAATCGTTGGCACTACAACAAACCACCTAAAACACATTTGAAATCCATCAATTTCTCCCTCCATTTTGTGTGAGTTAATACTACTACAGAAAGAACTTTTAACAATCGTTTTTATACCCTTTAGACGATCATTGTCAAAGAGACATATATGTGAGTGTCATCGAAAGTTTTAAAATAGATGACTGTTTTAAAACAGCCATTATAAATGTTATACAATGACTGTTTTAAGTATAACAGTCGTTGTTTGTTAAGACATACAATGACTGTTTTCATAAAAACAGTCGTTGCATGTCATTCTTTTTTTAAAAAAAGAGTTACAACGACTGTTTTCTAAAAACAGTCGTTGTATGTCACTTACAATGACTATTTTTAGAAAACAGTCGTTGTAACTCTTTTTTTTTTTTAAATATTATTGATGAATTTATGCCTCAATAATTGTCAGAATATTTAATTTACCTCAAAAATAAATGTACATATCCCTATCACAGGGCATATCAGGTAAGAATATTATAAATGGTAGAAGAATTTTTGAAGTTCTAGAATACAGTTTATCTAGTTTCAATAACTAGAAAGCACAAAAACTAGCATGAATAATGAAGCATGACTTAATATTTGTAAGTTTAATCTTCAAAGCATGCCCAACTTATCAGGAAACAACTCTATAAACTTATAGAGGTTCATTGGATGCTTTTGCTCTAGCCCTTATAAGGCAGCAGGTAATTACACCAGTTATTGCTGAAAAGAGACCAAGTAAGATGGCAATTATATGACTAAATCCATTAGAATTTGCACTGCTTCCTTCCTCAGCTTTAGCTAAATGCCCTGGAAATTCCAAATACAAAAATTAGATATAGTTTCAGGTTTTTTTCCTTTCTAGCTGAAACTATGAGATGTAGGCTAGGCCATAACACTCAAATTTATCAACAAGAAACAAAATTATATGGCCATGTTACTTTCCCCTCCCTTGAAAAAGATAGTTAAACTACATAGCTCTTCTTGCCATTATTTTGGGAAGCGCTGACTCAAATGCTTATTATACTTGTTAAAGAGGGAGTGGTACAAACAAATTGAAAGCTCTGTTCTCAGAAAGGCTCTAAATGAATTGGCCCTGTGTTTGAAAACTAATGATGGATAGAAAAGCATGGCTCAAAATAAAATTGGCTTCAAATATTGGCCATATCTATAAGAATGAGACTGATTGATTCCTTCCATAGGTGAACAAAGACTTGAGGAGGACATAATAAAGAAATAAGTCTAAGTTCATTCCTTTTTTCCTCTAAAACCGTATTAATAAAAGTCAAACCAACATAGTAATCATAAACTTCCATTGCAATCAAAACCTCCTGCTATTTGCAACCAAATTCCAGAATGTTTCCTTCTAGTGATTTCAGTCATCATGCAAGTGGTCAATGCATCATGCAAAGAAAAGCACAGACCAGTGTGGAACATATCAAAAAAATTACTGGAAAGAACTTCCATCAGAAAGTATATGGTAGATGAAAGGGTCATACAAAGTAATCCCCAGAGTATCTAGACCCACTAAATACCCACAATATTAATCTTCAAAGCATGCCCAAAATTTTAAAAATGCCACCACCTCTTTTTTTTACTCTTGCTTTTCTGAGAACGGATGTTAATTAGTGACGTTAAATGTACTATTTGTAGTAGTACGTTAATCATAGTACTAGACACTCTTTATAGCAAACACTACAAAAAAACATGTTATTACCGACGGAATTACCCACAGAATAATTTCCGTCGGTAATTTCCTACGATTTACCGACGGATTTTCCGTTGGAAAAATTACCGACGGAAAAAAATTCTGTGGGTAATTACCGACGGATTACCCACGGAAAATTTTTCCGTCGGTAATTAGAGATGGATTACCCACTGAATTTTTTCCGTCGGTAATTACCCACGCCTTACCCACGGAATTCCGTGGGTAATCCGTCTCCAATTACCGACGGAAAAATTTTCCGTGGGTAATTTCCGTCGGTAATTACCCACAGAATTTTTTCTGTGGGTAATTCGTCGGTAATTTCCGACGGAATCAATTTGCCACGGATTTTTTAGAGACGGAAAAAATTCCGTCGGTAATTCCGTTTCCGTCCCTAATCCATGGGTAATTTGATTTCAGAGACGGAATTCCGTGGGTAATATGCTGTTTTTTTTTTTTTGTAGTGAAACATCCCTCTAATTAATCTACCACTTTAATCACCATTACGAGTCTTCAATGTTTGTAATCGACAGCTTTAATCATCTTAAATAATCATTAAGTGAGTAAATGGCTATTTAAACTATCCATTTAATTGTGTCCACAATCATTATAATGTGTATTAATTAACTGATGAGTTAATTGTCATTGTTTTAGTGTTCCCAATTGAATTTTGATCCGTGAACTATAAAAGGGGCATGAGGTTGAAGTTCATAGTACCCCACTTTAAGCTTTTGAGCAACTCTCTTCCCTTCTTTGGTGTTACGCCCGGCTAAATTCTACTATCTTTTGATGTTCTACTCACCTTGTTTTTATAGGAAGAATTTGTTTGGTCCTGGGGAGTATTGCATCCTCTATTGTCAATAGTTACAGAATAGCTCACAAGTAAAATGTCATAAGGCACGACTTGAACTATATGTTTTTATTATGTTTACAAATGTTGCTAAACATTTAAGGGATGAAAATTAGAATGAAGGTTCTAGAGTAGATGACAATTATTGGGAAGGACAATGAAAGTTGTAATTATTTAGAATGACCAATTACTAAAATAAAAATTTTAAAATACTAAAGTGCTGTTTAATTTTTTTTTTTGAAAACTGTTTTATTGTTTTCAAAAACAATAAAACATGTTTGATAAAATTGTTTTCAAAAAATTGTTTCTAAAAAAAAAAAACAAAAAACTGTTTTTAAAAACCTAAAAACTAAAGACAGTTTTTAGTTGCTTTCTGTTTTTTGTGTTCCTATTTTTTATTTTGTAAGGCTACCATTTATCCACTATCGACACAATACTACCAGTGACGACCACTGTCATGTTACCACTAACGACTATACCGTCATACCATTTCAAAAACAGATTTTCCAAAACAATTATCTAAACAGAATTTTTTTTGTTTTTTTATTTTTAAAACTTTTTTCCAAAAATTATTCTATAAAATTGTTTCTAAGAATAAAAAATAGAGAATAGAATCAAACAACCCCTAAATTGCTCTTGATTAAACCATCCTCATTTTCTCTCACATTATATTTTTAAAACTAACATGAATCTTTTAAATTTCATTATATTATATTAAACGTAATTTCTCTAATTTGTTTACCACTTATGTAGTTATCTATTGAAAAAAATAACACAAACATCTTTCAATATTGTCAAAATTATAACTTTTAAAATCAACACAAACTTTAATTGAAAATAAAAATTATATTTTAGGAAAACTCAAAATGTTTTATAGTTTATTATAAATTTTAAAGAAAGGTTATATATATCTAAATTTTTTAAAAATATATGCAATTTTAAACCATTCAAAGGCGTTTGTATAATTTATTTTTACGTCAGAATAGATTTACGTGATTTTTAAAAATAAAAATCCATGTAATGCTTTTTTATAGAAAACCATCTAATGTTAATATACTTTAAAGAAAGTCTAGATAATGTATTATATTTTTTATTCATGAATGGTATACAAAATTGCCTGTCCAGAGAATACACGTGTGTAAACCCAAAAAAATAATGTTAATAAAAATTTTAATATAATCAATATTAATAATTTTTCTGTTTTTTGGCATGAAGCTTTTTTAACGATTAAGATATTAGATAGAAAATTTAACATCTTCTAAATTTTTCTATTTTACTTAGAGTTTATTTTATATAATATTATATAATGAAGAAAATAATTAATGATTTAAATGGGTAAGTATCTATGTTAATAATTAAATGATATATTGATGATATGATTATGTAGAAGTTAGTTAAAGTTTAGAAAATGATGATTTTGGCAGTTGTAATTTTGTGAAAAATAAAATTCAAATTACTTTTAAAATAGAATGTGGGAGTGATTGAAGAAGAAAACATTGGAAGTTTAGTCAAGGGCAATTCAGTATTTTTAAATTTATATTTTAGCTCTTGGTCCTTCTAAATAATTACAACTTTTCCAATCCTTCTCAATAAATATCATCTGCTCTATCTTCTCAGTTCTAATTTTCCCAACATTTAATATCACACAGTTGCTACAATTAGGATATAATAAAGCTAAAATCTAGCAAACCCACTTGAGCTTTGAATGTGTTGCATATAACCTGAGCTATAAAAGTTTAAATCTAAGACCTTAAATTTTCATATTTTGGCCACCAACTCCCTTATCTGTAAAGTTGTTGTTAATCTTAACAGTATATGCCATCTCATTTTTTTTTATTGAACAATATGCCATATCACACTAATAGAGAACACTTGGCATTGACATGGAATTTTAGGCATTTTATTTATTTTATCGAGATTTAAAAATGCTCAAGGTATTCTAGGTCATATTGACATGGGAATGGGAGGAGGGGAATTCTTCAATTGGAAGAGGGGAAGCCGCACACCATCGACCCAAGCCGAAATTGACTTCGCAGAACTTATCAGAGAGTCTTCACCAAATAACTTGACCTATGTTCTGGAGATCAAATCTAGCCACGTCTCTCTCTCTCTCTCTCTCTCTCTCTCTCTCTCTCTCGCTGATTTCCTTTCTCTTCATATTTATTGGCCTTTACATAAGGATAACCTCAAGACCATTGATCAAATCTTGTGGCTTCAGCATCAACGAATGAAAATTCCTGGAGGTTCTATGACAAAAACAAGTCTTTGGTATGGCAATTTATTTTTCTGCAGATTTAGTGATGGATACCGTACCACTTGGGTTGATGCCTTGAAAATTAAAGATTTTTTCACTTTCTGTGGTTTGCGACGTGAAAGTACTGGTGCTTAACCGATTAGAATTTCACAAAAGTTCTGCAGAGTCCGTGAAACCTAGGAAAATAACAGTGATGCTGAGCAGTTTTTAAACTTTTTCTGTTTTGTCACCCTTTGTTCTTATTGAGAGGATTCATTTAATTAATCCGGGGGAGTGTCATTTCCTTATTCATTGAGAGGTTGCAAAATATCTATTAAGAGCAGTGTCCTAGCTAAAACATGACTCGAACCATATGATCTTTACAAGTGTTGCCAACTCATCTTTCTGTTACCAATTTAATTCTACCTCTGGCCCTTAATATAAAACTCATTTTAATGATGAAATTAAACTACAAAGTGGGTCTTATATTAAAAGCCCAAATAGAGTATCATTCTATGTAAAACCTTCACTAATTTAGTGAATAAGGAAGCTCTTTATTGGGACTATGGCATAAAGCTTATAGCACGTTGTTCAGGGTAGGGTTACTTGCTTAGCTGCCATATTTAATCATTTGCATGGAAGTTAAACTCTTGCATTTAAGACCTTAATAGCATCTAATTTTATATTAGAACTTGTATATTTTTAAATTATACTCTTGGTTATTGAGATCTCAATCTCACATCGTTTCCACGTCAAACATACATAGGTCTGACTCTGATCTAGTTCAACCCCAGACAAAGAACACCGAAGGCATGACTCCTGTCAATACCCGTTTCCATTTTGATATGCGCAAGGCAATAATGAACAAGTTTCATAGGCAAACAGAAAAGTACAGTTATACTGATCATAAGTATTTGTTTACAGACAGTCATTAACAAAGCAGAAATCGATAATAATGACAAATATGTACAAAATGTTCCAAAACTATTTCACATACAGACTATATACAACCACTGTATTCATCTTGGGAAACGTGCCCGTCAGTTTCCCTTCTCTGCATCCTTGGTTTTCGAACCACTGGCACCCGCTGAGACATTTGGATTAAAAAAAGGGGTGAGATTCTAAGGAATCTCAGTAGAAACATACGATCAACATATAAAATGCAAAAATTAAATATGCAATGCACCGTATCAAGTAAAATGAAAACTCATATAATCCGTGTGTGTACACAAAATTCAGGGCCAAGTAACCTGTTGAAACCCCTTCATGTACCTCAGCTGAGTCCTTGACTACAGCTAGGTAAGGCTAGTGTACCTCAGCTAGGTCCTAGACCACGGTTAGATAATGTGCCTCTAGCACGTGTTCCAATCACAAAATACAGTAACACACAACATACAAATATTCACATAGTATATGAGAGATAGTAGTCCCTACCTCGAAGTTCTATCGACCCTTTTGTGTGCCTTGTGAAACGTGTTGATTTTCGACTCTCGATTCGATTATAAAATATTAAATGTACAAGAAATAGGTCATAACCTATCCAAGTATCATTTTAGACACTTCCATAGTGTTTCTTGTGGTTATATTAGCCTGTGGTGAAAATTTACCAAAATGCCCTCGGGACCCGGCCCTGCCTTGCCGTACCTGACCTGATGGCACGTTTTCCCAAATTTTTGACTAAGGCTATCATGACGTATTTTCATCCAAGGAATCCATTTCTGGACTCAGAATTATCAAATTCAATGTCAAATTACGAAATTGCCCTTGGCAGCCCTACTTTTAGGGTTTTAGGGGCGTTTCCGTAATTATGCTTTCTTGGCCTTTTCTGAAAAAGTGCCCAACTGTAACCCCGCCAATTTTTGCCCACTGAATCCAACGGAATCATCAAATCATTGAAAATCCAACTCTAAGACTCTCAAACATCCCTGGCCGAAATTATAGTATTTTCCGGGAAAAATCGGGATTTTACGATTTCGGCTCCGCAAACGCGTTCCTTTCTACTTCTAACCACTTTATTGACTATTCCATTAGGTTACAACTACCATTTAGTACCAATTTGGGCAGCATAACCTCTAGGCCAACCCATTGTCAAAAATTAAAACCAATGGCATTTCGGTGAAATTTCACCGATTAAATTGCCCACAACAACCAGAATAGTTAATATACGAAGGTTTGGAAGTTACCTCAAGCTCCCACTAGCTTTTCTTGCTCTTGGCGGAAAACCCTAACTTTTAGAACACCAAATTTGAGCTTTCCAAACCTTGAAGAACAAAGAGGAGTAGCTTAGGATCGGAGTTATACGCGTTAGGAGCTAAATCGTCAGAGAAATCGGCTTACCTTATGAGATTTCTTCTTCTCTCTCTCTAAAACTTGAACGTCTCTCTCTCACTTTCAGGTGTGTTTTGTGCGTGAGATGAAGATGCAACATATGTTTTATAATATATAACATTATACTTTAATTGTTTAACAATTTTCCAAAATTCCAAAAATTAAGTTTTATGTACATAAACCTTATGTACATGTAACCATGCTCATTAAGCCCAAATAATATTTCCTTATTTATGCCACATGTAGGAGACACCTAGAGGTCCCTCCCTATGGTCTCAATTGGCTTCACAACTTGTTCCAGTTACGTATACACATATAGTCTCAATTTTGGTCAAAATTGCACTTTTTGCTCAAATTTTTCATAAATTCATATTAAATTGACCAAAATATTCTAAATATATTTTTAACCTTTTTTTTCCTTAATTAATTGAAATTAACTTCAATTAATTGGAAAATAATTAATTTTGTGATATTTTGGCAAAATTACGATTTTACCATTACCTTTTTAATCCAATTTCTTCTCTTATTTTTCTTTGGCCAATTTCCATATGTTTTTGGAACAAATACTTTCTCTAATATTTCTTCATTTTTGAACCTTAATATTGGGCTTTTTAAATTACCCAAATTAATTCCATAATTATTTTGCCCATTTTCTCATGAAAATGAACATTTATAAAATTCATAAATTCCAAATTTATGAATATTCACCATTTTATTGAACTTCCCAAATATTTACAATATTTTTGGTGAATATAAATTTTGGGGTGTTACAACTCCTCTCTTTAGTACACTTAAACTTGTTTTATTTTGAGTATGACTGTATAACTTATCCATGTGTTTTGGTTTATGATTCCAAGTGTAGGGACTCGTGTAGAGCATTGTATAAACACTAGCATCATTTGCGGATTATATGTATATATATAACGGTGACTTGTGAAATTGAACATGTTGACGTTAATTGGGTAATGGACCTTGATTATTTAAGGTACAATATGAGTGTTTCGATTTAATGATTTGATCTTGCCTTTGGATTGTTCACATGAATTTTAGGAATGAGCATCCTTAGTGGAATATTTCTTGTGAGTCTTAAGATGAATATTATTATTACAAAGTAGATATTGGATTATGTGATTGCTAGTGGGTCGAACTCTAGATTAGGTGTGTGTGTCCTTAGATGAATCTTTCTTGTGAGTCCATTTGGATGTATGGACTACATTTGTTGAGGAGCTATGTTTGTTGAAAGGGGATTCGGGTTATTTCTAGCTTTGAATAATTTTGTCATGGATTTGTTGTTTCTGAGTTCTGACTTGTGTCCTTGTTATAAGTACCATTTCACGAAGCCTCACAAGAGAAGTGATTGGTTCTTGCATTTTACTACTTTGATTAATCACATGCCTACTTGTTTGGAATTTGGTTAATCACAGGCCAGTTGGGCTGATCAGTAAGAAAATGCTTGGACTGATTTCTAATACTTTGATTGGTCCTCACATTTTACTAATTTGATCTGAGTCATTAATTTATTGGATACCACCTTTGATCCTTAATATAAAGTCTAGCTGTATTGATTTACTACTCTAATTGACGTAATTAAATGCATTGATTATATCTTATTTTAAAGACTGGAGATAGTATTAAAATTGAGTTAGGATGCAAATCTTGGCTACAGGCCCATAGCTTTTGACGTATACTAAAGTACAGAGATGAGGGCTATAATTCCACTATTTAAAGTTATCATTATCATTAAACTTAAATACGAATAGATTATCCGGATTATCACACTGGGGCAAGTTCACTCACCGTGGGACATTTAATATAAAACAAATTAGATTTTCTCATAATCTAGACAGTTGCAAAGTTTTCTTAATTTGCAGGTAGAAATTTAAACTAATTACTTTGAAAAAAATAATATAATATAAAACTAAATCATATCCTATTAAAAGTTGCATCTCACAATATCTTGGAAATTAAAAGAAGACGATTGTATACACAGTAATAATATATTTGGATTCAATATATATATAGACATGTTTCTTTATACAATTTAGAGTATGCGAAGTAACCTACTATTTACGACTTATAAATAATGTGATTTTTTTTATATATTTATAGTCAATATTGATATTGATATATTTTGTCCTAAATATTGGTATTCACTGAAAATAAAGAATCTTGGCATAAAATCAAGCACAGCTGTAGCAAAGGATTTAGCAATACAAATTTCCCTATCAAATATTGCGGCTAATCTAGGGCAAAAATTATATTACTAATTCTGTTGCAAATAAGTAATATAATGTAGGTGGATAATGGTGTGCATCATGTCTTGTTGTCAAGGTGTTGAAAACCAGACCGGACACTAAAAGGACCAAGGCACTGGGTCAAGGGTCAGTGGTTTAAACCGGGGTCAATTAAATATATATATATATATAATTTAAATGTTCATGCATACCATTAAACAAACTACAAAAGAGGTTTTTTTTACAACCAATAATCTAATATAACATTCTAAACCTAATAACTACAAAATTATCATTAAGTACATAAGAATTTTTCTCCAACCAATGCAAAACAAAAAGAATATTTCATAATCCTTTCAAAGCTTCTTGCAAATCAAAAATCAAAACAAAGAGCATCCCACAATCCTATTTGCAAAACAAAGACTAGTAACATAGTCATTGAAATCCATAGGCACTAAAACTATTAATTAATACCCTTGAAATTGTGTTGGATTGCATTCAAATCTATAGGATTAAGAGGCGAAGCTACACGAGGGAAACCAAAATCACTTGCAACATGATCATCATTCAAAGATGCAGGCTCAGGAATATCCATGTCTTCATCACCTATATAACCAAAAATACTATAAGTGGTAATGACTAAGTAAGTATTTACTTATACAAGAATATAATCATAAATCATAATAGGAGATACAAACCTTTAAAACTCCCAGCGAAAGTTGATGTTTTTTCAATTTCTTCATTATTAGCAAAAACAACACTTTCAAGATTTGCTATATTTGCATCATCAAAGTCGGGAGTTGTATCTTCTTTAACCACCAAAAAGTCCACTTTGTCAATCGATTCAAAGTCAATTGGATCATAATCAATCTTCTTCTTCTTGAATATACTCCTGTAAAAACAAAGAATATCAATGTAATCAAATATAACTTGCAAAAAGCCTAAACATAAACTTAATCAAATTCATATTCAATTTAAACATCCATTACTCAAAACTTACCTATTCTTTAATCATATATTATAATTCGTTTAAACCAAATCATTTAGTCTTTCATGTTGCAATTTGTTTCTTCTTTTGGTGAGGATATGCTCAAATAAACTCCAATTTCTCTAACATCCAAAAGATGAAGCAATTTCGCTAAGGATGCGCATAGGAATCTTTTGCAATTCTAAAACTGAACCACTATAGAATGTCCACCACTCACTTGCAATATTTAGTTATGAGTGTTAATTACATGTTACACTAATTAAAAGTGCAATTAAAATTAATTATGTATACTTTGTTACTTACATTGGTCTAGTTTCTAGGTTGCTTTTTCACATAAAATTTTATTAAATGAATCTTTACGATCACGATAAACAATTACTTGCTGCATCATTGTAAGATAGTCATGACTTGGACCAAAGTAGGACTCAAACACATCAACCAAACCTTGCACTACCATATGCTTGTGAACAAACGCAGGACTTTATAAGAATGCAGGGTTCAACAAATATACGGATGCATGAAGGTAACCCTTCAAATGGTTATCCCATCAATCTTGAATAATGTCTGTGTACAACTTATATTGTTCCTTACTCTTATTAGACATCTCCTTGATTGCACTTTTAGCCCTTTGCATGTCTTCATTAATATAAAGCAATGAAGGCTTTTCATCATAATCAACAATTCTCAAATAGGTTTATGAGAGGACACATGATCTTCACAACCTAGAAGCAATCATTCCAAAATTTACTATCCAATATGATAGGACTAAACAATTTGCTAGCATCACTTCTTGCTCTTCACTTCTTGCTAATTTATGCTCAACAAAATGTTTGTCAACAATTAAAGCATGCAAGTCATGCTTATACATATAAATGCTATGCAAAGTAATGAAAGTAGTAGCAAACCTTATTGCTCCTGGACGGGCAATTTCTTGCTAACCCTCTCTTTTTCTTAGCCATGACAAGAAAACCATATGACTATAAGCAAATATGGTTATCTTAGATGCCTTTGTCGCAAGATCTAACACGAGGCATGCTTGCAATATCTTTCAATACAAGATTTAAACAGTAGGCAGCACACGGTGACCAATAAATTGTTTTATATCTTTACTTGATCAACTTGCCACATGCTACATAGTTGAATACATTATCAGTCACTACGTGAACAATATTCTTAGGACCAACCCACTCAATAACATCACAAAATAATGAGAATAATATTTTTGCATCCTTGAATAAATCCAAAGCATCCACTAATTTCACAAACACCATACCATGTGCTGAATAGACTAAGAAATTTATCAAATTTTGATTGCTAACATCAGTCCAACCATCTTCCATAAGTGTACAACCCCTTTCGCTTCATTTAGCTCGATGACTCTCAATGAGTAGTTGGCATTCTTTTTTTCAATCTCTCAACAAGTTAACTCTAAAATCATAAGCATTAGGGCCTTCAAATCTAGGACCAATCGAAGTAATAGTATTAAGAGCTCTCTAAAACAAAGGGTAATTAAAAGTATTAAATGGAACACAATTAGCAATAGCCCATTCAGTGATAGCCATCTTGGCTTTGTATTGAGCTTCTTTATTTGACAATATACTTTTCATGCTTGGTTGTGAACTAGGAGTTGTCCTAGGAGCAAAATAATTCTCAACACTCCCAGTAACTCTCCTCTTGTTGGCACTACTCTCAGGGATTGTTGTAACTAGAGTTGAAGCAATTGGTTAATTGTTACTTTCTATATCTTCAATGTCCTCCTGAACATTCTAATAAGTCTTTTTTCTTTGCAACTTCTTTTAAAGATTCTTGCATCCTATTACATACATCATAAGGAACCTTTTTGCAAGAAGCTACTTGGCTAGTAACACCAACAAGGTGCTGCTTCATCCTATTTATTCCACCTCCTTTGTAACTTGATGTACAATAAAGACATGTATAGATGTTTACTTTCCCCTCTTTATTGAGGGCAAAATATGCCCATGCTGGGTTAGGTTTTCTAGGTCCATGAACTAATGAGGGAAACTCAAATTCATTAGTTGTAGCACCAGCATCATTAGTAGTTGCATTCTCATTAGGAGTGAGGGTTGGAATCTCAGCATTTGTATTATCCATGAGCAAAATTCTCATAACAGAACACAAATAAAATATTCCAACAATAGATACAAATTATCTTCACAAATTAACAATAGAAGTACAAAATAGAGTCATTAAAGTGATTAAACCCAACAAAAAAATGATGAAGATAGAAGCAAATGATGAAAAAAATGAAATGTGAAGACATGTGAAGAACCATAGATAATCTACAAGTATCAGTTCGTGATTTCAAATTCTAAAATATGTCTCAGAAAGATTGCTGAGAATCTACAAGTATCAGTTTGTGGCAAATACATAAAAGCAAATGAACTTTGACGATGAAGCAAATAAGTCTCAGAACTTAAACACAACCTTTCACTACAATATAAAAAATGGCGCAACCGATGAACTCCGACGGTAAAAAAAAGCTTACCAATGAACTCCTTCGAAAATGAAAACTACACAATACATTACAATATAGCTTGAGAAGCCGATCAAAGATGCAACCTTTCAAGTGAAATAACAAACCTAAAATCAGCAACGGTGAAGGTGATCCGGCACAAAACTCTAACAGTGAAGGTGATTCACAATAATTGTCAATATGCATCATAACCTAAACTATTTATATAAAGGGTTAAGGAGCAAATTTACCAATAAAGTTTTAAGGAATGAGTGTCTGGTACAATTATGTTTTAAAGGAGGCAAAAATACATAGAAGGTTTTAAAAATGGAGCATCCAGCATAAAACTGTTAAATTTGACCTAACAGCGTTAAATTATTAGAGAAGAAAACCACTAACGGCGTTAGGTCAAATTTAACGGTTTTGTATTAGATGCTCTACTTTTAAAACCTTATGTGTATTTTTGCCTTCTTTAAAACATAATTATGCCAGGTACTCTTTCCTTAAAACTTCGTTGGTAAATTTGCTCCTTAACCCTTATATAAATTACTAACATTGTGGATTTTATTTCTCACAGACGTTGCACCAAAAGACATACATGAACTATCTTACAATACGGTAAATCTTTTTTTATTCTATTAATTACTTTCCCTTTGTTTATTAAATAGATTAAGATGAAAATGTTAAGGATTCGACCACTAGACATTATGATGAGGACGTACGCCTTACATGGGGAAACAAGAGAATGGGGATTATCGTTACAAGGGTTTTCCTTATTTTAGACTTTTTTTAAAAAAGGAAAAAAATTAAATATTATATTATATTTTTCCTATGACTTCCCAAAAGTAGAATAGGAACACTATATGTATCTCGCACTAATATTTCAAGTTCAATGCATAATTGTGAATAATTAATATGGAGGTTAGGCAGTTATGTATAAATATAGGCCTATGCAATAGTTAAACACACAATTCTTAGGAGCTCTTGATCTCTCTTCCTCAATCATTTGAGTTTCTTCTGTTGGCAAAATCTGCAAAAAAAAAATAAAATAAAATAAAATATTTGGTTCGAGTTATGTCCGAGAACACTATTCTTAAGAGATATTTTGCAACTTCCTTAGTAAATAGAAGGCATCATCTCCCCAGGATTAATTGAACCCTTCCTGTAAGGATAGAGGGTTCAGAATTGATGGAAGATAAAGTAACTCAGCAAGAAATTATCGAAGTTTTTATTTTTCTTCTTCAAATGGTGTCATAATTGGGGTATTTATAGACAATGAATCGATGCTTTGAAGTGATACCTCTTGAATATTACACCTCTTCAATTAGAAAGTCATAACTATCAATTAAATTCATAAACTATGTTGATTCATGAACTAACACAAATTCATTAATTTATAAGAACATGACTTCTCAAAACGCATATCTTTATTTAAAGATATTCCATAATATAAGAGAGACTCTTTCTTTACCACACCCATATGCAATATTTACAACAATTCCCTACATGTGTCAAAGAAAACACCATTAGCTGAGTTACACCCATGGATATAATCATTGTATCTAGTGGTACTTAGAACTATGAACTAGACCTAGACTTATAACAAGTAGTACACAGAGATGTCAATGAAACCTACTTCTATGAACCAACAAATCTTTGGTATATACTAGAGGCATTAATGATCAGATTATACCCTCACATTCCTGTTGTTGACAGGGGTTTTGCTCATTAACGTAGCCTTGTGCTTGCTTGGTGTATAACAAATGCTCTAGAGATTTTGCCACGATCATATAGGAGCGACCCTACTCCACATTTATAGAGGTGATTTCATGTAAGTGTACCTACAATGATCACACTATCCCATAGGATTATGAAATTGTTGAGAGCTTTGCTCAACCTACCAAAATGCATTTGAACACATTCCCATTGCCATACGAGGGACCAATAATTTATTTCATGCTAGTCATAACTGACAAATAACTTGTTCTTACCTACTGAATCTTCTTCATGGGAGCAATAATCACAAAAGTTGGGTTGCCATCACTGTCAATTACGAGTCTTGTTTAGTCCCATTCCCCTCGACTGATTTATTTCATCCTGCAGGGTTTTGTTAATGGTAGATAGGTCTATTATTGACCTCACCAAATCGATTGAGATTACTCCAACACGATTCTTAAGCTAACTTTATCATATCATATCTCAAACAATTTTCACTTACATCATTTCTTTCTACAATGGCTATTACAATTTGACAATCACAGATCATCGACACTAAGTGTTAGTTTCTTTCCAAAATATTTGCTAAGAGGTTTTCAACCTTCTTAGCATTCCATCTATTTTCAGAGTAATCAACTCTAATTCACACAACATTTGTTTTCACCACTAATGGTGGATAATCACCAGTGGATTTTCACAAACAAATTAAATTTCAGTTAACACCCGTATATATCAATATAACTGTAATCCATACACTACTACAAAAAGGGGTTTTAACGTCCCTATTTTGGCACTTTTAACGTCCAAAAACTAAGGGACGTCTATGTAGGGGGCGTAGTATGTTTTAAGAAAAGACGTCCCAAATTGAGAATTGAGATGTCTAAAGTCAGGACTTTAGACCTCCCAAATCTCAATTTGGGAGGTCTAAAGTCCCCCGTGGAGGACTTTAGACGTCCCAAATCTTAATTTGGGACGTCTAAAGTCCTCCATAGGGGGACTTTAGACCTCCCAATTCTTAATTTGGGATATTAAAAGTTTTATTTTTTAAAAATAATTATTTATATTCTTCATTACCCAGCAAATTAAAATTGCAGAAACAGAATTGAAGATGGATTCATAAACCACAAAATATCCCTTACAAAATGGTAAGGACTTCTAGCACTGCAATCTTTTTACTATATATATATGTATAATAACAACAACTCATACAACCTAATATCATATATGTATAACAACAACTAGAAAGTGTCAAAATATTTGTCACCACACAACTACAAACTAATTGTTGTTCATTTCATCAAAATAAATATACATATGTATTTTTCTCAATTTCCAAGCTCCAAATGTATAAAACAAAAACATTATTAGTATTGCATAACTACTAACAACTAGTTTATGATTCTAGCAAAAAAAAAAAAAAACAATCAAGGGAAAAACACTCCAATAACTAGAATCATGTAAATAAATTGAAAGCATTATAATAATTTCATATTGCAAGTTTAACTTAATTCTTCATGTAAAATTATATTTAAAAAAAAAACAAACCTGATGAAACCAGGGGAGAGGGCAGCTAACGATGTCTATGTGCTTCCAAGGTGGAGAGAAGACATTGGAGGAGTTGTGTATACACAGTGGAGAGGAGAGGTACGCCGGAGGCTGAAAGCAACAAAGAGAGTGGGAGGTGTACACCGAAGGGTGGAGGGGGCAAAAAAGGTGGAGAAGGTGTACGCTGGAGGGTGAGAGCAAAGAAGGTGTTATGAGAATGGAAGGAGGTTGAGGAAAAGGGAATGAAGAAAAGGAAGAGAGGAAGAAGATTGAGGAAGACGAAGTCACAGGAATGAAATAAAAAAGGGAAGAGAAGTCATAGGGATGGGAAAGATGGAAAAAGAGGTATGGGTTTCTGACATGGAAAGTCTCACGCATGTCAGAATTTCTGACATGACTTTAGGAGTCCCAAATTTTTTTGGGACTCCTAAAGTGTGACTTTAGGAGTCCCAAATCCCATTTGGGACGTCTAAAGTCTCTACTTTAGACCTCTACTTTGGGAGGTCTAAAGTCCCAAATCCCATTTGGGAGGTCTAAAGTCTCTACTTTAGACGTCCCAAATGGGATTTGGGACGCCTAAAGTAATTTAAATTTTTTTAATTTATTTTTTTGGCGCCAATGGAAATTTTTAGACGTCCCAAATAAAATTTGGGACGTCTAAAGGTTTTCCTATGTACATATAATTACGAAAATGCCACCGCCTTCCTTTTTAACCACCCAATTTTAAAATTGGGACGTCTATTAGGGTGGTTATATCTTAATTCTGTAGTAGTGATAGTACATGATGCCAATATTATTTATGGCATCCCTTTACTATTTCTTTCTCTTCATTAGAGTTTACATATGCTCAATTGCTACATATCATTTGCCATGTCATGACATTTTCAATGATACAAATTCTCAACAATTTATGTATATATTGATTGAGCTCTAAAATCACTTTGAGTAGTGTATCAGCATCATAAGGAATATTCACATATTGATTCTTAAAACCAACCTTCAAGTAGATTTCTCATATATCATTATCATTCCTTTATGATCTCAATGCTCCAAATCATATTTTATTTTATTTTAAAATAATATATATGCTATTAATATTATATTTATAATTTTATATTAAAAATAATATCTATAATATTAAATAATTATTTATTAAGTAATTTTAAATAAAAAATTGTTTAATTAAATATATAATATTTTTTTTACGTTTTTATTAAATTTTTCGTTTTTTTAATAATATTATATTTAATTAATAATTAATTATATGTATATAATTAATTAATTATATGTGTGTATATATGTATGATAATATTTTAATAATAATATGTAATAATATGACACATGTTCATTCAAGTGCAACTGGCAAAGACTCACGCTCACACAGTAGCCAGAGGAGAGGGACACGTGGCTACTAGGGGAAAGGGACATGTGGCGCATTGAGGAGCAAACACATGGTATTTGGAAATTTAGAAAAAAAATTGCGACGGAAAGGAAGTCCGTTGGAATTTCCAACGGAATTGAAATTCTGTCACAAATTTTTTGTCATGCACCTAGTAGCGACAGAACAGATTCCGTCAGAAATGTTGATTCCATGGCAAATTTCATCAGAAATTCAATATTTTTTTTTGTAGTTTATACATGACCGTGCATGCTATCTATATTAAAATTCAATATATGTTCACAATAACCATTCATGCTTATACCAAGATAAATACAAATCCACAAATCATGAAAATCACAAATATATACATCATATAGATGACTAGATTTTTCATGCCGCGATTATTTCAATGCTTGTTTAAAGCCATACATAATTTGATAGCAAATAATATAACGCATATCACATGGCAATTTATAATTTTCCAACATATTTTCTTGAACCAAAATGATAATACTTTTTTTATAGGTGCCCCCACATCTTAGGCACCCCCACACTTTTAAATATTTCAAAAATATCTCACAACTTTTCAAATCAATTCTACATAATTATATGATAACCCAATAATCAGAATATTCACAAAATTAAATTCCAAAGTTTTAAACCATATCCAGTATCACTTTTGCCAATTCCAATATTCATCAACTATCCATGGTAAAGGAAAACTCCCATATATAATCATTTGCTATGAATCTAGCAGCATATCTCTTAATCGTGATATATTGTAAACCGTTAATTATAGCACAATTTATCTGAGTATTTCTACCTATCAGATTATAAGCACAAAAAATCACTAAGCTATAAATATAATTTGCAGCATATTCTACCAATAAAAAAAAGCTATGATTCCCAAGATTCAAATTAACCATTTGATATGATATCTCAAGATTAAATCACACAACATGCAATTATTAACTAATTATTTTTATTCATAGATTAATCCAAAAAAATTCCTCCAGAAAATTTAAACAATGGCTAAGATATTCATTAATATCACCATATTAATTAAAACATAAAATAACATTTGTTTCTACTTCCAATTGTTATCACGTTAAATAAAACAATTCCCAAAATTTAATCAATTCAGCCTTATTGATAAAAATTAACAGATTAGCAAAATTTTAGGAGACATAATACTAAACTAGCAATTATCAATCAAATATTAAAATTTAGCAACCAAGTTTTTTTTGTTTATTTTAAAAATTAGCAACTATAAAGCAAATTAATATACTCATTGAAAAATAAAGCCTCCAACTCATTTAAATTCACCACAGTATAAATCAAACAATTAAATAATATCATGATTTTAAACCGCACATCAAATTTCAGCCATCAAAATGCATATAAATTATAATGCATTAATAGTTTTTTTTAATATGCCCATCAATATTCTTGTTAACATTTAAAAATAAATAAATTGGAAGCATGCCTGTTAGAAGACTGATTCACATAATAACAAACAGACGTCAATAACGGTGACTACAATATATCTCTTCTTCTTTGCTTTTCCCTACAATTGCATTGCCTCCATTAAAGCCTATAAAGATTGTCTCCCATTCTAATCAGAGTTGCATACTTCTTTTTTGCCTCTTGCCCATGTTTGTGAGTACCACATCGCCCTTAAAATCTCTTTACCATAGAGAATAAAATAGTCTGGTTGAAGGGAAAATTGGGCTACCCACCTTAAGCATAAACTTATTTTAATATACTTTCATCAGATATAGTAAGACGTAATTCTCACTTCCTCCATTCTTATACTCTCGGACCAACATGTTTTTTCTTTTATGAGACAACCATCTTTGCTTCACTTATCATGAAGCACCCCCATGGTTGCATAATATACCGTCATCTTTTCTCATAGATCTCAAAACTATTAAAAGAAAACAAGTCACAAGAACGAGGGTACTCAACAAGTTCTCAAATCCAATCCATTTCCTTTTGTCTCTATCGGAAGAACAAATCATCCAACTGCAGGAAAGAAAGAGCATCGCAACTTTACAAAAGCTTATTTTGATTTAGTCAGGGTGAACAAATAAGCGACCATTAGCCGCTGTTATCTTTTTTTGGTTTGAGAAACAACCCCAACACTGAATGCATGTCCATTGTCTCCATCAATATCCGAGACCCCATAAAGAATTCGGATAAAATTAATGAATAAGACAGATCAAATAACATACGGTATTTATTGTAGATTTTCCCAAAACTAAATTTAATCAAATATTCATATTGCAACTTATGAATAAAATCCACAAATGAAAATCAAATATAAGAAGGCAGATATTAGAATTAAACTTAAGCTTATCTCATTCACTAAGTAAAAAAATATCTATTAAGATTGTTGGCAAAATCTATAAAAAAACAAGAAAATATTTGGTTCGAGTTTGTAAGAAATAGTAATAGGAATTGTGATTTGTATCATTAGTGTAATAGGTAGGTCTTGGGCTTACTAGATGCTACAATATATTTAGTTATATATCGTTAGGACTTAATAATAGGCCCAATTAGTTATGACAGAAACTTGTATAAATATGTGAACTTGGACTCATGTATGTGTTGTTGTTGAATTAATGAAATTCTTTTCATGCTAAGTCAGGAGTGTTGAAGGGTAAGGGTCTGAGCTTTTACATGGAACCAGAGCACTAGGTTTGGGTTGTTTTTCAAAAAGGCCCAAGAACATAGCCTACACAAACCTGATCAACACCAAAGTCTGACTGGCACAGATCAAGAAACGGATCTGAGAATCAAGAACCAGGTTAGGTAACTGGGTCAAACACTAGTTCCGATTGGACACCGGATCAAAGTCCTACTAACCCATACCAAGAAACGCATCTAAAAATATACGAAGCACATTGCTGATATTGAAGCACAGTTGGATGAGTGTTGAGCACAATCGACTCACAAAATGTCAATATTGAAAAGAGACTCGCCGTGAGAATTCACAAGTCAAAGTTGCAGATTAAAGCCCACTTTAGCAATTTCATGATTCAGGATTTCTGAACCTCCCAAGAGATATTTCAATCCTCACAACTCCAACGGAATTCTGACTCGAAGCTGCAGCACGATTTAGGATCAAGAACATTCAAGTTGAAGCTACAGCTACTCCGATCCTGAAGAGAGATCACTGTAATGATGCAGTTCTGAATCACAAGTAACATCTGAGGAAACCTTATGTCTAACGACAGCCATTAGAGTGAAGAACAATGTAAAGCCCAAATGAGTACTATGAAATCGGCTGAAGAATTGTTCTCCTTTCATCACCCCTTATTTCTCCATCCTTCCGACACTCAGGGGGCGCCTTTGATTTCTCACATATTTACTGTAGTTGAGAATTATACAATCTAGAGCAAGGCCATGAAGATAGTGCTTTGTGGAAAGAATAAGGTAGGCTTCATAGATGATTCCTGCAAGAGGGACACAAGAACCGACTCTTCAAGATCAATTAATGGGATAAATGTGATGCAATTGTTCTTTCATGGCTCCTAGGCTCCCTGTTAAAGGAACTAACGAATGGTATCATTTTCTTCCCTAGTGCTTATCATGTATGGATTGACTTGCTGCAACGCTTTGATAAGCTTACTGGATCATGTATTTTTGCACTCCTTAAAGGGATCAATTCACTAAGGCAAGGCCCTATGTCTATAACCACATATTTTTCAAAACTTAAGGAGTTGTGGGGAGAACAGTTTTCTTTGGTTCAGATTCCCTCATGTACTTGTGAGACATCTAAAATGTATAGAGAGGTTATACAACAACAAAAACTGCTACAATTATTAACACAACTACAAAAGAATGATTTAGTAGTGCCCCTGTTGTGGCCCTTCTTTAAAGAAGCGCCATAGATAGTTGTTTTTTGTAAAAAAAAAAAATTTAGAAGCTATGGCACTTACCACTGTAAGAATCATAGCTAATGTTAAGCTTCTGTGGCACTTATCTAAACAAGTGCCACACAATGCCTTTGTTTTTTTTAAAAAAATAAAACACCATCTATGGTGCTTCTTAGGCAAACACCATAGCTAGCATTCTTTTTTTTTTTAAAAAAAGTAACTTGTATGGCGCTTCCCAGGCAAACGCCTTCCAAAGGCCTCACTACAAAAAAACACTGAATTTTTGAAGGAATTTGCTAGGGAATTCAGAGTTTCTGATGGAATTTTCGACAGAATGGATTCCATCACTGATAATGTTAGAAATTTGAGACGGAAATTTCATAGCAATTTTCGACGAAATTAAATTCCATCACAAATTCCCTTGCAAACTTATTTTTTATTTTTTAAATTTTAAAAAATCATGTGGCAACTCCAGCGGCTACCACCTCATCGCCGGTGATAGTATGTGGCCACTCCAACGGCTTCCACCTCGTCGCTAGCGCCCAGATCTACCACGTGGTGTAGCTTGCCTCCGCCATGTGTCGTAACCTCACTCTGCCACTTGTCATAACCGCTTTTTTCTTGAAAATGCAACTCAACTTGCCCTCCTTTGGTTCAAAGCCATGACCTCATCTATATGTATGCGATGCCTTACCAGATGAGCTCAACTGCTTTGGTGTTTTATTATTACATAATTATATATATATATAATCTTATTATATATAATCAATTGTTTACAAATATATATTTGTTTCTTATATATAAATGTAATAATAATATAAAATAATTTATATATTCTTATAATTTTTAATATAAATTAACTTCAAATTAAAAATTTTAAATCTTAAATAAATTTCATATGACTATATTTTTGTCTAATTTCTAAAATTAATTTTTTTATTAACATTAATAAATAATTATTTTTTATTAATATTAATTAATAACTAATAAATTTTATTTTTTATAAGTAAATTTTTATATGACCTTTTTGCCCCTACCGAGACCAAAACCTATAGTTGGAAACTTGAGGAGCCAAATCCAAAATGAGAAAAAACTTGAGAGATGAAAGATGGTATTAATCCTAATTTTTAAATATTTATTTAGCTCATAATATCATAATTTTAATTTTATAAAGATATTTTTTTAAAAAATTAAATTTAATTAAAATATAATAATTTTTTAATTTTTCCAACGGAATTTTGCCACAGAAAATTCTGTTAGAAATTTGTGACAGAAAATTTCATGGCAAATTCCATCATGGAATTATTCTGTCAAAAATTCCGTAGCAAAAAACTTTGCCACAAAATATTTTCAGTGGCTAATTCCAAGGAAAATTTTGCCACAAAAACAAATTCTGTGGTCGATTCCATAAAAAATTTAATGTATTTTTGTAATGCTTGTACTAATATGGCCTTGGAAGGTGTTTGTCTAGGAAGCGCCTTATACCCAAATATATATATATATATATATATATATATATATATATATATATATATATATATATATATATATATATATATATATGTAAAGGCCATTGCTTCCATTTCATTTAAAAAAAAAAAGTGGTCAAACTAAGGGAAGCTTTGGCGCTTGCAATTCAAGCGCCATTACTTCCTATACTTTAAAAAATAAAAAATCAATCACTTTTAGGAACATTTTTTTTAAATACATAGGGCCTTGGAAGGCGCTTTAGAATAAAGCGCCTTCCAGGGCCACATTGTGCCCTTGGCTCGCCACAGAGCACACTGAGGCCTTGGCAATTATTAAACACCAAGACCACAGGCCTTGGCAATTATTAAACGCCAAGGCTACAACGTGGCCTTGGCAAACATTAAAGCGCCTTCCAAGGCATTTCAATTTTAATTTGTTTTAAATTGGGAAATTATGGCGCTTTGACATAAAGCGTCATAGCTTCTCCCACCTCCTTTATAAGGTGTTTGATTTAACCATAATTTTATATAATATTTTTAATTATATTGGGATTTTTAATATATTTTTCGGAACATTATTGTATTATTAAGTACTAATTTTAGTTATGAACAATTGTATGGAATTAATTACAAATAGAGACAAAGTGGTCATAATTTTTTCATTTATTCGTACAATTGTTTTTTAGACTTTTGATACTATGTTTTGCTTAATTTTGCATTGCAGGTGTTTTGGGAAGAAATTGGCAATTTTGGAGGTTCAAAATCCATATTTTGAGGATGGAAAAAACAAATTACAGAAAAAGTCCCTAAAAATTGTGGAAATTACAAATGGATGAAGAAAATGGCCAAAGGAAATTACAAAAAGAGGGACCTAAAACTTTTGGAAATTTTAGTTATGACCTATAAACATTTCAAAAGTTTGCATGGTAGTCCCTAATCAGAACTTTTAAAGTTTTACAATGGTCCCTGATCAAACTTCAACTAAGGGATCCCGACATGGTAAAGAGACACAGAGAGGCCAATTATCCCTCCTTCTTCCTCTTGACAGAGCTGGCATGGTCTCCCTCTTGCAGCTGGAATGGGCACTGGACCTGACAGAATTGTATGGTGTGAATAGTAGGTACCTAACAAGAACTGGAATCATCATATCAGTTTCACTCTTTTCCTTCCTTTAAAAATAGATGCAAAGACATCATTTGAATAATCTCATCTTATCACCTTCAACCTCCTTCTTCCTTTACCTATGACAAGTTCTCTCTTCACCATTGCTGCCGGTGAAGCTTAGTTACAGAGAACTAGAAACAAAGAAGAGAGAGAGATTGCGAGAGATGAGAGCTAGAGGTACCTTGAGCATGAAACGGGGATCTCACACCACCATCACCATCATCTTCTTCTCCATTTTCCAATACAACTGTCGCTAGATAAGAGAACCTCGAACCATCGTCTTCCTCTATTCTTGCTACCACCAGCGTTAACTTCGTCTTCATCTTTACCTCTTTTCATTACTATAGCCTCTTTGTCTCTCATCACCATGTCTCTAATCACCAACATCATTGTCTCTCTCTTTATTTTCATCTCCACCACCTCAAGTGTCCTCTCTTTCCACCATCGATCTTCCTCATTACCACCATTAGCGATCGAAGAGAGGTTAAAACAAGCCGCGAGATGAAACAAAGCTGAAACTTTGTCTCACCATTGGAACTCAAAACCACCGTGAGAACTTGTGAGATCATAATGGAGACGTCATCAACAAGCAGTACTCCATCTCATCTATTTATATTCTCCATTCTTCACCATACACCACTATCGGCATTAGTTGTGAGTTATGGGACAATTTTGCAACTTCTGATGAAGTATTTGAGAACTCCAGTGACACTTCCAGTTTTTCAGCCCCTATTTTCCAATGACCTTCTTCACTGCCACGCCTCCATAATTAACCTCTTTACTTCTACATTCAAAGACTAGACAACCTAGAGCATCATTCAACCTTCATTGTAAATTTCTGGAGAAGTTCATGAATTTTCTGCTGAAGTTCTTTGAATTTTTCGACGACTACCTTTTCCATCACTTTGAAGTTCCAAAGCTTAATCGGGGGAGTTCATTTTGTCCAATCTAATTTCTCTATTTAGGTTTGGATCTTTGAGTTTGTATTATTAACTTTGTGGATTGAAATTATGTGATTAAATGTTGCTTGTTAGACTGATATGTATATACTTTCCTTATGCTTTGAATTAATTTAAGTGGCTTGCTTGTGCATTTAATTAAATTGCATTTTAATTTTAGCTATTAATTTTTAAAAGAAACATCAAAAAAATCCATTGCTCCTTGTTTTATTGCATTTGTATGGCATTTAGATTGCTTAGGATTCAATAAAAGGCTCCTCGAGAAAAGAAAATGATCTTGAGTTTGCCTATATGCAATCCTTGATTAAATTTAGATTATGGAATATTAAAGCGCCTTGGAAGGAACTTTACTTTAAAGCGCTTTCCAAGGCATTTCATTTTTTTTTTAATTTTTTTTTTCAAATTGGGAAGCTATGGCGCTTTGACACAAAGTGCCATAGCTTCTCCCACCTTCTTCATAAGGTGTTATATATTTTTCAATTTTATTTTTTTTTCAAATTGGGAAGCTATGGCGCTCATAGCTTCTCCTACCTTTTATGGCACTTTGACACAAAGCGTCATAGCTTCTACCACCTTGTATTGCACCTCTATTTAGTGCGCCTTACAAGGTGCCATATACTTTTCACAAATTGTTATTTTCATCTTCTCATGTTTCCTCCAACTCCCCTATTTCCTAGAACTCCATTGGTCCCTCACTCTATTAGTCCATTACCTTTCCTATCTATTGTCCCCACTGCCTCCTCTCTTTAATGGCGGTAAGTCGAATATTCCTTGGTCCCCCCACTTTTTGTTTTTTCTCATTTGCTCCTTGTACACATTTCTTCAACATTTGGTCGCCACTTCCGTTGTAGTACAAAGTTTCCTCTCCCACGTGTTTTTTTCCTTCTTGTCTCGGCCTCCTTCAGAAGCTCCCTAACATGTAAGTGTTTTTTTTTTCAAAATTTGGTCTACATTTTTTTAGTTAAACTTATATGTACTTATGTGTTATGAATCTTATATGCGTGCTCATAATTTTTTTAGGTATTTATTTGAAGTTTCAACTTTGTTTTCTTAAACTTCCTATACATTGTAAGTTTTTTAATTTTTGAGCTTATAGATATAATAATACTTAGTTTAATCCTCCGTAGAAGTAACATGTATGGCTCAAGTTTAAGCAACTTAAATACCGAAGTTCTTTTATGCTTGATAGATAAAGACGCAATATTGCAAAGGATATATGCTATGTTATTTCATTTTACTGTGGATTGTATTGTAAATTGCTGCGGATTTTGGATTGTAAATGGAGGTTTCCATCAGAAAAATAAAATAATTATGAAAATTATTTTTTAAAAAAAGACTTCCTATGGCACTTCCAAAAGAAGGGCCATATGAGGTATTAACCTCCTATGGAGGTGACAATAAGCTATTTAAATAAAAAAATATAGAAAGCAAGCTATAGTGCTTCCATAGATTCAGGAAGCATCATAGCTGTGTTTAATGGTGCTGGAAGCTATGGCGCTTCCCAAGTGCCATAGTATTCTTTAAAATAAGTGCCGTATATTGTTCTTTTTGTAGTAGTGTAATGGGACTTAACAAGTCATATTCCCATGTTTGTAGCTATATTCTCCTTCTTATTCCTCTTCCTAATGTTAATGATGCATATAGTATGGTGGCTGAGGATGAGGCTCAGCATTTCTTGACAAACTTTGACCATCATGATGCCTTTCCAGAAGGAATTGTAATGGCAGTAAGGGCATGAGGCATAGGACAGGGGGACAAGGTGATAATGTTCCAAAGTGTACCTATTGTCATAAGAAAGGTCACTTGAGAGAGAAATGCTATGAGATTATAGGGCACCCTCCTAACTTTTGTGGAAACAAAACGAAATCAAAGGAATCGGGACAACCAGTGGGTTCACTAATAATGATTTAAGGTGCTTCTTTCAGGAAAGGGGGATGATCCATGAAACTTCATGAATCTACACTCCACAACAAAATAGAGTTATGGAATGGAAACATAAAACAATTATACAGCTTACTCGTAGCTTGATCTTGCAATCTAGAATCCCTATTACATATTGGGGAGACTGTGTGAGGATGGCAGTTCACTTGTAAATCGAATACCCTCTAAGGTGTTAGACTACAAAACCCCTTATGGAAAGGTAAATGGTGTGGAATCAAATTTAGAAAACTTAAAGGTAGTTGGGTTACTAGTATATGCTACTGACTTGAAGGTAAGTAATAAATTTTAGCCTAGATCTATTCCCTATGTTTTCCTAGGCTACTATGATAATCAAAAGGGATTTTTGCTTCTTGACTTGAGGAATAAGAGCCTCTTTATGAGTAGGCATGTAAGCTTCATAGATGATAAGTTTCTATTTAAAGATAATGCTCATAATGCTCTTAAAGAATTGAATAAAGATCTTAAGGAAATGTTTTGGTATGAGCCTATACATGTGGATTCATACAATGTACACCATAAATATGTTGATTCCTTTAAGTATAACAAGAAACAAGGTGAGACCGTGAATCTACCAGAGGATGAAGGTCAAGGTGTTTATACACTTCAACCTCATTCTAGAGTCACTAGGGATAGACGACCTCCCATATGGTCAAGGATTATGTTTGTGCATTATTGTACTTGGACCCTAATGTAATTCATTCTAGTAGATGCCGATACCCAATAGAGGATTATATATCAAATACAAATATATCTACTGATTATATATGCTTCTTATGTGCAATTGACTCCATTACAGAGCCTTCTACTTATGAGGAAGCAAGTAAGGACAAAGAATGGAGGGAGGCTATGAAATCCGAAATGGAGGCACTTAAGGTTAATAAGACATAGGATATTGTGCACCTTCCTAAATGTAAAAGGGCAATAGGTTGTAAATGGGTTTATAAGATCAAGCATCAATTTGATAACAACATAGATAAATTCAAGGCCAGGTTGGTAGCAAAGGGGTATAACCAAAAAAAACGGGGTAGACTACCATGAAACATTTTCCCCGATTGTTAAAATGTTCATAGTCCGTGTTGTACTTAAATTGGCAGCTATTAATTACTAGAATCTTTATCAAATGGATGTACACAACGCATTTTTGTAAGGAAACTTACATGAAGAAGTATGCATGAGGATACCTTAAGGATTTGAGAGTGAGGGGGAGCACTTAGTATGCAAGCTAAATAAGTCCCTTTATGGCTTAAAGCAAGCCTCTAGACAGTGGAATAGAAAACTATCAAAGGCCTTAAAAGAAGGCCAGTTTAAAATGAGTAAGAATGATTACTCTTTGTTTGTTAGAACTTGTTCTGATGGAATTGTTTTGATCCTAGTATACGTAGATGATTTGTTGATAACAGGAAATTCTGAAAGTAGAATTGCATAAGCTAAAAGACTTTTGCATAACCATTTCAAAATAAAGGATATTAGGATGATAAAATATTTTCTTGGGATTGAGGTGGCTAAATCCAAAAAAGGGATTGTGCTATCTCAACAGAAATACATCCTAGATCTTCTTGTCAAGACACACATGAGTGGTTGTAAGCCATTAAGCATGCATATGGCACAAAATTTGAAACTGATGTCATATATTGAAGGGAAACACAAACTTGAAGAATTGCTTTAGAATCTAGAGAGATATCGTCAGTTGGTAGGTAAATTAATTTATTTGACTATAACACGCCCTAATATTTGTTTTTTAACGCAGGCTCTTAGTCATTTTATGCATTTTCCTACAAAGCACCGTATAGTGGAGGCAAAAATATGCTTCACTACTTGAAGGGGAGCCCTGGTTTAGGTGTCTTGATCAATTTGGAAGAGCTCTAGAGTTTGAG
Source organism: Inga laurina (assembly GCA_963855925.1). Lineage (NCBI taxonomy): Eukaryota > Viridiplantae > Streptophyta > Magnoliopsida > Fabales > Fabaceae > Inga > Inga laurina. The sequence continues at coordinate 73,858,169 of OY979703.1, forward strand.
TGTTACTGTGATGCTGATTGGGCTGCTTGTGGAATGACCAAAAGATTGGTTACAGGGTACCTCTTGAAGTTGAGAGGATCCGTTAGACATGCGAAAGACCAAGAAGCAAGCAACAGTATCAAAATCCTCAGTAGAGGCTGAATATAGGGCATTAAGTATGGTTGTTTTAGAAATCATATGGGCACGTGGATTATTATGTGATTTAGGGATCGATCATATGAGGCTTGTTAAGGTTTATTGTGACAACAAGGTTGTGATTCATATAGTAGCAAAGCTAGTATATCATGAGCGGACCAATCATATTGAAGTAGATTGTCAATTCATAAGAAAACAGTGGGAGTTAAAAGAAATAGAATTGTTGCATGTGTCCTTGAAGAACCAGCAACCAAATCTGCTAACAAAACTGGTTAGAGGAGATGTATAAAGATATTTGTTGTTCAAAATAAGGACTTTTGATATCTTTCACCCTTAATTTGAAGGGGAGTGTAAGAAATAGTAATAGGGATTTTGACTTGTATCATTAGTATAATAGGTAGGTCTTGGGCTTATTAGATGCTACAATATATTTAGTTATATATTGTTAGTACTTGTTTTTAGGCCTAATTGGCTAGGACAAAAGCTGTATAAATATGTGGACTTGGACTCTTATATGTGTTGTTGTTGAAGTAATGAAATTCTTTTCATGCTAAGTCAAGAGTGTTGAAGGGTAAGAGTCTGGACTTTTATAGAGTCGCATTTGAGGACATTGTCCTTAAGAGATATTCTGTAGCCCCCTTAGAAAATAGGAAGCAGCATCTCTCCAGAATTAAATGAACCATTTCTGTAAGGATACAGGGGTAGAACTGGCGGAAGATAAAGCAACTCAGCAAGATATTACTTAGGCTTCTATTCTCTTCTTCAAATGATGTTACAATTGGGGTATTTATAGACAATGAATCTATGCCTTAAAGTGGTGTGTCTTGAAGATTACACCTGGCCTCTTCAATTAGAAAATTATAACTATTTGTTAAATTCATGAACTATGTTGATTCATAAACTAACACAGATCCTTTAATTTATAAGAACATGACTTCTCAAAACCCATCTCTTCATTTAAATATATTCCATAATATTAGGGAAACTCTTTCTTTGACAGACCCATATGCAATATTTACAACATCATATGCAGTTTTCTAGGTGCTATGTCTTGTTTGTCATATCTAATTCTTCTTTCATATCTCATACTTATTTTTCTCACTTGAATTTTTATATATCATTTTTGGAAAAATGAAACTTCCTCTCTGTGTCCAAGAAATAATATTTTTAGATCAGTTTCTTTTCATATAATATGAAGAATCAATGTAGTTAAATGATTTTTACCTAATTGCCTTGTTGCCCAGTGGTATGATAGCTCCCTAATATGTTGGTAGGTTATGGGTCCAATCCCACTTATAACTTCAAGCTGTCAGTGCCTTCCTCTTTAATTGAGAAAAAAAATAGATTTTGAGTTTTTCATTGATGATAAACATATTGGTTCTTACCGTTTGTTTATTTTAGTTAAAGGGGTAAGCATGAACAGCCTAAAGTAATAAGTATGATTGAATTTGTAGCCTCTCACTAGCTTCCATACCACTACTATGCTTCGAGCCATTGGCACCAATTGTTTTTCTTTAAACTGCTAACTAGAATTCTAACTTTTATGTGTATGTAGCATGAAATCCTTAAATTTGAATAAAACAATTTTCAACCTTGAAGTCTACATAACTCACTAGGGGATCAAAATCTTGCTCTGACTAATAACATGATATTTTTATTATATGTATTATTATATACTATATGTTAGTATAATTTTTTTGTTAATATTTTTAAGGTTAATATCAACACATGGCTGCTTCCAACAACAAGATGAAGGTTGTGTTCATCATGGTATCAACAAGCACAAGACAAACCAAGCTTTCAATTAAACCAGGCTTACATTTCCCTCGTGAGATCATCAACATTGACAAGATCCAAGTTTACAAAGGTTAGGAAATCATCACGAATAAGATCCCAGAATCTAATTGACAAGGGATCCCCCACCACCTCTTTGGAACCATCGAAGATCTTGAGTTCAACTTCACTTTCGACCATTTCTGAGACCATGTCATCACTACAGTCAATCATATCACCCAATAAGAAAACCTCCCCATGATCATCAGAGGCTCCAATACATACCTCGAATTCCTCGTAGAATATGCCACCTTGGACTTTTGTTCTAAATATGATTATTGCTTCCTCTGGATGGACATGTCACTTGATGTCCTCTTTCCTTATCTAGACAAAAGGGTTGATGAAATACTGGAAGTTGGCTTTGTGGTTGAGGCGAGAGAATTCTACAAACCTGGGGCTAATTAATCTGCTGGAACCAGAAGAGCCATTGGTGCTCTTGAACTGGACAAGTATTTTAAAGTTGAGAACGATGTTAATGTCGACAATGATGACAAGCAAGAGCTGCTCAAAGATGCTATTAAGAGAACAAAAGACAACACTTATACTCTGGCTCAAGGGTAACTTTCAAAGATACATCGCGTCAATGATGAGCTTGGTTGGGGACTAAATCGTATTGATGCTACTATGGTCTTTGAGGTTGTTCTGAAGGGAAGTGGATATCAAAATTTGTGGGAAGACAAGGTTTTTAAGTCGAGAAAGAAGATTGTTCAGAGCTTCTTGAAGATGCAAGTGAGGGGAAAGCTACTAAGTGACTATTTACAAGATGTTATTTTCATTTAATTAAATCATGGGGTATGCTTCCTTGAGGAGTTGTGAAATATCTCTCTTAATAATAGTGACCTAACATATATCATACCATATGCTCTTTACAGGTGTTGCCAACTTGTCTATCCGTTACCAATTTAATACTATATCTGGTACTTAATATAAAACCCATTTTAATAAATAAATTAAACTACAAAGTGGGTCTCATGTTAAGGATCAAATGGATTATCATTCTAAGCAAAACCTTCAGTAATTTAATAAAAAAGGAAGTTCTTTATTGGTATTATGGCATAAAGGCTAGTACATGGTTCATTGTAGGGTTATTTGCTTAGCTTCCATTTAAGCATTCACATGGTTATTTAACTCTTGCATCAGGGATGTTAATAGGATCTAATTATATTTTGGAACTTATATAGTTTTAAATGATACTCTTGGTTCCTGAGAGATAACTATCTAACATCCATTTCATTTCAAACATATTTAGGTCTGACTCTGATCTAGTTCAACCCCAGACAAAGAACACCAAAGGCATGACTCCTCTCTTTAAGATACTTCAGCTTGTTTTATTTTGAGAATGATTGTATATCTTATACATGTATTTTGGTTTATGATTCCAATTAATTGTAGGGACTTGTGTGGAAAATTGTATAACCTCTCGATTGATTTGCGGATTATATAAATATATATTGGCAACTTGTGAAATTGAACATGTTGAAGTTAATTGGATTTTGGACCTTGATTTATGGTACATTATGAGTGTTTGGGTTTAATGATTTGATCTTACGTTTGGATGTTTCACTTGAATATTAGGAATGAGTATCCTTAATTAGAGGTATCTTTCTTGTGAGTCCATTAGGATGTATGGATTATTATGTTTGTTAGGAGCTCTATTTGGTTCAAAAAAGAATTTGGGTTAGTTCTAGCTTTGAATATTTGTCATGGATTTGTTGTTTCTAACACATGTCTTTGATATGAGTACCATATTTGAAAGCCTGCCAAGAGAATTGAAATTATAAGTCTAATGGATTCTCTCTCCCAATTGGCTATTTTTTTTGGGATTTGGCCAATCACTTGCCTGATTCTCTCTCCCAATAGGCTACTTTTTTGGGATTTGGCTAATCACTGGCTGATGAAAGACCTTTTTTTACGTTAGCTTTGGGGTCCATAATTAAAAATTAGCCAAGGATTATGTATAGGCAAACCTAGGATCATTCTCTCTTCTCGAGAAGCCTTTTATTGATTTCTAAGTGATCTAAATTCCATGCAAATGCAATAAAGACAAGGGAAAATTGGTTTTCGGTTTTTCAAATTAATAACTAAAAGTGTAATTCAATTTAATTAAATGCCAACTATTGTTGTGGTATATGAACATAGCTAACTACCACCTCTTGAGATATTGTTTAAAACCACTTAATGTGCAATTAAAATTGGAATGATGCAACATGATTCTTCTTGATTTTGAGTGCTATAAACAACCCCTCAAAGGAACAAATCAATCACATTAACTAAACAATAACATGCTGTTAACACAATCAGATTGCAACTATAAAGAAATTCAAAAATATATAATGTCACACTACAAAATCTAGTCTCTACAAATATCAAGGCAACAAAGACATATTAGCATCAACCTTAGTTCCATAATCATATACAGTCATTAATTTCTATAACTAGGAAATCCAAATATATAACTTTAGACTAATGGAATGATAAAAAAACTCCCCTATGAAGTAAATTTAACTCGAGCACAAATCCTAATCACCAAGAAGCAAAAGAATTAGGCTCTAATGTAGCTAATTGTAGCAATAAAAGCATCTTGTTTAAAGCTTTGAAAATCATGGAAAAAGAAGGAAAGAACTGAATCTAGGAGTAGAGGAAGGAGTCTTAGGTGATCTCTGGCAGTGGTGAAGGTGAATGTCAATGGCACTATGAACTGACTAGAAAGTAGAAGAAGTGGCTGGCGTTGTTGTTGGTATGAGTGAAGGTTGGAGGTCAAAGAAGGAAGCCCGTGGTAGAAGCGAAACTCAAACGACGGTGGTGAATAGTCAGTAAGTAGAGGAAGAGATTAACAGCTGTAGTGATTTCTTATATTGGGATGGTGTGGTGAGCACGAGGGACATGGCAGAGGAAGTATATGGTGACGATGGTGGAGTTCTTTTATCCAATGAGATCCAAAGTCTCATTTGATTCTTTGATATCTGAAACTTGCCATGGCCCTAAGCTCCAGCCTTTGGTTGGATAGAGGTTGGATAGAGGTGTAAGGATGAAGTATGGAAGTCCTTGATGATGGTTCCCTCTCCTCTTAAGCTCTCTTTCTAGTTAAGCTTTTCTGCGGCACGATCTCTATTCTCTAGTTCTCAAAATGTAGAGCTTGGTTGAGGCTTGAAGAAGAAGAGGGTCTAAAGGTCAAAACTGACCTAGCCCTGGTCAAAATGCAAGTTTTGACGAGGGACTAAACAGTAAGAATTCAAAAGTTTCTAAAGGGACTGAATTGCAAATTATAAAATGTTTGAAGTACTAATTGTGATTTTCAAAAAGTATGGGCCCTTTTATGTAATTTTTCCTAGTTCTCTTTAACATCATTTTTAAATTTTCAAAAGTTTTGGGTCCTTTTCTGTAATTTTCCCTAGTCGTAAAAAAATATTATTCTGATCCCAATTGATGACAAGTTCCTATTTTTATTATATATTTTTATGCTTTAATATGGGATTTTTTCATAATTATTGAGCTTAAAATGCCTTTCTTGAAATAAATTGAGATTAAGAGTAAATACATTAAGTTAGGACTAAAAATGGAAAACAAAATATCATAAAAAATTGTAATTACTCTTAATCATTGATTTTTATGAGAATATTTGATGTTGGTTTAATTGTTTTAATGGTAGGTACTTGAAAAATTGAATTAAAACTGAAAATCGTAGTTTGGGGTTGAATTTCAAAAATGACAATTTAGTCCCCCGAATTTCAGAAAATCCAGTTTGGTCCACGAGCAAAACTACTATGTTTTGCCTATGAAATTAGGTCAGAAGTAGTGATATATTAGATACATAGCTTCAGTGGTACAGGGAGAGAGTGCCACGAACATAGAAGAGCTTTCCATTCATCACCTTCATCTTCTTTCTCTCTCTCATCAGCGGCGTCATCCACCACCACCATAGGCCACCGACGAGCATCATCTTGAACTACAGCTACAACAGAGAAGCACATTTGAACTAAATTGGGGGAGCTAGAGTAGAGGATTTGAGAAGCAGAGAAAGAGAGAAAAGAGTTGGGGGTCGGGGAAGGAGAGTCTGGAGGCGTAAAGCTAAGTGGCGAGCTTGGTATGGAGCTGAGAGAGAGAGAGAGAGAGAGAGAGAGAAAGAACCACTCCCACCCACTTTCATCCTCTCTTGTGTTCACATTCACCATCACTATGAGTTGGAGGAGCGAGAGAAGGACTCCATAGCTAGAACACACCACTGCAATCTCCTCCTTCCTTCACTATATATCACTTCTAGCGGTATTCTTCAACTTTCAGTCCATGTTTAGTGATTTCCTCTACTTTTGAACTCACACAAACCGTGGCTTCTCTATTTTGCTTCTGGAAATATTTCAACCCCAAGTTAAATTGATTTAGTGCTAATTAGTTACTCTAATAAGTGCTTTATATGGCTATTTTGGTTTCTGGACAATTTGCTATTATGGTAAAAATTAGCGTCATGAGTTGCAATGGCTGAGCTTATCTTCTCATAGAGCAAGGAATGAGTCTTGATGTTTGAAGCTACAAAAAAGGGTGTTTTAGTTTTAGTTTATTAGTTTGACTATATATTTATGATTCCCTTGGTTTTAGGAGTTGTAAATTATAGTTAAGACTAATAAATTTGGTTTAATCTCTGTTTGAACCAATTGTGATTTGAATTAGTTTATGTTGAACATTGTTCTTATCAATATATGTTGTTACATATATGTTTCGTTGTAATTCTCTTAATTCTCTATTATCTTGCATGGTATTGCTTGGATATTGAGTTGATTTTAGAGTTACATTGAACCAATTGCATTAACTAATTCATAATCACACACTAAGAGTGCTTAATAGTGTCTCTAGAATAGGGGTTCCTCTCTTTTGGTGTTAGACTCATCGGTTGATGGCATTTGGTATTTTAGAAAACTTAGTGATTTCATAAATTGCATACAAAGTGGTTTCTAATAATGTTTTAAGAAGTAATTATTTTCTAGGTTTAGGAATAATCATTGATTAATGCACTAGACTCAACGGTTTTGATGTTTGGTATTTTGAGGGACTTTAGTTGCAATTACTATTGTTTTGTATTGAGTTTTGGTTAGAGGGATTAAGTCTTGCTCGATGTGGAAGATTTAATTAACTTAACTCAAGCTAGCTCAAATGGGCATTTTTTGTCGAACTAGCACTCTCTTAAAAATATTTTGAAACAAAGGATAGATGAAATCCATTGTTCTAGGAGGTTTTTATCATACCTGACAAAATCAATTTCCATTCCATTCCACTTTCATTCCAAAAATCCAAAAATATTAGTTTTTAAAGCAATTTAGTTTAATTGCAATTTAGTTATTAGATAAAAAGCTCAAAAATCATTTTTAACTTGTTTTATGGCAATCATCACACTTAGTTTCTAGTTAATTAATAAAAGACTCTTCAAGAGATGATTCGAGATTGCACCCCTTATTGCAATCCTTGGTTTAATTTTGAAGAGGTTACCAAGGCAAAAAGCATACACACCTTCTTCAATTGACATTTTCCATATTTGCACCTAACTCCCTCCTCTATAACTTTTGAAAATTTCATATTGGTTTGACCAAGGACCTTCTTCTTCTTTTTCTTGGCATGAACACATACCCGATGAAGACAGTTTGAGAGCCGCGAATGCAGCATAGACAATAGCTAGGGATTGGGAGAGAGCTTGAGAGGAGAGGGAAAGAGACGGAGAGCCACAATCACTATTAAGGGCTTCCTCCTCTTACCACCATCCCTAATTCTCACCATTGCCGGCGTCCTTATTCACCTATAACAATGATCATCTTTTGTTTTCACCAAGTCCAAAGTTGGATTTTGTCACTAGATTATCTCCCATCTCTCTCTCCGCTACTAGCTTCATTTTCATACCATTGTCACCCCATTCTAGATTCTCCTTTCAGCTTCCATTATTTCTGGCAACCTTCACTTTCTCTATTCTTCTTCCTCTTCCATCGGTGAGTGTCATTATCTCAACAGCGTCGAAAGTTTCTCACACCATTGTCAAATTTCTTCTTCCAGAGAACCATCGACGAGATCCTATGATTCTGGCAACCTTGACTCTACTTCATTTCACCCATCACTAGCTCCTCTTTCATACTCGATGATACTTCTTTCTTCTTCACATATGTGTTGGAGAATCGGAGAGTGGCAGAAAGCTCAGAACCATACCACTACTACCTTTCTTTGAGCTTGCTAAAGCGTCTCTTTACTTTCTATGGCAGATTTTGAGTTTTCCAGTGAGTATGAGTTTCTAGTAAACTTTTCTGGATTCCGACGAGTATTTTCCGGAAGGTGTTTTGAAGAAGCTAAGGTTCCAATTCAGCTTATGTGTAGCTAGATTCTCTTGAGATTTAGTAGCGAAGAGAGTGGCTAGAGCTTCAATGTGCTACAAATAGGAGTTTATTAGTTTTCTATTAGCTCATTATATGTCTTGTGATTTGTTTGGTTTGATTTTTGTAATTGGTACATGTTTGAGGCTTGGATGAGTGTTCATTTGTCCTTGATAGATTGCTCTTGTGTTGAATTTTATATTGTTGCATTTGGATTATATATTGAACGTATTTTCCTTTTGAATTAATGAAATTATGCATTCTATATGACTACTAGTGTGTATGATGGATTCATTTCAAATTGAGTATCGCGATAGTGCTCTTATGAAAGACGAAGCAAGTGTATTAAAATAATTTTCAAATACATATCAAGTGGTTTTTAATAATTTATTTAAGAGATGACTATGAATGCGATCACAGGATTAGTCATTAGGTAGATTGGACTCAATGTGATTGCTTGAGTTTTCAATTTGACTTTATAAAAATTAACTTCCAAATCATTTTATGAAGTTTGGAAATCCATTAACTTTACTATCAAAACTAATTTATTCATCCATATTCTTATTTCCTCATATTCATTCCATTTTATAAAGAAAAGACTAAAAAAATAGTTGCTTTAGGATTTTTAGTTAAGTTTTCCACTTACCTATTTTCAAACTAGAACCAAAACCAATTTCCTCTTATTAAATAGAAGGCTTTTTGAGAAGAGAAAATGATCCTATGTTTGTCTATATGAAATCCTTGGTTAATATTTTATTGTGGACCCCAAGGCCTAATGACAAAAAGCCCTCAATTGCATGCTTTGGTTTGTAAATTCTGAATATGCATCATAACATTTTGTCACTTGCTTAATTAGTTAAATGTCTAAATTAAAGTCTCCCATTTGCATTTGGCAATCTATGTTATTAATTTCCATAACCTACTAACTCTGATCCTTAATTAAGATCTCGATTGTAGTGCAATGAGATATTATATTAAGGATCAGATTTAGTATCACCTTTGATACATATCACTAATTAATCACATTTTTGGTTGAAAGTTTTTCTTTAATATGTTACATGAATCTCATACACACTCGCACAATAATCAATCGTTGAAGAATCAATGCACAAATTTATGAAAGAATCCAACTATTTTTACAAGTTACTAATAGTGTGGCTTTTATTTCTTAGACATTGTACCAAAAGACATACATGTTTTTATCTTCTATTACTTTTAATATCTTTCTTATTCTATTAATTACGTTCTTTTTGTGTAATTAAAGTTCCATTGGATAATTGTTAACGAGGCGACCACTAGACAATATGATGAGAACGTACGTGATGTAATGGGGATCGTTTACAAGGGTTTTCCATATTTCCACCATATTTTCAAAAAGCCAAAAAATTAAATATTATATTACATTTTTCATTCTACTCCCAAAAGTAGGATAGGAACACTGTATGTGTCTTGTGAAGCTTAATGCAGAATCGTAAATAATTAATATGGAAGTAAGGCAGTTCATGTATAAATAGAGGCCTATGGAATAGTTAAACACACAATCAGGAGCTCTTTGATCTCTCTTCTTGAATCATCTAAGCATTTCATCTAAAGTCTTCCAGGTGCTTAGTCTTGTTCATCATCATGTCTAATTCTTCTTTCATACTTGTACTTGAATTTTTTCACTTGAAATTTTATATATTTGTTTTGATCAAATGAAATTTCCTCTCTATATCGAGGAAATATTCTTTTAGATCAATTTTTTTCGTATAGTATGGAGAATTAATGCAGTCATATAGTTCTTAGCCGAATGCCTTGTAGCATAGTGGCATGATTGCTCTCCTATATATGGGACCTTATTGATTTGATCCCATTTTGCCTTCCTTTTTAATTGGAAAAAATGGTTTTTGATTTTTTCCTTGATGATAAACATATTACTCCTTGCCATTTTTTTAAATTAGAGGGGCATACACTAACAGACTACAGCAAGACCAAACCTGTGGCTTCCCATTAATCCATGCCATTAGGCTACAAATCAATTGGCACCAATGCTTTTTCTTCAAACTGCTAACTAGAATTCTAAGCTTTTGTGTGCATATAGCACGGAATGCTTAAATTTGAACAAAACAAATTTCAACCTTGAAGTATACACATTTCAAAAGGGGATTAAGATCCAGTTTTAACTAGTATCATTATATTTTCATTTTATGTATTGTAGGATATACTGTATGTTACATTAAATCAACTTTTATTATGTTGTTAATATGCTTTTTAAGGTTAACATCATCAAATGGCTGCTTGCAAAAACAAGAAGAAGGTTGTGTTTATCATGGGATCAACAGGCACAGGAAAAACCAAGCTTTCAATCGACTTAGGCTCACATTTCCCTAATGAGATCATCAACGCTGACAAGATCCAAGTTTACAAGGGTTTGGACATCATCACGAACAAGATCTCAGAATCTGAGCAACAAGGAATCCCCCACCACCTCCTTGGAATCATTGAAGATCCTGAATTTGACTTCACTACAGACCATTTCTGTGAGCATGTCATTGCTGCGATCGAGCATATCACCCAACAAGGAAACCTCCCCATCATCGTTGGAGGCTCCAACACCTACCTGGAATTCCTTGTGGAACATCCCACCTTGGAATTTCGTTCCAAATATGATTGTTGCTTCCTCTGGCTCGATGTGTCTCTTGATATCCTCTTTCCCTATCTGGACAAAAGGGTAGATGAAATGCTGGAAGCGGGTTTTGTGGATGAGACCAGGGAATTCTTCCAACCTGGGGCTGATTATTCTACTGGAATCAGAAGAGCCATTGGTGCTCCTGAACTGGACGAGTATTTTAAGGTTGAGAATGATGTGAATGTCGACAATGATCACAAGCAAGAGCTGCTCAAAGATGCTATCAAGAGAATGAAAGAAAACACTTGTATGCTGGCTCAAGGGCAACTTTCAAAGATTCATCGCCTCAATAATGAGCTTGGTTGGGGACTCAATCATATTGATGCTACTAAGGTATTTGAGGCTGTTGTGAATGGAAGTACGTATAACAATTTGTGGGAAGATATAGTTTTTAAGCCGAGCAAGGAGATTGTTCAGAGCTTCCTTCAAGGCCAAAACAATGAGAGTGAGGAGAAAGCTACTGAATGATTATTTACAAGATGATATTTTTCATTTACATATCGCTCTTCACACCTTTTCATTGAATAAGAGGGTGTTATGTAATGGATGTTTAATTTAAGCTTTTATAAAATAATAATAACTATAATATTTCATTTATGTTATACATACGTACATATTGAATAAGAGGATGTTATGTAATGGATGTAATGAATGTTATGTAATGGATGTTTTTAATTTGAATTTACAATTTTACTAGTCATTTACTATTGTATAGACTCTATTCTCATTGGATATAATGTATCTTAGATAAGGGTAAAGTAAGAAAGTTGTTATATTTTAAAGAAGAGTTAAAGAAATTAAAGGCTTTTATTGGTTCTAGTGAAAGATGTTGAAAGTAACTTATAAATAAGATCAGAATAGTAATTTAAGGATCAGTTAACATTATCTTGGAGTGAAACTTTTAGCATTTTAAAATAGACTTCACGACCTTTCTAAAATGCTTTTATTTTCTATTTTTCAATGTCTATAGCTTAGGTTATAGGTCTTCGAAGTTGAATAAATGAATTTTCCATATACATTAAGTGGTTATTTGCCTCCATATAGAAATAGTACTTTTGCGCTGTACAAGTCAAATCTTGCTTCACATATTTATATCGTGCAACATAAAATTACTTAAAGTGAGTGAAATCGAATTGTCCTAATTAGCAACACCAAATAGGTGGAATTTTTCTTACATAAGTGGAGGTTCTAGCTAGCAAGCAATAAAGCCTAGGCTCTCAAATCTCAGCCTCAGTGCTTGTGTAGTAAATTTTTATAAAAAGGAGATTGTGTGTTCGAAAATTAAAAGAAAATAGGGAGCAGAGAAATAAGGGGGCTAAGGTTGAATTTAGGGAGAATTTCATTAAAGGACTACAGTACCAAATTTATTTCAATCAATGACCAACATATTCTAAAATTTCATTGCAGGATCAAGAACTAAAATGCAAAAAAGTTTTGCAGGTAAAAAGAGAATAATGCCCCCTGCTTTCAAAGGCTTGATCATCACCCGAGCTCCAGTGACCGGGGACTTACTGGAGCTGGCCAGCCATTGAAGCTATGGCGCCAATTGACCAAACCTCCAACCCTCAAAAATTAATGTGTCGTACTTGTTCATAGGAGCATTCTACTTGTTCATGAAGAGTAAAACACTTGCAAATGCAACATGTTCAATTTATGTTGTTCATATGTATAATCTACTTGTTCATGAAGAATTGTACATTTGCAAATGAGACTTGTTGAATTTGTGTTGTTCGTTTGTAAGTGTCAAACTCCTCATTAACAAGTGAAACATGCATATGAACAACACAAATTAATATGTTAACAAGAAAATATTGGATCTTGAACAAGTCACATTTGCAAGTGTCCAGCTCTTCATTAACAAGTGGATTATACATATAAACAACACAAATTGAACAAGTCACATATGCAAGTGTTCTACTCTTCATGAACAAGACTGCAACTCTTCATGAAGTGGAATCCTCATATGAGCAACACATTAATTTTCGGCAATCAGAGCTCTGGTAGGTTGATGCTAGAGATTCGATGGCTGGCCGGTGACTAGTTACCTGAGTTTGGGTGACGATCAGACCTTTTTAAAAAAAAAAAAAGTAAAGTAAGGGGTATTATTATTTTATTACCTACAAGCCTTATTTTCATTTTGGTCCTTAGTCTTGTAGTGAAATTTTTGAATATTTTAGCCCTTGACCAAAATAAATTTGATCTTGTGGTCCTTTAATGAAATTTTCCCTTTAATTTCTGAGATGGAAGGAGCTCGTATCATTCTTTGGGATCTCTCTAAACCTAATGATCTAATCGTCCTTTCCCATCCACTATCTCAAGTTTTATGTTTGGATTTTCAGGGCTTATGTTGGATTTTAAAATCTTATGCTTGAGGTTCAAAATTTTGGGTTACGAATGTCTTAATCTTATTGTTAAGATTGTTTAAATGTTATGGGTACCTCTGTATAGAATACTAACATAGGTCAGACTCTAGATGCCGTGCATATCCTTAGTGGATGTTTCTTGTGAGTCTTAGGATGTACCACTCTAGTCCTGTTTATAAGTCCCTTTTAAATAATTCTCACATACCAAGGAGAGTTAGTTAACTCATTAATTATGGGCTATATTTTCAATTTCGCCCTTATCTATGATTGGTTCCAAAAGTCAATATGAATAAATTCCTTTTGTTTATTGCAATTAATAGGGGTAAAAAAGTATAAAATGCATTTACTATCTTGAAACTGGACTTATAAATAGAACCAAATTTTTTGATAAAAAATGACTTATAAATAAGACCAGAGTGGTATAGTTTATCTTTGTTGCATCTCATATATACGCAATAATTAATGGTTGAAGAATCAATGCACAAAATTATGGACAAATTGCCAATGGCCTTTTAATTTAATCGCATAGATACTTTCCTATAAATGGGAGGTTACGAGTTCAATCCACTTGAAATCAATGCATCTATAAATTGTTATTATTCAACCACCAACAACCATGACAAGTTCCAAGAAAAAAAATGTTGTAAATTTTATATGATGTGGATGAATTCCCCCACACTTAGCTTTTGCACTCCCTGGCAAAATCATTTCAAGCCAAGAACTAAGAATAGAGATGAACAAGATCAATCTTTAAAAATCACATTTGGTCAACAATGAAGTATCCATCTATCCAAACTCCACAAGCATGCCACATGTTATAAGAACTAGCAAAGATGCAAAGTTTAATCTAAATGAGTTCAATTAGAAACCCTTACTAGGATAAGTGTTTGCACTCTACTCTCATGTAAGGTAATTTTTCACTCGCATCCACTTTGACCACACTCTACCATAGGCTTGTGATATTTCTAGGCTCTCCACTACTTGCAACAATGGCAAAAATATAGATCTAAAGGATTTTGTAAGGTTGTAATGTTGAATAGGCCAAATAATGGAAAAATAAAATAGACTACCATGCATGCATGAAATATGATTAATAGAGCCAATAGCACTAATCACAATAGTGTAAAAAATTTTCAATTTCAACTCATCTATACATATTTTTTATATGAAGTGCCTTGTATCTTCTTTCTTCTCTTTTTTTCTATTTTTTTTCTCTTTTTTCTTCTTTTTTTTAACAATTAACTTGACACTTATAATCTTAGAGACAAGAGTAATATTTCTTTTTTTTCCATCATAGTGTTAAAGGAACTTGAAGAGAAATGCAAGCATGGCATTTGTATAATGAAAATGGAAATGGAAATGAAGGGCTCTAAGGGGTAAGCAAAGGTTGAATAATGATTGGTTTGTGTTTAGGTAAGAAGGTCTAGAAAGGAATGCCAATGTCATCTCTATCCATGCCATTGCAAAATGTAGCCTCAAGCAAGAAATAAGACAAGTTCTAGAGAGTAATAGCTTAAGTAGACAAATCGTACAATGAAATGAAACAAATAGGCCTAAAATACCTTCCAACTAGGCTCTTTGTTTCCTACTAAACTCATCAAAAGTAAACAATGCATCATTTCTAAGACTTAGAACATATGGCAACTCACTTCATTTAGACAAGTTTCAACATCAATATCTAACACATGCAATTGAGATACTTGATCATGCTTAAACATCTCACCATTATTGAAAAATTAGGCTCAAAATGGATGAAGCAGTAGCTAGCACAACACATGATAGCAGATTAGAGTCCATAAAAGCAAAACAAAAAAAACACACACAATCCATCTCTCCCCCATACTTAATCCTTGCATTGTCCTCAATACACATAGAGACTAAGAATATGACAATGGTGCTCAATAATGCAGCAAAGAATTAATGTGAGAAAGAGTAGATGAACACATAAAGAAAAAACCAAAACAACACAAGACACAAGCTACCTTTTCTACTAGAGTATCCCTCCCCCACACTTGTTCAACATCATGAAATCTAGCAATAAATAGTCTAAAATAGTAGAACAAGATAAAGGAAGGAAACAACCTTATCATGGAGGCCTATAGCTAGTATGGTACAAATAGAGATGATTGGCTCGAGTATGGAAGTGTCTGCCATAGCCATCCTTCACTTTATAAGTCCTCTTATCACACTTGGCAACCACTTCTAAAGGACCAATCTATGTCTCCTTGAATTCTTCATGTGGAGTAGAATAATGAGGCACATCAGCCATGATATAGTCACCAACTTCAAAAGTGGTCTTTTGTTCTTGAAGCTTTGCATGAATGAGTTGACTTGGATCAATGGACAAAGCATATAGTGGAAGTAGTGAAGAGCTTCGAAATCCATCCTTAGGCCTCAAAGGCTTCTCTTTGCTAAGTGGTGGGTTTGTATGGATTTGACACACCACCTTGACCGGTTTGGAAACTTTCCTCAAGGCTTTAAAAATGTTCAAAGGTTGCTTTGAATGAGTCTTGGTAGTTCCACTATACCCTGTACTATCATCACAAACAACACCTTTCTTAAGAGAATTTGGGTTAATGGAAGACTCAACAAGTATAGCATCATTTAGGAGAATAGCAGATGGTGTGGAACAAGTATAGTCTAGTGAACTAGCAATAGAACACTTGACATCACTACCATAAAAGGGGGAAATAGAAGAATAGGGGGTAGAAGGGGTAGACTAAATCACTTTTGCATCAACATGATTCATATGTCCACTAGAATATAACCTATACTCAATATGATCATTATCATGCAATTCATCAATAAAATGCACATCAAGCAAAGAATAGTCTTCATGTGGGTGTTTCATTGTTTCATACATATTAAAATGCACAAAATGATCACCAACAGACATAGTTATAGAGCCTTCCTTCATTTTAATCTCAGTGTTAGCAGTTCTCATGAAAGGCCTACCCAAAATCAATGCACCTTCACTCATACTCTCCTTAGACATGTCTAAAACATAGAAATCTGAGGGAATGAGCTAGTCATTAACTTTAACTAACACATCCTCAAGCACCCCAAGTGGATATCTAATTGTTTGATCTGCTAATTACAAAATAAAACTAGTGGGCTTGAGTATAGTGACTTATATGGACTCATAAACAGATTTGGGCATTATATTTATGGCAACACCTAGGTCAAGCAATCCTTTAGGAATTGTGAAATTCCTAATTGTGTAAGGTATGGTGACACTCCCCGAATCTTGACATTTAATAGGTAGTTGGGGCTTAAACAATGCACTCACATTAGAAGGAAGTTGGACCATCTCATTAGGCTTGAATCTTCTCTTGTATTTGCATAGGTCCCTTAAGATCTTAGAATATTTGGGTTGTTTAACAAGTTCAAGAAAAGGTATATTGACTTCAATCTTGTTAAACAATTCATACAAATCATTACCATGCTTTTCACTAGCCTTTTCATGCCTTGAAGATAAGCGTGAGGGAAAGGAAGGTCTTTCAAACTTACCTTATTACCTTTGTAGAAAATGGTTCCATAATGCTCATGTTGGCTTCCTTGTGCAAGTCCTTCATTCTCTTGGGTTGTAGAACTTGTGGAGGAATTTTTCTTCAAAATACTTTTCTCCCTTTGGCTCTCTGATAAAGGAATAACTTGGAATATGGAAGCTTGCTCTTGTATACTTTCGTCATAAACAACTTCTTCTTCATCCTCTTATGGATCATCAAGTCCAACTTGCTTGCCACTCCTTAGTTGGATAGCATTTAAGCTCTTAGAATTCACTATAACATTAGAAGGCAAGGTTTCCTTCTTGGTATCATTCTCATTCTTCGCATTAGCCAATTGAGAAACAAATGTTTGGAGATTGTCATGCTTCACTTCCATTTGTTCAATCTTGTTACAAAGCTTGCTCATCATCTTCATCAAGGCCTCATTAGTGTTAGGTTCTTGAATAGGTACCTCTCTTGATGTTGATGGACCTTGATAGTCATAGAGGGATTCCCAAATTGTCTTTGAGAATTTTCAACACTTCTATAGAAGCTCTCCTTCCCTTGATAGCCTTTATTGTCATTGCCTTCCCATCTAGAATTGGAATTGTCCTTCCACCCTCTATTGAAATTATTTTGATTATATTGGGGTTGCCTTTGATAATTCATAGCAGCCACATCACATTCTCTAACTTGAGAAGGACAAGTCAAAGTGGTGTGCATAGGAATACCATAAGTTTTACAAGTAGGCACCATGGCTTGAGACATAGGAGGATATGAAGCACCAACATTGTGGACATGTTGGGCTTGAATGGTCTTTTGCATACAACCCATTTGATCACTTAAAATGACCAACTTGTTCAAAATCTCATCCTTGGACCAAGCTCTAACTCCACATGCTTGAGAGGTTAAATCAATTAGAGAACCACCAGCTGCAACATCAATGGTGTCTTTGTTGTGATCAAGCAACCCATCATAAAAGTACTATACCAAATGTGGTTGGGAAATTTGATGGTGTAGATATTTGCCAAGGAGTGCCAAAAATTGAGTCCAATATTCATACAAATTCTCACCCATTGCTTGCTGAATGCTATAAACTTCTTTCCTCATCTTAGCAGTTTTGTAGCTTGAAAGAATTTCTTTAAGAAGACTTTCTTCATTTGCTCCCAAGTCAAGGTTGCAAAGTGGCGAGGAAGCATATAAAGCCACTCCTTAGCTTTTCCCTCCACAGAAAAGAAGAAAGCACTGCTCATGACTTCATCCAAGTCAGCACCCGGAGGTTTCATAGATGAGCAAACTACATAGAGAGTCTCCAAATGCCTAAGAGGATCTTCACCTTCATTACCATGAAATTTAGGTAAATCACTTATCAAATGTCCCTTCAATTCAAAATTAGCATTGAAATTATAGAACCTATAAGGACTATAATCAACATTGGAAGACATTATATCTCTTATGCTCCTTTTTCCTACATCATCATGCACATGATTATTATTGTGAGGTACTCCATTATGCCATTATTGGGAACCTCATTATCTTGATGTTCAATGTGTCCATCCATGTTTTGATCTAGCACAATATGATTATCAATGAGAGGGCAATCAATGAGGTCAATAAAGAAATCACCACTATCAATAGCAACTTCCAGCTTTGGTTTTCACAAGTACACTAGTGCAAAATAGTTCAAATTCATCAAAAAATTCAGAATCCTGCAGATTCAACTACACCTAAAAAAAATCATAACTCAATCTGACAATCCACAATGTGGTAGTTCAGTAAAAATCAACTTAAACACACTTTTAGTAATTTTGCAATTGCACACGACACAACAGTAAATATAATATTGTATACAACCAAACTAGTGTAGAAACAGAGCAATTTTCATACAGATTTACAGCAGCAAGTATGTAATCTAGTGCCCAGAATTCAACAACAAATACCTATCCAGAACCCATCAATTTCAAGTGAAAAGTTCAGCAGCACTTTCCACAGGTTCAATAGTTCACAAGACTCAATATTTCACAAATTTCCCAGTAATTAAATCCAATTAATGCACAAGTGAATAGGCAACCACAAGGTATACAGGGGAGCAATTGATTTAGAAATGCACAGGGCAATATATTCAGTGCCAAATGACAATTTGATCACTTCCTAATCCCAGAAAAATCGCAGTAGCAATTTCCAAACAATCTAAAATTCCAGCAATAAATGCAACCCAAAGGTACAACGTAGATGATAGCAAAGTGCTCCAACATAATTGACAGCAACAGACACCAATAATCAGCAACTAATTAGCATGTTTCAGCTAGTAGAACTTAATTCTAAAATGCTTCAAGATTGCGATAGCAAGAACTGGCCCAATATTTGTAGCAATTTAAAGTTCTAGAACAAATCTGTCATATTTGCAAAGATCTCAATGCTACACAGACCCTCAATAGCAAGATTCAAGACATGACAATCACAAAATTTCCAACAAGAAGCAATTCAATGTGTTTATAATGGGAAACACTTAACAACATCCGATCAATCTTGACAGCAACTGCACTAATGAAATCAAAATTTTAGATATCTCAACCACAAAAACTCAGCTAGTGCAATAACCAAATTTCACAATTTAGGACCAAAATTTCAGCAGACAAACTAGAAAGATTTCTCAAAATTCAGCTTTACCAACGTTGCGATACAAGTTCAATTATGTAACAAGTTTAGCCCATAGGTTAAATTGCAGCAAGCAATACAACAATTGGTCACAGCAGAAAGATTTCAAATGCACATGAATTGCACTCAAATTTTAAGTATGTCAGTGATGAGAACAAGTCCAAAATTAATGAATTATGCACAGTGGCTATTCACCGATTATTTCAGTAATTAGAAGCATTAAACTTACATTTAAATGCTGATAACACATATATGTAACATATGATAGCCTTGACTTTTTGCACACAAATCATAGCAAAATAGTTCAAGTTTCAGCAATGAGTTCAAGAGTTAACTCAGCAATTCAGGGCAGAATTCAGGTTTTAAAATCAATGCATATCAGTTCAGCAAGGTTGAACAAGTTAGAAAGCAAATAAAACCTCAAGTTAGCAGCAACAAGTATATCACGACAGTGATTAATTGAAAACTGAGTTTGTGACAGTAAATAACAGTGTTTGTGACAGTAATAAAAAATGAAGTGCTGGTACAGCAAAAATTCAATTCCTGAATGCAAATGTTCTAATGATTGCAAATTAGTTTCAAGTCACTTGTCAAGTTCAACTAGGTAGCTCAAGCCTTGATGAAGTTAACATTTTGCTTCCAAAATCAATTCACAGAGGTGCTCTAGGATTTTACTTCCAAACAGGACAACTACACAAGGAGATTAAAAAAACAGCATTTTATGGACAATTCTATTGCAACAGTAATCAATGCAGGACACAAACAACTTCAGATTTCCACTACCACACACTTAGCATAACAGGGTAGTAGCTTACAACCAGCAATGACAACAATGCACACTAACAACAGCAAAATTCAATTCTCAACTCCAAGTTGTTCTGCATTTATTTTTTAGCATATGAACAAATCAGATCAAGGCTAACCGAATGCATAAATTGCTGTCACAAAATTCAAGAGATGAAGAATAATTCCAGATCTGAGAACTTTGACCCACACAACAGCAAATATATAGGACAACAAATATTCCCCAGAAGACAGTCAGTTTCACAATGTTTGCAGCAATTTGAAGTTTAGGAGCAAACCAATCAAATCCATAAGGCAGTCCTTCAATAGTAGGAGTCAAGATATTCCAATAACAATAAGCACATTCACAGTTCCAAAGCAACTAATTTCAGCAACCAAAGTCTCAGTAGCAACGTACATGTGAAGTATTTTTATATGAATGACATTTATAAACAAAAACAGAACAATACCAAAATATTTATTTGGCTTTTCACAATTTTTTTAATTAAAATGAAGGAAAAACAAAAAGGATCCCTAACCTACATAAACTATACCCCAGTTAAAATGATATTAGACACACGATTACCAAGGAGCTAGGCTCCCTGGCAACGGCGCCAAATTTAAAGAGCCATATTGTTGGGCTATCAAATAAAACTAAGCTAAATGCATTATAGGGCAACTAACCTAGGTCGACCTCTACGTGGAGCCTATATTTAGTTCCTAAGTAATCTAGTGTAAATAACAAATTAATCAATGAGTATGGGATGTAAGTTCATCTACCTACTTAAACTAAGAGCTACTTGTTTATGAATTTTTCAATGTATAAAGTGAGTGAGTGGGTGTAAATGCAAGAGATGAATGTCCTAGGCGATTGAATCCACTAACCATCCTTGTCCAATTTTTATTCTATGTTCTTCTCTTAACTAAGCACAAGGACTAGCAAGAACCGTTACTAATCAATACTCCTAACTTCTCAATTATATCTAAACTTAGACGTAATTATCAATTAGGAGTATCTTAAGTACTTAGCTTATGCTAAATTCATAAGAGATCCTTTCTTCCACCAATTAATTCCTAGAAACCTAGCAAACAATTGATTCAAGATAATAGAGGAAAGCAATTGAATAACAAAAGAGTGCTATAGTCCAATTACAATCCACGAGTACAAATCTAACAAAAGTTTCATCATCCAGATTACATCAACTGATCATAATCCTTAGAAATATGAACAAATTATAACCTCTAGCAACCTAGAATTATAATCTGCACATTTAGAGAGTAGAAAATGAAATTAAGATACAAAGAACTCCCTTAGTTGCTCAAGGACTCAAGTAAGCTTCATTATCACTATCAAACAAAAGAGTTAGCCACTCATGATTTGAAAATCAACTCCTCTGGACCTCTGGGCTGTCATGTTTGATGCAAATATGAGAAAACAGAGAAGATAGGGATTTTTTGTTGGAAGTGGAAGGAGGAGCAGAAGTGGTGGTCGGTGGGAATGAATATAGATCGAATGGGAATGGAGAAAATGGATTGAGAAGAACCAGAGTGAACACCTCGCAAAACGCTCCGTCTCAATGAGATGAAAAGAATGCTCCCCATATAATATCCCTCTCCCAGAAAGCTATCGAGATTTTGAATCTAAATCTCTAGTCTAAGGGCGTGTTTGGAAAACGATAATAATGTGAGGGATCTTAAGGCCAAGAATAGGTTATTAATTCAAGCCAACAAACAATGCCTAACTCTTTTCTCATGCATATTAAAATCAGAAAACTAGGAGATAAAATCTGCACATGTGCTCTCCTTTAATTCCATTTTTGTCCTCCATTAAGCTCCAATGTACCATGTCATCACTTACATTTATGAGATGCACAAAGGTAATATCATATGTTCACAATTAATTAATAATGGGATAACAAATATTCTCTAAAAGAAATCAATTTAACCAATTTAATTCCCAAATCGCCTTTGCACTCAAACCTTACATTAATACTTATTTATGCCCAAAATAGTTAATCAAATCCCACAAAATCCTAAGGTTAATCACCAAAAGATATATAAATGTATAGCTCTATTAATGCCCATAAACTATCCAACTCTTAGCCTTTCATATGTTCTTCATTCCATGACCTCACACTCTTAGGATTCCATGTGTTCAATGTTATAACCTTTTAACTTCCCCAATGAATGGTTCATGGGAGTTTCTTATGAGTAATACCATTATGCTCATTTTTATTTCCTTGAAACCATATGTATGGAATTCAATAGTTAGAGGCCTATAAATAGAGGCCATGTACAATATATTGGTACCAACAATGAAGTGAATGAGAGCTCCTCCAACTTTCTCTCAATGTTGTCTATCTCCCTTATGTCAATCTCTTGTACTTTTCTTATTTTCATAACACGTTATTAGCATGAATTCACTCAGAAGGCCTATAGTCTAGTTTTCTGTCTCTTCTACTCTCTAACTTTCTCATTTTCATACTATGTTTTATGTTGTCTATTCTACATGTTATTTTATCTTTCTAGTCTACATCATTGATCTATTGTTCTATATTATTTTTATCATTCTTCTTTTATGGTATCTATTTTTATCTATCATGTTATTATCTTTTACATATATATATATGGGATAATCTAAGCTATTATATGGAATTAAAGAGACTCTTTTATCGATTGTTTTATACATCAGGTTCCATGGCTAAGATTTGATATTATTGTTGCTTTATTATCCTTTGCAAGTTTTCTTTCCTTTCACTTTTATTTATCATTTTCTAGTAATCTCTTATTATGCAAAATTTATATTTCTCTATTTTATATTGTAGTATTCTTTACATTTTATGTTATATTATGTTACTTCATTTTATTTATGTTTCATTCAATTTTTTATACTAATTTAACGTTTATATTTCTTTATTTTATTTACATTTTATGTTATATATTATTGTTTATGTTTTTCTTTATTTTATGTTATTTATTTCATCTTGTTTTATTGTTATTTTATTTACATTTCATTTATTTATGTTAATACATTATTTTTATATTATTATGTCAATCTTTTATTTTGATTTGTTTATAATATTGCATTAATATATAATAGTATTATATATGAGCATATAATGTTGTCTATATGATCATGAGCTTATCTATTATTTATATTTGATTATGAATTTGAATTTAATTAATTTATTTTCTAGTATTTTAATTTTATAGAAAGGTCAAAAGCCATAATATTCTTAATTTCGTAACCAGGTAGCCAGAAGTCACATCACTTTTGTAATAGCTCTTATAAGCAAGAACGATTTTGGTTTCATTAAATTGCAAGATTGACAAGAAAAAAATTTGGCACTTTGATGATTTAATTGTTACACATATCAAAGCCCTGAAGGTTAAAGGTTTAAATATCAAACCAACAAAAAAAAAAAGAACTTCTTAGCTTTGCATGATTTTTGCTATGGTCCTACAGACCAGTATTTGGAGAAATTAACGATGTGATATTGAAAGTTAAGAATATGTCTATAAGAGTGAAAATGAACATGATCACATTGATTTGTGGAATTGATAGTTGAAAGCCAAGAATAATTTGTTTTGGCTATTGAACAACAATCATAGAAATGCTAACATTTCTAAGGTCATTAAAATTATGAACAAATGTTATACTATGACTTGAAGTCATATAGACTCATATATATCAATTTATTGAAAATAAAGAGCAAAATGTTTGTGAAGCCAAAAAGATCATGAGATATTTTTTGAAAAATACCAAAATTAGTTATGATGCTTAAAGCAATAAGTTATGGAGAAAGTTGATTAGCTTATAAAGCCAAAAGAAATAATTGTAAGCCCAGAAGGCTCTATATGATTTTGATTTTGATTAGTGTTTAATTAAATTTAAATTTAAATTCATTGTAACTAATATGTATGAGAGAAATTACTATTTGATATTGTGATATTGGCATCAATGATATATGAAATCAAATAGACAAAAAGGTAATTATTTGTCATTTTAAAATTTTAGTATATGCCAATTTATTTACAAATTTAAACATTATGGTGTATGGATGTTCATGATTTCATGGCCTTTTAGGATTCTAATTACCTCATCATTACGCCCTATAACTCTCAAATCAAATGGTTTTCAGTATTTATTCATATAACCTTCAATTATACAATTAAGTTGTTTAATTACCTTCTTTGTATATAATTGTACAATTTATTTTAAATTTTAAGTATCTGTGTATGTGAATACTATTCATATATCAATAGAGTTTATCATCTTTATTTTCTTTTTGGGACTTGTGTTTCTCTGTTGCACGAAAGATTTTCCAACAAACATTCAACTTATATACCTCAACATCAAGGTACTTTCTTTTATTATTAGTCATATTTTTCATTTCAATTTTGTCTTCCATCTCTTTTCTCCTCTTGAGCACTATTATGTTGCCTTACATATATATGCAATTTTTCTTAGTTCCTAACTTTCATTATTGAAAGGCATACAAATACTATTCAATTTGTATTTTATTTTAGTATTGATAATTTATTGTCTCCTTTCCCAATTCAGTGTATTAACATTTCCTTAGCGTTCTTATATGACATGTGCAAGTTTCATACATTAATCATGATATAATATATAACATGATATATATTAGAATCAAATTGGCTTTATGTGACATTTGTGGAAAAAAAAACCATACTTGAATTTAGAGAATGAAAATTTATTTAATTTTATGAGAAAATTCATTATGAATAGTTTATCATTTGTTAGACAAAACCATTTTTGTAATGTGCGTGAACTATATATATAATACAAGTCAAATTTATGGATAATCAAATAGTAGGGAATATTTGAAAGAAAACTATGTATATCATAAGTATTCATTATTTTATATTATAATGCATTTGTCTTTACATTTCTCTCAAATTAATTTTATCCCCTAACCATCACAAATCATTGCAATAAGATGTTTATGTATTTTGATTATGGATCTCCTCATATTTCTTTATGTAGTGAAAAATTATGAACATTTCATATTTTGAATATGCATCAAAAGAGTTAAATTGAAGCATATTATTATTGAGTAATAAATTATATAAATATGCAATAATATATGTTAGTTCCTAAAGAACATAAATGTAACAAAACTGACATAGTTCCTGGAGAACTAATATAGATTTTTCTTAAATTCTATGGGCAGAAGAAGAATTGATTATGAAAAGTTATAACACATAGATTTATATTACAGTTTCACTCTATTATAGGGTCTAAGTGATTGCCCAATTGACTGAAATCTATGATTAGTTGTGAGTTATGAAATATTTGAATTTTCAAATGAAAGATATATTATTGGCTTAATATATACTGATTTGTCTTTGAAATAAAAAAAATAAAGAAAGTGTATTTATATGACTCATACTTGAGGGGGAGATTGTTAGAATATAAGTGTGAGTTAATATTGAAAAGTTCTAGTCATATACTTCCTCACAAAACTTATTGATCTCCCAAAAATGGATGTCATGTTGATATTTTATATCAATATCTTATGGCAATTGAAAAGTTTGTTGTTGGCTAAGCAATATGTCACAGTAAACCAACAGTTTACTAATCCAAACATATTTATTGTTAGCATGATTTGTTTGATTATCTGAATCATATAAAAGATTACGTGTGACATCCATTGAAGAACTAGAAGATTCTTTATGAATAGCCAACATATTATATAATTCAAGAATTATTATGTGCTGCTTGTTCTTAAAGAAATTTGATTATGAGAGTATTACAAGTTATGATTTGGAATTGATCTCTATATTTCTAGAAATATATCAAGCTGATATATAGGCCCATTCAAATAGCATGTAAACCATACAGGTATTCAATGAATTTGATAGATGCATCTATAAGATGGTTACATGTGATATTACTATTAGTTCGCAACTTGAAGTTTGTAGGAATGTTTGAATAAATTATTATCTTAAGCATAATTTCCAGATTATACAATTCATTCATTGAAGTCTCCATAAATAGCTAGATTAATAGTTATGAGAACAAAATTTATATTTTGGTGTTGGCATATTTGATCTTACATATTGCAGCACTTATACTAGCCAACCAAATTCTCCTGATAAAATTGGCTTTTGGTCAGGAGCCAGGTATATTCCATCTTAAATTACTAGCCAGGTATATTCCATCTTAAATTACTATTAGTTTGCAACCTGAAGTTTGCAGGAATGTTTGAATAAATTATTATGTTAAGTGCAATTTCCAGATTATACAATTCATTCATTGAAGCCTCCATAAATAGCTAGATTAATACTTATGAGAACAAAATTTATATTTCATTGTTGGCATATTTGATCTTACATATTACAACACTTATACTAGCCAACCAAATTCTTCCGATAAAATTGGCTTTTGGTCAGGAGCTAGGTATATTCCATCTTAAAAAGTTTGAATATGCATTCCTATTTATTCACCACAATGCACATAGATGGATATTTAAAGGAAATTAAGATAAATGTTGGGTAAGAACCTCCTTCTTCTTATTTGTCTCTAAATGAAACAAAAGGATGTTTCTAATAGAAACAAATGGATTTAGGAAACTTATACTGCATGATTAGTCCATTGTCATTTGGTAAATTTTTCCTAACATGAGGGGGAGAAATTGAATTAGCTGGAAAAGAAAACAAAAAGAATGCATTTTTACTATCAAGTATAGATCCTCGAATATAACAATATGAACAAGAAGTTCATTAGGTTTTGCATTCATGAAATATTATATAAATCTACCAGATGTAATTACTGACCTAAATGTAAATTACTAAATCTCATATTTCAGCTATAAATGCTCTAATCAGCATAAATAAAAGTGAGACATGCCTGAAACATGAGATAATAATCAGTTCCAAAAGAAGAGAGAAATGAGCAAATAATTAAGATGATCATATTAGGGAGGTAGGTACTCCAGAAGAAGCCAAGACATAACTAATTGCTAAAACCTTAAACGAGGTTCAGGTACCTAAAAGTAATGAAGAGATCTCAATGAATTATGTCATAGGAAAAATGGAACCGAAAAAATTAAGTTGTTGACAATGGTCTTGATAATAATTTCATGTGATCAATTGAGGATCTTATACATAAATCTATCTTGCGAGTAGATAAAATGATGATTGGCCAAAAAGGAAAAGTAAAAGGGAAAAAGACACAATAAAAATGAGATTACATTATTTTGATGTGTGAAAATTATGGACTTGCAATCTCAACTGAAATATGAAATATATAAATATTTAAGTGAAAATAAAGATGTTCACAAATGTTAATGAAAACTATGATGAGACAAACTACATTATGGTGGATACAATAATTTTGTATTTATGGCAACATATGAAAATAAAATTATGAATCTGTTAAATATTGTTATATATAACCTATTCATATGGTTCATTAAAAAATGAAATTTATATAAGAATCCTTGAAGGATCTAAAACGCCAGAAGCATATACAAGAAAATCATTTTATAAAATGTTATGTGAGTTTGAAATAGTTCAAGCATATATAATTGATTGGAAAATATATTGGAAAATAAATAATTTTACATTTTACTTGACTTGTAGAACAAGTTACCGAATGCATCAAATATTTCAAGATCACATATTTTTGCTATGGTGAATTATCTTGCAAAGATATATTGAATTTAATGGTCTAGAAGTACCTTAAAGTTTATGAGAATATTTTATGTATCATGCTAATATTGTATTTATTATGGTTTTATCAGTAAAAATTAGTTCTTGCAGGTACACAATAGATAACGAACATGAGATTTGGTGTGATAGTCCTATGAATATATTATTTCATATTGTTTTGTTTAGAACAAACTGAATATAGGGATGCAAGATATATTTTGATGATTTTCAAAATAAGCTTTCTTTATTGTTTCCACAATGAATAAAATAAAGGCATAATATACTAATATTTTAGCATATCCAGAAGATATGTTAGAGTAATACATCCAGCATAACATTTGATGACAATGTATTATTCATAGTTTGGCGGTCAAAAGAATGATATGCTCAACAATATATTAAAAGCAATGTTCTTATAAGGGGGAGTAAACCAGATGTTATTAACAGGAGGAGTAAATACGATATTATCATCATGTGAAATAGAGACCATGCTGTACTCTTTTCCTTAACCAAGGTTTTGTTCCATTGAGTTTTCCTGGTAAGGTGTTGATGAGACAGCTTCAATATGTATTGTGTACTCTTTTTTTGTCACTAGGTTTTTGTCCCATTGGGTTTTTCCTAGTAAGGTTTTAATGAGGCGCAATATTTGTTCATGGACATCCAAGGGGGAGTGTTGTAAATATTATATGATGTGGATGCCCATAAACTATCCAACTCTTGGCCTTTCATATGTCATTCATTCCAATAACCTCTCACTCTTAGGATTCCATCTGTTCAATGTTATAACCTTTTAACTTCCCCAATGAATGGTTCATGGGAATTTCTTATGATTAATTTCATTATGCTCATATTTATTTCCTTGAAACCATATGTATAGAATTCAATAGTTAGAGGCCTATAAATAGAGGCCATGTACAATGTATTGGTACCAACAATGAAGTAGATGAGAGCTCCTCCATATTTCTCCTCCAACTTTCTCTCAATATTCTCTATCTCCCTCATGTCAATCTGTTGTACTTTTCTTATTTTCACAACAAAAAAAAATTATAGGCAACCTCAACTAATAAAATTATTCCTTCAATTAATTGTAAGTCTCATGTTAAACATTGTCCACAAAAAAATCAAATGGCACCAGGTTTTTTGTAACCAAAAAAGGCACCAGGTTTCAAATTCAGGCTTAATGCAAATCACATGCATACCTATAGCGGAAAACCAAGCCTTGAAAGTATTACAATGATCTCAAGAAAGTGAACATTATGATATCTACTATTTTCGCAGGACAAGTTACAACCAAGAGTTCCTTTTCAACGGCCCTTACCACCATTATGGTGTTAAAAAAAGTATCTTTTCGAAAAAGGTGGTTTTTTTGTAGGTATAGTGATTAGACCATATTTTGATATGCTTTTTCATGATTAATTTGAGATTTTTAATGCATTTCCTAGGACATTATTGCATGATTAAGCACTAATTTAAGTAAGGGACATTTGTGTTGAATTATGAATAATTATGGGCAAAATGGTTATAATTTGTTAATAATCATGCAAATGATTTCTTACACTTTTGATGCTATCTTGTGCTTAATCTTATATTGTAGGTATTTAAGAAGAAGATTGGAGATTTTGGAAAATGCCAATTAGGGTCATAATTAATATTTTTTTGCACTAGGGAAAATTACATAAAAAAGCCTCATAATTTTTTAAAATTGAAAATCAAAGAAGGAAAGGGCCCAGATTCATTGGAAATTAAAGTTTAACCCCACAAACATTTCAAAAATTTTCACTTTAGTCCCTCCATGAACTTTTACTGTTTGCAAATTGGTCCCTGGTCAAAGCTTGCATTTTGACCAGACTTATTTAGGTCAGAGGTGTCTTTTTCTTCCTTAACACAACCACAACGTCACGAGCCTCTTTTACGAGGGAAAAAAAACAAAGCTTCAAAGAGTTGAGCGCCATGGACAAAACCTTGGAGCTTGAACCTTCACTCTCTCAAGCTCTCTCTACCTCTAAACTTGTCCATGACCTTGACTTCTTTCACCATCCTTTCCATTACTGGCGAGTAATTCAAAGAACTAGAGGAGAAGCCACGGAGTTTACTTAGATCAAGCTTGGAACTAGAGAAGAGAGAATGCCATGGAGTTTGAGTGGAGAACAAAGAAGAGAGAGAGAGAGTCGACTATTCTTGGATCTAACCACCACTATTCTCTCCTTCCACATGACTAGAAGCAGCACCGGTGACTTTTTGGAGACCTTAACTCTGCTTTCATTTAATCACTACCGGCACTTCTTTCTTCTATATAGTTGCATTCGAGAATCGAGAGAGAGGTGGAGAACTCGGAACCACACCACCACTACCTCTCTTTGAGCTTGTAACTGACAGGCCCTTCTCCTTCCTCACTCCCTCTCCATCCATCACTCACCACCATCAACTTCACATTGGTCTTCATCCTCTCATTTACTTCCATTAAGGCTAAAGCTTCTCCTTATTTTCCATGACTAATTCGATTTTACAGATTGTGTTGGATGATCCAAAAGATATGTACTGCTAAATCTCTTGCTTCTTGGTAATGAGGATTTGTGCTTGACTTTAATAGACTTCATAGGGAAGTTTTTTTTATCATTCCATTAGTCTAGAGTTGTATATTTAGATTTCCTAGTTTTAGGAATTACTGTATATGATTTTGGAACTGAGATTATGTTAATTTATCTTTGTCGATTTGATATTTGTTGTTGAGATTGGATTTTGTAGTTTGAAGATTATATATGTTTGAATTTCTTTATGGTTGTAATGAGAATATGTTAATTAGCATGTTATTGTCTGGTTAATGTAGTTGACTTGTACCCTTGGAATGGCTGTTTAGCACTCAAATTTAAGAAGACTCATTACATCATGTTGATTTCAATTGCACATTAATTATAAGTGGTTTTAAACAATATTTCAACAAGTAGTAGTTAGCTATATTTGTACAAGCTACCATTATTTGGGATATTGGACTCAAGTGTTATCTTGAGGTTTTTCTTAAGACTTAATCAATTTTAACTTTCATAACCTTTTTGAGCAAGGATAGCCAATTATTACCAAAAGTATTCATCATTCATATTTTCAAATTCCATACCATTCCATTCATTATTTGCAAGACCAAAAATAGTAGTTTTAGAATTTCAATTAAGTTTTGCACATACCTATTTTCAACAAAACCAAAAACCAATTTTCCCTTGGTTTTATTGCATTTGCATGGCATTTAGATTACCTATGAATCAATAAAAGGCTCATTGATAAGAGAGAACGATTCTAAGTTTGCATATACATATTCCTTAATTAATTTTTTATTATGGACCCCAAGGCTAATGTACAAAAGGCCCTCATCAAATGGCGTTGTTGTCGGGGAGCTTAGTAATTGGCTCCCTAAGTAATCTAACTGTTAAATTTCATTTTGATAAGGGGTTTCTCATGTGAAACTTATTAGTTTTGCATTTTTTATTTTTTATAGAAATTTTTGAAAATATACAAACATATATTTTGATTTTCCTTTGTCTTTGCATTAGTATTCTTGTAGTTTTCTTGCATAATCTTGATTTGTGGCTAGAACTAAGTGTTACACACTTAGAAATTGATTGAAGTTTTGTTGAAATTCAGTTACACCTTCTCTTTGAAGCTTACTCGGATTTTTTGAAAATTTTGCCCAGAAAATTATGATCTTTAGTTTCCTAAATTTTTGGGCCATTCTAAGCAATTGGGTGTGATGCATTTTATCCAAATTCCATCATTTTGGCCACTTTTCAAAAAAAAAACAAATTTATTTCCTGAAATTTTTTCAAAATTTTCACTAGATTAATGTTTTAGTTTTCTTCTTTGATTTTTTGTCATTTTTAGGATTCAATTGCATATATATGAATTTTTAGGACTTGTAATTCATTAGGAATTGAATGTATTTAATTCTTATGGCTTGGTTTAGAGGTGATCAAGATTTACCAATCGATCCTCAATCTTTTATACGTACCTCCACCGGAAGGAAATATGCTCTCTCTCTCTCTCTCTCAATCCCTTGATTCCATATAGAACATACATTACGACTTCTTCAAACTAATGCGGAAAGTTAAGGAAGAAGTCCATTTGATCAAGAATGTCATGGTCTATTCCACCACGCATATCATGAACCATACCAACAAC
This sequence comes from Inga laurina, assembly GCA_963855925.1. Classification (NCBI taxonomy): domain Eukaryota; kingdom Viridiplantae; phylum Streptophyta; class Magnoliopsida; order Fabales; family Fabaceae; genus Inga; species Inga laurina. The sequence continues at coordinate 73,890,288 of OY979703.1, forward strand.
CTTTATTCCAACCCGACCACCCACCCCATCCATCCTATAGTCCATATTATGAGCCTTCTCTTCTACCACAAAAACCATATTCTAAACCTATCCAACAATTACATCAACTAACATATAATCCACCTCCTCTATAATATGAACCTTACCATTCACTTACTTCTTCATCCTATATACCTCAGTTTAACACTTCACCCCTATTTCATGACTCTTCATTCCAACCCATCTTCCAACCATTCTATGCAACTTGTGAACCTTTTCCTCTACCCACCTTCATCACCCACAACCTAGTGAAATAGATACCATCTCCTTATCCCATAATATGGATTTCCTAACAAGTGCATTGATAAGAAAGTATAATTCACTCCAAGAGAAATACCTTCAACTGCTCATACATCAAGGAACAAGTAATAACTCTAAGGAGGTAGAAAAACAAGTGAAAGACATTGATGAGTTCTTCAAGGCATACTTTGATCATATGTTGTGGGTGAAGACGGGTGGTGAAAATGGAACCCTTGGCCACATGACCTACAAAAGGAGGAACAAGGAGTTTAAGCTCAAAAGCCAAATTCCACTTCACAAATGGAAGATTCAAAACCTCTAGTGCTACTCCCACATAAGTGCAAGAAGTGAAGCAAGTACGAAAGAGTATTGAAGAGTCTTCCCTACCATTTGGTAATGATTCATCCTTATAGAAGCAGACTCTCTGGCCTACTACTTTAACGAATGAAGCAATTAAGGAGTTGAGTGATGATGAGGTGGTTGAAGAAATCGTTGTTGAATCCCCTCAAATGTTTAAACATAAAAATTTTTCACCTTTTGCTTCAAATAGTAGTGAATTGGTAGATCATGTTGTTGATTGTACTTATAATGTTGGTGCTAAACTAAATGCATATGAGGATTCCCTCTTCTCTCCACCCTCCATTTACTCTTTTGATTTTGGTGTTGTAGCGAAATGCATTAATGAACATAGCCTACAAAAAATCTTTCCCTTGATTCTAATGAATTGCATGATAGTTTAGTAAGGAAAGATTCACATGTTTTGATTGATGGCATTGAAAATGAAAATAAATATTTTCATATGATTTTATCTTGTGATTTGCCACCTGACATAGGAAAGAAAAATGTTTTCTTTGAATTATCTAATGCTGGTGTTGATGATTTGACAAATTCCCCTCTTTCTTCCACTCTTTTTTCTTCCACCTCTTGTGTTTGCAATAATAATATGTTTTACCCCAATACTAAATTGGATGACGCATCTTCCACTTTTCAAAAACAAGAGGATTTTCAAAAATTAACGGATTTTCTGACTCCTACTGATGGGAGTGACATTGATTTCCTTGGTTGTGATAGTTACTTAGAGAGTTTAGTTCTTAAAACATCTTTACTTCACTTGAAATCTCTTAATATTTCCATTTTTGGATGGGACAGTTGCTGGCTTGTTGTCTAGTTTTTAGGCATATCATTGGAAAGGTCCTTTGTGGTGCCAACCTCCACCTTATATTCTTAAACCTTTTCTGATTGATCCTGAGCCACCTCCACTAAGGAAATTCAATAAGGGAGAAGGTGTTTCAAAAGAAAAATGCATGATTCTCATCAGGGATAAGAACTTCTCCATCAAGAGACTCAAGATACTTTAACAAAGGTTGTCTCTTTCCTCACTTATTTTCTTCCTAATTCCTATTATTTATTAATCTTAATTGTTGTATAAGGAAGATAAGTATACGGGAAGGACACAATCTTGTAGGAAAAAAGTAGAAGTAGTGTAGCTTAGTAAGTATAATAAGAACCCACTACGTATGCTTTGTAATTATGGCCATTACCCAACTTAATTATCATTGTTCGTTGAATTTCAACTTGCTTAGCATTATCTTTAGAGTGGTTTTTCAAACATTGAGGACAATGGGTTGATTAAGTATGGGGGAGGGAAATAAATTTTTGAATCCCATGAATTGGTTGTTTTTAAATGAGGAATGCCTTAAACTATAAAATTTTAAAGAAAAAATTTCAAGAATGAATTGCTTTGACGCATGATCCTAATGGGAAATTATTTGAGCTTTCATGAGATCTAGTGTTTTGGCATCATTTTAAAATCATGTTTACGTTTTCAAGTGAATGGGAAGAGAAATGAACCCACAATTGAATTTTCGCTTACTCCTTATTTTGAGAAAGAATGTATTGATGATTGGAACTTGGAAAATTGTACTCATTTGCCTTTATTCAGGAGTACAAAGGTTTAAGTGTAGGGGAATTGATTGAACCACATTTTGATAAGCTATTTCATGGTGTATTTAGGGATTTTATCGCTATTTTTGGACCTTAATTGCCTTAATTATGATTAATTATGATTAAAGTTTTTTACATGTAATTAAGGTTAAAAGGGGCAAAAATGTCATAGATTTCATGATTTGCCTTAATTGATTGATTTTTAAAATACAAGGTATTACATTTTGGGTTTATTTTCTTTACAGATCAGTTTAAGGAAAATTACAAAAAAAGGACCTAAAATTTTTGGAAACTGCAAATTAATGAAGAGCAAGACCAGGAAAAATTAGAGAAAATGGCTTATAGTTTTTAAAAATTATAATTCAACCCCACAAAAAATTTTAAAATTTACATTTTTGTCCCTCACAAAATTTTGAATTTCTTTCGCTTAGTTTATAGTCAAAACTTAAGTCTTGACCTAGAACTAGGTCAAAATTTCATACCATCTTCTTCATGATATCAGTTCAAAGTGGAGTGTTGTGAGAACTTGAACCCATTAGCCTTTACTTTCTCCTTGCCACAGTCACTGGCAACCTTTAATCTTTCATCCACTGTCGCTGGCGACCTTCACTCTTACACAGCCGAGCAAGATGTAGACAAAAGAGATCTAAAACAGAGAGCCAAAAGAGAGGGAGAGCTTCAATGGAAAAGAGACCAAAGCTCCAGCGTGGAAGAGGCTAGAGTTTCAATGGTTTATGACCACTGGCAATCTTTTCCATTCACTATTGCCACCGTCTTTGATGCTCACTTCTGCCACTGGTGTCAGGATTGCATTTTCCACCATTGAAGACCACAACACCACCATTTCCTCTCTCTATTTCAGTGTTCATAGCCATTCTTCAATTCGCCAGAAATTGCTTCTTCTCTTTCCTTAATAAGAGTCGATAACTTCCTTACTTTTCTCCATTTATTTGACTACTTACTAATATTTTCATGGATTGCTGGTGTTGTGTACAAGCTTTGGCTATGATTAAGTTCATGAGTGGCTTATTTCTCCTTGGGTTTTAGTAGTAAGGAATGTGGTTGGAGCTTCAATTCACTACATATGGGAGTTCATTAGTTTTCCATTAGCTCATTACATGTATTGTGATATGTTTGAATTAATTTAGTATGGGTACATATTTGTGAGACTTGGAGGAGTGTTCATTTGTCCTTGTTGGCTAACGTTTGTGTTGAATTTTTCTTTGATGCTCTTGGATTTTATATTGAACATATTTCCTTATATTTTAATGAGATTATGTATTGTATTTGATCACTATGGTGTATAATTGAATTGATTTATATTGATTGTTGTGATTGTAATCTCATTTAAGAGGAAACAAGTGCATTAAAATGATTTTCAAATATACATCAAGTGGTTTTTAACAACTTATTAAAAAGATGACTATAAATGTGATGGTACGATTAGTCATTAATTAGGTAGATTATACCTAATACAATTGCTTAGGGTTTTCAATTTGACTTGATTCAAAATTAACTCCCAAATCATTTTAAGAAGCTAGAAAAGTCACCAACTTTGTTGCCAAGACTCATTTCATCATTCATATTTCCAAACTCAACTACATTCATTCATTCACCAGTTTTATAAAAATACCAAAAGCAATAGTTTAACATTTAATTAAATTGCATTACTCTTTTAGTTATTAATTTGAAAAACCCAAAACAAATTTCCCCTTGTTTTTATTGCATTTGCATGGCATTTAAATCACTTAGGAATGAATAAAAGGCTCATGGAGAAGAGAGAACAATCCTAGATTTGCTTATACACAATTGTTGGTTGATTTTTTTTATGGACCCTAAGCCTAAAGATAAAAAGTTATCATTAGTGGTATAAATGCATGATAGTATATGCTTTAATTTGAAAATTTATTAGTACTTTTTAGTGTTTGATGTGATATTCCAATAAATAATGTATTGCATAAGATTACATTACATTTTAGGTTCAGTAATTGGGGGAAAGTATGTCAATAACTAATATGAAAATGTCACTACTACAAAAATCATGATATATGACAGTTATTATCTTCCATATAAAATGATTTCAAACCATCATATATATGAGCACTGTAAAATCTTGGAGTAGATACATTAAGGTTTTGAACTGTTGTTTATTCCGAACACATTATAAGGGTTATAATATAACATCTGTTATATATTGAGACTCAATGAGGCCATAATATGCCCATTGATTTGATAATTATTAACGGCCACAAGCAAATAACTGTTATAATATATGGTAATATGTGCATGATTCATAATGGTTTCATTTGACAACCATTATTTGTTTAGTAATGTATATAACGATTTTTATGTAAGAACCATGACTTTTAATAAAAGTTGATAACATTCTCACGAAGACAATCGTTATGTATTAAGTATGTAAATAACCGTCTATAAATAAGAACCGTGAACATTTATAATACATTATGGTTTTATATAATAACCGTGATATATGGATATAAGATTCTTCAAGTGAGAATTTATGAGCTAATTGATCTCCTCTATATATATAATAGAACAGAAGTACATACCACATCAAGTGGCTATGCAGTTTGGCTTCTATCAAGACTAGGGGTGTTCAGGATTGGGATCGGGATCGGGAAATGCCATTCTCGATCCCGATCCTGAGAAGGGTTCGGGAATGATTTTCATTCCCGATCCCATTCCCGATCCCGAAAATCGGGAAATTTCGGGATCGGGATCGGGATCGGGAAATTCCCGATCCCGGATTTTCTTTTTTTTAAAAAAATCTTTATATTAAATTTTTTGTTGTGTTTCCTTTAGTCTAGTATAAATATATAATTAGTCCAATACATGCTTAAAGTTGTCGATTCAGCTACAAAAAGAATAAAAACAAGAACAAAAAATTAGAACTATTTAATAAATAATAAATGAAATTAACTAAATAAAGTAAAAGAATAGATATTATCTTAAGGATGTTAGGGATTTTCACATTTTATTTTACATTTAGTCTTATTTTCTTAAATATTTTTAAAAAATATATATTTGTATAGATATATTTTCGGGATCGGGAAAAAGTCGGGATCGGGAAATCCCATTCCTGATCCCGATCCCGAAATTTTCGGGACAGGAAATTGATGAACACCCCTAATCAAGACATTACAGGCTTTATAGGGAGAATTAATGGCAACTATTGACATATATAAGTGATAATATAACTGATAACCTATATATAATTGCATCTCTTCGCACGAATTAACCCTTGGAAAGCAAAAAATTTAAGAAAAAACATATACCCCTATCAAAAAGGGTGGAGGGGATATGCAAACCCATGAACTCAAGTTTTTACATAACCCATGTTCCCTTTCTAATAGGGATATTTGTTTTTTCACTATCTTCGTTTGATTTCAAGGCTCAATTTCTGAAGAGACACAAGGTATATGTGAACACTTTTATTATTATATATATAGATCAGGAGTCCGATTGATTCTAGCTACAAAGTCTAGAACATCTTGATTCATCCAAATTGTATGGCTACTCGATGTGGAAAGTACTACTCTATTATACATATATAGAGATGAGACCAAATAGCTTAGAAACTCTCACATTAAAGAGTCTAGGACTGATTACAACATTGAATTTCATAGCTTTTAACTTGGTACCACATGCTCAACAAAAAAACAGGTGTGAAACTTCAGTAAGAGCAATAATGGGATTTCCAAAAAATACAGCTTCACAAAAGCAATTCAATATGTCACCTTCAATGCTTTATGTGTCCTGAATTCACAAATGTTGCAGGTATTTGCTTGTTCAAGTATGATGGTCAATACAACTGAACTAGTTTTTTCATCACATCCCTATTGAACTTTTTGAAATAACTTCTGAAGATATAGATACTTCTAAAGAAGTAGAGGTATTTGCTTAGGGATCCATATCTCCTAAAGTTACCCAAAAAAATATCAATAAAGTAAAAACCTTTAGTCAAAGCAATGGGTTGACAACTTCCTGTAATAGGAAATGAAACTTTGATTAGAGCAATAATAGATTTTTCAAAAAAAAAATAAAACTTCATAAAAGAAAATTAATGTCACCTTGAATTTTTTATTGTGTCATGACTCTACAAAGGCACCTCAAATTGAATAAGGAGAATAGAATACCACAGGAATGCGACCTAGCTAGGGCTTAGAAATGATGACAATACAAGTCAAGGCAAGCGAAAGCAACTCTTGCAACAATCACTGAGACAAATATCAAGGTATTCACCTGTTCACGTATGACTCTAGGTACAACTGAACTAGTTTATTCATCACATCCCTATTGATATTTTCAAAGTCACTTCCTAAGATTTGGATACTCAAAAAAGGAGGCTTTTGCTTAGGGATCTATACAGTATGAACATTTAGTCAAAGCAATAGGTTGACAACTTCTTGTAACAGGAAATGAACCTTCGATCAGAGAAAAAATAGGTTCTCCAAAAATATAACTTCACAAAAATAAGTTAACGTCACCTTGAATGCTTTATCACGATGAGACTTCACGAACAATGAAAATGCAAGTTATGGCACGTTAAAGCAACATGCACGATAGTCACTAAGACAAGTGTCAAGGTATTCACTAGAATGGCTATCGCTGAGAAGTACTAGGGTTATAATATTGGAAGGTTTCAACTGAAAATGACTCTTGACAACCAGAAAAGACAACAGAAGTACTAGGGTTACGATGTTGGTAGGTTTCATTTGAACAGACTAAATGTCAAGTGTATACTGTTTTAGACACTTAAATAGAAGAAGATGGATGTGCTTTTTTGGGTTGTCATGCCAAAGACTTTAAATAACGGTTATATCAATAAAACTATTATTTATTTGATTATATTTATGGTTCATTATTAAGAACTGTGAGGCATGTTAGTAGTTTTAACATATCCATTAATCACGGTTTTTAGTTAATAACTGTAAGCTATATTATTATTTTGAAAAAAAAAACCCTTTTTGGGCAAGTAGTTCTTAAATAATTACATTTTTATGCTTTATAAAAATAAAACCAAAAAATATCACCCTCTGGTGACCAGTTGCCTAATAGATGATCTGAGGTTTACTGTAAATTTAGGAACTTTTGTTTTCTTCAATTTGAATGAATCAAAAGTTTTGTAAATTCATAGCAAACCTCACATCATCATGCTACTCATCACTAGAAGAGTATCATGAATCATCTGAGAGTATATCAGGATCATGATGGCAAATCTCATACTCATTAACAATGAAATTGGAGTTCATGTTCATACTCAACAAATATCTTGCCAGCCTCCTCACAGCATATTGCCTCCACTTGACATGGAGGTAGAGGTTAGGGAGCAGGAGGTTGTATAGGGGGAGAAGGAGGTGGTGGAGGAGGGTAACACCGTGGATTTTCTAGCAAGTCTGCACCATGGTGTTTCATCTTGGTGATTGTAAGAACAGATGAGGATGACAAAGAAATAATATGATAAACATAAGGAAATTAAGGGTTTATATAGATTGAAAGTGATGGGTTTGAACCATCATTGCACATGTTAGAAGTTGAAGAGGAGCGGTCATGTGCAGTGGTTGGTAATGAAAAGGGTACTTGATACTCGTGCGATCATCGATCGAAAAACCAAAAAGCATAAAGTATTGTCATCATAAGCGTGGGTAAAGGGAAAGGAGTTGTGGTTGTTAGTAACATAGGTAAATTCTCATCTTCATAGCATGAAACATGAGCACTGTTGTGGTTGTTAGTACTAAGTTGGGATTGCTGACCTTGTGAAGAACCTAAGCAATAAATGTTAGGCACACATTAAATTAGTCAGACGCAATAGCAAGAACCAAAAGTGAGTACGCAAAACTATCTTTGATTGATCCCATTTATGTAAATACACTTCATAACACCCAAAAGTAAGGAACTGTTACCTAACAACTTACTAGCACTACCAACACTATATCTGCACTCTGCAGACAATAATGGACTTAAATGAGAAGATGATGACCAGTTCGCACATTTCCTCTTCATTAAATGAATGCTTCAAGAGTTTCCAACACACATATATATATCGGAAGTCTAACCTCCTCAAATAGATAAAATAATGAGTTATGACAAGTTTGTATCCACACCAAATGACTACCTTTATTGTCCAAAAGTCCATAGCCTGCCCTTTGACAACAAATATGGGATGTCTATCTTTACTTCAATATCTGCACTACATACCACTTATAACACAAAACTACACCAACAATAAATTAACTCCAGTGGAAGTGACCAAATGTCAAATCACACAGCCCTTTCCAACCCTTAGTATCCTAATTAAGTTGCGCTTCAACTGATGTGAAAATCATAGTTTTTATTTCAATAGAGATCAAAATAAAACGGACGGTACGATCTTCCCCTATGGTTATTCAAATAACTTCATCTCAACACATTTCAAGATGTACTTGGACTACTTACCCCTACATCCTATCAAAATATGTCTTAAAAACAGACAACTCCTCAACTGCACTACTGTTACTCACCTAAACCACCATTTTCATCCACTGACCACTCCTCCCCCAAGATACTAAACTGTCATAACTCTTAATAGACTATTATACCATGTGGGTTGGAAGTACAGTTGACATAGATCTTAAAAAATGTCTTCAAGACACCCCCTAGCATATAAAATTAATACCAAACCATGAACAATCATTTTTATGTATTATGCTACTATCATCTTCACTTACAAATACAGATTACATTGGATATCTTCGTAATAAGCCGTAAACACCGTATGACCTACGACACTTTTGTCATAACAGTGGCTATGCAAGGAATAACAAAGTTCACATACAATACAAAACTCATACCTCTTATTCTATAAGTTCTCAAACTAATCTTTGGTTGAGACTAATCCATCAACCATACATCTAAGAACATAATACGACTAACACATAGGGAAGAAGTTCTTTTTCCCCAATATCTTCTGTATTGCCTCTTATTGTTATTGGAGTAACATTACAAATTACAATGATACTTGATGGCCAACCTATAATACTATGTCTACGGCATAAACATATCATAAATAGCCACTGTGAGTTCTATACCAGCCAATAGTATAGGAACAACCATCCATCTTACCATGCAATTTCACTTAATATGTGCGACTGATGGTACAAAACTTTCAACGTGGTTACTTATACTTACAGTATTGGAAAAAAACTGAATTCTCTTCCATCATAACCTACAATCTAACCTTCACATGATAAGTTTGGCTTTTATTGCTCCATATGTACCCTTACCTCTTCCATTGAATATCACGTGTACAAGTGAAAAAAGGCTGGCAATTGAGACTAGGAGAGGATAAGATGTTTATACTGTTTCTCTGATTTAATATGCCTAACCCATAGGGAGCTCGTCACCAAGTAACTTTGATTAATGTTTATGAATGGAACGCCGAGAATTGGAGGACATAAAACAAACACTGAAACATACATTTGGCACATTGCCTTGTGGGATTACATAACTTAAAGTTGAAAGGGTAGTGATCAACATACAAACACTGCACAAACCATGCCAAAGCTGACATATCAAAAGCGACACACCTTTAATCATCCATAAAGTAGCAACTAAACAACTACAGCCACATACATCCAAAATAGTTCATACTTCAACAGCATAACTAAATACTAAAGGTTATACATATCACAACAACCAACACAAAACACACAAACCACAGGAGCAATGAAACTTCATGGTTTCTCCTGTTTAATTGCCTTTATAGGCTTGGGCACGTCCTTCATTGGGGAAGATGTCTCCATATCTAACGCTTTCCCTTTCCAGCTACCCGCTTTCCCAATTTTTCCAGCACTCTTCCTCTTCCCTTTGTAATATCCCTTCATAATTAGGGATGAGCTTTGGATCTTATCTAAGCCAACCTCCCCGCGGTCTTTTCCATAGGCCTCAACTACTGCTGAGTCAATCTGGGTAGTCTCTTCTACTTCCATATCGCCTACAATCACCAACTCAGGGTCCTGACACATTAAAAATCAAATCAAAACGAACACCAACACCATTAACCATACAAACTGAACAATTAAGTTATCTCGCAAATAAAAGTTATCATACTAACTCTTCTGCAGACACGTGTTCTTCAGTAGCCTATTTAGCAATGGAAATAAATAAATACTACTGTCAACTCATTTGTATTCTTTGAAAGCTTCATCTAATGTTACTTAACCAAACATGACCACTATGCAATCTCCACTAACATAAAAGAAAATTACCTTCTCGGTGACCTGTGTATCAGTCCCAGCAGCCTAAACATAACACTTAAATTAGTTGTAGTAATCTTGAGTAACAAAAGGATGGTCTAAAATGATGTACCTCATCAAATTCATTAATTAGGTCAGCCATCTCAGTATAAGAAGACACTGAGATACTAGAGTTAGGAAACTCTCAGTTGTACTTGTTCAGCCCAATTTAAGGAGGAGCCTCTTGCCAACCAATAGGTCAAGCTCATCCAGGAAATCATAGGCACGGTTCTCCTGTAAAAAAGTTTAGAACATTAAATTGATTTGTACACAACACCGCTTAGTCCTCCTCACGGTAATACTACCTTAGCAAGCTGTTTCTTCAACTCAGCACATGACTTTCCCACAAACTGCACAACCAGTTTATCAAAAAACACAATAGATGCCCTACCAGAATCATCTTGCACCGTATAATGCACCTTCATCCTGCGCCAATCGTCTAAAAAATAAGCAATATAAAACACAGTCGTATCCATAATAGAATCATCTTCATACAGCAATAAGGAAATAATTTTATAATGGACAAGTTACGATGGAAGTAACATAAAATATCTTAAACATGCAAACAACATATTATTGGATACTTTGGTTCCACAACGACTGGTTTCCCCTTGCAAACACTGCTCGGGCATGAAAGCTTGCCTCTGACAACTTTTGACTTGCTACCACACCTACTACACACATCATAGTACCATCCATACCTAGTCTCAACCTTCAAGATCAGGCACTCAATTAGGAAGTAGTCCTCCTGCCACATCAAATAAATACCACTCAACCTCAAACATGTATTTCATGTTCATCATAATACAATGGTTTGAAAAGATTTACTAATACACATCACATGCACCAGCCTTCTCATGAATCTCATCAATGGTCAGGACAGTGTGGTTCCGGATAAGACTTCCTGCTGACCCACTGTTGCTCTGACTTGGAATAGTGGATGATATGGTACTAATTGTAGGAGATGGCAGATTCTTAGCACTGTATGTTTGCATCATCATATTAGCATTATCATATTGCACAGGTGCAAAAAAATCACAACTAAAGACATATAAACTATGACAGATAAAATACATATCAATGAAGTGCTTGACTTCTAGGTACTTCAAGTTAAATGACACATTAGTAGCATTGTAAGAACTGCATACCTCGGATGTGCCTGCTCAAATGTATGACCGGATATCATGCATAAAACCTTAAAAACATCCTGAAACTATGAGGAACAATATAACTCACCATCCTCAACGAAGCAAATCCTACAAAGCTAAATAAGAATTACAATCGGGGCGTCCATCCTTAAAAAATCGTGCATGCATACATTCACTGCACACTCATCGTACAGAACACAAGCCACATATATACCCCTACAACAAATATATAAAATCAGTTAACAATAAAGTATCTAGTAACTAAATATGAAACAACACCCATAATCTAACTCGGATAACGTGACCCACATCTCATCAGCAATAGTCAAACGCATCTTGTTCTTGATATCATTATTCCCACGGTATTCCTCTAGAGGACTAACAGAAGTCACAAAGCCAATGACATCTGTTTTAGCATGATATTAGTAATTTTTATAAACAAACTATTGTAGGATAAAAGTAACACAGACATTAGTTCATACAACTCATACAATTATAAAAAAACCTACTAATCAGGTAGTCAACCGAGGCCTTGTCCTTAACATCAACGATGTCAGCAATTGGGTAGAATGAATAGGAATACTCTGGTATAGGTGCATTTGACTCACATATATAAGTCTGACTACCCAATGCAATCTTGTAAGCATGGTTAGTAGCCCTATACTCTTTGTTATTCGCAGAAACCATTAAGTTAGCTACAAAATATGCCTTCCCTTCAATTAGATTGTCGTCATGTGAGTGGAATGATGACTTGTTCAGAACAGATGCCTGAAACCTAGTCCCATGTGGTTCATCACAAATTACATATGACATTGCATCAACAATCAAGAAAAAAACAAAAAAATAAGCACTTCACCAACAGTCAACCCACAAAATTACCTCTGCATCAACCAACAACATTGAAATGCAGAAAAGCTCATTCAGATTCTCCTTCTGGTACACATTCCACCTCCTGATTACACGAACAACAACCCTCCACCTATTGATTGAGTCATTGATGTCCTTAACCATTGACAACTTGGTAGGAGACATGCCTTAATGGTGCTTGCTATATGTTGACTTCTATTAAGAAAGGATGTGGTCTGTGTTCAAGTGTGACCTACTAACACCGAATTTATAGACATCAAGTTATTCCAGTTGTCCAGTTAGACATGTTACTACCAGTTAACTTAAGGAAGATACTATTACCTACAGGGTATAAGGAATACTCTTCCTCGACACATCAAAAACATAAGATCAAAAGCACTAAGACACCACCCAAGGACTTCCCACATAACAGAAGGCTTCTTGAAAAAACTGACACTACTACAAAAAAGTAAAGTTGTGGCGCTTATAATTGCATTAACTGTGGCGCTAGAGAAGTGCCACATATCTGGACGCCACTAAAAAAAGCTGTGGCGCTTGGAAGCGCCACAACATTTTAATTTTTTTTTAAAAAAAATACCCTCCTGTGGCGCTTGTTCGAGGAAGTGCCACAGGAGGGGGGGTCCTATTGTGGCGCTTACGTCAGCAAGCGCCACATGAGGGTCCTTTTTTTTTCTTTTTTCTTCTTCTTTTTTTTTTGCCTGTGGCCCTTTTTTATGCTTCCTGATTGTGAAGCTTTATATAAAATGAGTGGCTTTCGTGTTTATCATCTCCACAAATTGTCAATCTTTCTATTTTATATTTCAACCTATTATATATATATATATATATAATTTTCACATTTAAAATTAAAGTTCCCCAACAATAATGTTCTTACATTAATACTCTCCAAAGCTAACATAAAAAATATCACAATACAAGAACTTGATATGTGAACATAGTACATCAACAACTAATTAAGTAAATTAAAAGATTATTAAAAAGCGCAAGCTTGTCGAGAAAAAAATTTAAACAAAGCAAAAAAGGCAAACGAAATAAGCTAGGTTTTCACTCTTTCCTATTAAATTAGGAACAAAAAGGCAAACGTTATATTATGGTTTATCTTGACTAAAAAAATTTAAACAAAGCAAGCTAGAATGAAACAGTCTTCTTCTTACAAATCTATTAATTGACCTGCGTAGGGAGTGGGAGACCACGTTGTGTTAGATATGATTAGTTTTGATGATGTCAAATATAGATATTAAGTGATAAGAGCAAAAAGTTTATATAATGTATTTCTTTGACTAACTACTATATTTAATGTTACATATTCTGTAGATTAGTCAAGCAAAGAATGAAGAAGATTGAATTAATGAAAATGAACAAGAGGAAGAAGAAGAAAGAAATTGAAGATAATCAAAGAGATGCTTGCTTTGGTTATGGAGAATTATTATCAAGAAGAAAACCAAGAAGAAAGATATTGAAGAATGAAGAACTTGGTAGATCTATCATGAATATCAAGATTCAAGTTGTTAGATGTGATATTGGAGGTGTCTATAATGTTATCGGAGGTTTCTATGATCAAATAATGGTTGGAATATGTTAATATGAAGCTAAGATGACTTATATATGAGTTTTGGCACTTCTAGAGGAGTTGTGCTCGAGCACAAGGTGTTATGCTCGAGCACAGGAAGAACATGCTCGAGCACAGGCCATTTCACTCGAGCACGGGGTGTATACTCTGTTCTACTCTGTTTTACGTTCAGCTTGAGTGAGGTCTGGTATTTTGATCATATCTCTCAAACCACACGTCGGATTGACCCGAAACCGGTGGCATATGAAAGAGGACTCCCAACACGTAAAATTGGCACCAGAATCACATTGAAAGAAGATCAAATGAAGTAGATATGACTCGTCGAAAATGAAATTGAAATCACCGTCTTTTTCTGACACAGGTTCGGTATTTTGAGTATATCTCACAAACCACAGATCGGATTGAGACGAGACCAGTGCCAAATGAAAGTAGACTCAAAGAGCTTTCCATGGATAGCTAATTTGCCTAATTTGAACGTATATTCTAGGAGCTATGCCTTCTGGAAGTTGATGCTTGTGCAGACTAGCGAAATATACACTCCTTCGATCATAACTTGCAGAAAACAAGGAGTTTGGAGCTGATTCTTGTTGCATTAGAATGCATATGATAAGAGCATTCTTATGATACATCATTTGGATCAAATGAATCAAATTTTTCTAAAGGGGCCCCACATCACCCGCGAGTGCAAAAACTTTCTCTCTGAAAAATGTCGTGCGAGTGATGTCCAGAAGCATATGAAACGTGAAGAAAGTTGCAACACTCGAGCACTAGGATTCATGCTCGAGCATTGAATGATTTCTCACTCGAGCAGAAGGTGTGTGCTCGAGTGAAGGCTCATATCACCTGCGAGTGATAAATTCATCCCTCTGGAATCCTGATGCGAGTGTTGATTTTGAGAGCATATTCCTTGAGAATATGCGTCTCACTCGAGCAGAGGTATGTGTGCTCGAGTGAGGGACCATATCACTCGCGAGCACAAAATCTCACTCTTGAAAAAATGATGTGCGAGTGACGTCCCGAGAAGAAGCTGTACGTGAAAACTGAAGGTGCACTCGAGCAGGACGTTTTGTGCTCGAGTGATTCGAGACTTCACTCGAGCAGACGTGAGAGAAGTACAGCGAGTGCTTGCCCGAGAGGAAGTCAGAACGTGAAAATATCAACTTCACTCGAAGTGAGCCACATTGCACTCGAAGTGAAATCTTGACAGAACGAGGAAACGAAACAGAGCCTCACAACCATCAATCCAAACATGGTTAAACGTTATACAATCATTATGTTTTCACTTGTTATTGTTTCTAAACATTATCTAACATATATTTCAAGTGTAAAACAGGAGTTTACATATTTGGGTTGAATCTTCAAGAATGGAGGTCACGTATGAAAATTCTTCACTCAACGTGATGAGTCCCAGAAGCAAGAAATCCAGTTTCTGACCAATGATCCAACATACTCATGACTAATACTTCATCATATTAATGATTAAGTATTTTTGTAGTGTGAAACAGGATATTAAACGTTCGGGTTGCAGATTCAAAATTACACACAGCAACTACCTACCACGACAAGCAACTGACACACCATGAAAAACTGTCGGAAACACAAAACGCTCCACAACGTGATGTACAGCTCAAAATGAATCTTCATGCTGTCCAACTAGACACTCCACCTTGCTCCACAACGGATAGTACCTTGATTTTTCAAGTATGCTCAAACGGTCAAATGAAGCAGTGGAACTCCAACGGACACCAACGGACAAATGTTCACAACGGTCATCATCTTCATCAACTATAAATGAGATAGCATTCAACTTTGATGAGTAGCTGAGGAAGATAGAGGAAACAGTGAAAAACGCAGAAAAACAGAGACAGCAAGCAACTACCAGAAAAATGATAGAAATGTGAATCCTCTGATTCTACTCATACACTCTCTGTTTTCCAGTTTCAATATTACTTATCGTTGAGAGAGTGATCATTTGTATTGTACTTCAGTGAGCATTATACCCACTCTATGAGAGAGTTTGTAAACACCTTCAACTATATTTCTGAGTTGATCTCAAGGTAGAGGGACCTTGAGAGGGTTGATTTTCTTACGGGGAAGCAGTAGAGAGAATTGCAGTAAGACATTCTACTCGTAAGACTTACAAGGTGCAAGCAGTAGAGAACGTTGCTGCTCATAAGACTTACAGGGGTGTAAGCAGGAGAGAACGTTGCTGCTCGTAAGACTTGCATAAGTAAGCAGGAGAGGAAGATCTTCGGAATTGCTCTGCTCGTAAGACTTGCCGTAAGGGAAGTATTTCAGTGAGAGATTTGTAAAAGGTTTCACAAGTACCCGGCTAAACTTGTGGGATTGTAAAGGCTTTTCTTGTGCCCGGATTAAACAAGAAGATAGTGGATTTGAAAATCTCAGGAGGAGCCTGGGGACTGGACGTAGGCCATCACAGATTGGACCGAACCAGGATAAATCACAGTTTGCATATTCTCTTCCCTAAACTCTTATATTTCCAGCATATATTATTTAACATAACTGTTGATTTATAAACCTTCATACTTACCGCTTTCGTTAAGATACGAAAAGATTTCTAAAGTTCTTAAGTTTTTATTATACACCCAATTCACCCCCCCTCTTGGGTGATAGCCGGTTCTAACATTTGGTATCAGAGCCCGGGCTCTTGTTTAAAGGACTTAACCGTCTCAAGAGTTACAATGGCTAATTTTGGGTGTTTTATACTTTCAGAAGGTTTTGATTATACAATCCCACCTCTTTTGAAAGATATTGATTTTTGGTTTTGGAAAGCTAGAATGACTAGTTTTATAAAAGCTTTTGATTTTGATATGTGGAATGTTTTTACAAATGTTTTTGATTTCAAACCAAGAAAGGATTGGACAGAAAGTGAAAAGAAAATGTTTTCGTTGAACATTAGAGCAATGAAAATTCTGTATAGTGCTTTAACCGAAAATGATTTTGAGAAAATTAGATTTTGTTCTAATGCTAAACATATTTGGGACACTCTTGATTCTATGTATGCTTCTAACAATTGTGTTGAAGTTGAAAGTGTTGACAGTTCATGTGAAACTACACGCTATGCATCTACTATGCATGAACAATTGGAAGTTGATGATGAAGATGGAAAAATCATAGAACACTTCCATACAGTCAACATGGATAAACAAGAAGAAGAGGATTCCCGAAAAGAGCTCAGTATGGATGAACGTGAAAAATCACTCTCCGGAGCTCAAGATAAACTTAAGGTAAAAAGTTCCAATTCTTTGTGTGATTTTCATAAAACTGATTTTCAGAGTTTACAAAAGTTTGTTTCTCAACCAATTGTTGATTCTATTGAGAAAAACAAAAATGTTTTCAAATATGCTGGAAAGTTTGTTGGGAAGAAAGAATATTCAAATCGAATCCATTCTAATTTCTACTCTCATGATCGTCATAATACTTGCATGATATCCCATAATGTATATCTTGATACAATTTGCAATTATTGTGGCAAATCCGGTCATATTTCTCATACATGCTATATTAGAAGAAATTCCCATGTGAGAAATAAGTATATTTGGGTACCGAAGAAACATGTAAGGCTTAATACTAACAATCAAGGACCCAAGTATAAGTGGGTACCAAAATGTCCATCTAGTACTTTATGTATGCAGGATGATCCGAAAAGAAATGGACATAAGGGTAAGGAGAAGATGAAAAAGAAGCCAAGAGTTTCTCATACACCTAAATGGAGATTCACACCAATTAGGAGAACTCTTGAATCACCCATTGCTGGAACGACAAAATTTAACTACGAAGAAAGGCAATGGAGAAAAGGAGTACGTTCCACTTCAAGAATGAACTACCATGGAATACCATTCAACTATCTTGAGGAGAACAAGAAAAGGAGGATCTCTGAAATATCAAATAAAAGACTCCTGGAGTCTATATATTTTACGAGAAGGTTGCCAGCACCCAAAGCAAGATATTCAAAGTATCAACATCATAGAAAGATGCAATGGGTAAGCAAAAGCAATCCTCCAAATCTCTAAGGCAAAGGTACACAATGATAAAACCTCCTATGCTGTTGTTTGTAATATTTGTTGAGGTTTTATATTTTGGAATCTTAGGAATAAGCATTGCAAATGATTTTTAAATTATGTTTTCGCATTTCTTAAAAATCCATTTAAATAGATTTATTTATAAAGGTATTGTAATGCTTAAAAGGTTAATTCTTTATGCATGTATAATGATTTGAAAAGAAAATATTTCACTTATGCATAAAGACATGTTTTATTCATTATGTTCAATTGTTTCAAATTAATTATATTATTAGAGCATGTGAATTATGATTCCTACAAGGTAACCATGAGTGGATCCAAGTAAAATTGGATACCAAAGAAAGAAAAATATTTATAAGGTTTTGTAGGAAGAAGAAAGGAAGAGCTTCATCCCAAAACTATAATTTCACTTAAATCTTGGTGAAGTTGGACCTTGAGGCTACATCTTAAATATGAAAACAAAAGGAGGCACTACTTAAGGCAACACTGCAAGTGCCTAGTTTGCAATAAAGGAATTATGCACAAATGAATTCCAAAGGATAATTTCTCAAGTAATTACGAGATTACTTGAGCACGGTACTGTCTTCTTTATTCTTACCTAATATTACACTTATATAAATTATTTATTTTGGTAATGAATAACTTGCTCATTATTGCATACCATTAGCAATCAATCATTTATGTTTTTTTTTAAATTGTTTTTAGATTGCTAAATGGACTGAAAGTGAAATTGTGCATAATCTTTCTATGTATTTGAGTTTCGAAATGCATATTTCAAAAATGTACCTAGATTCCAAATTATGCATAATTTTTCTATGAATTGAAAATTTGAAATGCATATTTCATAAATTTACTTGGATTTCAAATTCATATTGTTATAAAAGTGCATACACATTATTTGGAAATTTTTCATATCTTATTTGCATTCAAATCGGTTTCAAAATTGGAAGTTAATATTTTTTATACTGAAAGTCAGAATGCTTCAAATTCATTTATCAAAGTATTCTCCCATCATTGACACTTTGATCTTAAATGTGCTATCCAATACTTGAACTCTCTTCAGTCTTTATTCCTTAACATGCTAGACCTTACGTCTAAACAAGTTAACTATCTTTATGAGTGTCAAGTATATTCCCTTGATAAGAATTCAACTTGTGAAAGCCTTGTGCCTAATGTATAAATCATTAGTTGGCCACGTTATTCCAAGCATTATAAATGTTCATTAGTGCATTGAATCTTAATGCATTAACCATTATTGTGGAATAACTTACCGGGATATTCTAAAACTCTAGTCATTTTGATCAATGAGTATGTGCTTCATCATCCATAAATTCTTATACTCATATTGTTACTCAAATGCATTACCATTTGTCTTCATCCATTTTTGAGTAACTAGAATCTTGCACTTTAAGTTTTGCTGCTTCAAATATTTATCCATTTTAAGACGCAACTCTAAGAGGCGAGGTTATCTCTTGATCTACTAAAGTCATCATTCTTATATATGTCAAGATAAACCATTTTGGCTAATTCATTCTTCATATGACTTTTGTTCTTGAGAAAATTCTCCAACATGTTAACTCTTATAATTAACATGTTATCTTAGTTGAATTCCTTAGTGAAGCTTTCTGATTTATATATTTTACAACTGATGACTTCCATTGTTTTTGGCATAAGCATTTGTATTTAACAAGCTTCATAAATGAGTTTTCATGCATTCAAAATCTTAATGTCATGATGCATATTTATGATTCGAAAGAACATTTGAGATTTTGAAACAATTTGCATATCTCATTATCATTCTTGAAAATTTGTTTTCATTCATGATTTATCATTTCATAAAAGTTGGTCATTATGGATAGATTCTCTACTCTCTTTGATCCAACTTACATGGATTGCACGAAAATCTTATCAATGACATATCTTTTAAAGTGTATTTACAAATTGTCATTGATCATCATCATTCTTGGTATCACTTATTCATCATGCTTCATGACTCAATGGATTGATTTTACTAGGTAAAATTATATATTGATTTTTGTTGATTATTATACTCTTTACTCAAATATCATATGCTTAATTACATAGGAGCATAAGAGTTGTTATGTCTAATATTGTACGGACCCAAAAGAAGATGGGTACCAGAGAGCATATGTTTATACTTTTACAGGAGTTTATCAAGATGCTTTCATTTTGGATACAAAGGTCAGAGGCTAACAGAAAAGGCATGACTGATAGTGTTGCAGCGTGAGTTAAAGCAGAATATGTGATATTACTCAAATGACATCCCACCACTAGCAAATAACTAGCTAGTGATACAATCAGAGAAAGAGAAAGAGAAGGAAGATCTCTTAGTAGACCCAGAGGAGATTATTTCAAAGCAGCACAGAGCCAAGAATAAGTTATCTAATATGAATCTTTGTTGCCTACCCATCTTCCTTATCATTTCAAGGTGATCAGACATCTTCACTATGATATAGAGCCAACAGAGATGTTCAAAGGAAGATGCTGAGATGCACAGAATCATCAAGCTTAATGAGCCTATGAGGATTCTCAACAACTATCCTAGCTCTATGTCTAATCTTCACTGGAATATCTGCTATACCTACACTAGAGCTATGGTAAACAAGGCCAATAACTTTACTTACTTCATTGAGAAGAATTATCACATAATGGCCTATATTATAAGCAAGGAGGAGAGAAATATTGGAAAGATCATGTCTGTCAGAGAATAAGAAGGTCTATATATACTTCTACAAGACTCACTCCAAGTTAACACAAGCAGCATAGAGGATGAGAGCTGAGACTTCAAGAATAAATGAGAGACAACACTTTGCTAGAGTTGGTCTCCCTGATCCTTCATTCGTTGGTCCATTTGTCTAAGGCTTTCTGAGAGAGGAGCTTCAACAATCACACAGAGCTTGCTACAAACATGCTGAGTTCATCACTTCTGTGAATGGCAAAATTAGACAACTCTGTGACTTGATCAACTAGAATCCCAAGGACTTATTCTAAGCTCATCTTGGTATCCTAAAGTGCTCACAGAAGACTATACTTCAGAATCCCTCAGTACCAGTCACATCCTCCAATATTGACTAGGACATGATGCATCAATGGACTACAGAGGATTATGACTCGAGTGATTACGATATTACTCGAGTGAGGTATTGTATTCTTGCTTAATTCAAAATCCTTGAATCGCATCACTTGAGTATACAATCGAGTAATGATTGAGTAGAATCACTCAAGTAACCCTCAGGTGATATTAGGTTGTATCTCTTAAAACCTCTTATTAGCATTGCTATTTAATTTCTCTCTAAATATTCATACTTTCAAAATCATTTTCTCTATAAAGTTTCCAATGGTTTATCAAATCTAGGAGAGTTATTAACTATTTTCCAAAAATTTTTAAAACCATGCATCAATTAAGGGGGAGCTTCACATTCATAAGTATTTTATCTTGAAAACTTATTGAGAAGAAAATTCTTTTAATATACTCATCTATATTTACCATGTCTTGATTAGTTTTGATGATGAGTTATTCTTGTACTGTTCTTTTCACAATCATAATTTTAATATATCATATGAAAAGGAATGGTTTGTTACTTGATTGAACTAACAATTCTCTTTGCAAAGAAAGATTTAAATTTATAACAGGAGAATTTGTTTTGTGCAATAGCATTCCTCAACATACTATAAGAAGACTCTTTCAACTTTGAGGATGTTTTTTAATGCTCAATCAAGGAAAATATATTGGCTGTAACATTCAGAGCAACAAATACATATGCCAATACAAATGAACATTGAACATGCTAAACAGAAGCTCAACTCAATTGGAGAATCCTGGCAACACCATGAATATATATATCTGAGTTGCATAACAGAAGTGTGGTGTACATCAGAGTTGTACAAAGCACAACAGCATGCACCAGCATTGCCAAAGAATTGAAGCAACGGACTTCATGGAGCGCTTCATCAATTTCTAAATCTACATGAGCATTTCTAAACCTTCACTCTTTACTTTTCAAGAATACATTTTATATATTTCATTTATCTTGATTGTAAAAGTTTTCTTGAAAATCTCTCCAAATCTATTTTCAGTTCCTTCACATAGGGGAGAGTCAATTGTTTTCTTGGTTCATTCATTGTGATTAAAGTCATTTCTACTTTATTTACTTCTTCACAAACCTTACTTATTTATATATTTCAAACTTTTTGCTGATGTCAAATAGGGGGAGAAAAATGTAAGAAAAATATGTATGTGAAAAATATGTATGTTGCACTTTGCATTATAATATGTATATGTATGTTTGCACTTTGCATTATACATGTATGTTGCACTTCATTCAAACATATTTTTCTTAAAGGATTTGTCATCATCAAAAAGGGGGAGAATGTTAGATATGATTAGTTTTGATGATGTCAAATATAGATATTAAGTGATAAGAGCAAAAAGTTTATATAATGTATTTCTTTGACTAACTACTATATTTAATGTTACATATTCTGTAGATTAGTCAAGCAAAGAATGAAGAAGATTGAATTAATGAAAATGAACAAGAGGAAGAAGAAGAAAGAAATTGAAGATAATCAAAGAGATGCTTGCTTTGGTTATGGAGAATTATTATCAAGAAGAAAACCAAGAAGAAAGATATTGAAGAATGAAGAACTTGGTAGATCTATCATGAATATCAAGATTCAAGTTGTTAGATGTGATATTGGAGGTGTCTATAATGTTATCGGAGGTTTCTATGATCAAATAATGGTTGGAATATGTTAATATGAAGCTAAGATGACTTATATATGAGTTTTGGCACTTCTAGAGGAGTTGTGCTCGAGCACAAGGTGTTATGCTCGAGCACAGGAAGAACATGCTCGAGCACAGGCCATTTCACTCGAGCACGGGGTGTATACTCTGTTCTACTCTGTTTTACGTTCAGCTTGAGTGAGGTCTGGTATTTTGATCATATCTCTCAAACCACACGTCGGATTGACCCGAAACCGGTGGCATATGAAAGAGGACTCCCAACACGTAAAATTGGCACCAGAATCACATTGAAAGAAGATCAAATGAAGTAGATATGACTCGTCGAAAATGAAATTGAAATCACCGTCTTTTTCTGACACAGGTTCGGTATTTTGAGTATATCTCACAAACCACAGATCGGATTGAGACGAGACCAGTGCCAAATGAAAGTAGACTCAAAGAGCTTTCCATGGATAGCTAATTTGCCTAATTTGAACGTATATTCTAGGAGATATGCCTTCTGGAAGTTGATGCTTGTGCAGACTAGCGAAATATACACTCCTTCGATCATAACTTGCAGAAAACAAGGAGTTTGGAGCTGATTCTTGTTGCATTAGAATGCATATGATAAGAGCATTCTTATGATACATCATTTGGATCAAATGAATCAAATTTTTCTAAAGGGGCCCCACATCACCCGCGAGTGCAAAAACTTTCTCTCTGAAAAATGTCGTGCGAGTGATGTCCAGAAGCATATGAAACGTGAAGAAAGTTGCAACACTCGAGCACTAGGATTCATGCTCGAGCATTGAATGATTTCTCACTCGAGCAGAAGGTGTGTGCTCGAGTGAAGGCTCATATCACCTGCGAGTGATAAATTCATCCCTCTGGAATCCTGATGCGAGTGTTGATTTTGAGAGCATATTCCTTGAGAATATGCGTCTCACTCGAGCAGAGGTATGTGTGCTCGAGTGAGGGACCATATCACTCGCGAGCACAAAATCTCACTCTTGAAAAAATGATGTGCGAGTGACGTCCCGAGAAGAAGCTGTACGTGAAAACTGAAGGTGCACTCGAGCAGGACGTTTTGTGCTCGAGTGATTCGAGACTTCACTCGAGCAGACGTGAGAGAAGTACAGCGAGTGCTTGCCCGAGAGGAAGTCAGAACGTGAAAATATCAACTTCACTCGAAGTGAGCCACATTGCACTCGAAGTGAAATCTTGACAGAACGAGGAAACGAAACAGAGCCTCACAACCATCAATCCAAACATGGTTAAACGTTATACAATCATTATGTTTTCACTTGTTATTGTTTCTAAACATTATCTAACATATATTTCAAGTGTAAAACAGGAGTTTACATATTTGGGTTGAATCTTCAAGAATGGAGGTCACGTATGAAAATTCTTCACTCAACGTGATGAGTCCCAGAAGCAAGAAATCCAGTTTCTGACCAATGATCCAACATACTCATGACTAATACTTCATCATATTAATGATTAAGTATTTTTGTAGTGTGAAACAGGATATTAAACGTTCGGGTTGCAGATTCAAAATTACACACAGCAACTACCTACCACGACAAGCAACTGACACACCATGAAAAACTGTCGGAAACACAAAACGCTCCACAACGTGATGTACAGCTCAAAATGAATCTTCATGCTGTCCAACTAGACACTCCACCTTGCTCCACAACGGATAGTACCTTGATTTTTCAAGTATGCTCAAACGGTCAAATGAAGCAGTGGAACTCCAACGGACACCAACGGACAAATGTTCACAACGGTCATCATCTTCATCAACTATAAATGAGATAGCATTCAACTTTGATGAGTAGCTGAGGAAGATAGAGGAAACAGTGAAAAACGCAGAAAAACAGAGACAGCAAGCAACTACCAGAAAAATGATAGAAATGTGAATCCTCTGATTCTACTCATACACTCTCTGTTTTCCAGTTTCAATATTACTTATCGTTGAGAGAGTGATCATTTGTATTGTACTTCAGTGAGCATTATACCCACTCTGTGAGAGAGTTTGTAAACACCTTCAACTATATTTCTGAGTTGATCTCAAGGTAGAGGGACCTTGAGAGGGTTGATTTTCTTACGGGGAAGCAGTAGAGAGAATTGCCGTAAGACATTCTACTCGTAAGACTTACAAGGTGCAAGCAGTAGAGAACGTTGCTGCTCATAAGACTTACAGGGGTGTAAGCAGGAGAGAACGTTGCTGCTCGTAAGACTTGCATAAGTAAGCAGGAGAGGAAGATCTTCGGAATTGCTCTGCTCGTAAGACTTGCCGTAAGGGAAGTATTTCAGTGAGAGATTTGTAAAAGGTTTCACAAGTACCCGGCTAAACTTGTGGGATTGTAAAGGCTTTTCTTGTGCCCGGATTAAACAAGAAGATAGTGGATTTGAAAATCTCAGGAGGAGCCTGGGGACTGGACGTAGGCCATCACAGATTGGACCGAACCAGGATAAATCACAGTTTGCATATTCTCTTCCCTAAACTCTTATATTTCCAGCATATATTATTTAACATAACTGTTGATTTATAAACCTTCATACTTACCGCTTTCGTTAAGATACGAAAAGATTTCTAAAGTTCTTAAGTTTTTATTATACACCCAATTCACCCCCCCTCTTGGGTGATAGCCGGTTCTAACACGTTGGTGACGCTAGCTTGAGTGACGAGTGAGCGTATGGGTTTGCTTTTTAGTGTGAAGATGATAAGAAATAGAGGGAGGGGGCTGACGGATCCACTAAGAAGATGAGAAAGGGAAAGTAATTTAATGGATGAGAAAGTAGTTGAATAATTAAAATGGAGTAGTAGTCAAAAAGAGAAGGAATGGGGGACGGACATAGGACTACTACGCGGGAAATGAAATAATTAAGAGATATACACTATCCATTTGAAATTTGAAATTTTTTTTAGAAATCAGCATCAGCTGTGGCGCCTAGGCATTAGGCGCCACAGCTGATATATAATATATCATGTGTGGCGCCTAATGCCTAAGCGCCACAACTGATCTTTGATGCAGCTGTGGTGCCTGATGGGTCAGGCGCCACAGCTGCTTGTGTGGCATCAAGTATGGCGCCTGTATAGGCAGGCACCATACTAGGCCTCCCTAATTGTGGCCCCTAACCTATTAGGCGCCATAGCTGGTACCTAAAAAAATTATACAAGTAAAAAATAAAAAACGGGAAGCTGTGGAACTTGTTTAAAAAAGTGTCAAAAAATGTGCGCCACCTTTTATCCTTTTTGTAATAGTGTGAAAGGCAAAATAATAACTCCTTTATTGAGGTATTCTCTGTAACATCTTGTAACAGAGGCCGCCACATAGTAACATCAACTGCTGCCTCGAGTTGCATGAAATAGATTTGTATCAAGTTTGCCAATTGCTAATTCAGGAAAACAACTACTTACAAAAAAAACTTGTGATATAATGTCAGGCCTGCCACACCTCTAAATTGTACGTACTATGATTACGGTTCAATGTTCAAGATATTTCTGCGAGGCTAAAAGAGTAAAGCTTAATATTCTTGGACTGTGGTTAAGGTTGATTAAATAGTTAAACAGAATATGTAAACTTGTTTACTGAAAAACAGAATTACATATCAAAATGCATAAACAAAAATTATGGACATTGTGAATAGCCTTACTGCACATAATATTAACTCATGTATAGGAATACCCAGAAACAAATGTTTAAAAGAACGACCATACGTTACCACCTTGATCCGGGATGGAATATCGATTCCCAACGACACTGGTGCATTGTGTATCCACACTGACCATGACTACATGGTGGTTACATGACAAGTTCTACTTTAATCGTCGAAAACTCATTCAATGTGCCGGAGGGCATAGATTACCCACTGGACAATTTAAGCAACATATGTGTGTTCAAAAAAACCACCATCATTTCCTATCAACTGCTGTCTCGAGCAACATGAATCAGCTCGGTCGCAGGCATGCAGAAAAGGAAAACAACTACTTACTAAAAAACGAAGTTGATATGGTAAGGAAATATTTTATGACAGGACATTAATGACATGGCATATAAAGTCATATGAATACAGTAGCCGTTGCCCAAAAAAATCATTTCCCCAAACCCCATGACATATCATGACGTATTTTTTCCTCCAAACCTTTAATTATTATAGACCTCGAGCAGCAAACAAATAAATGAAATGCTGCATATCGCAACTATACATCATCAATACGGAACTGAATCTACTAATACCACCAATCGCTCTATCCAATGAACAATCTTGGGCTACGTGCTTCTCAAATAATATCCAAATCAATTTGAGTTCTACAATCTACCCAAGTTTAATGAGCAATCTGTGACACCCCCACCCAAAAGGTACATTATAAAAACTCGAAGACAAAATGCTAACTCACTGAATTGACTGACATTCAAAAGAACTCAATGTTTGTACTATGTTGTAGAAAACGCCGCCACATGTCTTACCAACTGCTATATCGAGCAGCACGAAACATATTCGGTCGCAGGATTGCCAAATAAGGAAAACAACTACTTACAAAAACCCAACTACTATAATGACATAACTACCTAGTGCATCCCATATACGGTCTACGTAATATGATTGATACCAAACCATAAAGATGGTGAGGTGAAACCATAACGATATAATATATCAACATTAAATTACTTAGTTTCAGATCTCATTCCATTTTGCACTGGCCTAGGGAATATTCATGGAATGTTTATTAGATAGAGTTAGGTAATAACTACCATTCTGTCAGATTGTGTGCTGGAAATCTGAATAAGTGATCCTGTTATTGCATGCACTATTATGTTTCCTCGGCTTTCAGAGGTTTAAACAACATTGTCCAGTTTCCCAAAGTTTCAGTTACACTAAGAGCCAACCACTTCATTTCTTATTTCACAAGAATTGCTCATGTAACATTAGAATGTTACAGTCAGTTATATGCATGTTTTATACTCCCGTATTTTTTATGTTCACAACCCAAAACCTCTGCTTTACTACCAGTTGGCAGAGTTATCAAACATGTAATGGAACCACCTTAAAAATAGTTACTTGCATGTTTCGTATTTCGCAATCCTGCGACCCATTCATTAGGTCTTAACTATAAAGCAACTGTGATCATATATTACAGTTGTGGCCCTAATTGGTAGTGATGTAAAGGAACTTGATATTTAATATGCTTACTGAAAAAAACAAAAAAAAACGGGAGTATAAATCAATTATGTGTGATTATATATCATATTAAGATGGCACTGAATATCATATTGAGCTAATGTTATTCTTCATATTTAATATGCTTACTGAAAAAAACAAAAAAACATCAAGTTCCTAGTGCACTGTAATAACAAAGTATCTAATGCACTGTAAAAAAACCCACTTCAAAAGATGATCATCCATATGGGGTGAACATAACATCCCCACCCAACAAACTACCCACAAAATACCATCCATACCAACCAAGGTATACTACAATTGTACTGCAGCGTCGGTACACCAGACACAAGGAATGAAGAAGTTACAAAATAATGTGAGTTTAAGACCACAACAACAAAAACCACAAGCCCTTGTGAACTGGCACTGCACACCAACATATAGACCCTACTGGCCGTCGCAATCACCTCCCTCCTGGCTATCATCATCTCCTTGAATAAGGGGTTCCAAAAGACCCTCGTTGCAGAGGCAAAATTCACCATTGATAGATCTAAACACAAACAGCAATGTTTGGTATGCCATGTACAATAACATATTTACAAAAAAACAAAAAAAAAATCTTGTAAAGCATAGAAAACATATCGACCAATACCTCCTCCCCCCCTGCCACGTCGATCCATCTGGATCATCCTATACTGGACTATGACAACCAAGTTAACGATATTCTTCACAGATTTATAACCTTCCCAAGCAGTGACTGCACTTTCACCCTGTAGACATACAAACATCCTATCCATCCTGCAAACAACATGAGGAAGTTAAAGAAAGCATCAACGAAAGGAAATAAAAAAAGCAGTAAGATGAAACAACTTTCCATACTCAACTTCCTATCCTGCAGATCAAAAGTAAGCTCACGTGTGATATTGCCCCCAACCCATTCCCACGTGCATGTTACTTGTGAACACACCAGACCACATACATCTTTGCATGAAGAATCAACAAAACCATGAAAACATAAACGTCAAAACGATGAGTAAGGGTTGATCGAAAACATAACATACTGACATAACGCACTACAAACTTGAAAGAAGACAAGTTGGCAACAAATCCCGCTTAATCACAGAGATGTCTTTCAGTTAGAAAGCATGGTCAGGTGAGTCAACAATGTGCTCACACACTTGGGTATTCATTTGCATCTCAATATGATATTTGGGATGAAACCCCTCACCACCTTCAACAACCATGACATCCTTCATGAAAAACACTCCACGGTCAGTTAGAACATTGGCAAAGAGCTCAACAACCTCTTCACTGTCTAGCCTAAGCAACATCCGAGTGCCCTATTTCATATATGCATCAGTAACGTCCAACGCACATAAATACCCAACTTGAATGTAATATGATATATAAAATACCTGCTCGTCGAAGGCGATGACATCAATAGCCAACACACACTTTGGATAGCCACAGTCTGATCCAAAAAGGTCAAGGTCTGTGCGAGGGAACGAATGGTCTACCTTAACCATAACACTCCATGAGTTCGGACCAGGAGCGATAGAGTCCAACCAACTATACACACCAGCCATTGTTGAGCGACGAACAAATATAAAACTGCTATATAGGAAGCTTGCATTCGACACGTCGGTTATCCTTACCATAAGTTTGCTTTTCAAATGGCCTATATATAAAGAAGCTCAAGAGGCTCACTAATGACTGGTTATACCTTCTCAACCACTCTATTAAATGAACCAACCCATAAATTGTAATTAATGCATGACCCAACAGACGAAGATGAACAGACTAACTAATGAATGTAGAACTTACAGATAAATAAATGGCGTCTAGAAAAGTACTACATGTTGTGGTGCCCAATAAATGTCAGAAGGATTCAGTTCAAAGAATTATTATGAAAGCACCTGAATGGACGAGCACTTCGAACTCACTACTTCGAATAATATTACTCTTTAGCCTGTGAGGTAACCCACGTGCATGATAGCAAGCAATGGAAACAAACCAGGAAGGGAACGCACGTGGGTAAATTAAAAAAGAAATCTCATGATGAGCCAGATAGGAGCTGTCACTGTTCATATGAACAGTGATTTGTGAGAAGAGCCAACGGATGAATCAGCTCGGCTCGGCTACTTGGTGATACAGATTTATTAGTTTAAGTTGATTTCAATAAATCTCCCACAAGTCCCTTAGGAGTTCATTGTAATTTGACGATTTCATAGGACTTGGTTGTGATAATTTATCTTCCTTAGAAGCTCAATGTAATTCTCCCAAAATTTTATGTTAATGTTATTTTTATTACCAGATTCTAACTTCACAGGGGCAGCCAAGGTTATTTTTATAAACGATTATTAAAAAGAAAATATTCAATTCAAGTTCTTTATATTTACTAGATCAAATTCTTCAATCATAGGTGATTATGTATCTTATTTTTGAAATATTATCATTTAACTATAAACTCATGACAACCTATAATTAGAAAATTTGATATAATAAATATAAGAAACTAGATATAAATATCGTCCATATTAGAAATGGTTTGCTAAAAAAGCTTAAGTGGATTGGGCTTTTCAAAAGCTTATTGATTGGATTTCAGTTTGACTTCATTGGCCCAATTCAGGCCTCGGGATCGCTGGGCTAAAGCTATCTGATAACGATCCAAAGACATCATTCCTTAATATCAATTTTAATGGAAACTACAATGAAACTGCATCTGGCGGAATGAAATATCCCCTCATAATGTGCTAAATCAATCTTCAAATTCTTGCTAAGAGGTATCCACGTTTACTCAATTTATCAATATGAGTTATCTCGCTTAATTCAAAACTAATTAAAAAAATCTTAAAGATAGCTTTAAAATCACTCATGTCATTCATGTTTCAAACCCCTTAATTTGTGAACAATCCCTTTTTAATTGAGGAAAGACCTATAACATTGACATCCAGGACGCGCTGTTTTTGGTTGCATTATGGGAAAGGAATTCGTTTTATCCTGGAAAAATATCTATTATATTTACATCATCATTATTTAATCATGAATAATAAGTTGTACATTAAAAATAAATAAAGACAAATGTAGGAGCTACAAGTGGTGTGTGCTAATGTAAATGGCTTTAATAAAACAAACCTCAAACCTCCAAGAAATATAATCTTCTTATTCAAATATAAGGCTGATTAAATTATGTAGAAGTTTGTGTCAATTGTACATCATCCCCCAACTTTTAAAATTTTAAATTAAAGACTCTAATATTTCATATTTTAAGACTATCATCAACTCCCTTGCCGTTAAAATTACCATTAAGGTTAATGGTTTTTGTCATGTCATAATTATTATATTTTTTTATTATATGTCATGTCATTGAAAAATGCAACTTTGGCAGGAGAGGATGTGTGTTTTATAACTGGTTTTTAATTATTCCCACTTATCTAAAATGTAGGAGGAGCGCATTAGAGGGTCTACTTTAGTCTTAAATATGAGGCCTCAATCTACTTTATCTTCTAAAATTTATAATTTTTTTTTTCAAACTATCCTATTGATTGTAAATATTAAAAGGATTTTCATTAAAGAGTGATTTCGATGTAAATTATTAATAAAGAAGGTATTTTAGCAAAAACAGTACAATTTTTACAAATAATTAACTTAACTAATTGTTTTTAATCTTACAAATTAGTTATATATATTTTACATTAAGAACAAGAGTACTTAAGAGTAATAGACTTATAAATGAGAATTTCATATGGGTCTGCTTGTGTTTAAGGAAAAAAAATTTGAATCCAAATTGAGGGCCAGAGGTTTTAATTTTTAGTGATTTGACCCAAATAATTAATTTATTTGTATGCACTTCAATTAAGGGAATAAGAATAGTCGGAACATAAAACATTACTTAAGTCTTTTTTAAATGTGAAATGATGAGTTCGACCCTCTACAAGTGTCATGGTTTCGTGAGTTCTTTTTATTAGAAAATTAATTATAGCAAAAAAGGAATAAAAATATCAAAATATTTTAGAAATTAATTATTCATTGTCCTTCCTGAATAGATGAACTTTACTTACAAATTAATGATTTGGCAGTTGCAAATTAAGAAATATAAGTATCAAACTACTAGAGATCATGAAAACTATTCATATTTCTTCATACATAGATCAATCTCACTTACAAATTAATAGTCCCAAAGTTGCAAATAACGAGATATGAGTATAATGAGAAGTCACAACTTTATCTGAATTTATAAAATACAAAGTGAAGTGATTTAAAAAGAAAAAGAAAAAGTGGCAAAATGCAGGTCGAAGTGGTACCTACTTTCTCCTCAAATTAAGATGAGGAATTAAAGAAAGTATAAATTAGCCTTAGAATGATTCAAAGTGGGAATGTTCGTGAGAAAAATTAAAATCCTCGTACAGAACAGATACCTACTCAGCTACCTCCACATTGTCCCCCCATAGCTTTCTCTGAATTGGATGCCAACCCTCATGTCGGTAGGTAATCCCTTTGTTCCTCAAAAGTTATGAGGAAACACTCATCCGAATAATCAATACAACAATATACATATAACAATTGTTGTCAAACTCACGAGTTGACTCTCTGAGTTTACCGTTTTTACTTTTCTAACCTATGAAATCGAGTCGAGTCATTGGTAAACTTGTGACCTTTGTAAACTCGGTTAAATTCATGAATTTATACACCGAGTTTACCATTTTTACGTTTCTAACTTACAAAACTGTGTTAAAGCACCCTTAAACTCGTGTTAACTTTTTCAATTTGATTATATTCAACGGCTTTATATATGAATTTTATACAAAATTCTTTGTTAAATACAATAAATTATGAATGTTGATAGATTTAATTTCAATTATTTGGATTTAAAATATATTTAAATCAAATTGTTGTCAACTTTTTATATTTTAATTATTTAATTATATACTAATAATATCTATTTAATGATACAATTAAACTCTTACGAGTTTATGATTCGAGTTCACGATACGAATTTACATCACTATCACGAGTTTGACAACCTTGCATATAACTACTCATCTGGACCTATTTATAAGGTAGAGAGAAGGTGTTCTTTGATCTTATTTATAATTCACTTTATTAAATTTTTTCATATGAATGTACAATTTTACCATTATTATTGTGTAGCATTTATTCTCATGGGGTATGTGTATATTAAGTAGGAGTAAAGTTGGAAAGTGGATAAATTTTAAGATAGAGTTAATAAAGTTTAAGGTTTTCCATAATCCGTGTGAAATATACTAGAGGTGAGTTATAAATAAGATCATATGAATATAAAATTTCTCACAAGCCCTAATATAGCATTAAATATTTGGGAGAATTACTATGAGATCCCAAGAAAGAAATGTAATAACCAAGAGATCCCAGTAACAAGCAAGTAACATGATGAGCCTATTGTCATTTCCTTCACTGAACTTGTCATTTATGTTACTCACTTGTTGTTAGAGTTTTTAGTCACTACATTCCATAGTCATTCTTAGGACTCATAGCGAGTCTCCCTTAAAAGAAAGAGAGGAGAATCCAAAGATGAGTGTTATAAAAACAAAGGAAAAGAATTATTCGGGCTAGGAGCAACAAGAAAATGTGAATACACAAAATAGCTTCATCAAAAGCTTTAAGATAACGAGTTCATGAGTTATTATACTTTTCTTGTTTTTTCATATCAAATCAAATTTATTCAAAAACTTGATATCTCAACAATCTTTATCGTAAGTTTGAGTCCTGTATATATTTATCACGCGCATAAATAATCTTTTTCACATTGAAGACGCCACATAAATGACCCTGCGGCCTAATTAATTATCTTATATGAGTGGATTAGAAATGATTTTTTTTTTTTTAATTTCTTCCGAGGACAAGTTAAATTCATTCATAACGTTTATAATGGACCTTTAGACCTAACGCACATAGTGTGAACCACAGTACTCTCACCCAACATGTTCTTTAGCTTTGCAAAATGATTTGGAGACAAACGTTGATGGCTTTTAGATTATTCAAATTCAACTCTGCATGTGACTGAGTTCTTGTTGCCATAATGTCATCAGTCTTTTTTTATAATCTTCCTCACGTTTCAAATCGAGGTTTCTTTTTTTGACTAACTGGTTCTTCATTAACCAACAATGGCCCTTTCGTCTTTTATTCTGGTCTGCCCCAAAATCAGCTAAACCAGAAAAGCAACACAGCATTATATGGAAACAGTATCAAATCAGATCCACCACAAAGAAAAAAAAAACTTTACTTTTTGATTTTCTAACCACTTAGCATTATAATTTTAGTGAGTTTTTTTTTTTCAATGTGCACTTAGTATTATATACCTATCTTATTGTACAATTGAAGGATTTAACGAAGCCTAGATTAATCGATATCAAGCTGAGTAAAATCCTGTTAGGTCACAAGGTCTATTATCATGTATTTAATGTGACTTTATTTTTAGGATTTAAACTCGAAACCTCTATTTAAGTAGGCATGAATTCTTGCTAGTTCAATCGGGCACTTAATGGCATGATTTTAGTTGTTTCCAATGTAAAACTAAACAAGTTCTACCCTTGGTCTAATATGCCTTTTAAAATTTTAATCATTTGTAAGCAATTAATTAGTCAGTTTTGGAAGCAAGTTCTCAATTATAGCAGATGGATTGTCACCATCACGCAAATTTAGGATGAAGTTAAATTGACGGTGGTAGCACTACAATTCGACTAAAATTAAGCTAGAAAATTTGTAGTTATAGTAATTTAAAAAAGTTTTTCGTAAAACTATGTGTGTTTTTAATTCGTTGCATAAGGGTTGAGAAATGAGTCATGAATATGATTAATAGCACATCAAGATGTAGCTTACCATAAATTTTATATTTTATATTTAATATCGAGTATATTTCCACTAACATGTGATTTATTCTTTTTATATTTAAAAACATACAATAATTTAATCGTGTATCTCTACTTAAATTATGTCACCAAATCTTTAATTATACAATTTATCAATCTAAAAACTTTCCAATTGTTTGTCAACTTCAACCTGATAAAATACTACTCCTTTTGATCCTTAATATATGACATATTTATCTAATTGATTAGATTGAGTAAGTTAATTATTTAATATAACATGTATTCTCTAAAACACCTAAGTCACCTTTCTTAATTCCCTCATTTCCTGTATTCCTTGATTATTGTGGAGGGAGCAACAATAAGAGTAAATTAAGAAATAATTGAAAAATATGAAAACTATGTCTTGTATTTAGGATCAAGACCAACTTTCTAAATATATCTTATATTAAAGATAAGAGGGTTTAGCATGATACAATACACTATTTTCCAATGATGTGACATGTAGCTCTTATACTTAGTATTAATTAATACTACTTGATGATTGAATATCAATTGATGTGGCTTTTATATATGACTATTTGTGAGTATACTTTCTTGCAAAACCCGCTCTGTGATCTTTCATAGTCCTTATCATAAGATTTTTTGAAAGTTGTCTAATTTTTTTTCCCTAAAAGCCCTTTACTTTGATTGAGAGTAATTTAATTAACTAATTTTAAGTAAATTTCTTAATTCATATAATTAAAATTGTCCAAACCTTCATGATAAAGGGAATTATTGTGCTGCTCAATGTTATTTGGTTTAGGCGTAATGCAGCTGTCCATGAAGGACGCAGCCCTCATCCTTCGTATGTTATCAAGGAAATCTCAGATAAATTGTCCTTCAGTCTCATTGCTTTTAATAACCCACTATCTGACTCCTCTTCCTTTATTAGTTTGATTTCAACCCCAACCATCTCAAGAATTCCAGGTTCATGGCAAAGAAGTTCGTCAGCATCCGAATTTTTTTATCTATCATGCTTAAGGGCTGCACTCTCTTGGATTCTTAATTAAGGCTTAATACCTAATTATGGGAGCTTACATATCATCAGTGTTCAGAAGTTGTTCATAGCAAGAGAGACATCTTTCAGAATTTCTCAATGGGGCTATAGAACATGATATCAGACTCATGGCTAATTACTTTGATGTTTTCCATAGGGATCTTGGTTCCATGTCTTTTTATAATTCTTATTTTTAGTCCTTCCTTTTTAATTCTAATACTGTAAGACTATAACTGCTTTTTTTTTTTTTGGTACAATATATATAACTGCTTTTTAATATATTGTCTTTTTATCAAAAAAAAAATATTAGTAAATAAAAACACAATAATAAATAAAATTGTCGGGCCTTCAAACCCAATGACACTAAACACTTCCTTTCTATATGTTACAAACTGGCACTCATTATCTCCATAGAAGTTTGAACTCACAACTCCACACTTAAGAAAAATTTTAAAAGGAAGCTAGGTGTCATGGGGGGCCACAATGCCTTGACATACAAAACAATTTATCTCTAATTTCTTAAATGTGAAGTTTTAAAATTTTACCTTCTATAAGTATGATAGGTCTATGTATTCCTTCCCTAAGAAAAGGATGGCCAGAAAATTAGACTTCGGCTTAAAGTTAATCCATTTGTAAAACTTTAAAAAGTGTATTTTTTGATTCATATTTAATTTTTTTAATAGCTTGATCGATTTTTTTTTTTTTGTTATTTTTGCTATATTTAATAAATTTTATCAAAAAATAAAAATATTGTAGAGGAAAACTATTTTTTAGGACAAAGTTTTGATCAATTTTCTTAAATTCATTAGATCTGATTCTCCAATTAAACCTTGCTATGTGTGATTTTTATTATTAACAATAATCCAATAAAATTTTGAAATTTTATCAATATGAATTACTATTGTTAAGAAAGATCCACGAGACAAGATTTAATTAAAAAATTAGATCTCATTAAGATAAGCAAATGGAGTTAAGTTTTTTTATTTTCTTTATATATATATATATATATATATATAAAGTCATAACTATATGCATTTATAAATATGAAAAGTTTTAAAAAAATTTTAAAGCAATTCAAAATTAAAAAAATCAGTTGATATAAAAATAAATTAACAACCATGTCAATAATATATAAGTAAATTGGCGAAAAATCCATATTTAGAAATTATATTAGGTAGTAGAACTTAAATTTAAGTGTTGATACTTTCTATGCATGGAATTCTATCGAATAGTAATGATACTTTGTATGTATAAAAACATATAAACTCGTACTCACAAATAAAATTTCTAAACAAAGATTTTTCACCAATTTTATATAAATTATAAGATAATAAAGTTTATGAATTTATTGTTTCTTTATACTGAAAAAAGTCAAACCACATAATACTAAAATTGTTTTCTTTTCATTTTTTTCTCCAAGTATTGGGGGCAGTTGAAACTTGAAGGCTTTTGCTGTGAATCATGTGAAAAAAAAATATTTGAAAACCTGAAAAAGGCCTCAAGTAGGCCCAATTTCCATTATCATATGTCCATTCTTTTCCCATCCTGTCCGCACAAGCATCTATGCCATTAGCATGATTACGGCGACGATCTATCCTGTCTTGTTTGTTACTTTCATTTTATTCATCTCTTTAGTATCATAATTTTTTATAATAAATATTTTATGGTTGTTTTTTTTTTTTTTGCCCGTTTTTTATGGTTGTTGTTATCATTATTATTATTATATTAGAAATGCTTTACATCTTACTCCCTATTTTTTATATTTTTTTAATTTTAATTATATGTCTTACTGAATGATGAGAGGGGGAGTTTTGGAGCAATGATAAAATTGTTGCTATATAACTTGGAAATCACATGTTCAAATCTTGGAAACACTCTATTCGCTTTGTGATTTCTTACTGAATCCATCATTATGTGCTCTACAAGCATTCATAACTAAAAAAGTTTTTCAAAATTTTACTCATTTTTTAAATATTCAAACCTTATTAAAATGTTTCATGATTATAATTTTTTAAAAACCTTAGAATCATTATCTCCTCCACACATCATTAAAAATTTATATAACTAATATAATCTAATCTGTATATTTATATATAATATAAAAATTTGAATAATTTGTAAAATTATAATAAGATGGATTACTTAATTTATTTTTTAAAAATTTTGCACAATACCCCAATTCACGATAGAAGTTATAAAAACAATTGTAAAGAGTCAATGAGTTTTGTTTTTCCCCCTTGTAAACTCTAATTCGTTGACAAAAAAAAAATATAATTAATTTTTAAGTTGAAATGTTATTTAAAAAAGGGCTGTGAAATATATCAATTTTAATGTGTGGGAATATGTCCGTTTAACGCCCTATTAATTCTAAAGCATATACAATACAAGGGTTCTTTTGTTCTTTTTGGCCCACCCCAACAAATGATATATTTATTTATTACGAGTATTAACACAAGAAAATCTCTTTAATTTTGCCAAGAATACTTTGCATTTTTTTTTTTAACAGAAAAGAATACTATGCATTTTATTCATCATAGATCACCATATTTTTTTTCTATTATACCAAAGCCCTTTCCGACTTTCCGCCAATGATGACATTTTTATAAAGCTTGACTTTTCAACTCAGAATAAGTATACACAAAGACAATGATCTTGTCTTTAATAATTTCCTACCACTTTTTTGTTTTTTTTTAAAAGCTGTCTGAAGCTAACATCCAAACAGAACAGAATTCACAGTAATCACGGATAATAATTTTAGAGCACCCACATGCCATATCATCGCAGTGAATTCACGCACGCACACACATTCCAAGCCAAATAGGTTAAAAAAGCGGCTTTGGATTAATTCTTGGTAAGGATGGAAATAGTTCAGACCTTTGTTTGGCCTAACCTACATAAAACCTAGTCTAGCCTATTTAGTAAATAGGTTAGGCTCATACTTAGGCCTATTACCAAGCTTGTTTAGATAAATAGGTCAGACATATTTTCATAAGGCCTAGCCTACAAGACTGACCTATTTAACTTTTTTAATTTATACTACATTATAAGAATATATAATGTCATCTAGATAATTGTATAAATTATTTATAAATTTACCAACTTAACATTAATTTTAAGTTTCACATTTCATCGTTATTACTCTCAACCTTTATTTTCACATTAATCATTAACCCCCACCTCTCTTCTCTCCGATCGCTCAATATGACAATGCTAACTCACTCTCTCTCCCTTGATTTGCACCGTCCGCTAAAGCATAATAATTTATGAGTTTATTTTAGTGCCAAATGATTATAATCTTAGTAGGAGAAGTTTGCCCCAATTTATGTGGGAACAGTAAAAGAGATAAAATCTAATTTTATATGTTACTTGTTATGCTAGGTCAATTTTAGAAAATATATCTCATTAACCACATACATTAGTTTTTCTTATTTTTATTTGCTTGAACAATTGTTGTCAGTAAATATTCTTTACTTTTCCTTATTAAGCCTTTTTATTACAATGAAAATGGATACTAAGCTTTTAAGCTTTTAAGACAAAATGTAATATTTTAAAGGAAGAATTGTGAAAAAAGACATCATTGGCAACTAAATTGCCCAATGGGACATGAGAAGATATCTGCACACGGAGGGAAGATTTTGTGCACATAGGGGAAGATTTTTACACATGTATAGAGAAGAATTTTGCACACAGAGAAGATCATCTGCATACCAGGGAAGATATTCTGAACACATGGAAGATAATCTGTACGTGAAGGTCCTATTTGACTTAAAAGTTGCCAATGAGGGATTTTTTCACAATTTTTCCTATTTTAAATAAGCATGAAAGCAGTTATATATGAATTTAGATGCATAGATTTTAAAGGCTATTTAAAGGCCTAAATCTTAAATAGGTTTTTAAACAGGCTTCATGCCTTGTTAGGCCTTTTGAAGGCCCAGGCTCAGGCATAAAAAAAGCCTACATACAGGCTCAGGCCTAGGCCCAGTCTGTTATAGGCCCATGCCTATTCAGGTAAAGCCTTGCCTAGTCTATTTTCACCCCTAATTCTTTTATTGGATTCTAAACCACCCTTTTTTTTTCTTTTTATAGCGTAACGATCAAAGCGTGATTAGTTCTTAAGATAAAAGGATTTTTTTTTTTCTGGGTTTTGCTTTCGGTTGGATTCCATGCAGTCAAGTTCTTAAGCCTGTAAAAAACTATGCATTCCCTCTAGTCTCATATATACGGCATCTTTTAGAAGGTGTTCTTGATCTCTTTTATAATACATTTGATAGTTAGTCTTAAGGAGTATTAAATATTTTTCTATCATAGATTATCATCATATTTAATTAATAATGGTAGTGATCACTACTATAGATTTATCTGTATTTAATG
Organism: Inga laurina; assembly: GCA_963855925.1. Lineage (NCBI taxonomy): Eukaryota > Viridiplantae > Streptophyta > Magnoliopsida > Fabales > Fabaceae > Inga > Inga laurina. Next base: position 73,930,601 of record OY979703.1, read on the forward strand.
GTTATTTTTACCTATATGTAATGGTTTTTAACTGTTAAATATCTTAGTATTAAATATTTATATATAATGGTTTTTAGCCATTAAATATTGGGGACTATATTTTATATTTTTTTTTTCAGATACAACCGTTATGTATAGGGTAATATATTTAACGGTTGTAAAACAATGACTATTAAATATATCTATCTATATTTAATGGTTATTTAATAATAACTATGAAAGATATTGTATAATACTTAACGGTTAAAATAATGAATAATAAAGTATTTGTCATCAAAGGAAGGGGTTTATGTGACGATTATTTTGAAAAACCATTATATATATAATATTTGATGGTTATTGACGAATAACCATTAAATATGTGTGACAATTTTTTTAAAAAAAATGGGGGGGTTCACTTTCAATAAGCCCACATATGCATATTACATACATATGTATATTACAAAAACTAATATAGATCCATTACAAAAACCAATTAAATATATCCATTTCATTCAGTCATCAAAAAGTATATAGACAAAACTGTACATTACAGAAACTAAAAGCTAATCCAAATTGCCAATCAAAGTGAACTAGTTAGAGCAAAAGAGAAACAAAACAAAAATGAAAAGCAAGAACCAAAAATGTCAGCCAACTATTACTCACTCCCATACATTGACGATAAACTGTCATAGCCAACTCTTTTATGACTTCTTCAATTTGTTTAGGTGAATATTGCTCAGAATAACTGTCTTCAAAGTACTGCATGCAAAAACAAAGTATGTGAAAATATATATGACTTTTCTTTTAATTTAACTTAAAGACACATGTATGCACACACGCGAGCGCGCGCACGCGCACACACACCTTAGTATCAATTGAGCCAAAATTATGGGTAACTATGTCCTTCATGAATTTTATGTCACAGTACCCACAATAAGAGCTTTGATCTGGTTGTTGCAGACACTATTAACAAACAAATGAAATGCATCAATCTAACACAAAAAACCAACTCTGACAAATCCAATGCGAAATGGTGAGTATTACTGAATTACCGCTACTCTCTTCCATTTGTAAGAGAATACAAAAAACATGTCCTATCGATCATTATGGGGTATGTGCTCCTTGTGAAGGTACTTTACATACAAAAAAAAAGCAAATAAATATATATAAATGCTATGAGTAACTAAGTATTCATTCACAGTAGAAGAAATACCTGATATAAAAGTTACAAGCACTCTAACTAGCCATATTGCCCATGACGATCTCTTTGGCTAACACCTGATTGATAGTTTCAAACACGACTTGTTCCCCGTAGATATCTTGAGGGGACATGTTTGGTGTAGTCTGCTCACTCATGGTCTGTTTCGACAACTATGCTATTATGTACCTCAAGAAACATCTGGTATTGATTAGAAATTGGTGGAACTGGCGGCTGACACATAGGCACAGGCTCACCCATCTTCTTGGTCGCACAAGACACCGAACCATGGTCGGATTGAGCTCTCAAATTGCTCTTCCTCCTTTTTGGTTAAACAAGTTGAGAAGTTAGAAAAATTATTACTATAAACTTTATTGACAAGCTCAAAAGAAGACAATATACCTTTTTTTTGTCTTCGATGGTATGACAATAATTTGTTCTGGCCACGCAACAAAGCTAAGTACAGCTCCTTCCACTATATCTACATCTCGGGTGGGTATTGGAAAGGCATACTTAGGATTGATGGTTGTCTTCAGCTCTACCCTAACATGATTCTAAGGGAGAGGCGAGTTGTGAATCGTGTTCTCCCCCTATAAGTTGTACATGCCTCCCGTAGCAACTGTATGCCACTTGGGGCTTTCTTCCACACACTCAACCTCCACCTCGCCCTAAACAAAGAGAAAATACAATTAGTGTAAAGAAAAAAAAAAGGAATAGGCTTTTGGCGTGAGCCATACTGCCTCAGGTAGAGTTTGAAAGGGGAATGTGCAACTATCTTTGATACTTGGTGTGTGACCCATTCCCTGCTTCCCAGCGGTCTCTCAGCTCATTAATTGATCAATAACAACTTGTGCTTTAACTTGCTACTACAATATCTCAGCCATCTCTATATACTATTGAAGCTTATGACCAGATACCTTCATCAGCCTCTTTCACTTCCTAAAGTATTCTTTTTTGCCGACTCCATAGCCGACACCCCTCAAAAACCCACCATGGTCTGGACCCAAAGCCTTTTCCAAGACATCCTCGTCCCCAAGATGCTTGCCTCGCTCTAATTCTTGACTCAAGGTCTCTTGTAACAAAATGAAATCTTAAATACCTTTTTATATGAAAGATTCAATTATAATTGAATCAAAATCATCAATACTTATCATTCTTGAGACAACCTCCTGGACGCGAGGATTGTCAATTTTTCCCTCTTTGTTTTGCCTCACAGCAACCCACAACACTCCACGGCTAATATTCACATCAAATCTTGACCCCATTTCTCTATCAACTACTGCTCGATGTTATCATACCCTGTGTGCGGCCTCCACATACTACTACAAAAAAGGGCAGTTGTGGCGCTTATTTTTAAACTAATTGTGGCACTTAGAAAGTGCCACATATCCTTTCGCCACTAAAAGAAGCTATGGCGCCACAGCATATATATATATATATTAAAAAAATACTTCATGTGGCACTTTCTCAAGGAAGTCCACTTCCTGTGGCAATTCCTCAAGAAAACATCACAAAAAGTTTATATTTTGGTTAAACTTTTGCTTCTTGTGGCACTTTTTCAGGAAAGTACCATAGGAAGTATTATTTTTTTAAAAATATTTTTTTCTGTATTTTTCTTTTAGAACCCTATAATTATGGTTGATAACACACTTTAAATATATTTCCATATCCACAACAAAATGAAAAAAAAAAAGTAAACCACAATCAAATAACTCCAAAATAATATAAATTAACAAATAACTAATTAACAAAATCACTACTAAATAAAATACAAGTGTTAAAAATAAATAATTATTTTCCTTATGCAAATGATCAATGTTAACAATTACTACAACAATTAAAACTTATAACTACTACATATCTTCGCATACAACCTATATATAATAACATTTTATTTTATCTCATTTATTTGTCAACATATAAAAATGAGAATAATTTTTTCAGATTTCATAATAAATTAAATATAAAAGAAATTGAGCAAATTAAACTATTAATTACAAATAAAATTAGATTTATAAGCTCAAAATTTTTTTAAAAAAAACTTACAGTGTATAGAAATGTTGAATAGAGTGAATTGAAACCTCAAGCACAACACCTAAAAAAAATTAATAAAGGAAAAAGACAAAGACAAAGTTGCATGCATATTTAAAAATAAAAAAGAAAAGGTGGTTAAGAAGACAATGTGATGTATGTAGCTTTAGAATATAAAAAGAAAAAAAAAAGAAACATGAGTGGGTACGTACTTACAGGATGAAATGAACTATAAGGAAGATGAAATAAGACCAAAAGGGAGGAGGAGGAGTGGGTTCGATTTGGTGCAAGACATGAGACCAAAGAAATGATAAGGAAGTGCCAAAAATGAAAAGAGGAGGATGAAGAAATGTGAGAAGCGATGGAACAAAGGAATAAAGAGGAAGTGCCGATCGAAGTGGGGATGATGATGAGTGACAAAAAGAGGAGATAGAGAAAATGTGGAAACTAAGAGGATAAGGAGTAATAGCAAGTGTTGGATAAGGAGTGGGGACTAAGAGGATAAAGGTGATAGAAGTAGATCATGGGAAAGAGAAGGATTTGAAAAAAAACAATTTTAAAAAATATTACTATGTGTGGCACTTACTAAGCCAAGTGCCACACAAAGTGCGTAATAGCTGTAGCACTTTCTTAAGTAAGGGCCAAAACTACTACCCTAGTTTTTTTTTTAAAAACAATTTTGGTGGCGCTTGGTCAAGCAAGCGCCACATAAAGCCACAAAGCATCTATAGCAAGGAACCGCCACATCATGCCAATTTTAAAAATAAATAAATTCCAGAAGAAGCTATGACACTTCTTTAGAAAAAGTGCGCCACTATTTCCTATTTTTGTAGTAGTGACGGTATAGGTGTTCATTGTTTTTCACCTTCTTATGGTTTGCTGCGGTTAATGCCTATGGATAGAAATAACAAAGATCTCAAAGTTACATATTATATTAATATAGAAGTACCATTGAATTTTTATTCTGGTAATTTTAATTTACCTTAAAAGCTAGAGAGAGTCGTGACAATATAAAAGCAACCCATTTGGGCTATTTAACAAATTTCTTTGGCATCGTCGGAACCACCAACTCATTTACAGAGTAGAGCTCCAACAAATATTTTTTTATCACAAACCCTCGAAACAAGCACATAATCGTACTAGCCTTTCCAAGCACATAATCTTCTCCTCATCTATGTGGAATACAGATTATCAAACACAAAATGATTGTTAGTGTTAGGCATATTGGTTAACAAGATATTATTAACTATGTAGCATCGTCTCTTACTGATACTTCATCCCAAATAGCCTTTCTCATTGGCTCGGTTGTCTTCTTCCAATTGTTCAAAGTGATAGGCACATTGGTTTTTGTCACATATCCGAGGTAGCTAACGAACTTGTCAAATTTCACAACTTGCCATTTCTTGTTCCATCTCGCATTAAGTTTCCTCCCTTATCTCTCTCTCTTTGCTTTATGGACCTCCTTCATCACAACAAGGCCTTCCTCAATACTCCTTCCTCTTGTTCTATAAATAGTGTGTCATCATCCTGCTGCGCACTATAAGGGTTAGCGAAGGGGTTGGCAGAGGGGTTAGGACTATTAGTACTTGAGCCACCATCAATATTGCACTACTACAAAAAACACTTTTAACGTCTGAAAATAGGGGAACGTCTATGTGAGTGACGTAGAAAATAAATAGCAATAACGTCCGTAAAAAAAAGGGAAGCCTAAAGTATGAACTTTAGATGTCCTCATTTTGAAATGGGGAAGTCTAAAATCCAAACTTTAGACGTCCCCATTTCAAATTGAGGACATCTAAAGTGTCAATCCAACACTTTAGACATCCCCATTTTGGAATGGGCACATCTAAAGTGTTGGACTGACACTTTAGACGTCCCCAATTTTGAATGGGGAAGTCTAAAGTCCGGGACTTTAGACTTCCCCATTCCAAATTGGAGAAGTTTAAAGTGTCAGTTCTGGACTTTAGACTTTCCCATTTTAAAATGGGGACATCTAAAGTTTTATTTTTTTTAAATGACTATTTTTATTTTTCACTGCCCAACAAATTAAAACTGCAAAAACAAGATCGACGAATAATTCATAATAAACCACAATGTCCCTTACATGATAAGAAAACATCCATCACTTTTATAAGTATCCTTCTATACATTTTAAAAGCAAGTCTTGTGGAATTCATAATAACGATTTTGTTGGTGTTTCATAATACTCCAATTAAATCTTATTTATCAACAGTCTCCAATAAATCATAGAACAATTATAAATTCACCATGGTTATCTCCATTTGATTATTACAAACGCCTCATATAAATTTCCTATGTCAGGACCTCTATGTAGTGTGCAAACAATGTGGTTGTACCTTCAATTTTGTTTTTTCAATAACTAAAGGGCATGTTTTATTTTAAAATTCTTAATAAGAGAAACAATAGGGATAGTGGCCAACAGTGTGAAGGAAACTAGCTATCACGATGTATAGGGAGACGGTGATTCCAAGCCTTTTTTTGTAACAAAAGTAGAACTTTAGTGATTTCAAGCATTTTTGTGTTAAAGAAAGCAAAGTTGTGAGAGTGAGAGACAAACCTGTGGATGATGGAGAAGGAGACGACCCACAGTGGCACCAGCTGGACAATGGTTGTGAGAGGGAGAGAGAAACGACAACACACTTATCCCTTCCTTGGTATCCTATAGCTCCATCGGACAAACAAGAAGAGCGTTGTTGGAACAGAGGGAAACAAAGAGAAAGAAGAGAGAGGGAAACATAAATAAAGAAGAGAAAGCACATTGAATAAGAAAAAGAATAAAGTTAGAGAAGGGTGGAGCTTATTGATGGGACGTTGGTGCAGGCTTTTAGGTCTCCTTAGTTTGACTGGGGTAGTCTAAAGTCCCACTTTAGACTACCCCAGTCAAACTAGGGAAGCCTAAAGTGAGGACTTTAGACGTCCCCAGTCAGACTAGGGACGTCTAAAGTCCTCACTTATAAGGGACTTTAACTGTCCCCAGTCATTCTGGAGACGTCTAAAGTCCAAAATTCTGGCAGGGGGAGGAAAAATTCAAAACTTAATGGACTTCAGGCATCCCAATTTAAATTTGGGACACCTAAAGATACACAATCCCCACTTTGATTACAAAAATGTCACCACCTCTATTTTTAACTTCCGTTTTTAAAAATGGGACGTCCTTTAGGGTAGTAATATCTATATTTTGTAATAGTGTCGGATGCCGACATATTAAACTATAACAAATAGCAGAACTAAAAGTCTAGTTGACAGCAACAATCCCAAAAATAAGGAAAATTTCTAGAAAAACAAATGTCATGCAAAAAGTCAGGTTTCAATAAGCAAGTTCAATAGCAGGCAAGTCAAATTCCTTTATTTTTTTTTCCTGATTGTGGGACGCACAACTTAAATTTTCAATCACAAACACAGCAAAATGCAACAATTAAGTGTTAGATTCAGAGTTTTGATGATAACAAACCTAAGTCTAGTTTTATTTGTCTCTGCATTCTTATTCACAAGTTTTTCGCTAAGAAAGTATTCAAATAGTATACCTACTATTCAAATACTGGAACTCAGTTTCTATTAGCTATTATTCTGATAAGTCTCAGACTATTAGAATAGTCAAATAATTATCATGATAATGCATATGTTATTTGAATAGTCAAATAATTATCATGAAAATGCATATGTTATTAGAATAGTCAAATAATTATCATGTTAATGCATATGTTATTATAATAGTCAAATAATTATCATGATAATGCATATGTTATTCGAATAGTCAAATAATTATCATGATAATGCATATGTTATTAGAATAGTCAAATAATTATCATGATAATGCATATGTTATTAGAATAGTCAAATAAGTATCATGATAATGCATATGTTATTCGAATAGTCAAATAATTATCATGATAATGCATATGTTATTCGAATAGTCAAATAATTATCATGATAATGCATATGTTATTAGAATAGTATATCCACTATTCGAATAGTGATATTAATATTCGAATAGCTGTTCAAAGCCAACATCAAGCCTATGAGATTGAGATGAGAAATTATTCGAATAGCAAGAAGACTATTCGAATAATATTGAAAGCTGAAAGAAAATATTTTTAGTCAAACTCGAAGAAAGTATTCGAATAGTAACTCATGTATCAGGATAATCTTTTCTTTGAGTTTAAGAGATCACTATTCAAATAGGTAACTTAACTATTCGAATAGTCTCAGTGTAAAATTTCAAATATTATCCGAATAGAGAAAAAGGTATTTGAATAGTAAGTTATCTGAAAAGTCTTAAACTATCCTGATAATCGTAATAGTATCTGAATAATTGTTCTTCGTGAAAAACAGAGCATCATATCTAAATCTAAATTTCTCAAATTCAGTGAGTATTTTCATTAATCTTCATTAATCTTGCTTATTATATTTTTATTTCATGATTAACATTCTCAAAGCAAGTTACAGGAGATTGATACTTCAGATTTCTGGATTCCAAGAAAAGCAGATATACTGTGTCAGAAACATTAAATGCACTCTGAGTCTCTACCAACGCATTCTCTTCACCTCAACGGCTATATCAAATAACATAAAGAATGTTCAAATAAATGCTCAGTGAGTAACGGAAAAACAGAATGCCTCCAACGGTCATTAAAATCTCTCCAACTACAAATAGTAAAGGCATTCAAAGCGGGAGTTAAGACGCTGAACTACCGAACTGACGAATATTCATTTTATGAGCTCTTACTCTTTTGTTTTAATACGCTTCAGTGTTTACATTACCAACTCTTTAAGAGAGAACATTCATTGATTTAATACACTTGTTTTGAGAGATATCTTAAGGTTGTGGGACCTTAAGTTGGGCATCAATTTATGTGGTGTAAGGGGGAGCGAGTATTCAAAGTGAGGAATAGATCGCTGTGTACGAGGTGCCAAGAACCCATTGAATCTTGGAAAGTATAGTGAAGACACAGATTCTATCTGTGAACTGGACGTAGGTCATTGTGAATTAGACCGAACCAGTATAACTCCTGGCGTATACCTTGGTGAAATTTTCCTAACTCTTTAATCTTCTTCTTATTGGTTTTCAGTTTTATTTGTCTTATCATTTTTTTTATTATCACCCAATTCACCCCCCTCTTGGGTGAAAAGCTTGCACTAACATTAAGGATATCAAATCCCATTTTCCAGTAATCAAATGTCTTTCTCAAAATTTCTAATCAGTAACAGCATAGAGATTCAAATTCAAGATCAATGCATTCAAGATTGCACATGTCTCAAGCAAAATGTGATAGTCTATGCACTTGACAGTAGTGCTTAAACATAGTGTTGTTACAGAAGCAAAGTAAGCTCCGGTAGTTTCGAACTCAAGTAAAATAAAATGACTTCATCTAAGAAACAAAAAGAAAGAAGTATTGCATAGCATCACAAATGACCATGTTCAAACTCAATCTCGACCATTTCCTACTCAGTTTTGAACTCAAATCTTCAATTTTGAAGAACCCTAAACCCAGAACTCATCCAACAAGCATAGAGCATCAATTTTATATTAGTAACTCTAGTTAAGAGTAGAAATTTCTAACCTTTATGCGATTCATGCGAAGCTTGCAAAGGTTCAAAGCACACCAAACCCAAAACAAGCCACAAACACCTTCACAAAAAGCCATAGATATGGGAAGGAGGAGAATCATGATTTTGGCAACAATAGAGAGGGAAGTCATGGTGGGGTTGCCGGAAAAGAGTGGTCAAAGCTGTTCAATGAGCACATGGAGAAATGGGGAGAATTTTGAAATCACAAGAATAAGGTTCAAAAAGGGATTTAAAGCCATATATTTAATAGTTTATTTTGAAAAACCGTCAAATATATAAGTTTCATGGTGTTTTGATACATAACCGTCATATATTGATAGAATATATATATATATATATAACATTTTTTACATACAATCGTCAAGTAAACTATGTGATTTTTTTCCCAAAAAGACCAAATTATATATGACGGTGGTCATATAAAATTGTCAAATATTATCTCATATGCTTAACAGTAGTTTTAAATAACCGTTATATATTCTTTCATATAATTCTACCTATTTGTATTTAACGGTTTCAAGAAAACCAATAAGTATAAAGTGTCAAATATGTGCAATTCTGTAGTAGTGGATAGAGAGTAAAAATTAATATACGATGTTAGAAGTTAAAATTTTTAGCTAGGGTATTGAGAATCACTTGATTTCCTAGATAATTTAATGCTTTTAATTTTTTTATTGATATGTTCGAATTAGCTATAAATTATTTATCACTACTACAAAAAGGGGCTTTAACCTCCCAAATTTGGCACCTTTAACATCCCAAAACGGGGGGACGTATATACTGGGGGCGTAGTAAGTTGAAACAAAAGACGTCCCAAATGATAGGGAGGTGTAAAGTCGGACTTTAGGCGTCCCAAATTAAAGTTTGGGACGCCTAAAGTCCCCCAGGGTGGGACTTTAGACCTCCCAAATGTCATTTGGGACGTCTAAAGTCCCACCCTGGGGGACTTTAGACCTCCCAATTCTTAATTTTGGACGTCTAAAAGTTAGGTTTTTTTTATACCATAATTTACATTCTATATTACCCAACGAATTCAAACTGCAGAAACAGAATAGAAGATGAATTCATAAACCACACTGTCCATTACAAACTGGTAAGGACATCCAGCACTACAATCTTTACTATATATACATACAATAACCTTTCATACAACCTACTACTATATATATATCAACAAAAAACAACCAGAAAGTGTCAAAACGTTGTCATCACACAACTACAAACTAATATAAAATAAAAAGTTTACTGCTCTATATGTTGAAGAAGATGTCCAACCAAAAGATCTCTGATCAAATCAAGGTCTTCACGTAGGTAGGCATCTTCATTATCAAAAATTTGAAAATTAGAAAGTAAGCTTTGATGAAATGAATCTCAAGCAAATGAATTAATTAGCATTTCGATTAGAACACCAAAAATATTATAATTTGAGAATGAAGAAGCGATTACCTTTTCAAAATCGCTAGTAATTCCACTTTGAGTTATGTTATACATATAAAGTATAACATAATATCCGCATTCAGTGTTGTCAGGTTGCCGAGGGCACTTTAAATCAAAGGGATGCAATTGGTTGTTAAAATCAATAAAGGTATGTCTAAAAGGACCGTCAATGAAACAATTAGGTAGGATCGAATGTACTTACTATCGGATAAAACCACTTTGGCTTTTTAACAACTCTACCCTCGCGTGACCCACCTAGGACTCTATATGTTTGACAAGCACTATCATGAAAAGCAAAATGAACAGAAATTAGAACCATTCATTTTTTTTGGTTGTCAATGAAATACAAACAGAATAACTTATGTGTCGAAGATGGATTTTGTATCTCTGTCTGGCTTTTTACTCAAGGGATCAAACCAATAGACTACGTTGCGGCGGGGACATATAACACACAAACTCCAGTGGTAACTTTAACAACATGTACACATTAAAATGAAGTTAGATGAGTGAGAAGACAATTATTTATTAAACTTCTTAAATTGACAAAATGTAAATACGAACCGTTGGACAATGGGTGCTAGATAACAACGAAGTTTGGTTTGTGACATTGCGTAGCCGACATAGTGAGTCCTATGCGCCACAGTACAAGTATCCCCTATCGTATTCGCAGGACATAAGAATCCATACCAATCACGTCTTTCCATGTTTGTGTAGAGATCGTGGAAGGTGCTATAATAGAATTAAAATAAGGAATCAATTATTGAATGTATGAAAACAAAAAACCACTAAATGAATTCTATGGCAAAATTGAAAAAAAAAAAACTTACCGGATTGTAAATTTCACCCAGCCTGCATCTATCTCCTCCAACCTGATAAACTGCTTAAGATCTGTATTGTCAATCGTGCAGGGATACTCCACTTGGCCCACAATCCCTGGAGGCATCTTCAAGTCAATCTGTTTAATGCCCTTGTAGATCTGTTGTAGCCGTGCTAAGTAGGGCCATTTGCTCGCAGCTTCGTCATCCTTTTAGAACATCAAAAAGCAAATTGTTATTAGGATGCCAACAGATTTTCAGTAACAGTAAGGTAATTCCTACCATTGGAGGTGTTGCGTCTGAACCAATAAGATTGCGAGGCCAAAGGATGAAAGATCCTATCGCTTGACCTAACGTGCCAACCTCTGGATCAGGAACAGGGATGGCTGTACCTTCTTCCCCATTTCTAACACTCGTCACATTCACCCTACGAAAATCCTCCAAAATTCGCTGATTATGGTGGGTGGTAGCATGAGTGTGAACGAGAGCATCAACAACAACACGCAACAGTGGATCATCCAAATAGAGGGTGCAAGGGTCTCCCGACACTGGAGTGGGAGAAGGGTCTCTAAGTGGTTGCGCCAGAGGGTTGTAACTTCCTCCGGTGCTAATGAAGGCCGGGGATTCCTGAGTTCTATGCTCGTCCCTTGCCCTTTGTGCTTCGAACATCTTTGCCATTTCAAGTTGAAGCTCTGGCAACAGCTCTTGTCGGAGCTTGTCGCGAAGGTTGGCCTCGATCTCTCGTTCGAGCTCCTCTCGAATCTTGGCCACAACGTCCTTACTAGGTCCAGCTTGTGACGAATAACATGGGTCTCGTCCAAAATACCTCGCGACACTAACTCCCCGTGTCTCTCCTCGAACACGACCAAGGTCATCTGCCTTCCCAATAGCCGTTGACAAGATGTCCATCCGTCTAGTTGGATTGAATGAACCTTGGCTACTCTGCTCGTCCAGTTCATCCTGTAGCATACAGTTTATCATAAATGTATCGAAACCACTCGCGATATGTAAAAAATTAGGTACGTATGGTATAACTACTTACAATCCTCGCAGCAACCTCAGCAACAGTCGGATTTATGTACTTCCCAGCCTTAATCCTCCCTGCTTTCCATTTTTTGTGACGTGGAGGAGGTGCCGGTGGCTGGATAACAACGCTAGGACCAGATTCCGCTGCTTCCTTCATTTTCTCTAACTCTTCTGCCATCATTTGCCACTCAAGCTTCCGATATCCACCACGAGAATACCCTTTTAAGATCTTCATGTATCGCTCGAAAGGGTACATCCACCTCAGGTAAACTGGACCGCATAGCCTTACCTCCCTCACCAAATGAACTACCAAATGCACCATTATATCAAAAAATAAAGGAGGAAAGTGCATCTCTAGTTGTGACAAAATAATGTAACCCTCATTTTCTAGTTCATCCAACTTTTCAGTGTCAATGACTTTGTTACAGATAGCATTGAAGAAAACGCACAATCTTTTCACTGTGGTTCGTACTTCATCTTTCATTATGCCTCTAATAGCTACTGGTAATAGTTGTTGCATCAACACATGATAATCATGGGACTTCATTCCCACTAACTTCAAATCGTCCATTGAGACACATCTTCTCACATTCGAGGAATACCCTTGCGGCACCTTCATTTCATGCAAACACCCACACAAACTTCTTTTCTCTGCTTTTGATAGTGTATGCGCTGCTGGCTCCATGTATGCCCTCCTACCATCATCTCTTAGTTGTGGATGTAACCGTTCTCTTATTCCCATATCGACAAGGTCTAATCTCACATTAATCCCATTCTTAGTCTTCCCTGGTATGTGCAAAAGCGTACTGATAAGGCTATCACAAACATTCTTCTCCACATGCATCACATCAATACTGTGTCTCACGTCAAGCGAATGCCAATATGGAAGATCAAAGAAAATGGATCTCTTCTTCCATATGTTCTTCTCACTCGCAACCCTCTGATTCTTACCAAAAGTGACATGGATACGTTCTACTCGACTGTAGACTTCCTCTCCGGTTAGTGACTTTAGAGCCATTCCATGCTCCGGTAAGCCGTTAAACCGCTTTCTTAGCCTACGATACGGGTGGAACCGATGAAGAAACCTCCTGTGGCCAAGGTAGACAGTTTTTCTTCCATGCTTTAGTTGTTGGAAGTGTGTGTCTGCTTCACATATTGGGCATGCTTTGTGACCCTTCACGCTGTACCCTGACAAGTTTCCGTACGCAGGGAAGTCGTTTATCGTTGTGAAAATCATTGCACGTAGCTTGAAAGACTCCTTCTTATAAGCATCAAACACATCTACACCTTCCTCCCACAACTTCTTCAAGTCCTCAATCAAAGGTGCCAAATAGACATCAATATCGTTCCCTGGCTGTTTTAGTCCAGAAATCATCATAGATAGCATCATATACTCACGTTTCATACATAGCCAGGGAGACAAGTTGTATATTACAAGGAGAACCGGCCACGCACTATGTGTGCTAGTAAGAGTTCTATACGGATTGATGCCGTCTGTACAAAGCCCAAGCCGTAGGTTTCTCGGCTCGCTGCCAAATTGAGGGAACATTTCATCTATTTTTTGCCATTGAGGAGAGTCAGCTGGGTGCCAAAGATATTTCCCATCAGATATTCTCTCATCAGAGTGCCATCTCAACTTCTTCGCTTTTGTTGCACTCGCAAACAAACGTTGAAAACGTGGTATTATTGGAAGATACCACATAACCTTTAAAGATTGCCTTTTACTTGTCACATCACCACAACCACCATCTTTTTTCACTTTGTATCGTGCAGTTTTACACTTAGGACACTCACTAAGACCTCCGTACTCATTTCTGTACAGTACGCAGTCATTAGGGCAAGCATGTATCTTCTTATACTCCATACCCATTGTAGACAGGATTTTCTTGGCCTCATACATACGATTTGGAAGTACATTATCCTCCGGAAACATATCACACAATAGTTCAAGTAGCAATGTGAAACTACTATCGGTCCACCCACAAGTTGCCTTTAAGTTAACCAAATGTAATGTTCTTGTCAGCCGCGTGTACTTACTACCACTGTACAATGGTGTCTCTGCATCACTCTGCAGGCTGTCATACTCCTGCGACTGCGTAAAGGATTCTGCCTCAACATCGTTAATCATTCTGTCCATTCTATCTTCATCTATGACATCCACAGCTTCCTTCTTGTGTGACGGACAATCAGTTACTTCCTCACCATGCCATATCCACCTTATGTATCGCAGATTTATTCCATCACAAAGTAGGTGATCCTTTATGACATCAACATCCCGTCTACTCTCATTCAAACAATTGACACAAGGACAAAAATACTTCCCATTTCTTGCAGGAGCATTCTTTTTAGCGAATTCAATAAATTCGTCCACACCTTTCTCATATTCTTCACTAGTTCTCAAAGCATTCATCCAACTATGATCCATTTTGTTACCACCTAAGGCATTACCAATAACATTCACACGTTTAGTACAATTCTCAACGACATATGATGGGATTGCCTAATTAAGTTATCAACCCAATTTAGGATTTTAAAATATGGGTTTAATAACTTTATTGCCCCCTCCTAGCCTCATATCTCCTCTTAAAAAGGTTTCAGTGCTATGTAACTTATTTTTTTAATAAGTATATGTATATAAAATTAATGTATAATAAAATAAATACAATAAGATTAAATTAAAGAATTTGGAAGAATTAAAAACAAAACGAGTTTCATATTAACAAAACAATTTTAAGTTGAGTTCTTCCAAAAATAAAATTGTTTTATTGAAAATATTTAGATAAAAATCATTTAATGAATATTGGGGTTATGGTTTTCTTTTTAAGTTTTGGCTTGAATTATTCTTCATAATTCGTTTGGAATACAAGAATTTCTTTAATTTAAATAAATCATATTTTATTTTATTATATATACTAATTAATGGTGCAGGAACAAGACCAATGAAATGGGGTGGTGCCACTACGTGTGTATGGATAAATCTCCATTGGCTTATAAAAGCTAGATTTCCCTAAAACTGA
The DNA here is from genome assembly GCA_963855925.1 of Inga laurina. Taxonomy (NCBI): domain Eukaryota; kingdom Viridiplantae; phylum Streptophyta; class Magnoliopsida; order Fabales; family Fabaceae; genus Inga; species Inga laurina. The sequence continues at coordinate 73,945,696 of OY979703.1, forward strand.
ACAACAGGGATTTCTATTATACACAAGTAAATTTATATTTAAACAAGAAAATAAATCATTCCCGAATAAATGCAATTTAAGCAATATAACCACACCAAAAACATCAGGCTAATCTCAACTATCTCAATATAAGCAATATATAATAAGCACAATCTCAACCATTTCAAGTAAATTTATATTTCAAAAACAAAATATACCATTCTGTTACAAAAAAAACAAAGAAAATAAATCAACCTGATCAGGGGCGCCCACTAGCTAGTATGTTGGAGAGGTAGAGAAGACGTTGGAGATCCACGGAAGGACGGAGAAGACGTTGCACAACAATGGAAGGACGGAGGTGGAGGAGAGAGCAAAAATCTACCCACTGTGGAGGAGGTGAAGTTGCAGCAGGCTCGGTTGCGTGCGTTGAAGAAACAAAGAAACAAAGAGGAAGAAGAAGGGAGGAGGGAGGAGTTGAACAAGGGCCGACGGTGGAGGAGAGAGCTTGAACAAGGGGAGGAGGGAGGAGTTGAAGAAAAAAACAGAGGAGGGCCGACGGTGGGTGGGGAGAGGAGGAAGAAGAGTAAAGTTGTTGTTGAGAGGATGTGAGGAGAGGTGTGATAGATGAGAAGACGCATGTCAGACAAGTGTCTGACATGCGCCTTTAGGCGTCCCAAATGAATTTGGGACGCCTAAACCCAGCTCCAAGCGCTAAAAAAAATTTATGAAATTTATATTTCGCGCCAGGAAGCACTTTAGACGTCCCAAATTCAAATTTGGGACGCCTAAAGGTTCCCCTACATATATATAATTACGAAAATGCCACCGCCTCCCTTTTTAACCACCCAAATTTCAATTTGGGACGTCCTTAGGGGTGGTTATATCTCAATTCTGTAGTAGTGTATATTTGAGATCAGAGAGATTATATATAAGTTTAACCATTGTTCGATTATTTAATTTTAACCCTTTTTTTTTTACTTAAGTAAAATCTTGTGTTTGAATCTTATATATACGTGTATGAAGAAAAATCATTGTTGTTGAAATTTACCCTCATATGATCAAATCTGACAATTCAAATTAGTCCAGGTTAAATAATAGCTTTTGAAAACACACAAAAACAAAGAATCTGTCCAAATATTGAAAACTTGGCGTTTGGCCGTTTGGTGTGCATGCATGTGATGGTTGGAATGCTTTTTTGTTTTATGAGAGAATTCTTGAAGGTTGACTGTTCTCCATGCTCTATGTTCTGTTTCAAATGAAAGGCCTTCCAAAAGTTTAAAGTTAATTCCTTTCTATATTTTTATATTAGGAGTCAGATATTCTCTCCTCAAAGTTCGTACTCTATGTCTTATATTCTGCAAATACGGAAAATTAATTATCTTCATATTATAAAGAAGTCGTTTTTTGGGTAAAGTTTACCAATATCTATCGTGATCTTTCACTTTAACTGAAATATTCTTAGTCTTTGGTAGAATAATCAACACTTGAATTTCTTTTGTAATTTAATAATTAATAACTAATGATGCTTTCAATTAGAGATGTGCTTTTTCTATATGTTCAAAGGATCTTTAAAGGCATTGGAATTGAGAACACGAAAGAGAAAATGAATAGGCCGTACTGAAACTTTTTTCTTTTTTGAGTCCAATTAAAACAAAATTTGACATCTAAAGGAAAAAATATATATATATATATGTGTGTGTGTGTGTGTGTGTGTGGCAAAACCGGTGTAGAACAAGACCATTTGTAAAACTAGCGTGGAAAGTCCAATACTTTCTATATAGATGTATCGGCATTGGTTGTAGAATGGGTGTTCGAAAATCAAGATTTAACTCATAACCTTCCACTTAATTATAAGAAGGTTCTCATGTCACTAGGTTACAAGATCTTTAATATAACATTCTAACGTCTCACTTTAAAGATTGTTCGCTTTACGATTTCAAAATTGACAATATCAAGATTGAAACCCTGGGACATCACAGGTAGTATCAGAGTCAGGCTTAAGTCGCAATGTGCCAATGAGAACGCTTCCCATATCAGCTAGAGAAGAAAATGAAAGATGTCTTGTAAAGTTAAAATACCTCTGGCCCTCTCGATGTGAGTGGGTAATGAAGCCCCAAAAGAAGCACTTACATTACAATTGGCGGTAAAATGGGTTTTTTTTTTTTTTCCTAGTGGGGCAAAGTCGTCATTTAAAAGTCATGTTGTTTAATTATAAACCATACAACTCATTTCTCAAATTTCAATCACACGTGAAGCCCATATTTAACTTTTATACATAAAGTAAAAAAATTTCATTGGGTTAGTGGTGAAATCATGATTCCCTCAAATTGATATTGTGCATTAATTTCTTCAATCACTATCAAAATTTAACTTTCCGCCACACCAAAAACAAATATATTTGCTGATAAGAGAAGTCTCTTGTACCAAAGGAGACTTAATTAATTAGTATACTGAATGATCAACAATAATTTACTGCAGAGGCATATTTCTCTAGACAAAGAAAGAATAAAAAAAATATGATTAATATTTTACTCATGCATGCACATCTGAAACCGAAACAATGCTTATACAGGTCAGAAAGCCAACAAGATTTCTCGTTTTTCTAGATAACTACCCACTTTTTGTATTAAAAGTGTTTAATATTTGATTAATTTAATTAGTCAATTTCACACACACACAATCAAAGGCCAATATATATAGAGTCCAAAAGGACTTTACCGTCATCTAAAAACATAGTCTTTTGGCGGAAAGGCATGGCCAAAAGAAAATCACAGTTTACATTACTATTCGGTCTTTGATTTCTACAATATATAGCTAGCTTTAATTTCAATCAATTAAACCCCAAGGCCTTTAATATTCTTGTCCCCCTTCAGAATGTTCAAATTCACACTTGTGCACAATTACACACAAACGTGGCTGCATTATCTTCAATTTAATTTGATCTTTCAAAAAATTTTAATTCAAATTCAGCTCAAGTATTATTCCATTTGCAATTTCTTGGCCGAACAGGAAATTCCATCTTACTATCTAGTAGTTTGTTCATATTAGGTAGGAGCATATTTCTGTCCTTCTCAGAAGCATTTTTCTTTTTAAAACCAAATGGTTTTGATGCTTTGAGAGGTATATATTGTTTATCTGGGAACTTCTGGACGATTACACATTTTAATTTATCAATATGAATATTTAAATAAAAAAGAAAAATCAATGCAACGAGAGACTTCCTCTCATATGTTTTGCAGTGTTTCTTTTATATTTTACCCCAAAATTAAGCTACTAGAATCACCTAATTCAAGGGTTAAATTAAGTTTTGCACTGTTTCTTTTATATTTTACTCCAAAATTCTAGATGACTCCACATGTATAAGCACGTACCATAAGAGCTCGCATGACATATCTATTTATTATTATTCTTCTCATATGTTCTTTATTAAAAAAAAAAAAACAGGGATTTTTTATCTTTAATTTCATTAACATGTCACATCAAGTATATTTATACTAATAATTTTTACTAAGTGAAATTTGAGAAATTCGGAATATTTTAAAAGGAAAAGGACAACTGAAATTGAAACAAATGTAAGGTATATATGCAACAAAAACAAAACTTCATTAAATTTGTATGCTTTTAGCCCAAGAATTAAATTTATATTTGGAGAATAAAAAAATGCAATATGTACATTTAATTTTGTTCAATAATTAATGAAGCCAATATGAAAAGCCAAGGTAAGATTATATAAGAGCTAAAGATGTTCAATACCACTCCGGTCTTATTTATAAGTCTTTTTTTACCAAAAAATTTGGTCCCATTTATAAGTCCAGTTTCAGGATAGTAATTGCTTTTTGCAGTTTTTTATCTCTATTAATTGCAATAAACAAAAAGAATTTATTCATGTTGACTTTTGGAACCAATCATAGATAAGGGCAAAATTGAAAATTTAGCCTATGGTTAATGAGTAAACCAACTCTTCTTGGCATGTGAGAATTAGTTAAAAAGGACTAATAAATAGGATCAGAATGGTATATATAACTAATCTTCTTTGTTACCATTAATCATTAATATATTCCAATATCCTTGTAGTCGTTTCCCATAATCGTAAGGCAAAATGAGTGTGTGTGAAGTAAATAAACATAATAATACACAATCACTCTTTTTATTTTCGATATATTTTTCTTCGTCACAAAAATTTCAAATCAAAATAATAAATAATATTGAATCTACCTTGCTGCTTGTTTTGTTTGAGTCAAAGTCTCTAGAGGTATATCAAGTGCAGAGCTAGCTATTTCATACCCGGTTTAGACGGCTACATAATATATTCACTGAAGCATCCTAATCCTTTCTTAGATATAGTAGGCCGGCACAAAAATCCTCTTCCAATAAGACAAACCGAAATTTACACAGTAAATCAGTAATAGTTTCCAAATATATTTTTAATAATCATATCAATTAAAGATATCACCCCTATATATATCTATATATATATATGCGCGCGCGCGAGCGCAGAAACTAGCTCGGGTATAGATATACTTATTATTCATAATTAAGTAGTTGATAATATGATTTTTTTTTTATTGAGCGTTCTAAAGTTTATATGAATGGTTGTAATGGTTATATTAAACTTAAAGCTTGCATGCAAGTTGAGTTTGGAAAGGAATAGAAAAGTGTAGAAATTGCTATCCTTTAAGGGATGCACTAAATTCTAGCCTATTAAGAAAAGTATTGCATGCAGTAATTAAATTTATATTTGTCACTCGACTCAAATAAATATGAATTTGGATGACGTGTCTTCTAACTTTTTCTGTTTAATTTGCACTTTTCACTTCTTTTTTTGGCTTTTATGCCTCTTGCCAGGTGAGAGAGTAGACACTGTACAGCGGGCACACGTATATATTGATTTTTTTTTTTTTTTGCCAGTTGTATATATTGAATTAATGGTTATTATCGTGTTACTGACAATCTTACATATCTTCTTCTTATGTTAATAAATTAAAAATAATGGGGAGCTATTGAGGTTTGATTCTGCTGACGAGGCTTGACTTGTCCTTGGCAAACAATATAATCAATTAAGAAAAATTTTATTATGAAACAAAACTTTTTTCATAGGAATCTGGTTTACGAGAATGTAAGCCTATAATAGGAGAATTTCATTACCTTCAAGTAATTATCATAACTGCATGCTAAAATTTGAACATGAAATTATTAATTAAGTTGAACCACCCGAGTTAGCAGATCCAAGGGGTCGGTGTTAAAATAAAACTCTTTTAATCTAGAGTACTCTGATGAGTTGCTGACATGAGAAGACCGAGTAGATATTTGTAACGTATTCCTTTCCAGTCTGTTCCCATAGCTGATAACTGACAACGGCACTAAATATTTTTTTGAAGTTTTTATGCCTATAACGTCAGAACTTAAATAATCAATCTGATTCTGAGAGTTCTGACACTGAGAAACCTGCTAGAAAAGGAAAATGAACGTGCCAGAGTGCATCTCTCTCTCCTCTCTCTCTCTCTCTCTCTCTCTCTCTCTCAGAGTGTGTGTAAGGGTGGTAAGAGGCAAGTTTCTGTGATTGGGGGCAAATGACGGCAGAACACACTCTTCTATGTGGAATAGAAAAACTCCATTGAAGAACTTCTGTTATTATTGGTGCAAATCATAATAAAAAAACTATTCATGTAGCTTTGATTAAGATTATAGTTGAAAGATGTGATTAATCAGACTAAAACTATAATGTCGATTCATTGTTTTCTATTTTCACTATCTTTTATTGTTGCAAGTGTTATGTTATGAAAACAATTCATTGGTTGCTTCAAATAGGAATAGCTCTCTGGATGTTAGTATCTTCTATTTATAAGATTTAGTTTTAGATGTACCACTCTGTACCATATGTAAATCACTTGTAAAACATAATATTTATAAATCTTCATACGCAATTTACAATTCAACTTTTTGAGATATACAAATTCTCAAAAAATGTATAAATTTGTTAGAGACTTTGTTTTTTTCCCACACTAAATAGTTGTAAATTTCTTAAGGATAACTTACTAGAGGAAAAATTATAATTTATCACACTATTTTAATTTACAATACAGCTGGTGTGAAAAACACTGTTACCTATAAATCCCATATATATTAGTTGAGCTGTAAATTCTTTAGAAGAACACTTGAACATTTTGGAAGAAGAATTATAAATTATAACCTACTCCCTCCGATCCTAATTATAAGACAGAGTTGACTTTTTTGGAGAAATTAAGGTAGCCAATTAAATTACTTTAGAGTGTTTATATTTTTAGTATATTTAGATTATTTATTAGTTTATTAGTCAAATTAATTAGTTTGGAGAAAAAAATAAAAATAAAAATACTCTAAAGTGATTTAATTGGCTTCCTTAATTTCTCCAAAAAAGTCAACTTTATCTTATAATTAGGACCGGAGAGAGTATTAACTTATAGATAACATATGCAATAGTTGAATTGTAAATTTCCAAAAGATTTGTAAATCTCAAAATTTGACTTGTGAATTTTGTGTGAAGATTAATAAATAAAAATTATGTTTTAGTTATTAAATACTAAAATATTAATATTTTAATAAGATATTAAAATAAAAATAATTACTAGCTTAGTGTATTTTGGTTCAAGTGGTTGGTTCAAAATGGTATTTTTCTCTCTTGCATAGATAAGAAATAACATTAATCTCTTTGACATTTATTTATAATTTTCTCGATTAACTATTGGTCAAAATAACGGACATTTAACGGAGGGGTCATGTTGTGTTACCTTTGACTTTAAGGTGCCTAGCACCAAAAAAAACTAAATTCAGGGACAAAATTAAACTTTAACCTTTTATTTTATAGGATTTAATTTGTTGCATACTCAATGCATATTAGAATCCGCGAAACTTTTCCTTTGAGAGAATATTTGAAGAATTATTTTCTTACTAAATTAGATAAGTAAAAGGATTGCAAGAAAATTATACAAATATTTTCTTGTTAAAAAAAATAATAAGAAAATTTTAACAAAAAAGAAAGGTTAATGGGCTTTTTTCCCTTTATCTATTGGCTAAAGAGCATATGGTATCATAAACTCTATGGTGCAAACCCCTTAATTAATTGAACATTTTATCGCAAACATGACTTGCCATATGGATTCGACTCATCTCTCTCTTCTACAAAACCCACTTTTAGTCTTACCAAAGAACAACAGAGATATTGGGATGATGAAGAAGGTCTATTTCCCTCTTCTCATTGCCTTCATCTTATATACGCTCTCCCTATACCTCCACCCAAAAGGATCCCACATATGTGATCAAACACATAGATGACTTCCTTTTATCCTTATATTTCCTTAATATAAGCCATCACTATCAAGCACACAAGAGTAGTGAGCCACATACATCCCATTTCTACGCTCCATTCTTTCTATCTCCTTCCATAGATCGCGGAGTGCATAAACTAGGTCAAACTTTATTCTACATTGCAATTGGGGTGTTCACGAGACAGGAGAGGACTGGGACAACCTTATCCCACGCCTTATCCTGAAAAATGACACTGGCCAGCTTTTCTTGAACGGGATGACATAGGGATAAGTTTGGAATTGTTATTGCAAAACTCACTCAAGAGAGGGTAAATTGGGTGATAATAAAAGTTTAACATAATTTAACAATCAAATAACCAAGATAATAAAAGAGATAGAGAAAGAGTAAATCACAAGTATAAATGTGAAGTTGGAGTGAGAGGTATCACACAACAAATTTATATTGATTTAGTCTAAACCACGAGACCTGCTGACCTGCGTCCAATCCTCAAAATATCTTCTAAGAGTTCCATTATACTCCCCAAAATTAAATGGGCACCTCAGTACAAAATTCTATCGCAATCTCGCAATAAATATTCCCCTTTACACTCAGTAAGAGAATAAGAAAATCCCCTCAAGATTCCACAATTTTGAGCTTCTCTTAGACGTAATTAATGATCTATCTAACAAGTAAAGCAAATGATAAACACTTAAGAATAGAGAGTATGATCACTGTTTGATTAAAATTTTATGTGAGCAACGATTGAAGCAGAGTAACAAAGGATTTTAGTGATGGTTTGCTGTTGCTTCGACTTGAATGTGTCTCTATTTATACAATAAGGAAACTGGGGTAGTTGTTAGAGACAACATTTAAACATTGAGCTTCTCATTAGATGCTTCCAACAAAAAAATAACTTTCTTGTGCAATCAATTTGCTGAGATTGATATGTTGTTGCATCACATGTAAAATGTGTTTTCTTTTGTTTATATATGTTAACAGACACTATGTTGTATTTAGGAAATTAAAGGATTCAAACAATTATTGGTGAGATTAGAGATGATTCAAGAAATTTCGCAACGTTGTTAAGAATGCAGAGTGGCATAACTCGAGTTTCATAAGGGGGTGACTTGAGTTTTCCACGTATACTAACAGCGGATCTTGAAATCTCTAGAGGGTAATATCATGTTAATGTATATAGAAAATGACAACAAAGACAACATGGCATGGGCGATCTGTAAGTACCTTTATAAGTATTCTTTGAGCCCGGAAGTGTACCCTGACCCTAGTGAGCCCCAAGACCCAACTCACATAAACTTTTAATTGTACCCAAAAAATAAGTTTTTGGAATAACGTGTAACTCAAGTTTTTTGACTTGATATGAAATAACTTGTAGATTTCAGCTATAGAACTCGATTTATGAGACAGTAACTTTTAAGTGAGCAACATAACTTGAGTGACAAGAAGGATACCTATAAGTCACTCCAAAAAAAAAATACAATTTGTAGCGGTTAAAACAAACTACTATAAATGTGAGTATTTGTAGCGATTTTGCTTGAAACCACTACATATTTGCAACAGTTTGTCTCGAGCCAAATGGCGTGCGGGTTATTGTTCGCCGTTTAGCTTCCACAAGCATACGGGTCGCAAGTAATAAAGTGATGAATAAAGATCATTCCCACGAGGACTATGACGAAAGCAAACTAACGAATGCAATCATGTGTTCAATTAGGTTGAATAGATTCATTTGAAATTGATCAAGTTGGAACAAAACATGTTGGTTGGGTGAAAAAGAAATTTTAAAACTACTTTTCAACGGAAAATTTATAAAAGCAAATGATTCTTTAAATTCAAGTATTGGATGAAACTTAGGATTGTTTATCCCTCTTGTATTTCAAAAGCACTCACTAAATCCCCCCAATATATGCTACTTAATGAAAGATTATACTAACCAAGGATACTAATTTACCTATAAGTGCTCTCTCAAGTCTCCAAATAGATGTATAGTTTAATTAATTCATTAATCTCTTAATTAACTAATCAAACCCTAATTTCATTGCAAATCCTATTTAGCTATGTGAGGTCAATGAGTGCATCTCTACCTCATTAACAAAGCTATCCATTCAATTCACAAATTTCAAGCTCTCACATGATTTAATTCAAGTTCTACACTCAATCTAGCCCTCTCAAGCATTGATTAAGTGAACCCAACAATCTTATCGGTGGCCAATCAACAAGAAGCTTTAAGTAAAGAGTAAAATCAGCATAATCTCTTCATTAATCACAAATATAAAGGGGAAAATGAGTACTTAATCCATACAAGGGTTCAAGACAACCCTAAAATGAGGTGCCTAGCTACACATAGTCATGAAAGAGCTACAACTATGTAGAATAATTACAGCCATATCAAAAACTAAGCAAAGAAAGAGAAGAGGAATGAGAAAAACCAAGGATTGGAGCCCAAAATCTCTTCTAGACTTTAACCCAAGCTCAATACTCTTCAAGGAGGCAAAACCCTAGCACACCCAGCTCCTAGGAACACTTGAAAACTAAAGAATGACCTAATTTCAGCCTATCCCTTGCTTAAATACCCTCCACATGCATTTCAGTAAGTAAAACGCATGGTTGCAAAGTCTATCGTATGCTTCAGCACATTGATGTGTGCTGAAGCATATGACATAGTAGGTTCTAGTCCTCGTTGGCTTCAGCACAGTGCCAAGTACTGAAGCATATAGCACAGAAAGTCCATTGGCTTCAGCACATGGATTGTTGGCTAAAACCAACACAACAACTTCCTCTTTGCCCATGAGCTAGCTCTTGACTTGTCATCTTCCACCCTCTTGATCTTCAATCCTTTAAAAGCTTCCAAACTTGTCTCTATCCTCCTACAAAAGAGAGGATTCATAAGTTCTAACTTTTTCTTTGAACTCAAGTCCACAAATATATTGTTCTACTTCAACTTTAGCTTGTTACTCTGATATGCACATTTTCTTCTATTAACACTTTCTATACTCAATTTGAATCCAAAAAATAGTTAAAAATAGAAGAAAATATGCTGGAATATTATCAATTTCTGAGAGTTAACACATGGAACATGTAATACCCTGAATTTTGGGATTGGAGGCTTGGGAATAAGCCTAAATTAAGTGGACTACTAAGCCCCGGTTTAGCAGGTGTCCCAAATATGTTCTCTAATGATTCTAATATCTTTGGGGTATTAAGAAAGTAAAATGATGAATTTTGGAGAAAGTAATTATGTTTTTTGTGAAATCGCCTATGAGGTAGTAAGCTTGTCATGTTCATTTGAATGATCAAATGATGAGCAAAAATTATGATATTTTACAGGATGAAAGTAAACATCCTAAGATTTAATTTGATACGTATATGAATCAATTAGAGCTATACACAAAAAGATATGAATTTTTGAAGTCAGCACAGAAAAACTATGAAGTTTCTGGAACAATATGCAAAGATTGAAATTCTAAGAATTTTGTGATTACATTCAACAAAATTCTATATTTTTCCTTGAAACTAGACTTAATAAGAGTTCTATAGGCTTTGGAATCACTTCAATTCTATTTTTCTAGAATTAGTTATGATTTTTCAAAGTTTGGGCAGAAATCTGCCAAAACTTTGTAAAAATCCGAATTTTGGAAAATTAGACAATTGATTAAAATATTATAATATAAATGATAAAAGGAAAATCATCATCTTCCTCCCACCATTTCATATGTGAGCTGCAGCCAAGGAGAGAGAGAAAGTTTGAGAGTTTTAGAGAGAGAAGGAGAGGAGAAAACTCACGAGATAGGTCAATTCTTCAGTGAATTCGTACCTAACGTGTATAATCCTTCTCCTAAGCTTATCTTCTATATTGTTTGAGGTATTTAAAGCAAGATTTGTGGTGTTACCAAGGTTAGGGTTTTGGCCACATCAAGAAAAAGCTATTAGGAGCTTCAGGTAACTTCCAAACTCTTGTATATTGACTATTCTGGTTATTGTAGACAATTTAATCGATGAAATTTCGCTGGATTGCCATTGGTTGTAAAAATGGAAAATGGGTTTCCTTAGGGGTTATGCTGCCCAAATTGATACTAAATGGTAGTTGTAACCTAATGGAATAGTCAATAAAGTGGTTAGAAGCAAAAAGGAACGCGTTTACACAGCCGAAACCGAAAAACCCCAACATTCCCTAAATTCCTATAAGTTTCAGCCATCTCTAGAAATGGGCCTTAGAGTTGGATTTTCAATGATTTTGATGATTCCATTGAGTTCAGGAGGGAAAATTAGGTGGGGTTACAGTTGGGCATTTTTTCGGAAAAGGCCGAGAACGCATAATTACGGAAACGCCCCTAAAATCCTAAACGTAGGGCTGCCAAGGGCAATTTTGTAATTTGACATTGAATTTGATAATTTTGAGTCCGGAAATGGGTTCCTTGGGCGAAAATATATCAGGATTACCCAGTTTAGAATTTCGAGAAAAGTACAGCCAGACCGGGTACGATAGGGCCAGGTCCCCGGGGGTATTTTAGTCATTTTTCAAGATAGACTCATATAACCCCCAGAAACACTATGGAAGTGTCTAAATAGTGCATTTGACATTGTAGGATTGAATATGGAGTTCTGAGCTGTTGGCACGCACATCGAGGAGAAAGATTGGAGGTAGGGGACTTACTTTACTTGCATGTATTTGATATCTTTGCTTGTGTAATGATGTATGTGATTGTTTTACTTGATTGTGTAGAGCATATTTGAATAAATGAAGCTTTGTTTCTATTTTCTCTGTGGCCATAGTCTTGTTGTATGAAACATTGAGCATGCAGAAATGTCATTATGGGGCATACATTTAGATAAAGCTAACATGTCATACACATAGCATCAATCATACATGCATTATGGTATCTGTTTCCTATTGAGATTCTCTCGAATCTCACCCTCCCCTACCAACAATTTTGACAGGAGAGGACAGAAGATATGTAAACAATAATGCAGAGTACCGTACGAGGGGATTACAGTAGTGGAATGAAGACGAGAAGAAGTCTCCGTTTCACTGGGATGAGTTTAGACACCTTAGTAGCCTTGTGCGGCTACACTAATTGTAATTATCAGGTACGAACCCCTATGGGGAATTTATGTAATCATGCACATATTATCAGTATAGTTATGTTATTTCTGTGTTGCCTACCGAATCGCATATCATTTTTCGGAAATACTCTGGTAAATATGAAATTAAAATAAGGGCATGACAGAACAGGCTTTGTAGCGGTTTACAATGTATAACGCTACAAAATTTGGCACAATTTTGCCGTGGTTCATTTATAGCTGTTTTAATATATTAACCATTACAAATGTGACGCTAGCTTGGCACCAAAAGGCAAGAAGTTGGCCTGACTTTTGTGGTAGTTAATTTGTAGTGGTTAATATCACAGTAACCGCTACAGAATGCAAGGAGCTGCACATTTAGAGCAATTAAAGTTAATCGCTACAAAGTAGGTTGCAAGTTTGTAGCAGTTATAGCCTATAACATCAACAGAATGCAAAGAGTTTGCAGGTTTGTGGTGGTTATTCGTAACTGCTACTAATTTTCATGTTATCTGAGTGGGTTTTTTGGATTTGTAGTGGTTGGGGTAGTAGTTCCCATTAAAACCCTATAAATCCAGGCACTATAAAAGCGCCCAGACCCTTCATTTTCTCATTTTGCGACTTTGAATTCTCATGCGCCCTTTGAGATTTTCCTTAAGATTTGAGGTTCTGCCGAAGCATTTTACAGAGTTTTCCACTCGGGATTAGTAAAGTTAAGTGCTTTATTTCATTTTTTGGCTATTATTTTATAATTTTGATATAAATTGTGCTAATTTTTTTTCTTACAGTTATATCTATTATGACTTCTAAGCAAGACAAGGGGAAGGGGAAGGAGGCTGAACTTCCCCTAGACCTATTTTGAGAGGGAGTAGCAATAAAGGGGGTAGTGGGAGAGGCAGCAGAGGGCAATGTGAGGGTAGGCACGTTCCCATGCAGTCGTAGAAGACGACCGTGTTGCAGCAGCTATAAGAGGGGGCCCTATAGCAACCGCCTCTCCAGGAGACAGGCCCACAGTAGACGGCCCTATAAGAGGCAACTGCTTCAGAGGTACATGTTCAGCCCAAGGGGGAGATTAGTTTCACCAATCTTGATGAGAATGAGGAATTTGACTTCCGGATTCCTATTACTAAGATGGAGCGGTTCCTAGATGAGGAGAAGGCAAGGGACCAGAACAACCCACGACGGTCATTTTCCTAGTCGACGAGGTTTGAGGTGCAGATTCAAGGTAAATTTAATTATTGTTTTAATAAATTTAATATTGAAATTCCTTAGGTTAAATGTTTTTAAAATTTAATTAATGTATGTGGTGAATTGTGCAATTGATCAATAGAACATTTCCAAGAGGAGGCTGGTCATGGCTGGTCTCAATAGATGGACCGGAGCCTACACATGGTAGCTCCATGGAATAAAGCCACGGTCCAGCCGATCGAGAACGGTGGTCACCTCTTCAACCGCTACCTGAACGAGCTGGGCTCGAATTAGATGTGGTTCCCCATCCACTTCAAGACGTGGAAGCACGTTCCTAAGGGGCTGAAGGATTTGGCGTGAGACGAGGTCATGAAGGTAATTAATATTATTTAATCATATTATATATTTTGTAGTTAATTGTATTTAATTAATTTTTATTAATTGTATCATTTGTAAGTAATTGTATTTAATTATTTTTTATTCAATTGTGTTACAGCTTAGGTTTACTGTTCGGAACAATCGGAAGAGGTACATGCTGATGAAGATGGGAGACGACTGAAGAAATAGGAGGAATCGTCTCTTCCATAGTATGAATAAAGATGGAACGATACCTCTGTAGACGCTAATCGAGAACGTTCCAGACGGCGTCCCACCAAATGACTGGACGAGTTTTATCCAGTATAGAAGGAGCGCACACTACTACAAAAAGGGGCTATAACCTCCCAAATTTGGCACCTTTAACGTCCCAAAACGGGGGGACGTATATACTGGGGGCGTAGTAAGTTGTAACAAAAGACGTCCCAAATGATAGGGACATGTAAAGTCCCCCCAGGATGGGACTTTAGGCGTCCCAAATTACAACTTGGGACGCCTAAAGTCCCCCCAGGGTGGGACTTTAGGCGTCCCAATTCTTAATTTGGGACGTCTAAAAGTTAGGTTTTTTTTATACCATAATTTACATTCTGTATTACCCAACGAATTCAAACTGCAGAAACAGAATAGAAGATGGATTCATAAACCACACTGTCCGTTACAAACTGGTAAGGACATCCAGCACTACAATCTTTACTATATATACATACAATAACCTTTAATACAACCTACTACTATATATATCAACAAAAAACAACCAGAAAGTGTCAAAACGCTGTCATCACACAACTACAAACTGATATAAAATAAAAAGTTTACTGCTCTATATGTTGAAGAAGATGTCCAGCCAAAAGATCTCTGATCAAATCAAGGTCTTCACGTAGGTAGGCATCTTCATTATCAAAAATCTGAAAATTAGAAAGTAAGCTTTGATGAAATGAATCTCAAGCAAATGAATTAATTAGCATTTCGATTAGAACACCAAAAATATTATAATTTGAGAATGAAGAAGCGATTACCTTTTCAAAATCGCTAGTAATTCCACTTTGAGTTATGTTATACATATAAAGTATAACATAATATCCGTATTCAGTGTTGCCAGGTTGCCGAGGGCACTTTAAATCAAAGGGATGCAATTGGTTGTTAAAATCAATAAAGGTATGTCTAAAAGGACCGTCAATGAAACAATTAGGTAGGATCGAATGTACTTACTATCGGATAAAACCACTTTGGCTTTTTAACAACTCTACCCTCGCGTGACCCACCTAGGACTCTATATGTTTGACAAACACTATCATGAAAAGCAAAATGAACAGAAATTAGAACCATTCATTTTTTTTGGTTGTCAATGAAATACAAACAGAATAACTTATGTGTTGAAGATGGATTTTGTATCTCTGTCTGGCTTTTTACTCAAGGGATCAAACCAATAGACTACGTTGCGGCGGGGACATATAACACACAAACTCCAGTGGTAACTTTAACAACATGTACACATTAAAATGAAGTTAGATGAGTGAGAAGACAATTATTTATTAAACTTCTTAAATTGACAAAATGTAAATACGAACC
Organism: Inga laurina; assembly: GCA_963855925.1. Taxonomy (NCBI): domain Eukaryota; kingdom Viridiplantae; phylum Streptophyta; class Magnoliopsida; order Fabales; family Fabaceae; genus Inga; species Inga laurina. Next base: position 73,961,167 of record OY979703.1, read on the forward strand.
GTTGGACAATGGGTGCTAGATAACAACGAAGTTTGGTTTGTGACATTGTGTAGCCGACATAGTGAGTCCTATGCGCCACAGTACAAGTATCCCCTATCGTATTCGCAGGACATAAGAATCCATACCAATCACGTCTTTCCATGTTTGTGCAGAGATCGTGGAAGGTGCTATAATAGAATTAAAATAAGGAATCAATTATTGAATGTATGAAAACAAAAAACCACTAAATGAATTCTATGGGAAAATTGAAAAAAAAACTTACCGGACTGTAAATTTCACCCAGCCTGCATCTATCTCCTCCAACCTGATAAACTGCTTAAGATCTGTATTGTCAATCGTGTAGGGATACTCCACTTGGCCCACAATCCCTGGAGGCATCTTCAAGTCAATCTGTTTAATGCCCTTGTAGATCTGTTGTAGCCGTGCTAAGTAGGGCCATTTGCTCGCAGCTTCGTCATCCTTTTAGAACATCAAAAAACAAATTGTTATTAGGATGCCAACAGATTTTCAGTAACAGTAAGGTAATTCCTACCATTGGAGGTGTTGCGTCTGAACCAATAAGATTGCGAGGCCAAAGGATGAAAGATCCTATCGCTTGACCTAACGTGCCAACCTCTAGATCAGGAACAGGGATGGTTGTACCTTCTTCCCCATTTCTAACACTCGTCACATTCACCCTACGAAAATCCTCCAGAATTTGCTGATTATGGTGGGTGGTAGCACGAGTGTGAACGAGAGCATCAACAACAACACGCAACAGTGGATCATCCAAATAAAGGGTGCAAGGGTCTCCCGACACTGGAGTGGGAGAAGGGTCTCCAAGTGGTTGCGCCAGAGGGTTGTAACTTCCTCCGGTGCTAATGAAGGCCGGGGATTCCTGAGTTCTATGCTCGTCCCTTGCCCTTTGTGCTTCGAACATCTTTGCCATTTCAAGTTGAAGCTCTGGCAACAGCTCTTGTCGGAGCTTGTCGCGAAGGTTGGCCTCGATCTCTCGTTCGAGCTCCTCTCGAATCTTGGCCACAACGTCCTTACTAGGTCCAGCTTGTGACGAATAACGTGGGTCTCGTCCAAAATACCTCACGACACTAACTCCCCGTGTCTCTCCTCGAACACGACCAAGGTCATCTGCCTTCCCAATAGCCGTTGACAAGATGTCCATCCGTCTAGTTGGATTGAATGAACCTTGGCTACTCTGCTCGTCCAGTTTATCCTGTAGCATACAGTTTATCATAAATGTATCGAAACCACTCGCGATATGTAAAAAATTAGGTACGTATGGTATAACTACTTACAATCCTCGCAGCAACCTCAGCAACAGTCGGATTTATGTACTTCCCAGCCTTAATCCTCCCTGCTTTCCATTTTTTGTGACGTGGAGGAGGTGCAGGGGCTTGGATAACAATGCTAGGATCAGATTCCGCTGCTTCCTTCATTTTGTCTAACTCTTCTTGCATCAATTGCCGATCAATCTTCCGATATCCACCGCGAGACATGAAATGTTGATATTTATTTTCTACTTGCCTCTGTGCATTTGCTGCACTTAATTTCTATGAATGAAAAACAACAAAAAATAAATCAACAATATAAAGTATATCAAAATTACAAGTTCTTTATCATGATGACAGAAATCTTACCAAAAACTCAGGATCTACTCGTGATGCCGCAAACAACCTCCAGTCCTCTTGAGACAAATATGTATACTGTGCACATGGATCCTTATCCCTAAGGGCCCCTCGAATGTACCGTGCTGTTAGCTTGTTCTTGAAACCTTTCCATCATACACGAACCTCATCCATCCAGTTCTTATACATCTCCTTGGTGTCGGGGACATCGTATGTTTGCTGCAAGGTAAAACATAAGATTATTATATTTGAAACAATAAGAACAAAGCTACAATGCATCAAAACTTACATACCAAAAGTTACTGCCAAATCATGTCTTTCATTTTTGGGGGAACCAATCTCCAATTATCGTAGGTAATACACACTTTGCTTCGAGCCAAAAGCCCTACGTAGCTAATGAAGTGGTCTTCCTCAGGACCAACTGGATTCAGATTGTCATCGAAGTCTATATGCAGCCTCTCCTGTTGATGTTGATGACGTGCAACCAATGCTCCCATCTTTGTACAGCCTCTAACCCTCCTTCTTGCAGGCGGTTCATCTCTAGGCCTTTCATCATTGCTAGAGCCTTCGTCATCTCTACGCTTCTCGTCATCACTAGAGTTGTCCATATTCCTGTTAACACAAAAAGCATCATCAGAAACGTAAATAAATTGCAATAAAACCGAAATAAACTAAGCTGGAAGTAAAACAGAAAAAACACACAGTTCTCGTTTATAAATTAAGGTCTTACTCTATATTGTTTCCCATAGTCCTTCACCATGGTCATTTCTTATAGCATATTCATCATCATCTACCAATTCTACTTCATTTGTTCGAGGTGGAGTTGTTGTGAAAGGTGGTGTGTCATCAAAGTTGAAGGTCGGATCACCATACTTCTGTTTTTTACTTTTAAGGACAATGGACATGTTCTTGCTCGCAGGATCGGTGACATAAAACACTTGTTTCGCCTGGCTTGCTAAAATGAAGGGCTCGTCTCTATAGCCAACTCTTCGAAGATTGACTGAGACAAATCCAAATTGTTTATCTATTACCACGGCATTATTGCTAACCCACTTACATTTGAATAAAGCAACTTTGAACTTGTTGTATGTCATCTCCCATATTTCTTCTATAACTCCATAATAGGCCATAGACGCTAATATGGGGTTTTTGTCTCTCGAACTGGAAAAGTGCATAGATTCAGCTTCTACCATGACCCGACTATTTTGCATGGTACTTCTGTCATCTTGCTTTTTGGTATAGAAAGAATAGCCATTTATATCATAACCAGTCCAAGTAATGACCTGAAACGAAGGCCCCCAAGCTAGCCACTCGATTGTCTCAGATACACCGATCTTGTGCAAAACCTTTTCCTCGAACCACTGCATGAATGTCTTGTTTTGCTCAATAGCAATATGCATGTCATTCTTCCTTGGATTCTTGTTCTTCAAAGTCTTTCTGTGTTCATTTATGTAAGGTTGAACTTCTTCCATATTATTCAGGATATACAAGTAGGCTTGCAACACCTCTTCACAAGGAACATTCTTCACTTTCAGTCCTCGTGTTCCCTTGCTTCTCCCTTCTTCATGCCGAGATTGTTCCTTCTTCCCTGACATATAATCTTTGCAAAACTCCATAGCCTCCTCAACTACATATCTTTCTGCTATTGAGGCTTCTGGTCGATAAGGATTTTTAGAATACCCTTTTAAGATCTTCATGTATCGCTCGAAAGGGTACATCCACCTCAGGTAAACTGGACCGCATAGCCATACCTCCCTCACCAAATGAACTACCAAACGCACCATTATATCAAAAAATGAAGGAGGAAAGTGCATCTCTAGTTGTGACAAAATAATGTAACCCTCATTTTCTAGTTCATCCAACTTTTCAGTGTCAATGACTTTATTACAGATAGCATTGAAGAAAACGCACAATCTTGTCACTGTGGTTTGTACTTCATCTTTCATTATGCCTCTAATAGCTACTGGTAATAGTTGTTGCATCAACACATGATAATCATCGGACTTCATTCCCACTAACTTCAAATCGTCCATTGAGACACATCTTCTCACATTCGAAGAATACCCTTGCGGCACCTTCATTTCATGCAAACACCCACACAAACTTCTTTTCTCTGTTTTTGATAGTGTATGCGCTGCTGGCTCCATGTATGCCCTCCTACCATCATCTCTTAGTTGTGGATGTAACCGTTCTCTTATTCCCATATCGACAAGGTCTAATCTCGTATTAATCCCATCCTTAGTCTTACCTGGTATGTTCAAAAGCGTACTGATAAGGCTATCACAAACATTCTTCTCCACATGCATCACATCAATACTGTGTCTCACATCAAGCGAATGCCAATATGGAAGATCAAAGAAAATGGATCTCATCTTCCATATGTTCTTCTCACCCACAACCCTCTGATTCTTACCAAAAGTGATATGGATACATTCCACTCGACTGTAGACTTCCTCTCCGGTTAGTGACTTTGGAGCCATTCCATGCTCCGGTAAGCCGTTAAACCGCTTTCTTAGCCTACGATACGGGTGGAACCGATGAAGAAACCTCCTGTGGCCAAGGTGGACAGTTTTTCTTCCATGCTTTAGTTGTTGGAAGTGTGTGTCTGCTTCACATATTGGGCATGCTTTGTGACCCTTTACGCTGTACCCTGACAAGTTTCCGTATGCAGGGAAGTCATTTATCGTTGTGAAAATCATTGCACGTAGCTTGAAAGACTCCTTCTTATAAGCATCAAAAACATCTACGTCTTCCTCCCACAACTTCTTCAAGTCCTTAATCAAAGGCGCCAAATAGACATCAATATCGTTCCCTGGCTGTTTTGGTCCAGAAATCATCATAGATAGCATCATATACTTACGTTTCATACATAGCCAGGGAGACAAGTTGTATATTACAAGGAGAACCGGCCACGCACTATGTGTGCTAGTAAGAGTTCTATACGGATTGATGTCGTCTGTACAAAGCCCAAGCCGTAGGTTTCTTGGCTCGCTGCCAAATTGAGGGAACATTTCATCTATTTTTTGCCATTATGGAGAGTCAGCTGGGTGCCGAAGATATTTCCCATCAGATATTCTCTCATCAGAGTTCCATCTCAACTTCTTCGCTTTTGTTGCACTCGCAAACAAACGTTTAAAACGTGGTATTATTGGAAGATACCACATAACCTTTAAAGGTTGCCTTTTACTTGTCACATCACCACAACTACCATCTTGTTTCACTTTGTATCGTGCAGTTTTACACTTAGGACACTCACTAAGACCTCCGTACTCATTTCTGTACAGTACGCAGTCATTAGGGCAAGCATGTATCTTTTTATACTCCATACCCATTGTAGATAGGATTTTCTTGGCCTCATACATACGATTTGGAAGTACATTATCCTCCGGAAACATATCACACAATAGTTCAAGCAGCAATGTGAAACTACTATCGGTCCACCCACAAGTTGCCTTTAAGTTAACCAAATGTAATGTTCCTGTCAGCCGCGTGTACTTACTACCACTGTACAATGGTGTCTCTGCATCACTCCGCAGGCTGTCATACTCCTGCGACTGCGCAAAGGATTCTGCCTTAACATCGTTAATCATTCTCTCCATTCTATCTTCATCTATGACATCCACAGCTTCCTTCTTGTGTGATGGACAATCAGTTACTTCCTCACCATGCCATATCCACCTTGTGTATCGCAAATTTATTCCATCACAAAGTAGGTGATCATTTATGACATCAACATCTCGTCGACTCTCATTCAAACAATTGACACAAGGACAAAAATACTTTCCATTTCTTGTAGGAACATTCTTTTTAGCGAATTCAATAAATTCGTCCACCCCTTTCTCATATTCTCCACTAGTTCTCAAAGCATTCATCCAACTATGATCCATTTTGTTACCACCTAAGGCATTACCAATAACATTCACACGTTTAGTACAATTCTCAACGACATATGATGGGGTTACCTAATTAAGTTATCAACCCAATTTAGGATTTTAAAATATGGGCTTAATAACTTTATTGCCCCCTCCTAGCCTCCTTTCTCCTCTTAAAAGGGTTTCAGTGCTATGTAACTTATTTTTTTAATAAGTATATGTATATAAAATTAATGTATAATAAAATAAATACAATAAGATTAAATTAAAGAATTTTTTTGAGGTTTGGAAGAATTAAAAAAAACGAGTTTCATATTAACAAAACAATTTTAAGTTGAGTTCTTCCAAAAATAAAATTGTTCTATTGAAAATATTTAGATAAAAATCATTTAATGAATATTGGGGTTATGATTTTCTTTTTTAGTTTTGGCTTGAATTATTCTTCATAATTCGTTTGGAATACAAGAATTTCTTTAATTTAAATAAATCATATTTTATTTTATTATATATACAAATTAATGGTGCAGGAACAAGACCAATGAAATGGGGTGGTGCCACTACGTGTGTATAGATAAATCTCCATTGGCTTATAAAAGCTAGATTTCCCTAAAACTGAACAACATGGATTTCTATTATACACAAGTAAATTTATATTTAAACAAGAAAATAAACCATTCCCGAATACATGCAATTTAAGCAATATAACCACACCAAATACATCAGGCTAATCTCAACCATCTCAATATAAGCAATATATAAGCACAATCTCAACCATTTCAAGTAAATTTATATTTCAAAAACAAAATATACCATTCTGTTACAAAAAAAACAAGAAGAAAATAAACCAACCTGATCAGGGGCGCCCACTAGCTAGTATGTTGGAGAGGTAGAGAAGACGTTGGAGATCCACGGTGGTGTGCACAACAATGGAAGGAAGGAGGTGGAGGAGAGAGCAAAAATCTACACACTGTGGAGGAGGTGAAGTTGCAGCTGGGTCGACTGGTTGTGTTCGTTGAAGAAACAAAGAAACAAAGAGGAAGAAGAAGGGAGGAGGGAGGAGTTGAAGAAACAAAGAGCTTGAACAAGGGAGGAGGGAGGAGTTGAAGAAAAAACCAAAGAGGAGGGCCGACGGTGGGTGGGGAGAGGAGGAAGAAGAGTAAAGTTATTGTTGAGAGGATGTGAGGAGGGGTGTGATAGATGAGAAGACGCATGTCAGGCAAGTGTCTGACATGCGGGTGTAGGGGACGCCTTTAGGCGTCCCAAATGTCATTTGGGACGCCTTTTGGGACGCCTAAAGTAGGGACTTTAGGCATCCCAAATTCCATTTGGGATGCCTAAACCCAGCTCCAGGCGCTAAAAAAAATTTATGAAATTTATATTTCACGCCAGGAAGCACTTTAGAAGTCCCAAATTCAAATTTGGAATGCCTAAAGGTTCCCCTACATATATATAATTACGAAAATGCCACCACCTCCCTTTTTAACCACCCAATTTTTAATTTGGGACGTCCTTGGGGGTGGTTATATCTCAATTCTGTAGTAGTGGCAGAGGGGTAGGTAATTTATTTAAAAGTATAATTTTAAAATAAATTTCATGTTTTTAATAATTATAATTGTTTATATTTTTAATACTTTTAATATTGTTTATTTTATGCAGATCTTCCTCTGAGGAATACCAAGTATCGAGGGCAGCAGAGAATCCACCACACGGCAGGATCAAAGACATTTATTGTCACTTACAGTGAGCTAGTAATTTTTTACAATGCCAATTACTTTTAGTTGGTTATTTTATATTATAAATTTAGTGTTTTATTATTCATAATACTAATTTAATGTTTTAATTGTTTTAGAAGAGGAAGGCTCTGCAGGAGAACTGTCAAACGAACTACGGGAAGTTATTCACTATCACCGATAGACACTGTGATGGGACTCCGACCTCTTAGCAGGTAGAGGAAGCCATTGTAAGTTAATTTATTATTTTATAATAATAATTTATTGTTAAATTATTTATAAAACTACTTTATTATCAATAATAATAATAATAATTTATTATTTCATAAAATGACAGGAGCAAATGTAATAGTTACAGGTTGAGCTGTGAGAGACCCAAACCTAGGAGTCATAGGGGTCTTGGACCCCACTGCGCTATTGAAAGCAGGTATGGGTCCAGTTGAGCACCTTAGGCATATGAGAGGTATGAGGATGGGTGCCAAACCTAGCATAGTATACGGTAGGAGCAGCGCCTCTGAGTCTGGTAGCTCTTGAGTATGGACATCCAGGGTCAGACGTTCGAGGGATGACTTTATTGACGAGCTCCGTACGGAGGTTGCTAGGACACATGTTGTAATGGCTCATTAGATGGAGCAGCAGGACGATTTCTACTACACTCAGCATACGCAGTTGCGGGATATTACGAACAACATGTCACGGTCGTAGAGTCGCTTGCTCCCTAATGAGGAGCATCCACAAGTCCCCTATATCCCTAGGTTCGTCGTCTAACCGCCTCCTACTGCCGATGATGATAGTGCTATTCAAAATGCTCAGCGCTGTGAGCCTGTCCCCTAAGAGAGGACCTGATGATCAGTGTGGTGTCCTGCTTAGGGTAAAAAGTTGTTTAATTCTTTCATTTCAACATTTTTTCCCTTGCATAATACTTATTCTTTCCTTTTTGCAGAAATTGAAGGAAATTTCCTCACCGTTTTCAATATTTTTTCCATAATGATTACCACATAGTAAACAATATAATAATTTCTTATTACCTACATATCCTCGATAATATTACCTATATAAAGTTTATACTTATCCAATTTAATCATTCTTTTTAAATACTACCTCTGGTTCTAAATATAAGATAAAGTTGACTTTTTTGGAGAAATTAAAAAAGCTAATTAAAGTACTTTAAAGTATTTACATTTTATTTTTTTCCCCAAACTAATTAGTTTGACCAATAAATTGATATATAATTTAATGATAAACAACATATGATATAATTAAGTAACCAATATAGTTTCCTTAATCTCTCCCAAAAAAAATCAACTTTGTCTTATATTTAAAACCGAAGGGAGTAATAACTACTATAAGCTAAACTACTTAAATAATAAACTATTGATTCAATATTATAAAAATTGAGACAGATAATTGTATAATTTTTTTAAAATTTCACAAAAATTTGTAGTGGTTTTAAGAACCACAACCGCTACAAATTTAAAAACAAAATGGGATTAAATTTTTGGCGCTACTTTTAAAATTTCATATGATATTAGTAGCGGTTTAGAAACCGCTACAAAGTTTTGGCACCATTTTTTAAAAATTACTATTTCAATTTTGTAGTGGTTTGGTAACCGCTACAAAAATGGAGCCAAATTTTCATTTTTCATTTACCACCACTGAAATTGTGGCACCAACATTTGTAGCGGGTATAAAACGGCTACAATTTTGATAGATAATATGTTATCAACATGAGAATATTGTAGCAGTTGGAATAAACCACTACAAATATAGTAGTGGTTTTGTTACTTAAGTAGCGATTTTTTAGAACTGCTACAAATCCGTTTATAATGGTGGATTTTATAGCAGTCGACTAATATCATTTGTCGCTATTAAAACTGCTACAAATACACCTTTTTAACTACTACTGAACCGTATTGTTTTTTTTTTTTTTTTTTTGTAGTGAGTTATGAAGATCATATCAAGAGAAGAACAAGGACCAACTCGAGTTACGAGGGAATAATTAACTTCAAGTTTTCATGTGACAAATGATAAGAACTTAAAGTGGACTGAGGGTTTTAAGTAAGAACAATTCATCGAAGAATTGGACTTGAGTTATTGAGAGATTTGCCCCCAGTTTTGAGAAACCTAAGATGAGCTAATAGATTGGGACTCGAGTTTTGAAGAGAATAATTCGAGTACTAATAGAAAGATGCAAGAACTCTTATTTAACTCCTAGTTTCACTCAAAATAAGGAAGAACTCAAGTTTTATAGAATAAATGCATGGACCTTTAAATAATGCAGTATCGTCTCTTGAGCCAAAATAACAGTGGTCTAATAATGTCATTCACAAATAGGGATGACCTTAATATTTTTTATTTACTTAATTAGCCTTAATATTTAATAATTGACATTTTAAGTTGGTTCATGCATCTATTAATTAATTAACAGGGGAGAATAGTATGACAAATAAGAAAGTGAAATAAAACCGATAAGGATTGGTCCCATTGATGAATATATGACACAGCATACTGAAGGTTTTTAGGGCGTGCCAGTGATCTGACGGAATGGTCGATTACACCCACATGCAACGGAATTACATTACAGACTGATCCATTACAAAAGAGAGAATCGAGAGAACATTTACACTCGTGAATTTGACAGTCTTAAGATTTAATACTAAGTAAAAATATGATGTTTATTATATTTGATGTTATAATAACATTTTTTATATAATATTTCTCAACCATTAAATCTTGATCTAATGGTAGAGGCACTAAAATAGATTGGAAATTAAAAGAGATATCAATGAAGATGTTTCTTTCCCCATGCACAGGCCCTACAAAAACTTTCCTTAAATATTTTTGTATGATTTCTTCTTCTTCGTTTTTTTGGCCAACCAATTCTTTTGTATGAATGTATAAAAAAAACCACTTAATGAAGGATATCAATTGCTGATATTGCCTTTAATATTGGATTTTTTTTTTTTTTGTGCCAATGCCTTTAATATTGGATGTTGATATACTCATTATAGTCAAACTCGTAAGTTCACTTACTAAATTTATATTTATTATATTTTTAGCTTATAAATGTGTATCAGTGTATCAACTTACTCTTAAACTCATACTAGTTATAAATTCGGTTAAACTTATGAGTTCATTAACTAAATTTATGGTTTTTTGTGTTTCTTTCTTTTTTTGATAATAGGGTTTTGTGTTTCGATCTAACTCATACAAACGTGTCAAATTACTCTTAGATTTGTGTTAACTTTTTGTATTTATATTTTGTGACTTCATATATATATATATATATGAATTTCATGGAAATTTCTTTATTATGATGAAATGTGAATGTTGATCGATTTAATTTTTTTTTTTTAAATTTTAAGGTTTGAAAAATATTTAAACCAATAAAATTGTTGCATTTTATATTTTATATTTTAATTATTTAATTATATATTTTTAATAACTATTTATTGATAAAAATAAACTCATTTTACATTTGGAGTTCACAATCGGAGTTTACATCACGATTATATGTAAACTTGTGAATTTGACAGTCTTTAAGATCTATTATATAGATCATCCCTTGAATTAAGATTTTGGATTTGACTTTAATTGAGTTTCCTTTTCAAAATTTCCAAAAGAAAGAACATCCTTATTCCCGAAATTTCACAGTCATGAATATACATAAACTTTTGAATTTGACAATCTTTGAGATCCATTATATTCCTTGTCCCTAAAATTAAGATTTTGGATTTGACTTTAATTGAGTTTCCTTTTCAAAATTTCCAAAAGAAAGAACATCCTTATTACCGAAATTTGACAGTCACGAGTATGCATAAACTTATGAATTTGACAATCTTTGAGATCCATTGTATTGCTCATCCTTAGAATTAAGATTTTGGATTTGACTTTAAGTGAGTTTCCTTTTCAAAATTTTCAAAAGGAACAATATCCTTATTCTCAAAATTTGACAGTCACGAGTATGCGTAAACTCGTGAATTTGATAGTCTTTGAGATCAATTATATTCCTCATCCCAAGAAGTAAGATTTTGGATTTGACTTTAATTGAGTTTACTTTTCAAAATTTCCAAAAGAAACAACATCCTTATTCCCGAAATTTAATCTCTAATTCATGAAAATCACGTGGCCTTTCAAGCAGATTAATTATCATAATCTCCACTACTTGTGTATTGTGGATCGTTGACTGTTGGATCACTTCAATGGCTCAAACACATCCTCAAATCCCCTAAAACATGAAGACAGAACCAGCTCATATGAGCAGGGAGAGCTTAATCCATTTGGGTCATTTAGATGAGATCTGGATAATTTAGATTTAATTTTTTTATTTATTATTTTTCAAAAAATTTTATTTTAACAGTTAGATAATCTAAAATAAAAATAATCTCTTAACTAACATTTTTTCAAAAAATGATTTTTTCATTCAAAAATCAGTGGTTAAAAAAAAATTAAATCTGCACTGTTTAAATCTGATCTAAATAGCCCAGCCCAGATGAGCCGAGCTATTATTCCCATGAAACGGCTAAAAATTAACTCACCATAGTATAGAATTTGCGTAGTAGACGATCCAAACTCCTGGTTACCAAATTTCCAATATCTCGCTCTGTGTTTTCGTTTAGAACTCTGTTCTTCATCTTCTCCTCTGCCTATATATATAAACCAAAGCTATCGTCCCTTCATGGTTCATTCCACCATCAAATTCCTCCATAGCCATAGCTCTCTCTCTCTCTCTCTCTCTCTCTCTCTCATTTACTGCTTCCAGAGGCTAAAATTCAGATTCCAACATGGTTATGATGGCCGTCATGGTGACTCTTCTAGTGATACTTGTGACTCTGTTTCTCAGAGTTGCGTATGATACTCTGTTATGCTATTTTGTCATACCAATGCGTATTCAACGCATCATGGAGAAGCAAGGCGTGCGTGGCCCCAAACGCCGCCTCCTCACGGGCAACATCTCCGAAATGCTCTCTCTTCACTCCTCCGCCACCTCTGAACCCATGAAATCCATCTGCCATGACATTGTCGGCCGCCTCGCCCCGCATTTCGCTGTGTGGTACCCCAAATATGGTATCAAACCAAACCATCTTCTCTCCTTTTTATTTTTTTAATATTACCATCCGGTATCAGTTTTGGGGTTCATATCTCCCCGTTTCAGTATAAGTATCTCTTCTGGTCTGGGACTTGATCTTGAGACCCAGAGAAATTTAGTAGGGCCTTACAATACTAAACCAACTCTAAGTTGGTTAACCACCCTCTCTTCTTCTTCTTCTTCTTCTTCTTCTTCTTCTGCATATGTCTCTGTCAAGTTTAACACTTTTTGACTGTTTGATTCATAACAGGACAGAGGTTTTTGTACTGGAACGGGATAGAACCGAGGTTGTGTTTGACGGAAACAGAGCTGATTAAGGAGTTCTTGGCCAAATACAACTCTGTTTCGGGCAGGTCATGGCAACAAAGACAAGGATCGAAACATTTCATTGGAGAAGGTTTGTTAATGGCGAATGGAGAACAATGGTACCATCAACGTCACATCGTTGCCCCTGCATTCACAGGAGAAAGACTTAAGGTATAGATACTGATTCACTCTGTTCAGTGTCCTCTGTTTTCTTTTTTCTTTTTTCCTTTTTCCTTTTTCTTCCATTTTCTTTTGGAATTTATGTGAAAACGAAGATATTTCTCTGTGATTTGGTCACAAATGGTTGGTGCTAAAACAGGAGTATGCCGGGAATATGGCAGAATGCACTAAGGAGATGCTTCAATCACTGAAAAATGCATTCGAATCAGGGCAGAGAGAGATAGAGATAAGCGACTGTATGACTCGACTCGCTGCTGATATAATCTCAAAAACTGAGTTCGGTACGAGTTACGATAAGGGAAAGCAATTATTCCAACTTCTCACTAATCTCCAGGCCCATTGCGCTCAAGCAAGTCGCCATCTCTGGTTCCCCGGAAGCCGGTGAGCCGCTGCCGCCACCGATTTTCGAAAATTCCAGACTTTTCTGGTAACTGAATTGAAATGATCCTGTTTTTTTTCCTTTTTCTTTCAGGTATTTTCCGAGCAAGTATAACAGAGAGACGAAGGCGATGAAGACAAAGGTGGATAGGTTGTTGATGGAGATAATAGAGAGTAGGAAGGACTGTGTAGAGATTGGAAGAACGAATTCGTATGGGAATGATTTGTTGGGGATACTGTTAAATGAGATGATGATGATGAAGGAGAAGAAGAAGAAGACGACGACGAAGAGAGGGAATTATAATAATGGGTTTAGCTTGAACCTGCAGCTGATTAAGGATGAATGTAAGACGTTCTTCTTCGCCGGCCACGAGACGACGGCCTTGTTGTTGACATGGACGGTGATGCTGCTAGCCAGTAATCCCTCGTGGCAAGACAAGGTTAGAGCAGAGGTCAAGGAGGTTTGTAATAATGGCGGAATTCCATCTCATGAACACCTCTCAAAGTTAACTCTCGTAAGTCCACGTTTATTTATGCTTTAATAATTTATTTAGAAAATAAGATAAAAAAATATTACTTATATTTTAAAATCTTAAATCAGTTTTATTGCCTATAAAAGCATAAACAATAACTAGGAGAATATAGCAATTGATAAATTATTTTAGTAGAAAATAACTTATTTAATATTTTTAAGTTCAAGTGGTATAATGGTGTATTCTTTCTATTTCATTCAAATTTTTTTAAAAAAATTGATAAAAAGTAATAAAACATTAATATTTTGTGTAAAGCTTCACAGCGTTTAAAAGCTGAAACTTATTCTCAGATAATTTACTCACATGAGCTATTCTCCCCTCCCTTTGAAAATATGAGTCCTTTTTAAAAAGAAATCATTTATCTCTAATTCACCCCAAAGAGTTATTAATTGTCATTTTCTTAATTTTAGCTCTATTTATTAGTGGTATAATCGAGAAAAAGGAGATAAGGTAGGCATATTTAGAGTAAAGTTGATTTTTTTAATCTAAGATATGTTTAATAAGTCAATCATTCTTTTTTTCGTTTAGGTAAAATGGTTGAAAATGAATTATACTTCATATAAAAAAGAGTATATTATAATACTACTGGTTTAGGACACAGATTCTCAAAAGAGAAACTTAAATAATATGAGGGGGAAATCTTAATTTTATAGGCAATTATGGTTTATTATGTGTTTTAAATGAGAATTGTCTTTGGCAGTCTTTTTGACAAATGTACAATTTAATAAAAAGCTTGAGATTCGAATCAAGTATGGGAAAGAATAGGTGAGAACGGGACTTGTTTTGGTGAGTGGATCCTTATTTGTCTTTTCTCAAATTTTTATGGAACTTTGGGGTTTGAATCTTTTCTTATGATAGAGAAAATCAAGAAAAAAGATAAAACTTTAATTAAATGGAGCCATGCCTCTCTGTCTCTATATTTTTCTTAATCCTCCCATTAAGGAAATGATTGAAGGGGTGATGAAGTTACATAAATAGGAAATGTTATACAGCTAACAATTTAGATCTAGCCAATTTTAAATTAAAATTTTTATGAAAATTATAATTAATAGTTCAAAAAAATAAAATTCAAGTTATTATAAAATATAACTAAATTTATAAAAAAATTTAAAAATTATTTTCAAATATAATTAGCATACTTTTGATATCTTAATAGTAATTAAAGCCACTAAAAATTCTAAATTTTAAAAATTCAAGTATAATTATCTGAAAGTGACATAATATTTAAAAACGAAAAAAACGAAAGGTTGTGGGAATGGATTATACTGAATCTTATGGAATCGTAGGCAAAGCATGATGAAGTTTAGAGATCCTAGATTTCTTTTGAAAGAATTTAATTTCAAAGAAGACAAGGTAGGTATTGGAAAAAGACCCCCAAAAAAAAAGAGAAAAGGGGAAAAACGATGGAATGATTTATGGCTTTTAAAAAATATCTATATAAGTACCCGTGCGCCGGTGGGTTGGTGTGTTTGGCTACAAGAATAATAAAAAGGAAGAATTATATTCAAGTTTTGTATAAGAGGAAAAAAATAAAAAGATGATCTCATTCATAACTCGGGGGCATAAATTGAAAGCTCTAGAGATACGATTAACAACTCCATGAAACTGATTTTTTTCTTCTTTTAAACAGAACTTGAATATAATTCTCCTAATATAATAAAAACTAGAATAGAGGTATCCTTAGGGAGGAGTGGTCAAAGGTGGATCAACACCATTCACGTTTATTCTGTCCATGAAGCCTTTGTCCTTTTTTTCTTTTTCTTTTCTTCTTGAAGATAAAATAAGGATAAAAAACACCCCAAAAAGGGAAAGGACGTGGGCCCATCCCCTTTGTTCATAGCCACCCACTTTCCAAAATGTAATTTTCATTTCTGTTATTTTTTATTATTTTATTTTATCAAAATATTACTTATTTCAGAATTATATACCAATATTTTTATATGTGAACTAAATTATATTATTTTAATGAAGATTGTATATTGACACTATAGTTCAACTATGATTGCACCCTCAAGCGTGGTAAATGACTTGTCTGATTTTTAGTACCCTAATTCTCTCGTCACTTTATTTAATAATTTTACTTCAATTGAACTTTTTGTTGACTTTGATGTTATCCAAAATTTGTGATTTGGGCAGTTATTTATTTATTTGTTTGTTTGTTTCTTTCGGTG
Source organism: Inga laurina (assembly GCA_963855925.1). Lineage (NCBI taxonomy): Eukaryota > Viridiplantae > Streptophyta > Magnoliopsida > Fabales > Fabaceae > Inga > Inga laurina. The sequence continues at coordinate 73,977,048 of OY979703.1, forward strand.
ATTTTTGCAGTTGCAAATGGTGATTAACGAGACAATAAGGCTATATCCTCCGGCAATGGTGCTTCCAAGAATGGCGTTTGAAGATATAAAGCTTGGTGACCTTCTAATTCCAAAAGGAGTATCTGTTTGGGTTCCAGTTTTAGCTATCCATCACAGCAAAAAGCTATGGGGTGAAGATGCGGATGAGTTCAACCCGAACCGGTTCGCTTCAAAGCCGTTCTCATCGGGTCGGTTTATTCCCTTCGCGGTCGGACCGAGAAACTGTATTGGACAAGCTTTTGCTCTCATGGAAGCTAAGATCGTATTGGCCATGTTCATCTCTAAATTCAGATTCACTATTTCTGAGAATTATCGTCATGCTCCTGAGGTTGTTCTTACCATCAAGCCCAGATATGGAGTTCAAGTTTGTTTGGAGCCATTGGATAACTAATCCATCATAAGGACACATGCCTGATCCAAACCGGAATAATGGAGGAGTTAGGAATTGAGAGTTCTCTTTTCATGCGGAGGGATATATAATTATATTATATTATACTAGTATTATATTATATATGGTTTTATTAGCAAAACTAAGAAAAGGAATAAGTATTATTGTACATGAGAGAGTATATCTTTTGAATCTTGACGAGGATTTCTTATATTTTTGAAATTAAGCCTAAGTATGTGTTTGCAGAGAGTTAATAAAAATATATAATCGGATATGCAACCTCAAAATAGAAACGGTAAGAGAAGATCTTCACTATATTGATATAAGAACTAGTGCAATCAAAATATGGAGATCAAATAATAATTAATGAACAAAAAAAAAAAAAAAGAGAGAGCCAAATTACATTTATCTCTCTTAGAATATCGCATAGACAATATAGTGTCATGGTATGAGTGGCAATTAGGTAAAATTGAAAGTTAATAGAATACAAAGAGATAAAGTTTATGACACATTGTTAAGATAAGTTTGAAACCAAATAGAAATATACATCCACTAGGATGATATGTTCATATTATACTTAAAAAACGAGAAACATTATTTAGAAATGACTCTCCCGTAATTGAATGCATTATTCATCTAATTAAAAAAATTGAATATTGTACCCTCGTCTATCCAGGATACGATATGAACCCCGCAGATGCAAAAAAAGGGGAAAAAAAAAAAAAAAACCCAACCATAAACAAACACACACATTATAGCGGCAGCGCAAAGAGGAGCAAAAAGTTAATTTAATATGTTGAAACCTTGAATTAGTGGTACGCTACGTATTCTATGGAATTGTTAATATTTGACCCCTAATATTGTAGGGTTTAAGAGGAAACTATGTAATACCAAGAGGCAAAAATTATGTAAAGTAACACTTCACGGTTGTTAAGATAACTCGTGAAGTATATTGCGACAAATATTTTACGGTTGTAATAAACAATCATGAAATATAATAATAATTTTTCATTTTTTTAAAATATTCACATCTACTTCACGTTCTAGTTTGAAAAACCACGAAGTAAATTATATCAATATTTCACAGTTAGTTTTTGAACAACCATGAAACTTCTATACACTATTATAGAATTGCTCATATATAATGCTTAATAAATAATGATTACAGCGAAATATGATTTCTAAATACTTAACGATTAAAAATAATGATTGTCATATATAAGAAAGTAGGATACTAAAAAAGTTTTATTTGATAATACTTGACGGTGCTTTACAAAGAACATTTATTCTTTAAAAATATTTAATAGTTACAAATGATAACCGTCATATATAAAAATGTGGGATTTTAAAAAAATGTCAAATATAAGGAGATGGGGTTCTGAAAAATTTTATTTTACAATACTTGACAGTTTTTTTGTTCTTCTTAAAGAACTGTTATTTATTCTTTAAGAGTACTTAACAGTTAAAAATGATAACTACTGTCACATATAAGAATGAGGGAGTTTGGAAAACATCAAACATAAGGAGAAAAAAATTTATTTGACAGTACTCTCAACAATTCTTCACAAAAGAATTGTTATTTATTCTTTAAGAATACTTAACAGTTAAAAAAGATAATCGTTATATATAAAAAGGAGAGATTCTAAAAAATATCAAATATAAGGAAGCAAGATTTTGAAAAATTTTATTTAAAAATATTTAACAATTCTTCACAAAGAACCGTTATGTATTCTTTATTATCATAAGGGGGGATTCTAAAAAAGTGTCAAATATAAGATGATGGGATTTTGAAAAAATTTTATTTGACGCAACTCTTTCAACTTATTCTCAACCATTTTTTGAGCTTTCTTTGGGTCACATACTCCTTTTTTCATGGGTTTTGCTCTATCGCTATGGGTTTCATCCTCCACCACTGCCATTATTCATCACTCTACAGCTCCCTTCTCTTGTGATTCTTTCTCGTGTAAGCTTTCATTTTTTTCCAATTAACATTTTTAGTTTTATTTTATTTTTATAGAACAAGAGCTTGCTAGTTGAGGCTCAAGGTTACCGGTTGAGATTATCTAAGAAAAAGAAATGCAAACCAAAAATGATATCTAATTTCTGATGATAGCCGTTGGAGAAAAGTAGAGAGCACAAAAAAGATGATGAGGTAAAATGCTGAATTTTTTTATTGTTGTTTTATTACAATGAAAATAATTCTGATTACACTAGATTATATGGACTAAAACTATATATAATAAGAAATGTTTCTTATAATTTTTAGCACTTAAATCATGATCTATTTGAATGTTGGTTATTAATTCCTTATACCGGTTGAAAAATCACGTTTTAGACTAGGTAAAAATGGCTTTTTAGATGTAATATCCTGAATTTTGGGATTAGAGGCTTGGGAATAAGCCTAAATTATGCGGATTGCTAAGCCCCGGTTTAGTAGATGGCCCAAATCTATTCTCCAATATTCCTTATATCTTTGGGGCATTAAAGAAAATAAAATGGTGAATTTTGAAGAAAGTGATTATGTCTCCAGTGAAATTTTCTGTGAGGTAGTAAGCTTGTCACGAGATTTTGGAAGACCAAATGATGAGGAAAAATTATGAAATTTTATAAGGTGAAAGTAGACATCATAAGATTTAATTTGATACGTCATATGACTCAATTAGAGTTATATAAAAAAGGTTATGAATTTTTGAAATTAGCTCAGAAAAATTGTGAATTTTCTCAAACAGCATTCAAAGAATGAAAATCTGGGAATGATATTCTTCTAAATGGATAATGTCCATATTTTCCCCTAAAACTAGACTCAATAAGGGTTCTATATCATTTGGAATCACTCTGATATGATGTTTAAAAAATTAGCTGTAATTTTTTAAAAATTGGGAAGAAAATATATCAAGAAATCCAAAAATGAAAGAAAATACAATGGCAAAATCGTAATTTTGTCAAAATGGCAAAAAAATAAAATTTTTTCCTATTAATTGAAGTTAATTTAAATTAATCAAGGAAAAAAAAAGGTAAAAATATATTTAGAATATTTTGGTCAATTTAATATGAATTTATGGAAAATTTGAGCAAAAAGTGCAATTTTGACCATAATTGAGACTTTACGTATATATGTAATTGGAACAAGTTGTGAAGCCAATTGAGACTATAGAGAGGGACCCTTTGTTAGGATCGGTAGGCATAGCGGAAGAATTTTAAAATTTCCACCGATCCTAATCGAGGATCTATCAACGGCGTTTAAACCAAGTTGGAAGGATTCATACCTTTTTGATGATTCAGAGTTTTCACGATCTCTAGGAGCCAACACTTCAGGTCCGCTCCCTCTACTGGTATCCATAAGAATGCTCTCCAACCGACACTGCGTGCTAGCGCCTCTAATGTCTCCTAGGGTTTCACTTGCGGCTCTCAATTCTCATGTGCATATCAATATATCTGCTTTATCAAGTTTATAACCTATGAGGGCTATTTTCAAATTTCAAAATTAATCATCATTAATTTCAAAATTAATTAACAATTAATTATCTTGATGAGCTAATTAAAAAAATTCAGTTTAAATTAAATCTGTTCAACAGTTTTAATTTAACCTATTTATTTAATCCAAATAAAGAGCCATTAGATTTAATTTATCTTCATAAATTAAATCTGAGATACTATATCTCTATCATGTTAGTTATTAAATTTAATATATCTTAATAAATTAAATTTAAAACTAACACAATATAATAATATCATATAATATATACACATATATATATAAGATATATATTTCGAAAGTATATATATCTATATAATATTATTAAATATAATAATATCATATAATATATATACATATATATATATATATATAAGATATATATTTCGAAAGTATATATATATCTATATAATATTATTAATGAATTTTATATTATATATATATATAAATATAAAATTAAACATTATCTCGTGTTGGGCCATTCTTGTGTGCGACCCTGTAGGCCCATATGAAGTTGGCAGTTGGCCAATAACTATACTAACCTAAAAGTCGCAAGCGGCCTCTAGCAAGACATTACGACTACCCAATTCATATGAGGATCGTTATCACGATGCAACCTGTCATACAACCATGTCACGTCCCTTTTGTCACACGATATATCGATCAAGGATAAGGCATGGATAATGTCATCTTCTTGATCCTGACCATTACTTTCTCGATTCCTGAGTAGCCTGATAACAGAGACAGAAACTCCTTTCATCATAGTATGGCCATACATTTCTCAGACTCACTCATCAAGGGGCCCAGTAATATCTCTCTACTAATGTGAGGGACAAATTCCATCTTGATCATTCATATTCCTTTGCATGAAAAACCACTAAGAATGATCATAGCCTTTATCATCACCCGGTCAAAAGTGATTTTTGATTAGTTCAAAGCTTAGCAACTCTCATGTAGGAATCCATGATGACCTCAGGTTTAAGGGCATTGTGACGTGGTTATACATGAGAAAAGCTTATGACTTGATCCATGTAGCTTTCTCATAGTGGGTCGGTCCAGCACCTTGTACTCTTACAAGTGCCTAAGACTTTGATTCGTATCTCGATATCTTATCAAAGTCATACTGGTCTTGTTTCATCTCTGCTCCCGCATAGATGACCGACCAGGGACATTTTAGGACAATCTTTATGAATTATCCAAGGATACAATTATCACAGTTAACATACAAATAATATGATAACAGAATGGAGAAATTTCATTAAAATAATAATGTTCAAAGTACAATGATTGGCCCTTAAGGCACAATTTCCAACATCCTCCCACTTGCCCTAGGTGCAATCATTAATTTGCCTAATTCTCATTGCCCTAACATGACGCTCATGCTTTGCCTGTGCAAGTGGCTTAGTAACAGGATCAGCAACATTATCTTCTCTTGCTACTTTGCATATCTTTATATCACCTCTATCACTGATTTCTCTAATAAGATGAAATCGCCTAAGTATATGCTTGGTCCTTTGATGTGACCTAGGCTCCTTGGCCTGTGCAATAGCACCGCTATTGTCATAGAACAAATCTATTGGATTTGAGATGGTAGGCACCATCCCTAGTTCAGTAATGAACTTTCTGATCCAAACGGCTTCTTTAGCTGCATCTGATGCTGCTATATACTCAGCTTCTGTTGCAGAATATGCTATAGTGCTCTGCTTGGAGCTCTTCCAACTTACTGCTCCACTATTCAAGAGGAATACATATCCAGATTGCGATTTAAGGTCGTCTTGGTCAGTTTGGAAACTTGCATCTGTGTAACCGGTTACGCAGAGCTCATCATCCAATCCACCATAGACCAAAAATAAGTCCTTAGTCCTTCTTAAGTACTTTAGGATATTCTTGACAGCAGTCCAATGACCCTCACCAGGATCTTGTTGGTATATGCTGGTCATACTTAAGGCAAACGAGACATCCGGTCGAGTACATAACATGGCATACATGATGGATCCAATGGTCGAGGCATATGGAACCTTACTCATGCGATCTCACTGATCAGGTGTACTAGGACACAGATCCTTGCTAAGATGGATGCCATGAGACATGTGCATGTAACCCCTTTTTGAATCCTGCATACTGAACCTATGCAGTATCTTGTCTATGTATGTGCTCTGACTTAGGCCTATAAGTCTTTTGGATCTATCCCTATAGATCCTAATTCCTAGGATATAGGTGGCTTCACCTAAGTCTTTCATTGAAAAGGACCTTCCTAACCAAGACTTGACACTCTGCAAGGTAGGAATATCATTCCCAATGAGTAGGATGTCATCTACATAAAGCACTAGAAATACAACTATGCTCCCACTAATCTTCTTGTAAACACAAGGTTCATCGATGTTTTGAATGAATCCAGACTCTTTGACTACTTCATCAAAACGATGATTCCAGCTCTGAGATGCTTGCTTCAATCCATAAATGGATCTTTGAAGCTTGCAAATTTTATCAGAGTCCTCTAGACGCACAAAACCTTCAGGTTGTGTCATGTACACATCCTCAAGCAGCTTTCCATTAAGGAAGGCTGTTTTGACATCCATCTGCCATATTTCATAGTCATAATATGCTGCAATGGCAAGAAGGATTCTGATTGATTTGGCCATTGCAACAGGGGAAAAGGTTTCATCATAGTCTACACCATGAGTTTGAGTGAATCCTTTTGCAACCAGTCGTGCCTTGAAGACATTTACATTACCATTCATGTCAGTTTTCTCCTTGAAAACCCATTTGCACCCAATGGTTTTTACACCTTCAGGTGGATCGACTAAGGTCCATACCTGATTGTCGTACATGGATTGCATTTCAAACTTTATGGCATTTAGCCATTTCTCAAAGTTTGGTCCCACTGTGGCTTCTCGATAGGTGGTGGGCTCATTTTGCTCAATGAGCAACACATCACGACCTTCAGTAATCAGAAATCCATATCTCTAAGGCTGATGCCATGTCCTATCAGATCTCCGTGGACCTTGTATTACTTGAGGAGGCTCAGCAACTTGTTGTGAGTCTTCTCTAATTTCCATATGTGGTTCTGTACCATCTTGTGGCTCTCGAATTTCTTTTAGATGTACGTCGTTCCTACTGGTTGTTTTAGAGACAAACTCTCTTTCTAGAAACTTGCCATTTCGAATAACAAACACTTTGTTATCGGTGGGATTGTAGACATAGTATCCTTTCGTTTCTTTAGGATACCCCACGAAAAGGCACTTTTATGGATCTGGGTGCTAATTTATCAGAGGCTTGTTGCTTAACATATACCTCACATCCCCAGATTTTGAGAAAAGATAAACTTGGTTTCTTTCCAGTCCATATCTCATATGGTGTCTTTTCTATTGCCTTAGATGGAACACGATTTAGTGTGAACGCAGCTGTCTCTAGGGCATGTCCCCAAAAGGAAGGTGGAAGATCTGTTTGACTCATCATAGATCGAACCATATCTAATAGTGTTCGATTCCTCCGTTTAGAAACGCTATTCCATTATGGTGTTCCTGGAGGAGTCAATTGTGAGATTATCCCACAACTCCTAAGATGGTCAATGAATTCTTGGCTCAAATATTCACCACCTCAATCAGATTGAAGTGCTTTTAATTGTTTTACCAAGTTGGTTTTGTACTTCATTTTGGAATATTTTGAACATTTCAAAAGATTCAGATTTATGTTTCATTAGATAGATATAGCCATATCTCTAAAGTCATCTATAAATGTAATGAAGTAGACATAACCTCCTCTGGCAGTTATATTTAATGGTCCACATACATCTGTATGTATGAGGCCCAATAATTTAGTAGCCCTCTCACTGTGCCCAGTAAAAGGTGCCTTAGTCATCTTTCCTAATAAGCAAGATTTGCATGTATCATATGGTTCAAAATCAAATGAGATTAGAAATCCATCTTGATGGAGTTTAGAAATACGTTTCTCATTTATGTGGCCTAGACGAAAATGCCATAGGTAGGTCGGATTCAAATCGTTTGATTTTATCCTCTTAGTAGTTACGTTATAGATATTCCCATTATTAGGATGTTCCAAATTTAATATATAATGACCAACATGCAAATCACCATCAGCATAGAAAATGTCATTACGATAAATAGAATATTTACCATTCATAGTAATGGAAGTATAACCTTCCTTATCCAAATAAGAAAGAGAAACAATGTTACTACTCAAAGCAGGAACATAATAGCAATTGTTCAAAACTAACAAAAGCCCACTAGGCAGAACTAATTCATAAGTGCCTACGGCTAAAGCAGCAACTTTTGCTCTGTTTCCAACTCGTAGGTCTACCTCGCCCTTATTCAGATTTCTACTGTCCTTTAGACCCTGCACATTTGTACAAATGTGAGAACCACATGCAGTATCTAATACCCATGTAGAGGAAGTAGAAAAATGAATGTCTATAACATAAATACCTGAAGCGATAGCCTCACTATCCTTCTTGTTCTTTTTCAGATCTTCCAGGTAGAGTTTGCAATTCCTCTTCCAATGACCGGGTTCATTGCAGAAGTAGTAGACTCCTTCCTTTGGAGGCTTTGCCTTCTTGGGTGCATGCTTGGTTTGAGGCCTGTTTAACTCTTTGGTCTTACGACCTGAGCCATTACCCTTCCATTTGCCCTTCCCTTTCTTTTTCATACCCTTTCCTTTCTGAATCATCAAAGCTATGCTATGCCTTTTCTTAATGCTTTACTCAGCAGTTTTGAGCATCCCATACAACTCAGAAATTGATTTCTCCATGTTTTTCATGTTGTAGTTCATAACAAACTGGTCATAACTCTCTGGGAGTGAGTTGAGGATCAAATCCGTAGCTAACTCCTGGCTCATGGGAAATCCAAGCCTCTCAAGGTGATCAATATAGCCTTTCATCTTTAACACATTAGTACTAACTGATGCACCTTCAGCCATTTTGCAGGAATGTAAGGCCTTTGTGGTCTCATACCTTTCTTGCCTTGCTTGTTGCTGGAACATTTCATTGAGATGTACAATCATCTCATGAGCCTCCATGAGTTCCAAATCTCTTTGGAGCTCTGGAACCATAGTGGCAAGCATCAGGCAACCTACATCCACAGAGTCATCCTTATGCTTTGTGTAAGCATCTCTCTGAGCGCTTGGAGTATTGGCTGCAGGCTCCTCAGGAATGGGTTGATCTAGGACATAAGCCTTTCTTTCCTGCTTGAGAACAATTCTCAAGTTCCTGAACCAGTCAAGAAAGTTTGTCCCATTGAGTTTGTCCTTCTCAAGGACCGATCGCAACGAAAGTGTAGCAGTATTACTAGTCGACATGATTCTACAATTAAAATATGCAAAGTTAGTTAGTAATCTCCCACTAAATTAACAACCCTCAATATAATAATTAGTGGGCTAAGATCCATATTTGGCTTAAACTTAAGTCCACATTGGCAAGACACTTAAATTCATTTTATTTAGGTAGGTAACCTATTTACCAATTACATCACATGTAACTCTTAGATCTTTATAGGATTTAATCATCATATGATTTGGCATGTTTAACCCCATCTAATGCCTTGAGATTTAAAACCGTTTTGTTAATCTTAATTAAGTCAAAATAATAATGAATATTATGAGCAGCACCATTACTCAAGCTTGTCTCATCAAGATAACTCAAGTGCATCCACTTTGGCGGTTTCCATAATTGAGAGATCTAGGTTTTGACAAGTATTCATTAATTGAGGGCATTATGACTTAAGATTTGATTCAGAGGGCTTAATTAATTAGTTTTGTTTATATGGATGCAATCGTGATCGTATCTCATACAGATAAATACATATAAACGTAAAAGTAATCATGCAATGATCTTATCAAAAGCATAATTTAAACGTGACACAACATGGCTTACCTAACCTAAAATCCTCCCAAGCCAATGAGAGGACTTCTCTAAATAAAAAAAAAGAAATACATTAAGAGAAACCGTGTTTAAACATTCGAGGGGAGTGAGATGAGAAGAGAATGTACATCGAGAGTATTTAGAGAAAGGCACGGCACGCAGGCCGTATTTAAATATTACAGCCTTTGTAAAATTCTAAAGCCATGTTGTTCACCATACCCAAACAAGGATAAATAATAAACCACAACAAGAATTCATACAATATGAAAAGCAATAAATGTCGTGATCATATTATATTGCGCTACGCAGAGGTGGTCACGGCGGTCCCGCTAGCTGGTTAGCAGGCGGGGTCAAGGGGGACCGCCCTTGCGGGGTTGCAAGGGGCAGCGCCCCTGGAGTTTTTGAAAAAGGCACATTCCTTTTAAAAGAAATATTTGAAAATTTTAAATTTTTAAATTTCGGACCCAATTTTTCAAAACAAAAACAACAATGGCCCATAACGCTTCTGATCCAGATTGTCTTCCTCATAGTTTGGATCCCTATTACCCGAATAGATATCCGAACCTAGACCCGATTTGATTGCCGCCAACTACGATCTCAGGTACCCTACCCAATTTCATGCTTGTTCAAAAACGAAAATCACATATATGTTTCAAAACCGAAAACGAAACAATTTCAAGATTCAATTTAAACAAAAACGAAAATCAACGGAATTACAAGATCACATCTTTCTAAATAATTTCGTTTCGTATTAACCAAATCACATGCATATTCGAGTGTTTCTTACAAACATACGTACACATCCCATATATGTCAAATGTATAAGAATCATAAACTCAATTTAAACGCATAATTGATCTGGCTCTGATACCATTGTTAGGATCGGTAGGCATAGCGGAAGAATTTTAAAATTTTCACCCATCCTAATCGAGGATTTATCAATGGCGTTTAAACCAAGTTGGAAGGATTCATACCTTTTTGATGATTCAGAGTTTTCACGATCTGTAGGACCAACACTTCAGGTCCGCTCCCTCTACTGGTATCCATACGAATGCTCTCCAACCGACACTGCGTGCTAGCGCCTCTAATGTCTCCTAGGGTTTCACTTGCGGCTCTCAATTCTCATGTGCATATCAATATATCTGCTTTATCAAGTTTATAACCTATGAGGGCTATTTTCAAATTTCAAAATTAATCATCATTAATTTCAAAATTAATTAACAATTAATTATCTTGATGAGCTAATTAAAAAAATTCAGTTTAAATTAAATCTGTCCAACAGTTTTAATTTAACCTATTTATTTAATCCAAATAAAGAGCCATTAGATTTAATTTATCTTCATAAATTAAATCTGAGATACTATATCTCTATCATGTTAGTTATTAAATTTAATATATCTTAATAAATTAAATTTAAAACTAACACAATATAATAATATCATATAATATATATACATACATATATATAAGATATATATTTCGAAAATATATATACGTATATAATATTATTAAATATAATAATATCATATAATATATATATATATATATACATATATATATATATATATATAAAAGATATATATTTCGAAAGTATATATATATCTATATAATATTATTAATGAATTTTATATTATATATATATATATAAATATAAAATTCATCCACCCTAAATTAAACATTATCTCGTGTTGGGCCATTCTTGTGTGCGACCCTGTAGGCCCATATGAAGTTGGCAGTTGGCCAATAACTATACTAACCTAAAAGTCGCAAGCGGCCTTTAGCAAGACATTACGATTACCCAATTCATATGAGGATCGTTATCACGATGCAACCTGTCATACAACCATGTCACGTCCCTTTTGTCACACGATATATCGATCAAGGATAAGGCATGGATAATGTCATCCTCTTGTTCCTGACCATTACTTTCTCAATTCCTGAGTAGCCTGATAACAGAGACAAAAACTCCTTTCATCATAGTATGGCCATACATTTCTCAGACTTACTCATCGAGGGGCCCAATAATATCTCTCTACTAATGTGAGGGACAAATTCCATCTTGATCATTTATATTCCTCTGCATGAAAAACCACTAAGCCCGATCGTAGCCTTTATCATCACCCGGTCAAAAGTGACTTTTGACTAGTTTAAAGCTTAGCAATTCTCATGTAGGAATCCATGATGACCTCAGGTCTAAGGGCATTGTGACGTGGTTATACATGAGAAAAGCTTATGACTTGATCCATGTAGCTTTCTCATAGTGGGTCAGTCCAGTACCTTGTACTCTTACAAGTGCCTAAGACTTTGATTCGTATCTCGATATCTTATCAAAGTCATACTGGTCTTGTTTCATCTCTGCTCCAGCATAGATGACCGACCAGGGACATTTTAGGACAATCTTTATGAATTATCCAATGATACAATTATGACAGTTAACATGCAAATAATATGATAACAGAATGGAGAAATTTCATTAAAATAATAATGTTCAAAGTACAATGATTGGCCCTTAAGGCATAATTTCCAACACCCTTAGGTGTCTCCTACATGTAACATGAAGAAAGAAATATTAGTTGGGCTTAATGGACAAGGTTATATGTACATAGGGATTTATGTACATAAAGGCAAAATTTGTATTTTTGGAAAATAGATAATTGAAGTATATATGACATAAGCATAATAAAACATAAGCTTCCTCTTCATATGCTCAAAACCGACGTCTTATTCCAGCTGAAAGAGAGAGAAAATGTTGAGAGCATAGAGAGAGAAAGAGAGAAAGAGGATGAAAAGCTTACAAAGGTAGGTATTTTCTTTGGTAAATCGGTTCCTAATGCGTATAACTCCGTTCTTAAGTTTCCTTTTCATATGATTTAAGGTTTAGAGGCTCGAATTTGGATGTTGAACAGTTAGCATTTATCCACATTGAGTAAAAGCTAGTAGAAGCTTGAGGTAACATCTAAACTCTTATATATTCACTATTCTTGCTACTGTGGGCAATTTAATCAGTGAAATTTCATCGGTTTGTCCTTTCTTTTAAAGTTTCAAAAGGTGTATGCCTAGGGGTTATGCTGCCAAAATTGGGTCTAAATGGTAGTTGTAACCTAATTAAGTAGTTAATAAAGTGGTTAGGAGTAGAAAGGGGTACGTCTGCGGAGTTAGAACGGGAAAACCCCAATTTTCCCCAGAGACTTTAAGATTTCGACTGGGGCTAGAAAATGGGATTAGTGTTGGAATTTTGATGATTTTATTATTCCATTGAGTTTATGAGGAAAAATTAGGTGATGGGGTTACAGTTGGTCATTTTTTCGGAAAAGCTCAAAAAAACATAATTACGAAAATGCCCCTGAAACCATTAAGGCGGGCCTACCAAGGGCATTTTTGTCTTTTGGCTGTGAATTCAGTAATTTTGAGTCCTGAAATGGATTCCTTGGATAGAAATTTGTCAAAATAACTTATGTTAAAATTTCGGGAAAAGTACTGCCAGACCGGGTCGGTGAGGCCAGGCTGGGTCCCTTGAGGCATTTTCTTAAATTTTTATCATAGGCTAATATAACCATTATAAACACTATGGAAGTGCCTAAAATGGTACATAAATGAGTTTTAACCTAATTCTTGTACATTTTCCAATTTAGGACTAAGTTGAGAACCCGAGGGATTGACATGCAAATCGAGGCACACGTTTCGAGGTGGAAAATGTCTAAGGTAGGGAACTTACCTCTCTTGCATGTATTTGATATTTTTGTTGGTGTATTGATGCATGTTACTAATTTGCATGATTATGTGAAAACATATATGAATTATTGAAGCTCTGTTTCTAATTTTGCTATGGCCGTAAGTATGTTGTTTGAATATTGAGAACACAGATATGTCATTATGTTAGCATGAGTTTATGTATTGCAAGCATGTTATGCATTAAGCACTTATCCTGCATACATATTGGTATTATTTCCATACTAAGATTCTCTCGAATCTCCCCCTCCCCTACCAACAATTTAAACAGGAGGAGACAGAAGATATATTGAGAACAAAGAAGAAAACCGTCCAAGGAGATTGCATTGATGGAATGAAGATGATAAGATGTCTCCGTTTCACTGGGATTGGTTTAGACACCCTAGTAGCCTTGTACAGCTACATTATTTGAAATTATCAAGTACAAAACCCTTGGGGGAAATCATGTAATTATGCTCATATTATCAATATATATATATATATATGTTATTCCTGTGTTGCCCATCCAACCACATATCGTTTTTCGTGAGTACTCTGGTAAAGATGAAATTAAAATAAAGACGTGACATTTTGGTATCAGAGAAAGGATTCTGGCCACAGAATTGTCTACTCAGAGTAAATGCGGTGGTTCTGGCAATAAAATAGTATACTGATAAGCTTGATTATACAGTGATAGGAACAGTGAAGTAAATTACTTTGGCTAGTTCACAAGCCTTCGAAAGGAATAGACATGCCTCGGGGAAACAGTGGAATACCCGAAAGGCAGTACATGTTACCATACAAGAGAGAGGATGGTACAAGGATGACACGGACACCGAGGGTGCGGGTCCGAGTAAGGCCAAAATGTAGAGCCTCATCCTAAAACAAAGTCACTAGTTGGCTAAACAGCGACCAGCAATAGTTGTGGGTAGTAAAGTGACAAGCAGATAAGCCACACACAGACAAAACAAAGACAAATCTAGGTTTCGTTACCGATCCTAGAGTTGGAGTGGTATAAGTGATACATGGTTTATAACTGAATCGAGGGTTATGGGAGGATGTCCAGAGCATATACTTGTGGGATGTCAATAAGTACGACACCCCAGTGGCCCAGTATACAGTATACATGGATAAAATGACACCAGTGGCAGGTGGTCAGGGATAAGTTAATTCAGGGATTCTGAATGACATAGGGATCCACACAATACTACACTTCTTTCCGGATATAGTGTTTAGTTGACCGATGCTAGTTGACACAACTCTCGAGATAAGGGCAGTCTCAGGGTACCGGTGAATGGAAATTGATACAACAAGTATCTGCATTTTGGCACAAGTACTCAAAGGTTAATCGTGCTCAACCTAGGGAAATCTCAGGATGGGTGACCCCCTGGGAAGTTACATGTACATGTTGTGATATTTCATGTAATAGGAGTAAGCACATGTTGTACAGTAGTTCAGAGGATTGTATGCTGTTAAAGTCTTCCCTGGATATTGCAAACATATGTTATACGTGATTTCAAGAGTACCTGTGTAACTAACACTTGTAAAACGATAAAAATGCCCTTGTGATAATATGATATTTACCTCTTTCTTGCTTCATATAGTAAAACAAAACGATGGTAAGACTAAGAGGTTTAGATGCTGGGCAAGGTCAGGAAGTTAAACCTAAACTAATACAGCAAATGTAGGGCAAGATAATAAAACAATAAACAATGATCAATGAATATCAGGAAGGTTATCCAAGAAAGGCCGATGTAGTAACTATTATCTCTCATACATTATGTGATTATTGATATGTTTCATGATTGCCATGTGCTGTGATATGAATAATGAACACATACTATCTAGCTGCGGTGTAGGAAGTGCATATATATCATCCGATGGGAAGTGTATATGTACCATTCAGCTTAGTAAGGAGCCAGCTATGATACACGATTTACCTAGCTATGGTCTGGGACCTAGCTAAGGTACACTAGTATTACCTAGTTGTAGTCTGGGACTCGGCTGAGGTATGTGTAGGAGTTCCAACGAGATAGTTCGCCCTGCATTTTGTGTACATACACGATTGTTGTTTTAACTGAGTGTTTGGCCTTGAACTTGTGTACACACATGGATTGATGTGAATTTTCATTTTACACTATATGGTGCATGACATATTTATCTATCACATTTTCTATGGATGATTATGGGTTACTACAGAGGCCAAGTGAGATCCAACTAAGGAAGTAAGACAAGGGTGGGCAAACAGTGTAGCCTCACCTATATTGTATTTAATAGTGTGAAGCATCAAAATGGACAGCGAAAGTGTGGTGAATCGAGGTGCAATTCTGAAACTTACAGGAGAGGTTGATGTTCATACCAGTGCTGATCATCCCAAAACATAATATGGCCTTGATAATCAATAGTGTTATAATATGTGTGATGAACAATATTACACCATGCATGGTGTACACTATTACATCGAGAGTGGTGTACAATATTACATCCAGAGTGGTGTACAATGTGATGACCTGTATGGTTAACAGTCACACAACCTATATGGTATGTGGTGACACAAGTAAACAGAGATTGGGATGAGCCCTAGTGTAATAGGGTAGAATGGTGGCGAATACGTCTCAACAGCACCAGTGTTAACAATCTCAGATCCACAGTCGACCTTTATGGTCTACACAGATGCAAGTAGACATGGATTGGGATGTGTTTTAATGAAACACGAGTCAAGTAGAGGCATGTGCATCTCAACAGCCGTAGCCTCATAGAATCATTAGCCATTCATGTTACAGTGCACACAGTATGATTAGAAAGGGTCAAATTGTGATTTGATCCCGAACAGTGCACACAGTACGACTAGTAAGGGTCAAATAGTCATTTGGTCCTGAACACCAAACAGGCAAGCATAAATATAGACATATATATTGCGATACTTCCCAGTATACATGTTTGTATAGGGCGATTACACTGGGATACTCAATGTTGTGTGAGTAGAATGACATAAACCACGAGGCTAAATACACTGGGTAGTGTTCCAATAAGGCAGTGAGGCCTAATGAATAAAGCACTGTAGGAATGGACCAGTGGGTTCTGTGTTTGATTACATGCTACATACAATGTACTAAATGAATGATGAATACTGAATAATATCTTAGAACTTTGATGAGAAATGATGATTGCAATGCATGATTGATGAGCTTGCATATAAAAGAGATAGATTGAATATGATTATTATGTTGTTCAGTATGTGAGCCTGCACATGAAAAAGGGATAGATTGAGTGATATGAAGTGATCCCCAAGTTATAAACGTTCAAATTTTGAGGATGAATTTAATTAAACGGGGGGAGAAATGTAATATCTCGAATTTTGGGATTGGAGGCTTAGGAATAAGCCTAAATTAAGTAGATTGCTAAGCCCCAGTTTAGTAGATGTCCCAAATCTATTCTCTAATGTTCCTTATATCTTTGGGCATTAAAGAAAATAAAATGGTGAAATTTGAAGAAAGTGATTATGCTTCTAGTGAATCGGTTCCTAACACGTATAACTTTGTTCCTAAGTTTCCTTTTCATATGATTTAAGGATTAGAGGCTCGAATTTGAATGTTGAACACTTAGGGTTCAGCAACATTGAGGAAAAGCTAGTGGGAGCTTGAGGTAACTTCTAAACTATTGTATATTGACTATTCTGGTTGCTGTGGACAATTTAAGCTGTGAAATGTCGTCGGTTTGTCCTTTATTTTAAATTTTGGAAAGGTGTATGCCTAGGGGTTATGTTGCTAAAATTGAGTCTAAATGGTAGTTGTAACCTAATTAAATAGTTAATAAAGTAGTTAGTAGTAGAAAGGGGTACGTCTGCGAAGTTAGAATAGGAAGACCCTAATTTTCCTCGGAGACTTTAAGAATTCGGCCAGGCTAAAAAATGGGGTCAGCATTGGAATTTTGATGATTTGATTATTCCATTAAGTTTATGAGGAAAAATTAGGTGGGGTTACAGTTGGTCACTTTTTTGGAAAAGCCCAAAAAGCATAATTACGAAAACGCCCCTGAAACCCTTAAAGTGGGCCTGCCAATGGCAGTTTTGTCTTTTGGCTATTAATTTAGTAATTCCAAGTCTAGAAATGGATTCCTTGGATAGAAATATGTCGGAATAGCCTATGTTAAAATTTCATAAAAAGTACAGCCGATCGGGTAGGGCGGGGCAGGGCCTGGGGGCATTTTGCGAAATTTTTATCATAAGCTAATATAACCAATATAAATATTGTGGAAGTGGCTAAAATGGTACATGAATGGGTTTTAACCTAATTTTTGTACATTTGACATTTTAGGACTAAGTTGAGAGCCCGAGGGATTGACACGTAAATTGAGGCACACATTTCAAGGTGGAAAAGGTCTAAGGTAGGGAACTTACCTCTCCTACATGCATTTGATATTTGTGCTGGTGCATTGATGCATGTTACTGCTTTGCATGATTATGTGAAACATATATGAATTATTGAAGCTCTATTTCTAATTATGATATGGTCATAAGTATGTTGTTTGAACATTGAGCAAGCAGATATGTCATTATATTAGCATGAGTTTATGTATTGTAAGCATGTCATGCATTAAACACTTATGCTACATGCATATTGGTACTCTTTTCCTATTGAGATTCTCTCGAAGCTCATCGTCCCCTACCAATAAGACAGGAAGAGACAGAAGATATACTGAGAACAAAGAAGAGAACCATAAGTGGAGATTGCATTGGTGGAATAAAGACAAGAAGATGTCTCCATTTTACTGAGATTGGTTTAGACACCCTAGTAGCCCTATGCAGCTACATTATTTGAAATTATCAGGTATGAACCCCTTGGGGAAAATCATGTAATTATGCTCATATTATCAGTATATTTATGCTATTCCTGTGGTGCCTACCGAACTGCATATCGGTTTCTGTGAGTACTCGGGTAAAGGTGAAATTAAAATAAGGACGTGACATTAGACCAGTTCTAAATGAGGTCTTGATATAGCACGTCCAAAAAGTATGTTACGATTTAGGTTAAGCAACCAGTCTTAAAAATCACTCTTTAGATTGGTTTCTCTAAGACCAAGTTTAAAAAGACTGACTTTTTAGGTTAAGTAACCGATCTTAAAAATTGCTTTTTAGACCGGTTTCTCTAAGACCAAGTCTAAAAAGGTTGACTTTTTAGATCGGTTATTGTGAAAACTGGTATAAAAAGTCATTCTTTTTAGACTGGTTGTTATTATAACCAGTCTTAAAAGTTATATCTTTAAGAACAATTATTGTGAAAACTAGTCTAAAAAGTTTTTTAGGCCTTTTATTTCACAAAACTGGTTTAAAAAGTGACTGGTTCAAAAGTGTAACTTTTTAGACCTTTTCTTTTAAACATATGGCCTAATTTTTTCTTGTTTTTAAACATTTCCCATCTTGTTCGTTCCTTTAACCCACCATCCAAGCTAGCACTAATATTAAAAAAACTCGTGTATTCTTTTTATTTTTTTAAACTTATGAATGTTTACAATAGTTCAATGTTAGAAATCATATAAAGAAACACTACAACAATAATGATAGAGAATCTCACAAGTTTTACAGAAAATCAAAGGCAAGACAAATTCCTCAGTAATGGAAATCATGTAAAGAAACGTACATTACAACAATAATGAACATACTAATTGCATTACATAGAGTACTATTTAATTGAAGTATGGCATTTTAGAACACTTAGAAATTCAACTATTGAATGTTGTCCAGCAATACACAGTTGTGTCTCCTAAATCTTCATAGTCAAGTAGATCATAGTAGCAACAATGTCAGACAGATTAGGTAAATACAACCTCTAAGGACCAATCTCTTTACAATATAATGTCAGATAGATAAATGATCAATTGTAGCAAATTTCACAAAAATGATGATTTAATTTAGAATTAGTCACCTAGATCATGTAGTAGTAAAACTGGATAGATTTCACAAAATTTAGCATGTCCACGAAAACTTTGAGTTAATTCAGTAAAAATGTTCAACTTTCATGCAATTAATTCAACTTAATACAACACTTTATATTTCATACATTAAAATGCAACTTGTGACAGCAAAGAGTTTAACAAAATTTCCAAATTTATTTCACATACCACGCATAGGAAAGTGAAATGCAATCTGACCACAAAACAAATAGTAATTCCTTAATCACATACTTTGTGTCAGATATCAAAACTAGATGATCGTAAATTGAACTCGATAACACCACTCAACAATAGGATATGGAGTGATGACTTTGCCTTCATAGCTAAATATGATATGGAGCAAATTCACATTCAAATCCATGAGTGCAACAAATTTAGTTCAAACAATATCAGGGAAGATACCAAATGAAGAAATTCACCCTTTTTCATAAATGATGAAGGAGAAAGTTCACGTGGCAACATACCTATAAACTCACAATTGTTGTAAAAGCTCACAAATGAATTTAGCACAACATTTGTAGATGAAGTCAATATCTTTTTCAAGCAAGGGATTAATAAGGTCAAACATATGTAACACTATGCCAGACAAAACATTAACTTGCTAACTTCAAAAAAACAATAAAAGTAGTTCAAAAGTTTTTGAAATATACATTTATCTCTTAAGTAAATTCAGTCATGGCTAGGGTGATAATATTAAAAATGTGTCTCAACACATAAAACCCACATAAGTTAGACCTTGGTAGTTGCCTACTGCTTTAAAAAAGAATATGACATCATTAAAATTGTATAGAGCATAGCATATTAAACACGTTCTTAAAGCAAACAAATATGTACTAACCTTTGGGGTGATCTATTTACAATCTTTTACCTTATAAACATGCTTACTACAAGCAGCATGTCGGAATGTCCTCATAGCCCTATCATCAAAATCACAAAGATTACTTATTTTGCACAAATTCCAAGAACTTCCAACAATAGGTAATGCAAAAATACTTATGAGTTCATGGTCTTCTTCAATTCATTTCTTGGTTTATAGTGAGAGGAGTATAAGAGGATGACAACTCTTCTTGCATAAAAGAACCAATTACTAATGATGACTGCAAAAGGGATGACTATTAAGCAAATATAAAGCATTATATTTATTACAAAATATAAATTATCTCTTACTCCTTCACATATGGTTCCAAGAAACAGTCAATTGTGGTTTCACTAAGCCTCTCTGATAAGTATGTATGTCTGATAGCAGCAACGGTCCCTTTGTCGTGGATTGAACTGGGCATACGAATCCAAATTTATCGCTTTTTCCAGAGGAAACCAACCTAAGATTCATATATCTACAA
The DNA here is from genome assembly GCA_963855925.1 of Inga laurina. Taxonomy (NCBI): domain Eukaryota; kingdom Viridiplantae; phylum Streptophyta; class Magnoliopsida; order Fabales; family Fabaceae; genus Inga; species Inga laurina. Next base: position 73,997,825 of record OY979703.1, read on the forward strand.
TAATGTAAGCACACAAATTCTAATAGCTTGATGTTAAAATATTTACTTCCAATGAAGAAGATACTTACACTAAAAATAGTTGGACAATCATAACTATAAGCTGTTGTTTAAGAGCTATCAAGGACATTAAATCAACCCGCTCAAGATAAACTGCTACCCCTGACTTGCCAGCAACTAAATTCGTGGGTCATGATCTTATTTTAAAGGACTTATCATATGCCATCAGAATCACTTATTGCATGGCATTCAATTGAGGCTGTGAAACTTGTTGACTGGATGGAGATACAATTGAGGCTGCGATCAGGGTTTGTCAGCTTGAATAGAAACAAGGTTCTTTGGCTACAAGATAAAAGTATTCATAATATCGCTCATAATCTTTAAATCATTAGCAGGGATAAGGATAGATGCATATGCAATTATCACCTCTTCAACTGACACTCTAACTTGATCATCTTTTCTTTGTTGGTGGTGGACAGATGATCCCAAGTTATGGACACTCCCTCATGCAACTAATTGTCTCAGAGGATCCTATATAAAAGGTCATATGGCTCAACAATTTGAATTTCAAGACCTCTTATGACTACCCAATATTGGAACAACCTTTAATGCTCTTAATAGGTGCAAGCAGATGTACCCAGGGAACATTAGTCTCTTGTCGTGTACTCACAATCATCATTATTTCCACCTTCATCTTGCTTAATCAAGCTTCTAATCGTGCATCAAATGATGCTTCTGCCTCTGCCCTTGCTTTCACCCTCACAGTGGTCAACATATGCCCCATCTCCTCTCTAATCACCATACTTAAGGAATGGTGTGGGGTTGCTCTAAAGTAATCCCTTATGCCTACCCCTTCCCTAACTCCCTTGACACAGCCTAGATGCTTATGTTTTCCTATAGCCACTGTCAAAATAACATTCCTCCCCTCTGACTTGAAAGATCCATTGGCTTGTTTTTTTTAGTTCCTCCTCTTGGACAACAAACATAAGTAATGAAACTTGTTTGCTAAATAATTAATAACAATAATGATACTTAAAATTTTTTCAGTACGAGTTTGTTCACTCTTATAAGACCCACTCCTCTTTTAGTGAGCACACAACCATTTTTCTTCGTGACATATTAGAGATGGTAGAGAAAAAAGAACAGAATGATTGAATTGAGTTTTTTCTTCCAATCTTTTTTGCTTGGCTGCCAACAAGTTTTTTTCAACCTTTGCATAATCCCCATGATACATTGTATGAGGGCAATCATTCTTTCTACCATTCTCTTGTGCTTTTTCTCTTTTTCTTGTGAATAAGAAATCAAGAAAAAAAGTTACAATCAATAAAGATAATTGATAAGTAAACAAAACACAAAATAAGTCAACTCACTAAAGCTTCTAGAGTAGTCTGAAGCCTAAAAAATTCTTGCCAAGTCTCTTCATCAAGATATGAATACTTGTTGTATGGATTAGGATAAGACTCACCATCTTTCACCTTGATATGCATGTAATTGTTAGCTAGATTTGTCTTAAACTTCCTCTATTGTTTACAACAATACATCATAATCTTCTTATACAAGATGTCACTTTGAGGATCACGAGGCTAACTAGAGTGAACATCACCATCATCATTGATAGAAGGAGGCGGCTTGATGACGAACCTAAGAATTAGGTGGAACTGTGTATGCTCCTCGTCAGAAAACAATTGACTCACGACCTAGATAGCATGGAGTTCATGATATCCCACCACTGGGTTTGCTGAGTGTAGAACAAATAGGATCGCACTTGAATCTACCTATGAACCTGTTAGTGCAAGCGTCTCACCCAAGAAGGGGGTGATTGGGTGATCCCAGAAATTTCGTTGTGTATAAGGAAATTGACAGAATTTTAAAAACAGTTAAGAGTAAGGATAAATATCACCGATGTGTACATCAGGAGTTATACTGGTTCGGCCACAACCACTTTGACCTACGTCCAGTCCTCAGAACGTCTCTGAGAGTTTCACTATATTCTCCAAGATTCAGTGGGTTCTTGGCACCTCAGTACACAGCAAGTTCCTTCACCTAGACACTCGCTCCCCCTTACACGTTGTAATCAAAACCCCAACTCAAGGTTCCACTACCTTAAGTTGTCTCAATAACAAATATTGAGTTTGTAATGAAAAACTCTCTCATAGAGCAAATATGTAATCACTAAAGTACAATGAATGAGTATAAGTAAACAAAGCACTAAGAATGTGTTGATCAGTGTAATCTCAGTTCGTGTCTTCTGTTTTCTTCTCTTTGAATGCTCCATATATATAGATGATTTGTAGTGTCTGTTGGAAACAATTCAAACTTGTCCGTTAGAGTCGCGCAGCAACGGTTGACTATTCTTCGTATTTGAAAACTATCTGTTGGCGGTAGGTAGCGGTAGGTGAACGTTCGAACTTTTATTTGACTTCTCAAATTTGTCATACTCTTTCATTGTTTCTCTGTAAATGTACTTAGAATACTAATACAATGAAGAGTTAATCATATGATAACAAATCAATAGATGTTCGATGAAAAATATAATTTCTGGACTGCCTTACTCGAGTGGCTACTCGAGTGATCAAGTTTGTTACTCGAGTGGTCCCTCGAGTAAACTTGTCTAAAATATGGCAGTGAGCAAATCAACATTTTAAATCATATATCACTCAGGTAATACCTGGAGTGATATATTACAAACCTTGAAAATACTTACTTACTCGAGTGGCTACTCGAGTGGTCATGTCTTTACCTTCACAGGTTACTCGGGTGATCACTGTGGTAATCTGGTTACTCGAGTAGGCTTCATTTTTCTTCACACCTTACTCGAGTGGTTACTTGAGTGGCTTTCAAATAACCCGGTAGATTACTCGATTATTCTCTCGAGTAATAGCATCAAATTCTTGGCCGAGAGTTTGCTTTCTGGTTACTCGAGTGGTACTTCAAATAACGCTGCAGATCACTCAGGTGGTCCCTCGAGTAATGCTATTTTCTCACAGTTACTTGAGTGGCTACTCGAGTGATATGCTGCATTTCTTGGCCGAGAGTTACTGGAAGATTTTTCACCTGGTTACTCGAGTGGCTACTCGAGTGATGCCTGTGAAAATCTTGTTACTCAAGTGGCTACTTGAGTAATGGTCTATATAACTTTACAGATTACTTGAGTGGTCCCTCGAGTAACTTTGTCCAAATTTTGGAAGTGCTTAACTGGATGAAATTCTCTTTGCTTACTCGAGTGGCTACTCGAGTAATGGCTTCTCTTACCCGAGTGGCCACTCGAGTAAGCCTTCACAAAATTTGTTGATTACTTCCAGTGTTTACTCTAAGTGATGCTTTGCCACTTTGTTCAAATTCATTTGTTTGTTATCAAATCCTTTCATATTATTGATCTAATCTTTGTTATCATCAAAACATATGGGATCTAACAGAACTTCCTCTTGAATGTTCTGAATAGTCTCTTTCCTTGGCCTTCTAATGTTGAAGGTATGTGCTTTAGAGGTTCCAACCTTAGAGGTGCCACTCCTGCCATAGGCCATGATAGGTCTGACGCCTAATCTTATACTCCTCATGTGTCTAGGATGCTCAACTAGGTCCAGACTAGCTTTCAATAGTGCAATGCGATCCACAAACCCCTGTGACTCGTGGGTTTGGGTCTCTCTTAGCTTAGCATATGACTGCTAAATCCGCTCTTACCATTTTATGAAATAATAAATTATTATTAGTATTATCATTATTAATAAATTGGTATTATAAACAATAAAACAATAAATTATCTTATAATGGCCTCTTCTTCTTGCTAAGAGGTCGTAGGCCTGTCCCAATGTCTATGGGTGATAGTTTATAATTCCCTGTAGTCCGTCCGGCAGTTCTCCTAGTAAGCCTTCCTCTCCTAAAAGAATTAAAACATTAAATAGTATTATAAACAATAAAACAATAAATTTATAATATAAAGCTAAAATTAATTGACATTGTAAAAAGTACCAGTTCGTTGTAAGTGACAACAAATGTCTTCGATCCTACCGTGTGATGGATCTTCTACTACCCTCAGTTCCTAGTGTTTCTCTGAGAAAGAGGCTGCATAAAAAATACAACATTAAAATTATTAAAAATATATAAAAAAATAATTATTATTAAAAAAATATTTAAAAATTATAATTATAAAAAAATTACTTGTCCCTTTGGGCTCCTCCTGTAATAGACAAAACTAGCCCAGACATTAGGTGGGATGCCGTTAGGGGTATTATTGATCAGCTGCTGTAGAGGTATTGTCCCATTCTTATTCATACTGTGGAAGAGATGATTCCTCTTGTTCTTCCAACCATCCCCTATTTTCATCATGTGTACCTCTTCCTATTGTCTCGGACGGTAAACCTATCATGTAACACAATTGAATAAATAATAATTAAATACAACTAATTAATTACAAATGATATAGTATAATTAAATACAATTAATTACCCTCACAACATCATCCCACTCTAGATCCTTCGACGTCTGGGAAATATTGTTCCATGTCATGAAGTGGATAGGGAACCACATCCAATTTAAGTCAAGCTTGTTCAGATAGTGGTTGAATAGGTGACCAGCATTCTCAACTAGCTGGTCTATGGCCTCATTCCACTGAACTATCACACGTAGTGTCTGGTCCAAACTATTGAGACCAGCCATATCCAGCCTCCCGATGGAAATGTTCCCCTGCTTATCTGCACAATTTACCATATAAGTTAATTAAATTTAAATTCACATTTAACCTATAGTATTTAAATATTAAAATTATTAAAAAATAATTAAATCTACATTGAACTTACACCTCAAACCCCGTCAACCATGAAGACAACTGTCGTGGGTTATTCTATTCTTGGGCCTAATCCTCATCTAGGAACCGCTCTATGTTATTGAGAATGGGAATGTTGAAGTCAAACTCCTCATTCTCATCATAATCACTGACACTGAGGTCAGCCCCCTCTGGTTGAACAGGAAGCTTTAGTGGGGCCGCCTCCTATGGGGTTGTTTGTTGTGGGGTCGTCTCCTGTGCGAGAGTTTTTTATGGGGCGTCTGTTGTGGCTGTTGTTGCGAGGTCACCTCCTCTAATGGCATAGGAACATGTCTAGCTCTGTTTTGCCCTTTACTACCCATACAAATAGCCCCTCTACTACTGCTACCCTACCAAATAGGTCTGGAGGGAAGCTCGACCTCCTTTACCTTCCCCTTATCTCTCTCAGAAGTCATAATAATTGTAAAATTTTAAAAAAAAAATTATTAATATTTATAACAAAACTAGAGTAATAAGGAAAAATGAAATAAAGGACTTTACTAACCTCAAGTGCCAAACTCTGTAAATGCTTGAGTAGAACCTCAAATCTGAAGCAAAACTTTTCAGAGGGCGCGTGAGAAGTGAAATTGCCAAAAGTGGTAAAACAGGGGGGTGAAGGTGCTTTTATAGCATTGAATTTTGTAACGGTTTTACAAAAACCACTACAAATCAAGAAACCCTACCTCGTGTAATGTGAAGATTTGTAGTGGTTTTGAAAAACCATTATAAGTCACGGACCCTTTGCATTCTGTAGCAGTTATACATAGAAGCTGCTACAGATATGGGTTAAACTTTGAAGTGGCTCTTTCAAATGACTACAAATAGGTGACCCTTTGCATTCCGTAGCGATTCCTATCATATAAACTGCTATAAAGTCACCACCATAATAGTCAAGCCATCTTTGTTCCTTATAGCTCCAAGCTGGGACCACATTTGTGGTGGTTCAGATATTAGAACCACTACAAATTCGGCACCATAATTTGTAGCGGTTCGATCATGTAAATCACTACAAATGTCATTTGCTAACCAGAGCGCCACTTGGCACGAGTCATATCAATGCAAATTTGTAGCAGTTTCTCTTTAAACCACTACAAATCTTGATATTTGTAGAAGTTTATTTTTATTGCTACAAATTAATTGCTACGAATTGTCATGTTTTTTTTTGTAGTGAGACATTCTGTAATTAAGTGAAAAAGACACTATTGCTATTATGATTTTTAAAATTGACCAAAGTGTCCTCATAAAAATGTTGTCGAATATTAAATAATTACCACCATTAAATATAAGAAAATTGATTAATAATATAGAAATTTAAGAAATATTCCCCCATTAAAAAATTTAAAAAATATATTCAACTATTAAAAAATATTAAAATATCCAACTGAATAATATTCCCACCATTAAATATTAAAAAATTACCATGAACCTAACCTGCATACTACATAATATTTTCACCATTAAATATTAAAAAAATACTATGAAGCTAATGTTTACATTGCAAAAATGGAAAAAATTACCACGACCGCAACATGCACATTATACATATATGTGTAGACAAGGACAATTTTGTCTTTTTCTATATTTAGTCCCATACATTCTCATGTTTGATGTAATCCAACCAAATGTTTTTATATATGTGCATTATCTTTCCTTAATGATCAACCAAACAAATTCATGTAATTAATTTTCTTCTCTATTTGTTTAAGGTGAGGCAGACATTGAGTGTGTGGCATACATCCCCAATTGCCATAAGGTTGCAACAGGCCACATATACAACTTACAGGGGCAAAACACAATTCACAACATGTCTCTCCCTCCTAATCATGTAAAGGTAAAAGCTGAAGATTGCCAATGATCCTAAGTATGCTCTTCCGGTACCCACCCCAAATGCAGATATAGTTGGAGCAGTTGTACTTAGCTTTGTTCTGTGGCCTAACCACCTTTTTACTATACCATTAAAGACAAAAAAGGCATATAATCCTCTTATGGCTGACTATGATCGACAAATTAGGAATTACTAATATCTACTTTTCTAACTTCTCAATTTGTTTAGATAAAGAGGAAGAAGAGCAATCTGGCAGCTCAGTTTGACCATGGTTTAGTGTCTTGTTGTAGAAGAAGCCGATTAAGCCTCAACCTGAGATTCCACCTTAGCCAGCTGTTTCTTCAAGATTCTGGATATGTCTTAAGGAACTATCTGTCTTGGTCAACTTTACAGACATCGAGAGAGAAACCTATATGAACCAAATCCCCTTTGAGCCAAATCTACAATTGACCCTCACATGATGTGTATGTCCAGAAGGACATATTCAAAGATGTCCTCACTGTGATTGTGTATTATCCCGATTTGTGATTAGGGCTAATGACTCTGATAATTATGGTAATTAGTGTAATTAAGCACTTTTGGAATTAATGTAATGTGAATTGTGGAATAAAGTTGTGTGGTATTTAAGATCAAGGGTTGTGATTCCTTGACCATGGGTTGGAATCCTATGTTTTGCGGTTATGTGAGCACTTTGATGGAGTGCTTGAGATGTGTAATATCCCGATTTGTGAATAGGGCTAATGACTCTGATAATTATGGTAATTAGTGTAATTAAGCACTTTTGGAATTAATGTAATGTGATTTTTGGAATTTATGTGTGTGGTATTTAAGATCAAGGGTTGTGATTCCTTGACCATGGGTCGGAATCCTATGTTTTGCGGTTATGTGAGCTCTTTGATGGAGTGCTTGAGATGTGGACATGTGGCATAATGGTAGTGGTTGGATGAGGCCACAAGAAGACAAAACCTTACTTTTCCTCATTTTCTCTCTCCTATTCGGCTAGCATGGGCAAGGTAGGGGAGGAAGTGACTTCTCATCATCATCATTCCATCTCTCATCTCTTCTCCCTCTCTCTCTCCATTTTCGCTGGATCAAACAAGGAAAGAGGAAAGAAAAGCTTTGATTTGGGTAAGTAAATGTCTTCCTTTGCTCAAACACCATTCATAAATGTTGATCTTTGAGTGATAAGCTTCATTTTGGTGGGTGTAGCTTGTCCATTGATGGTGATTTGAGTTTTGGGCGAATTTGAAAGTTAGAGAATCAAGGTTCCGGATTGATCAAAGTAAAGAGGTAGGCATTTAGAGCATTTTGAAGTATTGTTTGTGATTTTTGGTTAAGTTGAGCAAAATCTGGAAATTTGCCCTAATTTGCACCAAGTGTGGACTTTAAGAGTTTTATTGTATTTGATGTTAGAAATGAGTTGTTGTGGAGTTATTTGAGTATTGAATATGATTTGGAATGTTGGAATTAAGTGTAATGAAATTTGGATATTGTGTATCATAGAGACCTTAGTGTTTGATTGTGGTCAAAGTGGTTTTTGGGGTGTTTTTGGAGTTGCCATTGTGTTCCCTAGTTAGTGCTTAGAGGGTATGAGCATTGGGAAGAGTTTGGGAACCATTGGGCATAATTATGACCATCTGGCGTTTTCTGGTTTTTCTGCATTTCTGGGTCTCTGATACACATCACTCGAGCAGAGGAAGAACATGCTCGAGTGATGCGAGAGTTTTTCCTTTTTGTGCTTCGAGTTCGTCTGGATTTTTATGAATAATGCTCGAGTGCATCGCTTTGTGCTCGAGTGAGGGAAGAACATGCTCGAGTGAGCTTGGGTCTGCTCGAGTAATAGTGTAAGTCCTGAGTGAAGGGTTGCTTTCGGGTTCTCACTCGTGAGTAAGGTGCTCGAGTGTGCCTTCTCACTCGCGGGTATGAGGTGTGTGCTCGAGTACAAGCGGCTGTGCTCGAGTGATCCAGTTCTTGGAGAGCTTTGTGTGCTCTCGGGTCCTCACTTCCTGAACTTCACTCGCAGGTGCTCGAGTGAGGCATTTGGCCTTATGCTAGAGTGAGGTTCAGCGTGCTCGAGTGAGTCAGTTCCTGGAAGTTTCTTTGCGCTCTCGGGTTTTCACTCGCTGTCTCACTTTCTTTTGTGCTTAAGTGATATTCGTACTTGTGCTCGAGTGAGAGCATCTGTGCTCGAGTGAAACTGTCAGAAATCAGAGTTTTGCCTTCGAGTAAAGGGTCTTTTGGGTAGTGTCTTCCAACCCTTTAGGCATATGTTTAGGCCTCTAATAGTCACCTAAAGAGTCCTAAATGATAACCAACTTAGAGTATTATTGAAATATACATATGGAAAAGAGATTGATTGGTTGTCCCTAATTGATATAGGATTTGACATCTGTCGTCCTCGTAAGGCCAAGGTGCCAAAGCCAGTCAGGAAAGATACAGGTAGTGACTCTTTCTTTATATCTTATGTGATACATTGTATGTGTTCAAGGTCATTGAGATGAAATGGGTTTTCGTATGCTGCATGTTTGTGAAAATTGTGGAAGCACCGCTATACCAATAGTCCCTGAGTCGCTAACAACGGTTCGGGTAAGGGCTGTGTGCCTTCCCGGCGGTAAAAGGGATGAGGTTAGGGTGTGTATATATGATTATGTGGGCCGAAAGGCTAATTGTGGGCTGAAAGGCTATTTGTGAAGGCCGACGGGCCATTTGTGAAAGCCGAAAGGCTATATGTGAGCCGTAAGGCTATTCGTATGCACTGCCACGCCAATAGTCCCTGAGTCGCTAACAACGGTTCAGGTTAGGACGGTGTGCCTTCCCGGTGGTAAAAGGGGATGAGGGTGGAGTGTGATTCGTGTTGCTGATATGAGATGATTTGTTTACATATTATGTGGTTGCATGTGGTATGAAAAAGTTGTTACTACTGGGATTCTTTAGAATCTCACTCTTTCTATATGACTAACCTTTTCAGACAGGGCGAGTGGCTCGAAAGGGAAGCGGACAACCAGGAGTAATTAGGATTACTCTGAGATTTAGAGTAGTTGGTTATCCTTATTTTGGTTTTGGGATTACCAAGTGTACATGAGAATGTAAATGAATATTTTGGATATGTAATCCCCATTTTGGGAACTTGTAAACCCATGATACAATTATATGTAGATGAACCCGGGGTTTTGCCGGGATTTTAGTTTCCGCACTCTGATATTGTTTATGTGATTTGATTTCTCAAGTAGTTATATCCGCACGTGAATGTGAGACCAGGTTTGAGTATGTTTTAGAACTGATTTTGAAATATCCCATCTCTTGGATGAGGGATCATAAATGGTTATTTTGTTTTATTGGTCTCTATTTCACTTAAATTTCGTAATCCGGATGTAATTACGGTGAGGGGGTTACAGATTGAATACTTGGCAACCCGAAACATTTACTATATATGTTGATTTGTTTGTTTAAGCATTTGAGGTAGCTTTACAAGGAATACCTTAAATAAAAGTTACAATATATGTTGATTTTGATATGAACTGGAATAATCTGTTTTGGTTTTTATTTAAGATTTACGTATGACTATTTTAATGCTGGATCGGTTCTTAATTTGATGTGTGTAATTAGATCTATTCAAGTATATATAATTATTTTGGTATTGTTAGAGTAGCTCTAGAAAAGTGGATCTATTTTGGTTACTTGATTATAGGTAATTGTATGTAATATGCAAGGGGCTAATAAAAATGAGGCACTATTTCTTTTTAAAAATATTTGTCACAATTAATTCACAGTTATTTCGCTAATAACCGTAACATATTTGAAAATATCTTACGGTTATTCAAATAAACCGTAAAGTATCTGAACATATTTCACAGTTTTATAAGAACGACAGTGAAATAAGCTTCCAATAAATTACCAAAACTAGTGTCAAATAATTGACAATTATTAAACATATGAAATGCAAAGTTATTTTGTCCATGTATTCCATGGTTGTATTGTACAACCGTGAAATATTTAACATAATATTTGATAGTGATTTGATTAAAAATGTGAAGCAAACATCAAATACTGCGCGGTCTGTGTATTATAACTGTAAAGTACTGGCCAAAATATTTTAAGGTTTGCAACCATAAGATATTAATATTCCACGCTTGTATACCTTACGGTTCATAACCATAAAATATAAGCTTTTCTGTAGTAGTAGCGGTTGGACTCGATATCACCACTAAAGCTAATTGTTTTACATAATAAAGCTTTAGTTAAGCACATACTCTTCCATTCCTATTTATAAAGTAGAGAAAAAAGTATTTGTTTTATTTTTAAGTCACTTTATTTTTAATTTTTTCACATGCATAATTTTATATTTAATTTATGACTATATCTAGTTCTTAATATAACATCTCATTTGTAAACTTTGTACTCATGGGGTATAATATATATTAAATAGGGGTAAAATTGAAAAATTATTAAATTTTAAGACAGATTTAATGAGTTACTTTTCTATTCCTATTTACAAGGTGGAGAGAGAAGATTTTTTTAGTCCTATATATAAGTAACACATCATTAAATTTTTTTCATGAATGTACAGTTGTAAACTTATTCCTTTCATTTGTTATTGTGAAAACTTTGTACTCTTAGAGTAGAATATAAGTTTCAATAGAAAAAAAAAAAAAAAAAGTAGAGTGCAAATTAAATAGAAGTTAATTAAGTTGAAAAATTGTTAAATTTTGAGGCAAAATTAATGGGTTTTAAGGTTTTTCTTAATGTAGTGAAACATGTTGAAAGTAATGACTTATGAATAGAACCAGAGGAATAATTTTTTTTTTTGCTTAATTTTGATGAAGCATAATAAAAATGACTTATAAATAGCAACAAATTAAGAAGTAAATGTGACTAGTGTAAGTGCTAGTCTTAGCATTGGTTGAACTTAACCACCACTACTATGAGATGACACGGGATTTGAAATTTTATCTTTAGTGACAAGTATAGCAACAATTAATCTAAATAACTATTAAACCTTAGCAACGCCCAGTTGACTATAACCGTCACCATTAGAGAGGACGACCATTGGAACAATGCATTTGGTAACGATTCTATTGGAGAGTTTTATAGTATTGGAATGTTGCATTTAGTGACGGCCATAGGAATGGATAACTTGATTATCGCACTTCAACCTTAACAATGGTTAAACAAAACCATGGTTTTAAGAGAGGGCTAGATTAGAATGTTGTTTTCTAGGAAAACAAAGGTTGCTCCAATTGATAATAAAGAGTTAATTTAGTACTTTCTTTGTTCTATTTATAAGCAACTTTCTCTCTTATTAGCTTAGTCCTATATATAACAACAATTTCGCTTTGTCTAAAAATTTAATGCATTTTTTTAGCCACAATTAATTGCATGTCTCTTTTATCTTTTTTCCCCACTCATTCTCTCTCATCTTTTTCTGCAGTTCGCTTATCATGATTTGAATTGGAACAATGCATTTGGTAACGATTCTATTGGAGAGTTTTATAGTATTGGAATGTTGCATTTAGTGACGGCCATAGGAATGGATAACTTGATTATCGCACTTCAACCTTAACAATGGTTAAACAAAACCATGGTTTTAAGAGAGGGCTAGATTAGAATGTTGTTTTCTAGGAAAACAAAGGTTGCTCCAATTGATAATAAAGAGTTAATTTAGTACTTTCTCTGTTCTATTTATAAGCAATTTTCACTCTTATTAGCTTAGTCCTATATATAACAACAATTTCGCTTTGTCTAAAAATTTAATGCATTTTTTTAGCCACAATTAATTGCATGTCTCTTTTATCTTTTTTCCCCACTCATTCTCTCTCATCTTTTTCTACAGTTCGCTTATCATGATTTGAATAATTGTTGTTTATAAAAATAACTAAAGGGAGTACCTCATAAGGTCATGAGTTCAAATCTATAGGTATATGTTTAGATTGTCCTCTAATCAAAATGACTTAAATCAAGAGATAGGACCTAACTCAATATTTATATACCTTTAATTCAATATATAACTAATCATTTTGTACACTCTTAATATATTTTAATAAATGTGAAGATCTTTTTTGTGGACAATCTGTAAGTACTTCTATAAGCATTCTTTAAACCTTAAAGAATTTTATTACCTAATAAGTCCAATAACCTAACTGACCTTAACCTTTTTCAATTAAAAAATGATGTATTCTATATCAATTATAATGGTAGGATTTAATGATAATTGCTACTCCCTCTGTCCCTATATTTAATGTCTCTTTAACCAAATTGTTGTGTGAGATTCTTAAAACAGTTAAAAATAATAAATATGATTTTTTTTTCTAAAAATGCCCTTATTTATGAATGAGCAAAAGAGATCAGTAATAATGAGAAAATAATAAAAGAGAATGTATGCAGGAAGATGATGTGAGAGAATAAAGTGAATGAGTGAACATTTTAATTAATGCAATGTGTTAAATTAATTGAGCGTAAAATGGGTAAAAATGCATTTATTATTTAGACCAACTCAAATGGGACATTATAAAAGGGAGCAAGCTCATTAAAAAATGGGAGCTTATATATAGGGACGGAGGGAGTACTATATATATTACTCGCTCCAGTTCTTTTTTATCAGAGTCTAAATTTGAATTACCTTAATTCTTTTTATAAGATCCCATTTGGGGTTATCTAAGCATGGAATGTGTTTTTACCATCCACCCCCCTAATTTATTCTGTTCTCTCTCCTCATCTTGTTCCCATATTACATTCTGTTTCATACTTTCTCTCATTACTATTATATTTCTCTCTCATACTTACTCCCTTATACATAAGGGCATATTTGGGGGGAAAAGCTCATTTCTTACATATTTGTTACTTTAACCAATATTAACTATTTTCTTAAACCACATAATTAAGTTATCAACCTCCTATAAAAATGAATGAGGGAGTAGTTTATATGGCAATTTTAATGTCACTACTAGAAAAAATGCTTATAAGATTGTCACATCTAGACCTTTCTACGCAGAGACAGTTTAAAAACTATGCCCGGTGTCATTTTTATAAATATTGTTACAACTTAAGACCAGTTGCACTTCTGTGTGGTCTAAATAATATATTCTAGACCAGTTATGATTTAATGTGGTATCGATAAGTATTAAATATTTTGAAAATTTCAAAATTTAAATTCTATTTAGATCGGCCACTAATACATCGGGTCTAAATAACCTTTTAGAGACTGTGGTTTCTTTACATCAATCTTAAATTTTTTAGAGTTTCTTCTGCTTCCAAAGTAAACTTTCCTACACGTCTCTTTGAAATATGAAGTCATCCACTCCAATAAATGTACTCTTCAATCATCATGTCTAGTCATTTCATTTCTTCAAAATTGACTTTTAAGCTCCCTCATGTAATATCCCAAATTTTGGGATTGGAGGCTTAGGAATAAACCTAAATTAAGCAAACTGCTAAGCCCTGATTTAGCATATGTCTCAAACCTATCCCTAATGTTTCTTATATGTTTGACGTATTAAACAGAATAAAATAGTAAATTAAATAGTATGGAAAAGTTGTATACAAAAATGGAATTTGTTGAAGTTGCAAATGCATGCCGTTTCATTACTTCCCGTGAGGCAGTGTTGCTGTGCAATGCATTTCATTGATCAAATGATGTTTAAAAATTATGAAATTTTAAGGGTGAAAGTAGATATCCTAATATTTAATTTGATAGGTCATATTACTCAATTAGAGCTATATACAAAAAGTTAAGAATTTTTGAAGTTAGCTCAGAAAAACTGCATGGAAAGTTTCTAGAGCAACGTTTAAAGAAATTAAATATGAGAATGGTATGCTTCCAATTGGCAAAATTCTATATTTTTCCTTGCAAATATACTCAATAAGGGTTCTATAGCCTTTAGAATCACTCTAATACAAAGTCTACGAATTTAGTTATGATTTTTCAAAGTTAGGGTAGAAAATCTGCCAAAATTTCCATTAAATTCAAAAATGGGAAAATTGTGACACAACTATACATGTGACTTGAGCAATGTTATGAAACCAATTTGGACCTAAAGGAAGGGTCATTGGATGTCTTTTTCATAGACCAAGAAGAGGAGAAGTAGTGGACATCAATTGGGCTTCATGACCCAACTTCATGTACATAAAGTTTATGTACACAAAGTTTGATGTTTGGAATTTTTGGGATTTTTCTTTAATAAATGATTAAAGTAAGATATAATATATTATAAAACACTTCATCCTCGTCCTCTAGCCTCCAAACTGATGAGAAACAGCTGAACATAGAGAGAGAAAGTTTGAGAAGTTCTAGAGAGAGAAAGAGGAGAAAACTCACAAGATAGGTCGATTTCTTAAGTGCATTCATACCTAATGCGTATAACTCTGCTCCTAAGCTTCTCTTTCATGTATTTTAAGGTGTTGGAAGCTCAAATCTTGGTAAAAGGAGTTAGGGTTTTTTTGCCACATTGGGAAAAGCCAGAGGGAGCTTTAGATAACTTCCAAAACTTCAATATTTGATTGTTCTGGTTGCTGTGAACAATTTAATCAGTGAAATTTTGCCGGATTGTCTTTGATTTGAAATTTGGAAATTGTAATGGCCTAATGGTTATGCTGGTGAAATTTGGTCCAAATAATAGTTGTAATCTAATTAAATAGTTAATAAAGTGGTTAGGAGTAGAAAGGAACACGTCTGCGGAGTCGAAATCGAAAAACCCTAATTTTCCCCGAAGTATTGAGAATTTCGGCCAGAGAGCAAGAAATAGAGCTTAGAGTTGGATTTTCAATGATTTAATGATTCCATTGAGTACAGTAGGGAAAATTAGGTGGGGTTACAGTTAGCCACTTTTTTAAAAAAGCCCGAAAAAGCATAATTACGAAAACGCCCTTGAAACATTAAAATAGGGGTTGCCAAGGGCATTTTTGTCATTTGTCAATGAATTTGATAATTATGAATCCGGAAATGGATTCTTTGGACGAAAATATGTCAAAATAGACCATATTAAAATTTTAGGAAAAGTACAGCCAAGCTGGGTACGGCGAGGCCGGACTATGGTCCTGGCGGTGTTTTGGTAAATTTTCACAATAGGGTAATATAACTACTATAAATACTATGGAAGTGTCTAAAATGGTGCATGAATAGGTTTTAACCTAATTCTTGTCCTTTCGATATTTTAGGACCGAATTGGAAGCTTAAGGTTGGCACGTTTTACGAGGTAGACCTTTGTCACACTTTTATCTTATTTTCATTTATTTCAGAGTATTTGCGGAAAACGATACACAGTTCAGTGGGAAACACATGAATAGCATAAATATAATGATAATATATGCATGATTACAGAAAATTCCCCATAGGGGTTCGTACATAATAATTACCATCAATGTAACCACACAGGGCTACTTGGGTGTCTAAACCTGTCCAAGTGAAACAGAGACATCTTCTAATCTTTGTTCCACCACTGCAATCCCCTTGTACATTTCCCTTCTTTGTTCTTAGCATATCTTCTGTCTCCTCCTGTCTAAGTTGTTGGTAGGGGAGGGTGAGATTCAAGAGAATCTCAGTAGGAAAACAGTACCAATATGCATGTAAGATAAGTGCTTCATGCATGACATGCTTGTATTATATAACTCATGATCACATAATGACATATCTGTGTGCTCAATGTTTCAAACAACATACTTATGGACATAATATAAACAAAAACAGAGCTTCAATCATTCATATATGTTTCATATAATCAAGAAGAGCAATAACATGCATCAATATACCGGCACAAATATCAAATACATGCAAGAGAGGTAAGCTCCCTACCTTAATCGCCTTCCCTGATTCTCAAATAACATGCCTCATAATGTGTGCCACCGAATGGCTCTCAACTTGGTCCAAAAATGTCAAATGTATGATTTAGACACTTCCATAGTGTTTTTAAGGGTTATATGAGTCTATGTTGAAAAATGACCAAAATGCCCCCAGAATCCCGGCTCGGCCCCGCTATACCCAATTCAACTGTACTTTTCCTGAAATTTTGACCAGGGCTATTCTAACTTATTTTCGCCCAAGGAATCCATTTTTCACCTCAGTTTTTTCAAATTCCAGCCCTAATTATGAATTTACTCTTGGCAGCCCCTTTGTGAGGGTTTTAAAGCTGTTTTTGTCATTTCACTTTCTAGGGCTTTTCTCACTTCGCACCCAACATGAACCCTACACAATTTTCCATTCTAAACACAATGGAATCATCAAAAATACTAAAATCCAGTCCAAACACAACCCAAAACAGATCTGGACGAAATTCCATAAAAATTGGAGAAAATGGAGTTTTATGATTTCAATCCATAAAACACCTCCTTATCACCTTTAATCACTTGTTTAACTACTTAATCACATTCTAAACATGATTAGACTAAATTTGGGCAACACTTCCCCTTAGGATTTGAGCTTCCCATGATCACAAAGTCATGAAATCCAAGCCAATAACTAACCAAACCACCAACAACTAACATAAATCAACATGTTAGGCAAAGTTTTATAATTTACCTTTGATTCCTCCTCTTTCTCTCCTCTTCCTCTCAAATTTTCTTAAGGCTTCTCTTTCTCTCTCTTTGTTGCTCTTAGGTGTGAGAATGGGATGAAAAAGATGAACCAAAGCTTTTAAAAAATATCTCATCTTTTCCCCTACTTAGCTTAATCACAAAATAGAATTTATGACATAAGCCTTTTATACTTGACTTGATCCTTTTCTAATTTGGTGTCATAGTCTTCCATTCTAATTGAACCATATTCCTTCATCTCCTTAAGCCCAAACATAAGACACTTTTGGTCCAAAATAGACCAATTGGGTTTCAATTCCATTAATCAAATTACATGCATACTTAATAATATTTTAATCCAATTTCACATGTGCTTAAATCCAACAATTATAATTTAATCTCTTGCCTTTAGATAATGACACTTCGCATACTTGTGAGCCAAATAATTATTTCTCCCTCCTATTTCTTTATTTTATAATTTATACAATCACCATTACATCTTTCTTTTAAAAATTCTCAACAATTAGCACTAGTACAAAATTGCCTTTTTAGACCGCCACATTTATACCAGTTATAATGAATAAGGTCTAAGAAAGATGACCGATGGCAGTTTTGTAATTATAAAGAACTTGTAAGACCGGTTCTTAAAATATGCAGTCTAAAATCAGTCTTAAAGATGAAATCTTTTAGACCGGTTGTTTATTAAACCAGTTTAAAATATTTTTTCCCCTTTTAAGACCGGTTATGATTCGCAACCGATCTAAAATGTAATATTTTAAACCTACTTTTTATTTTAACCGATCTAAAAGATATTCCCAAATCTCATACCCCTCATCCTCTCACGCTTAAATTGAATTCCACACTTAAAAGATATTCCCAAATCTCAACGTTTCTACTCTTTGCTTTTCCGTATAACCTATCGCTTCATAGTTCACACCAACTGCACCACACAACTTCTTCCATCCTTTCTGGTAATCTCTTTTTCTCTTCCAAAAACCATTCCCTTAATCACCTTTTTCAATTCCTTCACCTTTTTATGAGCAAGAAGTTAATTAGGATAAAGAGTATGGCGATCAACGTGAAGGAGTTGATGATTGTGCGGACGGCTCTGTGGAATCCCAAAGTTAACTTGGTGGTGCCGAATTTCTACACGCTGAGCATGTACTTCTATAGGCTGACATTGGCATCGACAACCATAGGCTCGTCAAGTTTCTTTGATGCAAAGCTTCTGAAGGAGGCTCTAAGCAAGGTTTTGGTGCCTTATTACCCAATGGCTGGGTGGCTTTACTGGGACAACGATGGCCATATTGAGATTGACTGCAACGGTTAAGGCATCCTCTTCGTCGAGGCTGAAATAAACTGAGTCATTGATGATGTCGGTGACTTTAATCCAATGCTTGAACTTCGGCAGCTCATCCCCGCCATCGTGTTTTGGGTAGTTTTTTACTTTGTTTTCTAATTACTGGGATTTTCTTAAAAAAATGAAACTTTTAGACCGGTTGTAGCTACAACCGGTCTAAAAGTAACAGACTTTTTAGACTGGCTATATCAAGACCTGATGTAAAAACGATCTAAAAAGTCATTTTTAACCAGTCTAAAAAGTCATTTTTCTACTAGTATATCAATTTTGGCAGATTTTCTGACCAAACTTTGAAAATCATAACTAAATTTGTAGATATCATTTCAGAGCAATTCCAAAGCCTATAGAACCCTTATTGAGTATAATTTCAAGGAAAAATATAGAACTTGCTAATTGGAAGAATATCACTCCCAGATTTTTTATCTTTGGAAGCTATTCCAAAACCTTTCCAATTTCACTGGGTAAACTTCAAAATTTCATAACTCTCAATCCACTAGTCAAAATGATTTATAATATGTATCAAATTAAAGCCCTGAATGTCTACTTTCACCCAATAAAATCTCATAATTTTTGGACATCATTTGATCATCCAAAATCCCAAGACAATCTCACTGCCTCGCAAGAATTTCACTATTTTACTTTCTTCAATACCCCAAAGATATAAGAAACATTAGGGAATAGATTTGAGGAACCTGTTAAGTTGAGGCTTAGCAGTCCACTTAATTTAAACTTATTCCTAAGCCTCCATCCCAAAATTCAGGATATTACATTTCTCCCCCAGTTCAATAAATTTCGTCCTCAAAATTTACGCGTCTACAACTTGTGGACCACTTCTTATCACTTAATCCATCCCTTTTCATGTGTAGGCTCTCAAGCTGTGCAACATAATGATCATATAGCGGAGGGTCACTAACCCCATTCCTCAGGTCACTATCCATAATATTTTTGAATTCATCTGCTGGCCTTTGGACACATTGCTCCACCACATATAGTTATCATGCTTCCTCTACGCCACTTTGGTGTTTCACACTATCTAATAAATTATGGGTGTAACTACATTATCTGCCTACACTTATCTTACTTCTTCAATTGGATCCCAGTGAACCTCTGCAGTAACCCCTACTTGTTCTATAATTCAGTTCGGTCAAAAATATTCAAGGCCAACCACTGTTACAACCCCTACTTGTCCCGTAATTCAGTTCAATGTATCTATAGGTATCATGCTCGGTCATGCTCAGTGTACCTATAGGCACTATTCATCATTTTTGTTAAGTCCGCCCCTTGTCAGTAAGCTCAATCCAGGCCCCAAGGGACATGGTTTCGTATTCATCAGTTTAAGTTTCAGTGCAGTTTAAGTTTTATTTTGGTTTAACATATCTGACATGTAAATTTTACAGCCTAGAGTCTCTAACCCAACTTTTAGGTTCATCATGAAATCTAGAACCTTAACATTGCAAAGATTCGAGATCATTGTTCTTAATTAGATCCAATAGGTTCCACTAAGAATCAAAGATCAATAGCGCCTATTCTAACCTTCACAGTACTCGGGTAACAACCTCCAACATTACTGAAGGTTCAACACTATTCATAAGGTTCAAACTTCTATATTGGAACAACACTATAGTGCAACAACTTCACATTCTGACCCAAGCAGTATTTCAACTTAGATCAAATTCAAGCCTATCCTCAACCTTCAATATCATCGATTCAGATCCTTTAGGATCTATATACGACATAATTACCACTAATTATGCCGGACCATATAACATACCATATACCTTTATTACCTTAGTGTTACTACAGATCATCACTTAGCATGGAGAAACCTCAAATATTTACTACACCTCAAATTTCCATAAATCCCATCAAACAGACCTTTCTGGGAAGTATTCACTACTATAAAATTGTCCCGATTTAAAAATCAATACTTACATAATCATTATCTCTATACGTCTAGGTGCTCTTTAAATCATTTATCTCAGATGATCATTAGTCATAGAGAAACCTTAAGACAATTACTATTCTTCAAGTCTCCATGACCTTGCCAACATAACTTCCTAGGGGATCACCCATCCTAAGATTTCCCTGGGTTGAACACGCTTAACTTTTGTGCCCCCCTCAAAAATGCAGATATTGGCTTTATCTGTTCCAATCACCAGTACCTTAAGACTACCCTTGTCTCAAAAATTGTGCCTATTGTCTCCAAGCAATAAAATACTGTGTATGGTCTACATATTAGTACTGGTACCTACATAATATCAATTCTGATACCATTATCAGAACTATTACTATTGGTGTTCAGATACTGTCATTACGTTTATTGATTCCTTTATCCAGTGTACTAGTCCCAATGATACTGTCGACTGGGCACTGGTACTATCTCTGTGTGCACTACTACTACTTCTTCCTGATACCATTTTGATATCCTCTATAGGTGCACCGGTACCACCAATACTACCATCTAGGTACTGATATCACCTTAAGTGCCCTGATACCAGTGGTACCTTCCTCAGATCAGTATTACACCACTTGCTGCACTCCGGGTATCTGCTAATTCTCAAGGCTGATTCATATCCGTGCATATTTACTATCATAGTGTAATCACTACCATATTAGTATAATATCCTATTGCCAGAACCGCCATTCTGGTAGAACCGCTTTGGGCACCTCCAGAACGACTTTCGGCTCTGATACTAAAATTGTCACACCCTTATCTTATTTTTAGCTATTTCAGAGTATTTGCAAAAAAAAGATACGCAGTTCGTTGGGAAACACAGGAATAGCATATATATATTGATAATATATGCATGATTATAGAAAATTTCGCATAGGGGTTCATACATAATAATTAGAGTCAATGTAGCCACATAAGGCTATTTGGGTGTCTAAACCCGTCCCAGTAAAACAGAGACATCTTCTCGTCTTCATTCCACCACTGCAGTCCCTTCGTATGGTTCCTTTCTTTGTTCTCAACATATCTTCTATTTCCTCCTGTCTAAATTGTTGGTAAGGGAGGGTGAGATTCGAGAGAATCTCAGTAGGAAAATAGTAACAATATGCATGTAAGATAAATGCTTAAAGCATGACATGCTTGCATTACATAACTCATGCTCACACAATGACATATCTACATGCTCAATGTTTCAAACATCATACTTATGACCATAGCATAAATAGAAATACAGCTTCAATCATCCATATATGTTTCACATAATCAAGCAAAGCAATAACATGCATAAATACACCAGCACAAATATCAAATACACACAGGAGAAGTAAGTTCCCTACCTTAATCGCCTTCTTTGATCCTTGAATAACGTGCCTCGTAATGCGTGCCTCTGACTGGCTCTTAACTTGGTCCTAAAATGTTAAATATATGATTTAGACACTTCCATAGTATTTTTAGGGGTTATATGAGTCTAATTGAAAAATGACCAAAATGCCCCGGGACCCAGTCCAGCCCCACCATGCCCGATCGACTGTACTTTTCCCGAAATTTTAACCTGGGCTATTCTAACTTATTTTTGCCCAAGGAATCCATTTTTTACCTCAGTTTTCTCAAATTCCAGCCCCAAATATGAATTTTCCTGAAAATAGAGTTTTATTATTTCAACCCAAAAATACCTTCTTATCACCTTTAATCACTTGTTTAACTACTTAATCACATTTTATGCATGATTAGACTAAATTTGGGTAGCACTTCCCCTTAGGACTTGTGGTTCCCAAAATCACAAAGTCTTGAAAACCAAGCCAATAACCAACCAAACCACCAACAACTAACATAAATCAACATATTAGGCAATGCTTTATGATTTACCTTCTATTCCTCCTTTTTCTCTCCTCTTCCTCTCAAGTTTTCTTCAAGCTTCTCTTTCTCTCTCTTTGTTGCTCTTAGGTGTGAGAATGGGATAAAAAAGATGAACCAAAGCTTTTAAAAAATATCTCATCTTTTCCCCTACTTAGCTTTATCAAAAAATAGAATTCATGACATAAGCCTTTTGTACTTGACATTATGCTTTTCTAATTTGGTGTCAAATCTTCCATTCTAATTGAACCATATTCCTTCATCTCTTTAAGCCCAAACATACGCCACTTTTGGTCCAAAATAGACCAATTGGGTTTCAATTCCATTATTCAAATGAAAAGCACCCTTAATAATATTTTAATCCAATTCACATGTGCTCAACTCCAACAATTATAATTTAATATCTTGCCTTTAGATAATGACACTTCGCATACTTATAAGCCAAATAATTATTTCTTCCCCCTATTTCTTTATTTCACAATTTATACAATCACCATTACATCTTTCTTTGTCAAATTCACAACAATTAGCAATTTTGATAGATTTTCTAACCAAACTTTAAAAAATCATAACTAAATTTGTAGATATTGTTTCAGAGAAATTTTAAAGCCTTAGAGCCTTTATTGAGTCTAGTTTCAAGAAATAATATAGAAACTTGTCAATTAGAAGCATATCATCCCAGATTTTTTATCTTTGGAAGCTATTCCAGAAACTTTCCAGTTTCGCTGGGTAAACTTCAAAAATTTGAAAGAGGCAAGCTTCACCCAAGAGGGGGTGAATTGGTTGATGTGATGAATTTTTTGGTTGATACGGTGATATGACAATTACTGTAGATAAAGTAAATTTGAGAAGATTAGCACATAGAGAGTTATACTGGTTCGGCTCAAAACCCAGACCTACGTCCAATCCTTAGAGATTAAGACGTACTGAGATTTTCACTATACTTCCAAGATTCAATAGGCTCTAGGAAAGCCGCAAAACAACAATCATCCTTGAATGGACTACGAGCAGAAATATTCTAACACTTAGAAATTTCTCTCCCCCTTACGACAAGTCTTACGTGCAGAAAAACAAACCTATGACCTTTCTCTCTTGCTTATGTATACAAGTCTTATGAGCAACAATGTTCTCTCCTGCTTACACCCCTATAAGTCTTACAAGCAGCAATATTCTCTACTGCTTGTACCTTGTAAGTCTTATGAGCAAAAAATCCTACTAGGAATTCTCTCAACATCTTCCCTCGTAAGGATATCTACCCTCTCAAGGTCCCTGTACCTTGAGATCAAATGAAAATAGAATTTGAAGTGTATACAGACTCTCTCATAGAGCAAATATAATAAACACTAAAGTATAATATGAATACAGAGAAAAAAATGAATAACAGAGACTCATGAATTTTCTTATGTGAATTCTTGTTCTGAGTTCTTGAATGATGGTCTCTCAAGCTGTACATTTATAGTTAGTTGATTTTGCCCGTTGAATAATAATCATTGTGAAGCAAAGCATTTTACTATGGAACAACATGCGTACGTTTGAAATCTTTTAACAAGATATCATGGTAGGTACATGCTTAGTTGGTCGTAATGATTCTGTCTGCCATTGTTTGACTTCCTCTGTGCCTTTCTAATTCAAATGATCAAACTCCTATTTCACACTTGTAATATATGTTAAATGATGTTAAATAATAATAACAAGTGAAAATAGAATGAATAAATAATATTAAACCATATTTGGATTGATCACTGTAAGTCTATTGTGTTTTGGCTTCTGACAAAGTATCACTTGAGTGCACTTTGATCACACTCAAGTGCATCTTCATATTTCCTCTTCTGCTTATGTTTTTGTGTTGCACTTCCTCATGATTTTGAGAGAGTGCATTTTTATACTTGCGAGTGATGTGGGTCCTCACTCGAGTACATATTCTCTCACTCGAGTGCACCTGTATTTTGCACTATGAACTCTCGTCTCAGGATAATACTTACAAAGATTTTTACAAGAGTGTGATTTCTCACTCACAGGTGATGTGGGACCTCACTCGAGTACAATGAATCTCACTCGAGTGAACAGTATATTTTTGTATAAGATATTCTTTCCCTTCAGCACTTGCATCAGGAATGGAGAGAGTTAGATTTCTCACTTTCGGGTACTGAGGTATCACTCTGGTGCAAGTACTCTCAACTCGGGTGTACTTGCTCTTCCATGCTCTGGCTGACTCTTGGGCAAACACTTTTTATGCTTCACTCGCTAGGACTCGAGTGCAGTTTTCACTTTGAGTTTATCTTGCTCTAAGGTAAACATTTCATATACCACACTTGCTAGGACTCGGGTGAACTTAAGGCTATCACTCGAGTAGTGAGTCTGTGCTCGAGTAAAGTGATGATATCCTATCTTTGATATTGCCCTCTGTCAAACACTTGTAGGAGTATGCCTTCATGCTGAGTGCAAGCTCCATCACTCGAGTGCATCAATTAAAATCATAGCAATGACCTCTAAACTTAGTGATATGCATTTGGTAATATTTTCAACCATTGTCTAAACTTGCAAAACATGAGTTTCTTACCATAACACACAATAATCTTTTGTTATCATCAAAACTTGGAATCTAACAAAATTCATAACTCTCAATTCACTAGTCAAAATGGCTTATAATACCTATCAAATTAAAGCCCTGGATGTATACTTTCACCTTATAAAATATCATAATTTTTTGATATCATTTTATCAGCCAAAATCCCAAAACAATCTCACTACATTGCAGGAATTTCACCATTTTGCTTTCTTTAATACCCCAAAGATATAAGAAATATTAGGGAATAGATTTGGGGCACCTGTTAAACTAGGGCTTAGCAGCCTACTTAATTTAGGCTTATTCCCAAGCCTCCAATCTTAAAATTCAGGATATTACACCTTTCAAGATGAGAAAACGGTTCAGATAGAGACTACTATCTCTTATATACTATGTGACTATTTATATGATACGTGTTACTATATTTTGTGATTTGAACACATGCTGGAGGCATATTACCTAGCTATGGTCTGGGACCTAGCCAAGGTACACTGGTATTGCCTAGCACTAGCAAGGACTCAACTGAGGTACACGTAAGGGGTTTTCAACTGGATTGTTAGCCCTGAGTTTTGTGTACACACATGGATTGATGTGAATTTTCATTTTACTTAATATGGTGCATTTCATATTTAATTCTCACATTTTATATGTCGATGATAAATAAAATATTTGCATATTTATTTTCCCTTATATGATGATTTTATGGATGATATTTGAGCTCACTTTAATAAATTTGGGTGTAATTAATAAATAAATAATGATTTTGGCAAAAAATAGAATTTCTTGGAAAATATAAATTAGACCCTCTTTCAGTTTTCAGGCAATATCGGGAGCTCTAGATGTCAGATTGGGACATTCTTTATATAAATAAAAAGCTAAGAAAGAGCTCTACAACTTTGATGCAGAAACCAAAATCCATTTCTATCTCCAAGGGTTTCGAATTTGGCTTGGAAGTTGAAAGCGGGAATCATCTACCATTCCACCAACCATTTCATCTACCTCGTCATCTTTCTTTTCACCTACTACTTCATCTACCACTTCATCTTCCTTTTCACCAACTACTTCATCTACCATATTCTATCTACTACTTCACCTATCACATTTCATCTACCACTTCATCTACCCTATTCCATTCTTCCCTATATATAGCCACCCTCTTCTTCACATTTCACTTACACCAATTCATATCCATTACTCTCATCTCTTCTCCACACATACCATTTTCATTTCCATTATTCTCCTCTCTTCTCTACTTACACACCATTTCATTACTCTCATCTCTTCTCCACTTACTCCATCATCTTAGAATTAATTTTATGCATTATACTACTTTATGCATGCCTCCATCTTGGAAGGCTTAGGATTGTATTACTTTTTGTATGCCACCTACATGGAAGGTTTTACCTCCTAAAGGGACGGCTAGATTTTTACTTTTTTCATGCATCTTTTGGTTGTATATTTATGTTTGAGAATTTAATATTCAAGTTTTATGCAGTATTTATGAGGATTTCATTTTAGTTTTATATAATGTCAATTTATTTTGGTTTTGTTTTTAATTTTATCATGTGCTAAATTTCCATTTTCCTAGGGTGATGACATAGCTTACTAATCACGGATTGAATCTTAAGTTATTAAATCTAGTTTTAATTTTTCCTTCATGATTGAGTTTTAATTATTATTCTTAATGCTTTCATTTGATTGGTCATCTTTTGAATGATTTCAATATATATGTTGAGACCGGAAGGAGATACATGTGTAAACCCTATAATTAAAACCATAACTTGCATATAAAATAGGAATATATATTCATATGAGTTGTGTAGTCTTAAAGAGTTCCATAAATTTTAATGCATAATTAATTGCTTAAATTCATATAGGGATATATTGGAATAGCAATTAATTATAGAATTGTTTGACCTTGGAAGAGGCTAGTAATTAAATTGGGAAAATCGACTATCAATCATGTGGAATAAATTGGGCTAGAATAGATAACTGATTCAATTCGGAATTTGTTAAGTGAGATCTGACCCCTAGGACTTTTCTTATAGTTGTTTCATATCATTTGCATTTATATTTGCTCATCTTTAATTTCATACTCTGAATCACCAACTAATCAATCAACTGAATAGAATTAAAATTACCCATTTTGGTACTTAGTGATCAATCCTCATGGGAACGATACTCTACTCACTGCTGTATTACTTGATTACGACAGTGCACACTTGCACTATTTAATTGATCATCTACACTCGTAACAGTCAATAGTATATTTCTACTGGGATTCCTTGGAATCTCACCCCTTTCTTCTAAACAAAATATCTTAGCGGGTGTCAGTGGCTCAAAAAGCAAGGAAGAAGATACAGGGAAATGATGGGTACGTTTCCCAGACGAGGACAATGGTTATATTTAGTCATTATTTTGAATAGTTTGGGATAAATTGTATATATTACCAAACCCTGCGGGGAATTCCTTAATGTAGTCATGTACTAAATATTAGTATTTTAATGCTATTCATGTGTTGCCTATGGAACTGCGCACAAACACTCTGAAAATTGAGAAAGTAAGTTAAGGGTATGACACCTCTTCTCTCATTTCAATTAGAACTGCTTCAGTTCGTCCTTTATTTCCTCCTATGTGTGCACCGCCTCCTTCAATGAGGGAGGGTTTTTGACCAACTCCATGCAAGGGTGGAATGCATGGGTCAAAGCCTTGCAAGAATCGTGACTCAACTACACCCTATCAACAAGAAGTTGAATCTTATACTCGACACTAATGACGTCGAGTATAATCTTTCTTTTAACCCCTCTTCTCCTTCCTCTTCTTCCTCCCCTTCCTTTAGTGAATGTTGTATCTGCTGCCTTTGGGTAGCAAAAAAATTATATTAATAAAAATTTGTATTTCTAATCTTGATCTTGGTCTTGAACTTGAATGTCTCTTATTTCTATGTTCAGTTGTTGTTTTTGTCTCTAGCTTGACAAATTAATTTATTTCTATACATATATATCCACATACACACACATACTATAAGTAAGTTGTATTATCTAAGTATAGTTAATTTTATAATTTGATTATATTTAGACCGGTTGTAGTGGAAGAAGGTCTAAATATGTTAATCTAAACCATCGTTTAACTCTTAATTGATCAAAATA
Organism: Inga laurina; assembly: GCA_963855925.1. Lineage (NCBI taxonomy): Eukaryota > Viridiplantae > Streptophyta > Magnoliopsida > Fabales > Fabaceae > Inga > Inga laurina. The sequence goes on from OY979703.1 coordinate 74,025,828, forward strand.
TCATTTAATATTCTAATGTTCACTTTTTATATAGACCATTTATGATGAACATCTGATCTCATTATTATTATTTAGACCGTGTGTTAGAAGACGACTGGTTAAAATATGGAACATTTCAACTTCCGACGTATACCACCATGCATGTCTCGTCAGTATCATCTAATGGTTATGGCCATCAGTCCCCATTTTAAATACCAATGCGCCTTTAGTTGAAAAGTTCAAATTCAAAGTCCCTTTCTGCTTATCTCTTTCTTCTTTAAGCGTCAACTCTTTTAATAGCAAGACTAAGAGGTAGTGTTCCCCCTCTTCTCTAGTGGCGGTAGCCACCGACAGTTCCTCTTCACAACCCTTCGACCTCCAACCTTAGGGGGAATCGCTGATGCAATCTTTTGCCTTTAGGACACCTTTTTGGAGGTCATAGAGAAGCAAGATTGCTTCTCTAAACGATTGGAGTAGTTAGAGGTGGTTTTGGACAACATCCTAGACTGTGTTGCCTAAGGATTGTCTCCTACATTGATGATGATTGTATAATGGCCTGGATTTCAAAAACCCCTTTTATAGATATATTTTGATGTATTTTTTATTTTGTGCCTAATCATCACACATACACACATGCATGTACTGTCGCCTTTGGGTAAAGATATTAATGAAAAGTTTCAATCTTTTTATTCTTTTGATATGTTACTATTATTTCCTATTGATGATCTTCATCTTTTCTTATTATATGATCATTCATATTTTTTAAGTTCTTGTTTATGAATTTTGTTTCGTAAATCGGATTTCTCTATTTTTAAAAATTACATATTAGACTGGTTGTTTTAAAAGATGGTCTCGTTATAAATTAAAAATACTTTTTTACATATTGAGACGGGTTGTTTTTAAAGTCAGTCTCGCTATGAATACTTGGACTAGTTTTAAAGAGGATTGGTCTAGAAAAATTCTGCCTGCCGTGATATCTTTCTCTATGCTATCAGGATGGCATAGTATTCCTTTCCATAGGGCTATCCCTCTTTGTGATCGCCATTTTGCTCTCTTATTCAACAAAAAGTTGTCTGCTTTCACAAACCCTCGCTAGCCTTCTTCTGTAAGTGCTCTCTTTCTTTGTCTTTTCTTGCATGAACGTTTTAATCGGTTGATCTTGATACTCACTCCTTTTCTTTCTTATCGAAACACTGATGCTTACTCCTTTTCATTCTTTGTTGAAACCCTGATTGAAAGTTCATATTTTTTGTCTTTCATCCACACTTATGCTTACTTAAAATTATCTATATGGTTGTTGCAGTTATTTTATGCAAATTTTGTTCACTTTTGTATGAGAAATATTTTAATATGTTCTAATGATTGCATAATGTACAAAAGAGTTTCGAGAGCTTGAGAAGTGTCCAATATGTGTTATATGTAGTGGTGTCAGTAAGCCATGATTATTTAATTTGTTGACTGCTCCAAATGTAATATAGCTCATGAACATATATAGTACATTGCATTTGGATCAAGTAGCATTAATTTGGCCAATCAACACCGCTACATATATCACAAGGTTCAATCTGCAATGTAAATGAACACAAGACATGCATACATAGCATAGATATTAGATGAGCTCCAAAAAGACCATACATAGCAAAGAGCCAAGTTGAGTGGTTTTTTTTGTGGATTTCAATTATAATTTTCTGCTTCTTTTACAATCCATATCATTGTGTTCATTAAATATTCCTTTAAGTTACAAAAAATACATGTGAAGAGTATTATATAATCCGATCTAACATGTAAATCCGTGTATTGAAAATAAAGGATGAATACAGTTGGAAGTTGCAGATACAGGCAAGCCATTCCTTTAGGACTTGGAAAATGAAAAAAGCCTTCCTTCTACAGGCATAAATATGATATTTATTTTCAACCTTTTTCCTTCTTGTATGTTCACTTAATTGTGAAATTTTATGATACATGAAAGTTTAGATTTTTTTGCTTGCTTGATATTCTCTATGGTTGTTATAGTAATTGTATGCGATTTTTGTCCATGGAATTCATTATGCTTGGGATTGTGAAACTTGTGATTATGACAATAATGCAATTTCATTGTATCATTCTCATAAAAGGCAAGTTTTACAAATTCAATCATCAAGAATTCTATGGACAAAAGTTTGCATGCACGTATATTAATTTAATCTTTTTTGCCTTGCTTTTGTTCTTTTCCAAGTTTTTTTCTTTGGATGCCCCCTAAAAGGGCTTAGATCATTATTGAGTGGTGGGTGGGTGTGTTAATTGCAATTTTAACCCCAACATGTGGGAGTTGTCGATGTGTGGTTCGTATTGCAGGCCATCCTTATAGTCAAATGTTGTACCCCTTGGATTGGGTGCTAAGTTTACTGATCTTAGGAATTTTGGTTCTTTTGAGACTTTAGATAGAATATGACTCGGGCCTACCTCAGTTTTAGGTGATAAAGGTAGAGTATCTTATTTAATAAAGCTGAGTTTAACATGGTTGACATACAAACTTGAGAATTCAATTTTGTATGGTTGAATATGGTCGTGTGATGATGTTTTGATTTGGAGGGAAATCACAATGAAGGCCAATAATAAGAAACCACCTGACTAGGTGAAGTTACTAGTGACAGGTTTTTGATTAAAACGTCTAAATTAGATGATGAAAAATGTAGGCTAGATGATTTATGCTTGCAAGGAAAAATTTGTTGCATTGCATTACCACCCAATCCAACAAATTTGTCTTTACAAGTGATGACCATCCAGCCAATGTTTTTCATCATCTAATTTAAAGTTATTAATCCTTACCTCATTACTAGTATTTCCACCTAATCAGTTACTTCCTTATTATTGGCTTTCAGCTTGTTTTCCATCTAATCCAAAACCTGATCAAGATATCAAATTCACTCATATAAAATCCAATTCTCATATTTGTATATTAACTCTGTTATACTTAGGTTCATTAAATAAGAATCTTCTCCTTTATCACATGAGACTATAGGAGGCTAGAGCTGTGTTTCATATTTAAGGTCTAGAAGAATCAAAATGCATAAGTATGATAACCTAACACCCAATCCATAGGTAGATGCATTCAACTCTAAGGATGCTCATAATATGAAGGGTGAAGGTGCAAATTTACCCCAGAAGTTTTTGCTGATAAGCAATGTTGCCTTGAAAGTTTCTTTAGGCTTAATATCACCTTGGAAGTTTTAAAGCAGAGAAATGTTGCCCCATACCATTAAAAAAAACTAATGTTGACCGTTAAAAAATTGACATTGGCTGTTAATTTTTTAACAGAAAAGGGCAACATTGCTCTATTTTAACACTTCCGGGACAATATTGAACAAAAAAAAAACTTATAGGGTAACATTACTCCTTAATAAAAACTTCCGAGGAAAATTTATACATTAACCCTAATAAGAATCATGCGTCAACAACATACATATGCCGGGCCTAAAATTACATCCACTATATCTAACACTCAAAAATTATCTAATTCCTTTACAGGTGGTAGGGAAAATGCAAGCAAAAAATGTAAACTTTGAAAAAATAAATGCTTAAATTAAGATGCAATTATCTAATAATATTGGTCAGATTCACGGTTATTAGTTATAATTATTTTTTATATCGATTGTATTTGTATTTTTAGAGACATTTGTAGAATTTATATTACAAGATATAGGTTTTAAATATAATAGTCCAACAAGACTTCAGTGAAATGAAATAAAATGTATATTTGGTTTAAAAAAATTCCCACTTTTTAGAAAGTGGGTATTTTTTATTATAAATGGAAACTTTTTAAGAGTGATCGTTAAAACAACCAGTCTTAAAAAGTAACTTTTAGACTAGTTGTAGGACCGATCTTAATAAAAATGGACTTTCTAAACTGATAGATATAAGACTAGGCCTAAATCTGATCTAAATGAGAATTTTGTTTTCTACCAACCTCTATCATCTTTTCTTCCTTTTCACTTTTATCCTATGTTCTACATCTGGGAATCTTATTTGAATGATTGCATGGCAAGCCACATATAGACTTTAGATTGTCCTAAAAACTACAGTGAGACATTGATGAACTTGACACATGAACTCTAACTAATATAAGCAACTTAATATAATTTTTTATTTGTAAATTCACCTATAAATTTTACATAATAGATATAAACAAATTGATATAATTAATTCTATCTTTTTTTAAACTACCCAAAAGACATGCGCATTCAATAATACTATTTCATAAAACCATATCATAGTTTCTTTATAAAGTACAAACACTTTTTGTAATATCCTGAATTTTGGGCCTAAGACTTTGAGAATAAGTCTATATCAGGCAGACTACCAAGCTCAATTTGGAAAAAGTCCCAAGAATGTTTAGAGATAGAAAGACTCTAGGGGACTATGTGATCCGGCCCTACTGGGCAGCGGGCCCAGTATACGTAGGTAGTAGGATCAAAGTGTTGGTTCAAATATGCATAGGACATATATACAGTGCCATTGGATTGGTAGAAAGACGCCACCCAGATATGTCATGAGGTATAGGACTGATTAGGTAAGCGAAATATGCCGGTATAGGTGTGCACATTGCATTGTCAGGGCAGACATATGTACCCTTCGTTTTTGAAGTAGACACCGATATGTAGCGCTATATAGGGCCCACACATACACTCGACCTAGCATCATTTGGCAGGCCTTAATACGTGTGACACAATCCTGAGTAAGTCCCAAGTAAAACCTGAGTAGACATCGATAAAGTAATTTTATTAAAGTAACTTTAATAAAGTAAGCAATGATGACTCATGATGGCATAACTTTTGTGTTGGCTAAGCAAGGGGATGACAAGTGTCCCTTAATCATTGCAAAGGATAATGACACTTTTGTTTTGGAAGAGTAAGGATGTCACAAGTGTTCCCTCATCATTACAATCATCTTTATGCCTTTTTGTTGGCATTGCTAGAAAGTGTCACCTCACCCCGAGCCGAGGAAATCCACCGGCCTCCGGTCTGATCACCCGACTAACTTTCTCGAACACTTAACCAAGGAGCCGGGGGAAAACCATCAGACCCTCACTATCCTTGACAAGTTGGACAACTAAAGGCCTAAGAAAAGAGGTGAGACCCACTTTATTAAAGTAAGTGACGTGTGTCACCAAATCACTGGATCACCGGACAAGTGGCACCATAAGAATTTGACACATGGCAATCACTTTTCAAGAATCCTTTTGGCATTGAAATTTCATCCAGCTGCCCCAAAAATAAAAAAAATAGAAAAAAGTCATGAGAAACTAGAAAAGGAAAGAGAAAGTGTGAATAGTAACAGCTCTTGACTTCAATCCGCCGAAACTCTACCGAATTGACGTTTTCTCTAAAAATACCCTTCACAATTCTTCTTCTAATCATCCCAAGCTTTATTTCTATGGTTTTAGATTTTCATGTGGAGGTGTTTGAACCGATTGGTTTTTTGTGTGAATGAGTTTTCATGAAGGTGGGGTACTGTTCATGTTTCATCCAGAGGTTATTTGTGAGGTTTAATCATGTGTTTATAGTTAACTGATAATTTATGATGATTTTGGAAGTTTATCTTTAAAGCTGCCTAAATTTGTTTTCTGAAGTCAGTGAACTTGCAACGTGTTTTTGATAAGTCAAACTTAGTCCAAATGCTATGAAATTTTACAGGATTAAAGTAGACATCCTAGGATTTAATTTGATAGGTAATATGAGCCATTTAGACCAGTAGATTGAAAGTTATAATTTTTCAATGTTGGATCTTAATTCTGGAATGAAATCTGCGGCGGTATGAGTTTGATGAATTTCTGGAACATGTGTGGCTGTAATTGATACTCTATGATATTTTTCATTGAAAGAGGACTTAAATATATTTTTATAGTACCTAGAACCAACCCATTTGGATTTTTATAGAATCAATTATGAATTTTCAAAATTTGGTCTGGAAAACAGGTGAATTTTGGGGGCAATGATCAATTAAGTGAGATACTGTGTTGATATGCACTCAGAGGTGAAATGACTATATTTTTTCCTAAAACTAGACGGATTAGGGGTCACATAGCCTTTGAAATCATCACAATTGGACATCTATACAATTAGTTATGAATTTTCAAAGATTGCTGAAAATTCGGGCAGATTTTGGTAATTAAGCAAAAATATGAAAGTAAAGGTAATTGGTAATTAATTTGAACTTCAATGGTTAAGTAAAGCTCATAAAGTTAGTGTGGGCCCATTAAATACCCATTGTGCCTGATGTATTAACTTTAAGGTTAACCAACTAAGATGTCTTGGGTTATTAAAATTTAGGACAAGTATGGGCCTAAAGAATAAAGACAAGTTCTAAAGGCTAAAGTAACCTGTTGGACATTTATTTTTCAATGCTCTAATAATATGGCCATTTATCTAGGGCCATGAGATGACAAGGAAGAAGAATGGGAGAATTTGCAAACAACTTCAATGGTTGGAAGAAATATACAAGAAGGGAACTTGAAGATAGAAGGTAGTATAACTTTCCTTACTTGCATTTACTTGATAAGTATACTTATGCATTGATGTGTTTAACTGCTTTGATGAATGGTATGAAGCATGTATGAATGATTGAAGCTCTGTTTTTACTTATGCTATGGCCATGGTGTAATGTGTAAAGCATTAAGCATGCAAGTATGTCATTATGCTAGTATGAATATATGTAAGCAAGCATGTCATGCATTAAGCTTGAATCTTGTATGCCTAGTTAACAAAGTTTGCTACTGAGATTCTCTCGAATATCACTCTCCCTCACCCAACCATATAGGCAGCTGAGCACAGAAGAGGAGTGCAGGACAATGTACCGAGAAAGAAGTTGCAATGAAGAAGAGAAGAATTATTCACGCACTAGTCTATTATGTAAATTAATAAATTTGCAATGGTTAACCATATAACCCGCATAATGAATATCCAAGCGCGATAATTGAATTATAAATGGGTAATCGCATCGTACGAGCCCATTAGTAAAGAAACCTTCCGCACATAAAAATGAGCAAAGAATCACTCTAATTAAGATAATAAAGATAATTAAGAAACGATGAGTTATGAAGAAGTTACGAACCACTTTATGATAGTTTTTGAAAAGTTTTAAATTATTCAGAAAAACCACTCAACTACAGGTTCAAGTCCTGTTTTGAGGTTGAGAATTGAAAGAAGTCTGAAAAAGAATATCAATTCGTAGTTCAAATTCGTTACATAAAACCCATTAGATCGATTTTGAAAATAAGCTGTTACACATTTTGCGTAGTATAGTAGTAATTTAGAAACACTATCCAAGCATGCATAATGAATTGAGCGCAGTTTTCTCTCGCCAAAACTCATTCAATTGCTAGGAACTTGTAGGACTCCGTGCTAAAGCCACAACCAAAGTAAATCTATGTACTTCCACTACTACATAAGGGTGCAATATGTAGTTTTTTTTTTCTTTTTCAGTTTTTAACATTTTGAAAACATTACATACTCTGTTACCACAAAAACAAGTTATAGCACTTTGTTTTTATTTCTTTATTTTTTAAAATTATTTCTTTTATTTCTTTATTTGTTAAAAAAACAAGAACAGTAAATAATGTTATTTTTTCAAAAAATTTACTCTTATCATATACTTTTTGTTAATTTCTAATATGCTGTCGCATATACATTTTTTTTATTTCTAATATGATATAGCACTTCCTCTATATATATATATATATATATTCATTTTTACTAATATTCTGTTGTGCTTCCTTAAAGAAGCACTGCGTGATATGATTTTTAAAAAATATTTTTCTGTATATAATTTCTCATGACCACACTTGCATCATTTTTGCATACAAATTTCTTCTTCGCTAGCAGAATTCAAAAAATATATACAGACCTAATAACTCAAAGCAACATCACAATTAACTTACTATAAACAACTAACAAACGTATCACTACATACGATAACAATTAACATTTGTGAATAAAATACTAAATGAAACCATTTGCAACCTACCAATATAATACTCTTGTCAAGTTTTTAACTATAACCAATATATAGCAGAAAATCTAAAACAAACCTACTTATCTAGCAGTGTAATGTTGGAACATATATATACACACCATTCTTCAATGACTTCATTTATTTGGCCGTCAGTGTACTTTGTGCAATGTGCATCTTTATAATACTACATGATACTTGACACAACAAATTAAACCCACTAAAAATTAACTATTATACACTCAATTAAAGCTAAAAACAATTTTTAAGTGAAACTAAGATTACTTACATTGTCAGAAACAAAAATTAGATCATGAGTGATAATATCTTTCATAAATCTCAAAATATAAAGGGCATGGTACAAATAACCCAACAATTATTATTGTTGGGTTAGAAAGAGCAAGGTAGCAATATCATCAAAGAGTTAAATCAATTTATAAAACTTGACCTAAGTTTTGTCCTCTAAAAAAGTACAAAATTCTAATTAAGTTTTTTTTTTTACCAAAAAAGTTCTAATTAAGTCATTACACCATTAAATGAATTTTAATGATTCAGATTTGACAGCCATCAAAATTTTATTTTAAGTAGTTTAAAACTGCAATAGATAATAGATAACAAAGATAAGCGCAATAGAGAGAAACTTGAGGCTAAGTGCTTAAAGATTTCAGATTGTATGATTGATCAGTACCTTTCTCATCACATTCCTATCAAAGATCAAGTTAAAAGAGAGCTTTAATTTCTTTAAGCTTTGATGGTCATCTACAATAATTAAGAATAATTATTTCGATTTTGTAAATCATTATCTCTGGGTTAAGCTGATTTAACTAAAGAAATAATTATCAGTGCTCAAAACTTTCCACGAAGACAAAACAAGCCAACTTGTGCGTGATATATAAACTGAGGTAGGGTCAGTATCTACCCATTTAGGAACCTTTAATTTGAATTAAATTAAAGCGTGATTTCTCTCAGCCATCTTATCATCTTCATCCACCAGTCTTCCATTGATTTTGCTTCTTCCACTTACTCATATTTTTTATCATATTTTTTTGGGCCAGAGCCATTATTGCTTTGATGTTTCCTTCTGCCGATGGAGACTGTTTACAATCTCATCTCACGCAATTAATTAAATTGTAGAAGATAATGTACTGAAGCATGCGGGGAAAAATGGATCTACAAGCTAATCAAGAGCTTTACTTTTTTCTGTACTTTGATTACATATATACATATACATATATGTATATGTATATATTAAAACTCAAGTTATTCGCTCTGCGGTGAACAATTAAAGGAAATGATTGCAGAACAATCAAGAGTATTATAATTAAGTTCGCAAAAACCTTGAAAGTGATTGGGCAATGACTGTGTGCTAAAGGTGTTTGAACGTCTAAAAACGGCTAACTTCATACCGACGTTTTGCCCGGAGTGCCTTGTTGGCAGTGATTAAATTAAATTATCGTTTGGACTTGCCAACCACTTGGTTTGGTTGGAACCAAGAAGCCACTTTTTTGGTTGAGCCGAGTTGAAAGTTGGAACAGAGTCAAGCTGCCATTGAGTGGGAATCCAAAATTAGACCAGGAACCGGAATAACTTTTAGAAAACCGGACTGTATTTTCGCACATGATAAAAGAAAAAAAAAATTGAACCTCTCAAAAAATTCAATATATTTTAAAACTTTTTGTAGTCATATGATGTTATTTCATTGCAAAATTCATATACTGGGGCGTTATTACGTTAACAAATGGATTTATTATGAATTTATTTCTTATATATATTATTAAATATACATATAATTATTTTTTATTGAATTTTTTATTTAGTTGTTATGTCATCAATTCGGCTGCTGATCTAACCAGTTAGGCCATGCGGACTGTGAATCAATTGGCTTTTAGTTTCTAATTCAAAATCCGGACAGCTTTTAAAACATTGGTAGGCCTCAGATTGCCAAAATTTTATTAAGTTATTTGCTTTTATTGAATTTTAAGAAAGAATGTAAAAGTGAATCTGACACCATATCTTTGCTAAAATCTTACAATATTGAGTATAATTACTAGTGTTTTCTTTTTTTCTTTGGACCAAATTATTAATAGTGTTTTCTACTTGTTCTCTAATTCAAATTTTATATACTATGCAATATGTTCCATTATTTACTCAGTTTTAGTTTGGGATTAATACCTTGATAACTATAAAATCAGTAAGAAGACAATATTTATCTTTCTAAGAAAAATAAACTTGATTTAAAGTTAAATAGACAAAATTGAAATGACAGGATCATTATTAAGATTGTAAATGGAGGGATTTGATTGTACTAAAAGTTGATTAATTATAACACGATATTAAAAATTAAAATATCTTACGAGGTAGGCGGTTGCCCACCATGTCTATTATCACCGAGCAAAGCACGCACCTCACAGTTTTCTGTTTAAAAATAGTTAATTTGGCTGCTTGAGGATTAGCATTTAAATAAAAGAAAAATGAGCATATATCGCATAATGATGAGATTTTGATGTGAACCTTTTGGACCACTACTGTCTTTTTAGGGGAAATGACGCGTAGGTCCCAAGAATCGAAGATAATTATAGTGAAGTCTTACAGTAGGAACTATTGATCAAAAAAAAAAGTCTTACAGTAGGAAAAATAACTGAACATATTATAAAAACAGCTTGACAAGTTGTTATTTCGGATTTTTGGGATATCACTGTAATTATTTTTTGTCCTTGGGACCTGTGCGTCATTTTCCCTTCTTTTTATGCTTCCACGGATGGCTTTTCAGTGACTCATAATGAGAGTTTGAAATCTTGATTTTTCGATTGTCTCATGATTTATATGAATATTGTGAAATTTGAAATGTACAAAAATTTTATTTTCTACACAAATTTTGAAAGACTATGGATATACAAAAGTTAAGATTAAAGTTCCATAAAAGATGAACACTATATTGTAAAAATATGAAGATACACTTTCAAAAGGCTTAGCCTAATTAAATTTGGAAAAAAGACACTTAAATACTGCTTGAACTTTAAAATCTTAAATTGATTTTGCTAACAATAAAAGTAATGGGATTGACAAAAAGAGTATAATAATTGACAACTCAGGTTTTTAGAAAATCAATGATTTGGGATTTTGAAGTTCAAATGGTATTCAAGTGTCTTTTTCCCATTAAATTTTTAATTTAGATTTGTTTTGAGTTAAAATAAGTTTACGTGTTTTATTAACTTAGGGTAAATATTGATATGTAATCAAAATTCAAATTACCTCCTGATTTTTCATAATTAAATATAGGCTTTTTTTTCTAAGTTTTATAAATATAAACCACTATTGCTTGCCAGAAAAAATCGAATCTTTTCTTTTTATTGACTTGGTTATACAAGAAAAACTTAATACTCAATCCAGTTTTTTTTATAAGCAACTTGTTTTTTAATTGCACAAAATGAACTAACGGTTAAAATTAGTTAAAAATAATAAATGTGTTAAAAATGTCATATCTTTTTTAAATATGTCCCTATTTATGAAAAGAATATAAAAGAGAGAATTGATAATAAAAAATATTATTATATGAGAGAGAATGAGTAGAAAATATGAGAAAGAATGAGAAATAAATGATTGAATGAAAGAGAATTAGCGGTAAGTGGGGGATAATTAATATAAAGATATGTATATTTAGTAGAGGTAGAAAAGGAAAAGATAGTTTAAATTTGGAAACACAAAAAGAAAGTTGCTTATATTAAGGACAAGGCCTATGAGAGATAAAGTTTTTTATAAAAAGGATTGGAGAGAGTGTAAACTTAAAGATACGCATTTTACTTTGTTGATTTCTATATGCTACGTTTAGATAGAAGAGCTTATTGGTGTATGTCTATGGTAGATTAAATATCCTAAAAGACAGTGAGAATTAATTTTCTCCCATTTTTCCAACGCATTCCCCCAATAATAATTTAGAATTACAATTATAATTGTAGAGTGCTGATGAATGAAAAGTATTTTCACATTTGAACAAATTTTGAGATCAATATTATAGTATATATGATAAAAAAAATTTAAACACCAAATTAAATTGTATTAAGTCCATGTTGGAATTGCCATAATTTATAATACTTACCCATACATTACAAAAGCTTCTAAATATACATAGAGATAGACACTCAAGCACACAAGCATAGCATGCCCAATAATGTGAGAGCTTAAGAGATCTCTCAGTTTCTGTAATTTTCTTTTTCCTCGAAACAACATAATCCTTCTATTTTTTTGACTCGGTATAATTCAATCCCTATAATTAATTTAATAAATAACAAGAACTGAGTTGTACTGAGTCAAAATTGAAAAAGTAATCAATAATTAAAAGAGTTTAAGGAGTAAAATGATATAATATCCCTGTATATATTAAATTATTGAGACGATAAGCCTTTGCTTATAAATATTGAATCTCATATTTAATGTGATTTTTTATGGTCAAATTGCTATGAAACGTCAAATCATGCTCCACCATTATTCATATCAGTCGCTCCACCACCTCTTCCCTACCACTCTTTCATTACCTCAAAACCTTATATGAAAAATTACAAAATAATACTCCCTCCAGTCCTAAATATAGGACATAGTTTGTAGTGTAATTATATTACAAACTATGTCTTATATTTAGGATCAGAATTGCACTATAAACTATGTCCTATATTTACAACCGAAGATAGTAATACTAATAATAATAATTAAACACACTCTGTACTGAGGCCATCAAGTGCCTCACAGTTCAAAAGGGACTCACTCACGAGACCAATATATTATATATCTTCTCTAAATTAAATCAAACTCTTCGGTCCCTTTTTCCCACGATCGACACTTGCTTGTGTGATTCAGTGGAAGGCCATTATTATTTAATGAATGCCTTCTTTGCTACCACTTTGTCTCTTTCAACATACATATAGTCCCTACCTTAAACATTCTTTTGGGCAATTATTGAGTGATTTAAATTATGATTTCACTTTGGTTTTAAGCTTCGAAATGGAAACATGGAATAATATATTTTATATATGGTCATGTGCACCCTGACTTCTATTTTGACCTCTTTCTGAAATGGAGTACTGAACTAGCAACAAAACACTAAATTGGCATATGTATATATATATTGATTAGAAAGAATATTAAATAAAAGTTTTGATTGTTAATCATTGTCACAACATTGGATTATTATACCATTATCTCTATTTAAAAAGAGTTTCAACCCTTGGTCCTGTGTTTAGTTTTATACTCTCTCTCTCTCTCTCTCTCTCTCTCTCTCTCTCTCACACACACACACAATGATCCACACATTATATATGATGGGATTTGAGCATTTGATCACCTTGAACATGAATTCAGATATGAGATAATGATTGAGTAGAGAAGTGGAACTGTGTTATAAGTATCTTTGGGCCTAATAGTTATAAGGTGTACTGTGTCTGCCAACCACAGCGCATCAAACATAAAGTGCGGATTTAGAGACTATACAATATGAACCACTTGTGTATATATATGATTAGGTTTATGCATGTCTATCGAGACCATTGTTTTTAATTGAATATATATAATCAATTTATTATTGACAAGATGTACAATTATTTTAGCTGGAAAAACTTATCTTCCATTCTTTCTTAAAAGTTATTTTAATTCTGAATCTTACTACTGCCAAAGAAAAAAGTTAATAGTTGATGCTTTTCTGTGCTGTTATGTGATTATTTTGCGTTGGTCTCTCTTCCAATATTATTATTAGAATTTTTTCTTTTCTTAGTGTATTCCTTTCCTTCCTTGTTTGCTAGCTTGTTATTCTATAACTGGTAGTCATGTGAGTTGTTGATTTTTTATTCAGTTTAATGAAACTAACTTTTTTTCGGGCCACAACAAATTGTTTTTTTTTTTTTTTGTAAAAAAGACATTTGAATTAAACAACAAGTCATGAAAAATCCCTGATTAATAAATTTTCATAGCCTTCATAGGACTTACAAATTAAACCAAGTCAGTCATGGTAAAAGGGGTTCTGGTCACTTAAACACAAGATTTTAAGTTTGAGTCCATATAAATATAGAAAATACTTTTGAAAGAACTTCTTTTAATTGAGTCTAATAATACTCAAATCTAGCTCATGATCAGTAGGAATGGATGTCAAATAGATTGATAAAAGTGATCTAAGTTAATTAAAATATTTAAATGCCTTATAAACATTTATTCTGATCAATCCATCAACAAAATTATAAAATGTTGAAATTTAAATATCAAAATATATATAATGAATAAAATATTATTTATATATATTTATATATCAAGGGGAAATTGTGGAAAAGTCCCCTAATAAAAATTTTATTGATAGGAAGGACTTAAATCAAAGTATATTGGTCTAGTGTGTTGGGTTAGAAATAGGCTAGGTTAGGCCAGGCCAAACTTTAGCTAAATAGCATTCTAAGCCTGCATGTATATGGGTATTTTTTAAGCTCAAACCTAAGCCTTGAAAAGGCCTCACATTGCCTAAAGCCTTTTTAAAGATATTTAAAATTTAGGCCTTTAAATAAGCTTAAAAGCATATGCCTCTAAGATCATTTGTAACACTTGAAGCTTATTTAAAAGCATATGGTATGTCTTAAAAGCTTAGGATCCATTCTCACTTACAATATAAGAATTTAGTAAAGAAAAGAAAAGATTTGTTCAAGTTAGTAGGAATAACAAAAACAAATAATCATTTGACTAAAGGATATATAATTTCTAAAATAAACCAAGCACAAGTGGCATGAACTAAATTTTACCTCTTTTGTTTTTCCCACTAAAACTTGGACAAACTCCTCCCACTTATATTAGAATATTTCATTTGGGTGTCACTAAAATTAACTTCCAGCAATTATTATACTTCAGAAAATTATGCAAAATAAGGGAGATTGAGTGAGTTAGCATTGTCATCTCGAGCAATCGAAGAGAAGAGAGGTAAAGATGAACGGTTGATGAATGAAAGGGTTGACCTTGTGTGTGAATGATAGGATGTGAAACTTAGGGCTAAGGTTAAGTCTGTAATTTTATAAATAATTTATAAAATTTATTTAGGTTATGTGATATATATAACTATATATAATTATACAAATTAAAAACAAAACTTAATAGGCTAGGCTTGTAAACTTATAGCCTTATGAAAATAGGCCTAACCTGTTTGGCTAAATTGGCTTGGCATAGGTCAAATATTGATGATAATGGAGGCAGAAAAATTAAATGCACTTAATTAAACAGTTCATTATAAAATTGGAAGCAAACAAGTTGACATCGCAGCAGGTCTAGAAAAGAGTTCCAAAACTGAGAAAAAAAAGTCTAAAGAAATTGATAGTGATGCGATAGTCGAGCAATTTATATATGACGAAGACTTGAAAATCTAAGAAGTTTGATATCTTGTTTGACTCATACCAGAGACAATCCCAGCAAAATCTAGCCAACCAATCGGATAGAGTTGAACAATTTTGATATGAAATGTCTTTGATTTTGGCGTGTTTGATGCATTTTGTGGGATGTTGGCAAATCAATCAAAAGTGATAATCATACTGTACCAAAAAAAAAAAAAAGTGATAATCATACACACATTCTCAATGGGATATATAAAAGCATATTCAAGGATTTATATTTTGAAATATATATATATATATATATGCTTTTTTATTATTAAACTATTATTAATAAGTTGCTTTATCAAAATTTTATTAGAAAGTTACAGTTAAATTTTAAGTAACTGTTTAAAAACTATTTTTGTAAAATTCAATAATAACTCTAGTCTTAAAAAATCATTACACTTGATATGTTAAAGTTTTTAAGATTTGGTTGTGTAGTTTTTTGGGAAAAAGACACTTGAATACCACTTGAACTTTAAAATCTTAATTCAGTGATTTTCCAAAAATCTGAATTGTCAATTGCTATATTCTTTTTGTTAATCTCATTATTCTTATTATCAACAAAATCAATTTAAAATTTTGAAGTTCAAATGATATTTAAATGTCTTTTTCCCTAGTTTTTTTACCCCAACTGACCTCATGAATAATGGACACTAATGCAATAACGTGCATCATATGATTCTATTTTTCCAAAGTTGGATGCGACTGTATGTGCTGCCCAACTTTTCGACTTTTCCATTGGGTCATACAGATTTAAAAAAAAAAATTGAATAATGGAAAAAGTTGTTTAAATTCTTAATAATCTACCGATTTATGTTTTTTTGAAGTAAATAATGTTTTTTTGAAGAAAAAAGATGTATCGTATATATATGTCTTGTTTTAAACTCCATAATATTTCTTATGAGTTGGCATATAAAATCTACACTTGTATATATTCGTGCATACAAATATAATATGACTTTTATATTGATTTGGGTAAATTAATTAAAAAAAAATTGGTGGTTTGTCCAAGTCGTTTTAATCAATATCAAACTTTATAATTAATTTTATCTGTACAGTTTATATGACGAAGCAAATCGATGAATACTGTTGCCGATTAATTATGTCTGTACTCTAAAAGACAATGATCCTTACACTACGGATATATAACTCATGACCTTGAGCCCGTAATGGGAATTATAACCCTCATTTCAACATCCTTCTCAGCCGATTGAATTTTATGTTTGAATCTAACAAAAACATGATCTTCTTTAGAGAATTCACCAAACAAATTAATTAATCACCATATTTTCACCAAAATAATCGGGATATAACTATATATATAAGTGGGTTCAACATCACATCTTTACCCAAAATCTTAAAATAATAAGTTTATATATGTCCTTCGACTTATATACCTCTTTTTTAACTCAACTTTGTTCGTTGTAGAACTTCTTTCTAAACTAAGTCAAGTTCTCTCACACTTAATATTCTAACTAGAGGTGATATCAAAGAAAATTAAGATTCAAAAAAACTTTAATTGGTTAAGTTTGGATAAACAAATTCAACGCGAGTTATAAGGGCACTCAAGAAGAGAGAAATTTGCAATGAATGTGCTTAGTGCAGTGTAAGCAAGTGGCGCAATTGGCACGTTTTAAGGAATTGAACATGACAATTCAGAGAGTTTTTCCGACACAATTCTTCATAAACTATGAAATGTGTTATCTTTTTTTCCCCTCACTACTACAAAATAGGGATTTAGTGACGCTCTTCTTATGACACTTCTTTAAAAAAGTGTCATAGATAATTGTTTTTTGTTAAAAAAAAAAAAAAAAAAAAAAAAAAAAAAAAGAGCTTAGAAGCTACGGCGCTTCCTATGTCATTGCTAGTATTAGGCTTATACAACACTTTCTAAACAAGCGCCACACAAAACATTTATTTGAAAAAATGAAAAATGAAAATCCCAGCTATGACGGTTTCTTGAAAAGCGTCATAGCTGGATTAATTTTTTAGGGATTTTTTTTTATTTGAAAAGCTGATTGATTTTTTAGGGAATTTTTTTTATTTGAAAAGGTAGCCCTTGCCATCACTTGATTAACCAAGCGCCAGCCAAGGTGCCTAGGTGTACCTGCCAATGCCAAGGCCACAATCTTGCACTGGCCAAGGTTGTGAGGCTCTTAGTCGGCGCTTGATTAACCAAGCGCCAGCCAAGGTGCTCACATGCCCCTTGCACTACTACAAAAAACGCTTTTAACGTCCCTTTTTTGGGCCTTTTAACGTCTGAAAACAGAGGGACGTCTGTCTGAGCGTCGTAGAAAAAACTGTCAATAACGTCCCTAAAATAGGGGACGTCTTTTGGTCAGACTTTAGACGTCCCCAGTCGTTACTGGGGACTTCTAAAGTCCAGACTTTAGACGTCCCCAGTGCAAAGTGGGGACGTCTAAAGTGGTTCATAAACACTTTAGACGTCCCCAGTTTGCTCTAGGGACGTCTAAAGTCAAGCTTTAGACGTCCCCAGTTTAAACTGGGGACGTCTAAAGTGGTTCATAAACACTTTAAATGTCCCCTCTAAAGTTTTTTTTATGGCCTTTTATATATACATCACTGTCCGGCAAATTTAAACTGCAGAAATTGGATAGAAGAAATATTGCATAAACCATAATGGAAACAACAACAATTCAGCACTATCTAATAAACATGTTATCCAACAATCTAATAGTATGTACAATAACACAACTCTAATTTGCACCTTGGAAATTCATCCCAAAATTCCCCTTAAAAGTGAGACATCCTAAAATCAAAATAACAAACCGTCTCAACTTAATTTAAACTAAACTAATTAAGGCAATTCATATTCAAGACAATGTATCATTGTGATTTTTTTTACCAAGCAACCCATGCCAAGTTCAAAGCTTCCAACTAAACAATTTTCAAGCCTCCACAATTTTTAGACAAGTATTATTCATCCCATCACAAGAAATGAGCTCTCTTAGAAATGCTCTCCTAGAAAAAAAGTGTCATACCTATTTTATGGCATAATTGATGTTGTATTATATTGTACCTCATCAATATTCCAGAACCATACACGCATTTGAGGCAAAACTCTGACATATTTTTGTAATTTAGTTGACTTTTGAATAATGTTAAACTAGACTAACCTAAGCCAAATCAAATTCATTCCTAAGTATCATTGTCATTTTTTTAACTCATGTCTATATATATACATCATCGTGTTGAAGTCTGCTGACGAAAAAAAAAACAAGAATGCAATAATGACAATCCATTTCCATATCAAGCAAATTAGAAGCAGATTAAAAGTATGCATATACAAGTTACTCTGTTTTTTCAGTTTCATAATCTGATTTAAATTAACAGTTACAAGCATTTGTTCAATAATTTGTATCCAAAGTTGTGTGAGTGAGAGACAAACCTGTGGACGACGGAAATGGAGATGACTCACAGTGCCACCAGCTAGGAAGACGATAGTTGTGAAAGGGAGACACAAACGATGGTGCTCTCATCAAAGAAGAGAGAGGGAAAAATAGAAATATGATTATGAGAAAGAGGGAGGCAGATAGGGAAGGAAGCACGGGAAAGGGAGTTGCAACAATGAACTGAGAAAGAGGAAGGAAGACGGGAAATGAAGCAAGGGAAAGGGGAAAGAGGAAGACAGCTTGGAACGAAGCTCACGAGGGAAGACGAAATGAAGCTTGGGGAAGGAAAATAAAGCTGTTGGCCTGCTGTTGATGGGATGGGTGTCTGACAGGCTTTTCCGCGTCCCCAGTCAAAATGGGGACGTCTAAAGTGGTTCAATTTTTTTTTTAAAAAAAATTCAACCAGTGCCAATATTTCCCACTAAATATTGAACTTTGGGCGTCCCTAATTTAAAAAGGGACGTCCTTTAGGGTCGTTAAATGTCTAGTTTGTAGTAGTGTTGGTATGCCTGCCAAGGCCACAGTGGCCTTGGCTTTTTACCAAGGCCAACTGATGTGGCCTTGTCACATGCCTGCCATGGCTGGCCTTTGCAGGCATGCAAGGCCACTGTGGCCTTTAATGTTTTGTTATATATATATAGAGCAAGGAGAGAGTGAGAGAACAGACATCACATAGAGACTGATACACTACTATAGAATGTACTTTTAACGTTCTTTTTTATGCCCTTTAGGTGACCGTTTTCAGGGGAGCGTGTATATGAGTATCGTGGAAAGTTTTAAATAGATGACCGTTTTAAAACAACAATCGTATGAAACTTATGTAAATCACAACATACACTGACTATTTTTGCAAAAACAACAGCCGTTGTATGTTGGATTTACAACTACTGTTTTTGCAAAAATAGTCATTGTAACCCTTTTTTTTAAATATTATTTGTTTTTCTCCTCCTCAATATTAAAAAACTACCAATTTTCAGACAATTATATTTTGAATTTGGAAAATACTTGAATAAAAAATACCATGTCGCACACAGAACAAGAAACAAAAAGCTAAAACCATCAAAACATTCTTGCTAAGAAATGCATCATATGAATATGTAATAAGGGATTCACAATTCACAAATAAATAAATAGGGACAACATTGTGATTCAACAAGAGCACTATCATGAATGTTTTATAATAAATAAGGCAGCCCCTGAATCAAATAGACTATAGCAACAGTGTAAAACATGCACATCCTTAAATCTTTAATGCTTCATCATCATTTTCCAAAGTCTTCTCTAATAAATTCATAGTACTCAATATAAACAAGAAGCTAAGAAATTAACAGGAGGCAAAGTATTCAAGTATGGCAACATAATATAAACAAGAAACTAAGAAACTAATAGAAGAACAATGTTTCTCTTGAACTACGAGTACCTATGCAAATTCATAGCAGGAAATTACACTCAAATACAGAGCTTGCCTTGCATAATCAAATTAGCCAAGAACAACTTTTGAGATTACTGATAAGTAGAGTAACATAAAAAGGTTCCTTGCAAACTTTTTTAAGTAGAGTAGCAGCAAGCAGACCTCATTGTTGTCATTGATGACAAAACCCCCAACTCCTACTTGATGGGATATGTTAACATCAAATATCCAGGCTCCGCATGGTGGAACTGAAGGCCTTCCTGAGACCACAATGAGTTACCTCATAAATTCAACAACACTTGATTGAGTAAAACCAAGAGGCGGCGATAGATATATAAGACCAATGGGTGATTCTATAGGTCTTTTAGTGTGTGTCTATGGAATTACTCTTCATAGATAGGGCACATGGCAGATTCTGATATTTTTCATATTAATATGCACAAAAGGATAGATTTTTCCTTCCCCCAAATAATTTGTCAATCATATTACAAACAAGAGTTAAACAAAATTAAGAAGCAGATGAGATAATGGACCACAAGACAACACAGGCTCAAAAAAATGTCAACTTTTCGTTTGGGACGAAGACTCCTCCAAATAACCTTAACTAATTGTTAATGTTGGCTTAAAGATGACAAGATTTCTGCTTGTGATAACATGCTTTACTGACTTGTGTCCTTCTTCAAAGTTCATAGCCAAGTGATGTTTGAAATTAATTTGGAACAAAGCTAAGAGTTGCGTAAACATATTATAAATAAACTCTTGGTCAAAAGAGGTTTATAATACATAGTACGACTTATTATATTATTTAGATTAACAATGGGACTTCTCTTTTAATTTTACAAGAGACGACGTACGTAGTTTAGTTAAAATGAATTTAGGTTTAAAGTAGTTAAATCCTATCTTAACAAAGGAAAAGTCAATTTTTTTAACCATTATCAAATACCAGTTGAGTAAAGATTCCTTCTTTCTGAGATCTATTTCTTCTCAATTAGATAATATTAACAAGTGCACACTATAGTAATTTTTGGAGAACTACTTCGATCAAATGCTCACTTTATTGAGGTTCACACTCTGTTTACTTCTCTCCAATATGTAAACAATACAATTTCAGAACTAAAACACACCATGATTTTTTCCCAACATACTTGGATAAACGGCAGAATTAGTGAACTTAGATTTTTTCCCAACACACTTGGATAAACGGTAGAATGATTTTTTCCCAAAATTTGGAAGGATAGATTTTTCCTTCTCCCAAATGATTTGTCAATCATATTACAAACAAAAAAAAATTACCTTCACAGCGATAATAAGGTCAGATTTTTCTAAGGGCAACTTAAGCCAAAGTCCCTTCTTTCCCTACAATTATCAGATAGCTCTATGTAAGTTTGTCTTCAAGAAGATGACTTTATAGCCTACAACATGATAGAAATCTTGATCTAACAGCTGAACAAAGGAAATTATATCAGATACTTTCATATCATGGTTGTGTTCAGTGAAGTATTAATATATGTGTTCCTAAGTATACATCAAACCCTTTTACTGCTTAAGTGTACATAATTCGAAAATATATGAGATTGGTTTGAGGAGTTACCATCTTTTTCCAATGAGAAAGAGAGACACAAAATAGATCCCAAGGCAGACGGATTGTCCAGCAACCCATCTTGATTAACGCAAAATATGATTGGAGGTTGGACTAGGCCTCAAAGGTGGATCTGAGAGGGAGAGGAGCGATTAGGAGAGGAGATACGATTGGGATTGAAAAAGATATGGGCTGGGAATATTAATGTATAACTTTCAAAGACTCTTTTTAAAAACAGTCGTGGAAAGGCACTTTCAACGACTATTTTCCAAACCAATCATTGAAAGTGCCTTTCCACAACTTTTTTCAAAAAATCAGTCATTAAAAAACAAGCCAAAATTTCAAAAATGCCACCGCCTCCTTTTAAACTTCTGTTTTTTTAAAAATAGACGTTAATTAATGACGTTAAAAGTACTTTTTGTAGTAGTAAGAGTTAATTGAGAACTACCACCATAACAGAGACATCATAGAAGGCGAGTATCATCACCTTCATTCCTCCTTTATATGCTAAGGACATGCTAGCTGATTAGTTAAGGCACCCCTTAAGCTTCATCAAAAAGTCTCAAGTTAATTAACAAGCTTCACCACCTTCCTTCCTCATTTAATTTATATGGTTTTAGCATTGTCTTCCATTTAATTTGCCAATGCTTTCTTCCATTTAATTTGCCAATGCTTTCTCTTAGAATTATTTCAATAGGGGCATTTTATATTATTTTTTTTTGTTTTTTAACTTAATTTCTTTTTTTTTTCATTTAATTACAAGAACTTGGTAATTTCAGTGTTCGGTTATCTATGTATCACCATGCATTTCTTGACTTTCACATGAATAATAGAGATAATAATAATTTCTAGTCTTACTTTATCACTATTCATTTGTCTGACTTTATCATAATAATAATGGTAATATCACTATTCATTTGTCTTACTTTATATCAATTAAGTAACACGTTTGAAGGCTAATAATAAGGCGTCAAAGATAAATTAATTTTGAAAGAATTGGTTAGATTAATCATACTTGTTTTTATCCTATATACAATTTTTTTTATATAAGGGATGCAATAGCGCTTGGTGTGCAAGGGCCATAGCTCCCTTCACCATTTATTTTTTTCATTTTTTATTTTTTATATATGGCGATATGCCTTCTATGGCACTTCAGATGAAAGCGCCATACAAGGTGATATAAATTTTCATTCCTCGCCTAATTCAGCAGCCATTATTGTCTTTCTTGTGCATCCTCCAGCTCTCTATTTTCCAGCACTAATTGGTCCACCATCTTATATCCGTTCGGTCCCCACTCTACCTTTCCTTATCCATTGTCCCTACTCCCTCCTCTCTTTGATGGCTGGTATTAGAAGCTTCATTGGTCCCCACTTTTTATTTTTTCTTGTCTCCTTGTGCTCATTTCTTCAAAATTTTTTGGTCACCGCACTTCCGTTATAGTGCAAAGCTTGGTCACACACATGTTCTTTGCTTTGTCTTAGCCTCCTACAAGAAGTTTCCTAGCTTGTAATTTTTTTTAGATAGAAGCTTAAGACCGGACGTTTTCTTCTTCTTCTTCTTCTTTTACAAATCTGTCATGAATCTTATATGTGTGCTCATGATTTTTTTCCAAATATTTATTTGAAGTTTCAATTGTCTTCTTATAGCTTGGTCTCCCGTTTGTTTTTTTCCTTTATCTCAGCTTCTTACAGAAGTTTCTAGCTGGTATGTCTTTATGTTTTTTTTTTTACAAAAGCTTAAGTCGTACATTTTCTTGTTCCTTTTTAAATTTGGGTGCCTGAAGAATTGCCATCAATTTAGAATAGTTGACTGACTGAAGATTTCTTATGTGTCCTACCAATCATTAAAGGAGTATTGAACTAGTCAGAGTGTTAAATATCATTTAACTATATAATAATCCTTTGATTTATTTTGTTGAGTTTTGAAAAATTATTATGATGCTGGAGGATTAATTGGTTGATTATTTGTGACTTCAATAGTGTTTAATACTTGGAAAACTTCAAAGTTGAGGACGTTATGTTGCCGAATTTTTTTTAAAATAAATGTTAAAAGATAAAAGTAATTAGTAACTCAAGAGGCAAGCAACTAACTACTTTTTAAAATATGTTTAAGGTATTGATTGATCGAAAATAGATGTCATCTAATCGATGCTCAAGGGAATATATAGATGGGGTGAAAGAGTTTATTAGATTGGCAAGTGAGCATACAAATGATCCTAACAAAATTTTGTGTCCTTACTTATCTCATTGTTATGGAAAGTGGATTAGTCCACTTGATTTGCTAGATCATTTAGTGTGTTATGGAATTGATCAATCATATAAACTATAGACAAGGCACAGTGAGATGAATGATGAACGCAGTGATCAGGTGCATACCACGATCAGTCCTTCTAATGAGTTTGACCCAAGCATGCGTGATGATGAGGATGATGGTCTTCAAGAAATGCTAAATATGGTCAAAGGGGTGCTTCATAACTGTCTTCAAAAATTTGAGGAGTTGAAAGGTGATGCAGAGAAACCATTTTATGCTAGTAGTACTAAATATACAAGATTGCTAGCAGTGTTGAAATTGTACAACTTTAAAGTGCAATATGGATTAAGCAATTTGGGTTTCACTGCACTGCTTAAACTTGTCCAAGATATGCTCCTAGAAGAAAATGTACTTCCTACCAAGACATACGAGGCAAAGCGAATACTTTGCTCTACAATTGGTATAGGTTATGAGAAGATACATGCATGCCCTAACGATTGCATATAATTTCAGAATCATTATGCAACGTTAGAGAAGTGCCCTAAATGCAATGTATCTCGATATGGGAAGAAGGAAAAAGTCTGTCAAAGGTCATATGGTATTTTCCCATTATTCTGATATTCAAGTGACTATACAGTAATGGAGATTGCTAACCTATTGACATGCCATACAGATGAAGGGTTGAAGACATGAACCTTAGGCACCCTGCAAACGCCCCTCAATAGACAAAAGTTTATCATGACCACCCTGACTTCACGAATGAAGCAAGGAACCTTCGCACTTTCAACTGATGGAATCAATCCACACAAGTTCAAAGTAGTACACAAAATACGTGGCTGGTGATATTGAAGATTTATAACCTTCCTCCGTACTTGATCATAAAACATAAGTTTATGATGTTGTCCATGTTAATTTCTGGGCTAAGGCAACCTGGGAATGATATAGATGTATACTTGGCTCCTTTAATTTATGACTTGAAGCTACTTTGGGAGGAAGGCGTCAATGTGTATGATGGGTACAGGGAAGAAAGTTTCAGTTTGAAAGCCATGTTGTTTGGCACAATAAATGATTTCCCTTCTTATGGTAATTTGTCTAGATATAGTGTCAAAGGATATTGTGCATGCCCTATATGTGAAGATGACACTCATTCTGTCAACACTCGTTTCCATTTTGATATGAGTAGGGCAATAACGAAAAAGTTCCAAAGGCAAACAGAAAAGTACAGTTATACTGATAATAAGTATTTATTTACAGACAGTCATTAATAGAGTAGAAATTGATAATCATTACAAATATCTACAGAATGTCCCAAAACTATTCCAAATACAGACAATATACAACCAATGTATTCATCTTAGGAAGCGTGCCCATCAGTTTCCCTTCTCTATGTCATTGGCTTTTGAGCCACTGGCACCCGCTGAGACATTTGGTTTAGAAAAAGGGGTGGGATTCCAAGGAATCTCAGTAGAAACATACAATCAACATATAAAATGTGAAAATTAAATATGTAATGTACCATATCAAGTAAAATGAAAATTCATATCATTCGTGTGTGTACAAAAAATTCAAGGCCAATTAACCCGTTGAAATCCCTACATCTACCTCAACCGAGTCCCTGAATACACAGCTAGGTAAGACTAGTGTACCTCAGCTAGGTCCTAGACCATAGCTAGGTAATGTGCCTCTAGCAGAAGTTCAAATCGCAAAACACAGTAACACACATTATACAAATAGTCACATAGTATATGAGAGATAATACTCCCTACCTTAACCTTTTCCTGTCTCAAAGGGTCCGCCTCATAAAACGTGTCGACTATAAGCGTGCAACTCAGTCCTAAAACATCAAATGTACAAGAAATAGGTTATAACCTATCCATGTATCATTTTATACACTTCCATAGTATTTATCGTGGTTATATTAGCCTATGATGAAAATTTACCAAAATGCCCCCAGGACCCCGACCCTGCCCCGCTATACTTGGCCCGGCTGCACTTTTCTTGAAATTTTGACTTGGGACATTATGACATATGTCCACCCAAGGAATCCATTTCCAGCTTTGAAATTACCAAATTCAATGTCAAAATTACAAAATTGCCATTCCTAGCCCCTCTTTAAGAGTTTCATGGGTGTTTTCGTAATTATGCTTTCTCGGCCTTTTCTGAAAAAATGCCCAACTATGATCTCACCTAATTTTCCCTCCTGAACCCAATGGAATCATAAAATCATTAATAATCCAACTCTAATGCCCTCTAACAGCCCTGGCCGAAAGTATGGTATTATTTGAAAAAAATCGGGGTTTTGCGATTTCGCTCCGTAAACTCATTCCTTTCTACTCCTAACCACTTTATTAACCATTCCACTAGGTTACAATTACCATTTAGCACCAATGTGGGCAACATAACACCCAGGCATACACATCTTCAAAATTTAAAACCAATGGCAATCCAGAAATTTCACCGTTTAAATTGCCCACAGCAGTCAGAATAGACAATATACAAAGGTTTGAAAGCTACCTCAAGCTCTCACTAGCTTTTTCTCAATATGGCTGAAACCCTAGCTGCCCTAACACCAAATTTTGAGCTTCACAACCTTAAAGAACAAAGAGGAGTAGCTTAGAGTCAGAGTTATACGCGTTAGGAGCTAAATCATTAGAAGAATTGGCTTACCTTGTGAGATTTCTTCTTCTCTCTCTCTCAAAAAATATGAACGTCTCTCTCTATATTTTAGGTTTGTTTGAGAGTCACAATGGCTGAAGGAAGAAGGAAATGATGATATTTATCATATATTACATTATTTTATTCATTTGCTTCATTTTCCAAAAATTCCAAAAATTAAGTTATATACACATAAACTCTATGTATATGTAACCAAGCTCACTAAGCCCAACCAATATTTTTTCCTCTTCCAATATGTAGGAGGCACCAGGGGTCCCTCCCTATGGTCTCAATTGGCTTCACAACTTGTCCAAGTTACATATACACGTAAAGTCTCAATTTTGTTCAAAATTACATTTTTTTCTCAAATTTTCCATAAATTCATATAATATCCTAAATATATTTTTTAATTTTATTTTCCTTAATTAATTGAAATTAACTACAATTAATCAGAAAATAATTAATTTTGTGATAAGTTTGCAAAATTACGATTTTGCCATTATCTTTTTATTCCAATTTCTTTTCTTATTTTTATTTGGTCAATTTCCATCAAATTTTGGACCAAATATTTTCTCTACTATTTATTCATTTTTGGACCTTAATATTGGGCTTTTTATATTACCCAATTAATTCCATAATTATTTTGCTCATTTTCTAATAAATATGAACATTTATAAAATTCATAAATTCCAAATTCATGAATATTCACCATTTTATTGAATTTCTCAAATAATTATAATATATTTGGTGAATATAAAATTTGGGGTGTTACACATTCAGTGTGAATAGGTCAATGTAAGAAAAATGTCTACATAGGATATTGAAGATTCTTACCCTTGAACCATCGTTGGAGGAAGTGGAAAAAGGCTTTCAATGGTGAGTCAGAAGAAGGTAGCCCACCGAAGATGTTAACCAGTGCTCAGGTTTTTTAGAAGGTCAAACATTTGGGTAACAATTTTGGCAAGCCTTTTGCAAAACAAATCGGGACAAGCAGCTGGAAGAAGAAATCTATTTTCTTTGAACTTCCATATTGGAAGTCCTTATATATGGGACATTTTCTTAATGTAATGCACATAGAAAAAAAATATCTTTGATAGTCTAATTGGCACGTTGCTCAATATGCAAGGGAAAAATAAGGACAGTGTGAATGCTAGGTTAGATTTGGTTAACCTGAAAATCAGAGAAGAGTTGGAACCAGTTGAACAAGGGCACCATACTTATCTACCTCCAATGGCTTACACTCTGTTGAGGTAAGAGGAAAAGTTATTTTGTGAGTTTCTCGAAGGAATTAAAGTTTTAGAGGACATTTCTTCAAATATAAAGAATCTTGTATTAGTGAAAGAGTTGAAACTAAAGAACCTTAAATCTCATGATTGTCATGTGCTTATTGATTTGACACAACCTTAGCCGCCTCGATGTCAAATCACAAATTACCATGAATTAAATGCAATATAGTGCAAACAACTCGGGATCGTTCTCTTATCAAGGAGCCATTTATTTTGACTACCCTAGAAAAAACTAAGTGCAATAAACATGGTTAGAAAAGGGATTTCTAAAATTGGTTTTTCTAGAAATTAAAATTTATGAAAATAAAACTATTCCTTTGTTTTTGTATTTTGGAAAATAATGAAGAAATGATTTGGATTAAAAAGGCATAATATAATGAAATGAATCTTGGTGATGAAGAAAGTGGCAATCCTTGCTAAACAAATCATAGGAGTTCAAATTTCATTAAGTCTCAAGAACAACCTCAAGATAACACTTAAGTCCAATACTCCCAATTAATAGTAGCTCCTACAAATATAGCTAACTACTACCTCTTGAGATATTGTTTAAACCCACTTAATGTGTAATTAAAATTGGAGTGATGCAAATTGTTCTTCTCAAATTGAATGTTCTAACGAACCATTCATGAGCTAAAATCAACTATGATTACTGATCAATAACATGATAGCAAGCATAATTTCATCAAGCATATCAAAAGATATATATCAAAATGAACATCAAGATACATCATCCAATTAAAACTACAATGATCAACCCACATGGATACATAACAACAATCCAAGTCTTAAAACCATAAAATGATTAACCTAAACAAGGAAATCAAATATATAGTCTAAGCATAAGATTGAATCAAAGAACTCCCCTATATATTCTTGGCACATATCCAGTGCCAAAGATGTACACCCTATCTACACAACAATGTCATACTTTGGTGTAATTGAACGAATATGGGAGTTAGATTACACTATGTTGAGGGTCCTGTTAGCAATGTGAAATTCATCTCAAAAAGGCACATTTACACTTGATTTATCACACTTTTTGATTGATTAACGGGTATATAAGGATTAAAGTGTGAAAGAAATATGTCTAATGAGTGTTTGGTTAAAAAGGGTATAATTCTTGGATTAAATGTGAATATTTTGCTGTCATACATCACCCTTTGCTTTGTATAGACTTTCTTGTGTTGATAGGATCATAATTGAGACACACAAAGAGTCATTGGAAGCACAAATCATGGATTAAGAATTTGTGAAGAAGAGTAGAACATCATTGCATCATGGAAAGAGTTAGAAGAGTTGAAGAGAAATGCTTCGCTGCAACCAAGAAATTGGTTGGCTGTAGCCAGAAGACCTCCAGAAAGTTTTAGGCTACAGCCAGAAGACAGACAGAGGAGACAAACAATTTTAGGTTGTAGCCATAATGTGAAAACAGCAGCTATGCATTTTGTTTCTAGGTCATTTAAAAGGCAAAATGCAAAAATGGAAAGGCAGGCTCGTCATTCTAAGGTTTTGTGAGGCAGCTAAGGAGCATTGACAAGCAAAGGAGCAGAGTTTTATCAAGGAAAATCAAGTAGGATTGAAGATTGAAAGAGATTCCAACTCAATTTCTCTTGGTTTTCTGTACTCATTCCCTTTCTCCTTCTTATCTCTGATATGGTTGTAATGACTATGTATATCTGTGATTCATTTTTGAACATGGGTAGCTAAGGTTTTCATTCTAGTATTGTTTTTGAACCTTTGTATGGATTAAACTTGATTCCTTTTCTCTTTAAGTATCTAATGGCATATATATGTTGATTTTACCCTGTTTTTGCTGATATTAGTGACTGGCCATCACTGTGGATAATTTGTTCTATTAAATTAAGCTTGAGAGAGTTAATTTAATTATAGAACTTTGGTAAAATTATGCTAGACTTGAAGTTTAGGAGCTAAACGGATGGTTTGTTATTAACATAGCGATATAGTTACTAACCTAGCATTGTCAAATTAAGGTGGTTGCTTAATGATTATTTTCTCTTAATTGTAGCAAGAGATTGTGCATGTTAATGGAGGATATAAATTTAGTTATGACTTAAGAGAGCTTAATCACATGTTTGTGAACCTTAGACTAACATATATATATCCTATGGAAATACTCTTGGAGAGGAAAATAATCAAGTTTTTGAAATACAAAGGGGATGAACAATCTTAGGCTTATTACAATTGTTGAAATCACAAGAATCAGATTTTCATACAGTAATTCTTAGTTTTTACGAGAATATCTTTTGAAACTTCTTTTTCCACACAACATGTTTTGGCTCAACTTAATTGAATTCACCAAGCCTATTGCTTGACTAATTTGTTACTCAAATCCTCAAAGGAATTATCTTACTTATCACTTTATTACTTGACGTTATCTGTGCACTTGCGGTAGCGAACAAGTTTTTGGCATCATTGCTAGGGATTGGTTTAACAAATCCTTTAGTCGACCTTAGACTTGTGATAGTAGATTTCTCTTGAGCTCTTAGTTAGGATTACAATTTTTCTTTCCTTTTTTTATTTGTTAATTTTTTTTTAGTTTGATACTTGCTAGCTTGTCCTCTTGTAGGTACCATCTCGATACATGCAACACTTGGACCTGGATGGATTGATAGTGGTACTTCATGGATTACCTTGCATTGAAGAAGAGATTAAGTCAAAGGAAACTGAATCTGAATCTGAACCTGAATCTAAATCTGAAACAATGGCGGACGAATATGATAAGGCTATCGTCATTCACTTTACTAGCCAGAATATGCGAGGTACTCAATCTTGCATTCAGATGCCGGAGATGCAAGCACACAATTTTGTGATCAGGCCGGTCATGATTACAATGCTTCAAATGTATGGGTTGTACCATAGTCTTTACAATGAAGATGCCAACAAGTAATTGATGTACTTCTTGGAGGTGTGTGATTCCTTCAAGCAAAATAGAGTACCCCAAGATGTGTTAAGGCTACGGCTATTCCCTCTTACTCTACAAGGGAAGGCAAGAGATTGGTTCAACAATCTCTGGGAAGGATCCATAACTTCCTGTGATAATCTTGAGGCTAAGTTTACAGCTCGATTTTTTTCTGACGATAGATCTGTGGAAGCTAGGGATGAGTTTCTAAGCTTTAGACAACAGTCGGATGAGCATCTTTATGCCGCTTGGGAGAGATACAAAATTTTAATGAAGCAATGCCCTAATCATTGGGTGGACAAGTGGGTAGTAATCCAAATCTTCTATACTCGCCTTAATCCTAATTCTAAGGCGATGGTTGACTCTATGACTAATGGAGGTCACCAGAATGTTCTTGTCAATGAGGTGTTTAGGATTTTGGATCAACTATCTGCAAACAAAACTCAAAGCAATAATAGATGGATTACCCCAGCCATACCTACTACAAAAGAAGACTCTTCATCACAAATTTCTATAATCTTATCCTCTTTGAACAAGCGTTTTGATATGTTAGAATCTCAAATGCAAAAGAACACTTTTCATGGCGTGCTTTCTGTTCATACTACTCCTATTGTATGTGATCAATGTAATAATGTCCACATGCCCAACCATTGCCCTTTCTACATAGATACTAAATCTGTCAACTATATGGGCAAATTTTAACCCCCTCAAGGTAACCCGTATTCACAAACTTACAACCGTGTCTGGAAAGCTCATCCAAACTTTTCTTGGAGTTAAGGTAACACCTTAAACCCACCACATGAGTCTACTTCTGGTACTAAGCATGTTCCTCCACTGGGTTTTCAAATGCAATCAAGGCAAGTTCCTATTAAAGAAGAGGAATCTAAGACGGATCAGATGTTAGCCCAGATTTTGTCAAAGGTAGAATCTTCAAAGGTTGAGAGTAAGGCTACCTTTTCTCTTCATAAAACAACAATTAAGAACCTTGAAGTACAAGTGGGACAATTAGCAATACAAGTAAATGCTATGGCACGAAATGGTCTCCTAAGTTATACCATCCTTAATCTAAAGTAGTGTGGAAAAGAGGAATGCAAGGCCATTAACTTAAGAAGTGGCAAAGTGATATCGGATGTGCCTAGCTCAAGTAAGACTAACCCGAAGCAAGATGAGCAAGTGGATATTGAGATTGATGATGAAGAAAACATGACTCAAGAAAATGTAGTAGAAGAGGATGACACTAGAAAAAGAAAGCAAACTAAAGGAGGTTTGGATGATGTTGCCAAGAGCAAGAAGGGGGAACAAGAGATGAATAATGAGAAGAAGAAAAAGCCAACCACCCCCGTTATCATGCCACCTCTACCCTTCCCTCAACGATTCAAGAAGAAAGAGGAAGATGCTCAATTTAAAAAGTTTGTAAACATGTTCAAGCAACTCCATGTGAACATTCCGTTTGCCGAAGCTTTAGAAGGCATGCCTAAATATGCTAAGTTCCTCAAGGATGTGTTGTCCAATTAGCGAGATTCAATGAATTTAAAACCATGGCATTGACCGAAGAGTATAGTGCGGTTATTCAACAGAAGTTACCTACTAAGCTCAACGATCCGGGAAGCTTCTATATTCCTTGCAATATTGGGACTAACTTCAATGGTAAGGCTCTATGTGACTTGGGTGCTAGTATTAACTTGATGCCTCTAGCTGTTTTCAACCAATTAGGGTTGGGAGAGCTAAGGCCCACCACGGAAACTCTTCTCTTTGCTGATCGGAGTATTTCTAAGCCTAGGGGAATCATTAAAGACGTCCTAATTAAAATAGACAAGTTCATCTTTCTAATAGACTTTGTTATGCTTGATTGTGAAGTTGACTAGAAAATCCCTATCATTCTTGGCCATCCATTTTTAGCCACAGCAAGAACGCTCATTAATGTGGAAAAGGGCAAGATCACTTTGAGGGTTGATGATGAAAAAGTGATATTTAATATGCCAAAAGCTTTGAAGTTTCATGATAATTCAGCCCAATGCTCTTTTATCAATATATTAGATTCAATGCTAGCAAGACCCTTGATTGTGCCAAACTTAATTACACCACAACTGAGAAGGAATTACTTGCCATGGTCTTTGCTTGTGAAAAGTTTCGACCTTACATTTTGGGTACTAAGGTCATTATCTACACCAATCATTTGGCTCTAAAGTACCTACTTACAAAGAAGGATTCCAAGGCTAGACTAATTCGCTGGGTGGTTTTACTACAAGAGTTTGATTTGAGCATCATCGATAGAAAAGGCACCGAGAATCAAGTGGCAAACCATCTTTCAAGGTTAAGTACTGAGGCTCAACTTGATAATTTTGATATGATCCATGCATCATTCCCGGATGAGCAGCTATTCTTTGTTAATAATTCATCCACACCATGGTTTGTCGACTTTGTAAACTACTTAGTTTGTAGAGTTTTACCTCCGGATTTCAATTCTCATGAAAGGTGCAAGTTTTTACATAAGGTGAAAAAGTACTTTTAGGATGAACCTTACTTATTCAAGAGATGCCCTGACCAACTCATTCGAACATGTGTCCCAGAAAATGAACAAGAGTGAATTTTGCATTGTTGTCATTCTTCTGAATATGGTGGCCATTTTGGAGGAGGACACCACTGCAAAAGTCATTCAAAGTGACTTTTATTGGCCTTCTTTATTCAAGGATGCATATGCTTTCGTTCTTCAATGTGATAGGTGCCAAAAAATAGGAAACATATCTCGAAGGAATGAGATGCCATTGAATAGTATGCTTGAGGTTGAACTTTTCGATGTTTAGGGGATTGACTTTATGGGTCCATTCCCTAAGTCATTCAACAATGAATATATCTTGGTTGGAGCTGACTATGTTTCTAAATGGGTCGAAGCTACTACATATGTGTCTAATGATGCCAAGACGGTGTTGAAATTCCTCAAAAAGCACATCTTCACAAGATTTGGCACACTAAGAGCGATTATCAGTGATGGTGGTTCACACTTTTGCAATCACCAATTTCAAGCCTTGATGAAGAAATATGGTGTCAAACACAAAGTAGCATTGCCCTACCACCTACAAACCAATAGCCAAGCTGAAAGTTCCAATCTGGAGATCAAGAACTTCCTTGAGAAGATGGTGAATATTACTAGAAAGGACTAGTCTTCCAAGTTGGATGATGCTCTATGGGCTTACTGAACAGCTTACAAAATGCCTATTGGTATGTCTCCATATCGCTTGGTGTTTGGGAAAGCACGCCACCTGTCGGTAGAATTGAAGCATGGGGCTTATTGGGCTATCACAAAGCTAACTTTTGATCCTCAAGCTGTGGGAGATAAGAGGTTACTTCAACTTAATGAGTTAGATGAAGTTCGCCTCAATGCCTATGAGAATGCAAGGCTTTATAACGAGAAAACCAAGAGGGACCATGACAGCAAAGTAGTTCCTAAAAGCTTTGAAACTGGTCAAAGGGTTCTCCTTTATAATTCCAAGTTGAGGTTATTTCCGGGAAAGCTGAAGTCTCGATGGTCCGGTCCATTCACGGTGGTTCAAGCTTCCAAATCTGGTGATGTGGAGTTGGAAAATGAGAAAGGAGAGCGATTCAAGGTTAACGGTCAGCAGTTAAAGCATTATTAGGGAGGAGATGTGTATAGGCTAATATCCATTATCTACTTATCTAATGGAGATTGACCAATATGAAGAGTCAGGCTAAAGACTTTAAACTAAAGCTTCTTGGAAGGCAACCCAAGTTCTTAACTTAATCTCTTTAGTTTCTTTAATTTTAGTATATTTTTGGTAGATTTATGTTTGATATTTTGCTTTCACAGGTATGAGAGGAATCCCAATTAGAGAGAAGAGAACAAGAGGTTATAAAGGAAGGGTGGTGACTTGTGGTTTTGGAAAGGCATATTTAAGGAAAGTTCCTCAATTCCCATGATTTGATTGAACCTAATTTTAGATGATTATGACTTAATTTGATGACCATTACGCACTTCTTTAACCTCTGATAAAAATGTATTGATGGTTGTAGTATGAATTAGAGATGCACTATGCATTGTCTTTGCTTAATCCTATCAATTTTCTTTTATGCATAGTGAATTCTGGATTATGGATGCATTTTAATCATAAGGAATTATATTCAAATGTGTGGTCAATGGTTGATGATTGTATGTGAATCACGAGGAATTGATGGGGACAGTGATTGAGTTGTGGCATTATGTGTTGATGATTATAGGTGAAAACCATAGTACATTTTCTGTGTATACCTGTGGCAAAACTGAGATCTGATGGAGCTGGGAGGACAATTTTACGTTGCAGTAAAGAAAATTCTAGCTGCAGTCCAAAAGAGTCTAGAGAGTTTTGCGCTGCAGCCAGAAAATTTTGGCTGCAGCCAAAAATTGGCCAGACAATTTTGTGTTGCAGCCAAGAAATTCCTGGCTGCAGCCAAAAAAGAGGCAAAAAGTTTTGTGTTGTAACCAGAAATTCTTGGTTGTAGCCAATTCAAAAAAAAACAAATTTGGGGTCTGGGCTGCAGCCAAGCCATTTCTGGCTGCAGCCCACGTCAAGGCCGAGAGTTTTGGGCTGGAGCCCAAACCCGATATAATCCAAAAAAAAAAATTAGTTCGCCCTGTTTCTTTCTTGCCCCCTCTACCTCATTGATACTCTATCTCTCCTCCCTCAAAAACCCTAACTCCGTCTCCATGAAAGCTCCACAAAAATGTATCTCATGTCCTTTACCCTATCTCACCACCGACGTTAATCACACTCCCTATTTTCTCATATTCGGTGACATTCGCAGATAGCAGCCACCATCTTAGCCATATCTTCAGTCCCCTGATCAACACCATCTTCATCTCTTCCATTCCCCATCATTCTTCACCGTCTATTAACCCTTGATTCCTTTATCACTAACCTATCATCACCATCATCCCCTCTTACTCTCCCTGTTCTTCTGATGTAGATCCATCACACTGTCACTGCTCTCTCTCACAATCTCCTTTTCTTCTCCGTCACTATTCTCGCCATACCCGTCTATCCGTCCTCCACTTTCCCTGTCCAAATTTGCAGGTCTCGCGCACTTTGTCTCTCTCGACCACTATCTTCACTTGCATCATCTTTCACTTCCAGATTTGCCAAACCACCACCACCCTGTCTCATCACCATACGTCAGGCTTGCTTGACCCATTGATCTATCGCTTTGTTTCCTAGGTATCAGACTTATCCACCTCGACCACTAGTCTTATAGACCTGCATCTCTACTACTCCTTTGAAATATGGTAGCCATGCTCAAGTCTTGGTCTTCTCTTTCTCTTGGCGTGTTGTAGTGCAGCTTTGTAGTTCTCACCTTTGTTCTATCCCATTGTCACGTTAAGGTAAATCTTATGTAGTTCTCTATTTTTGTGTTGGGTCTTGGGTTGGTTGTAGTGGAGATTTTACTTAGGCTTGAACTGATAAATGTTCTACGATTGAGGTAAATCTCCTAATAAATTTAGAAGGTTCTGTGATTGATATTAACTGGTGAAGCATGCTTTCCTTAGGATTGAATTGATGAATTGTGAGAAAAGGATTAGCGGGTACTGCATTTTCTTATTTAGATAAGTTTTGAAGTGAAAGAGTAGGAGAGCTTCTAGTCTTGAATTGATATGTATATGCTTGAGTATCTTAAGCATTGAACAACATTCTTGCATTCTGAAATTTGTAACTGTTATGGGTTTACTGCAGCTTTCTATTTGTAAATTGACCATAAATTAGTTTTAAATTTTCCAATGCAGCCCATAGACCTATTTTACCTTTTTAGTGCAAGTTTCAGAATTGCATTTGACCATACCAGTTTTAACCATGATAGTGACCATTTTTCAAGTTGAAAATGTGTTCTCTTGAGTACATGCTTATTTGGTGTGGTTCTGAAAACATTGTTCTCTCATATTCTCAAGATTGTCAGAGTTAAGTGGTTTGAGGATTAGTGGCTACAAATTAAGTCTTGAAATTGCTGAATCATTGTCACATATGTTCTATATTGCTAATAGTCCAATAGATTGATTAATCATTGTCACATACCCTTAAAATGGTACTGTTTTGAAATTTGTGGGTTGCTAAGTTTAAATAGAAATTATTGAATTTCAGTTTTAAACTATGAGTACACTAGGAAGGGGTACTGTTTATTTGTGACAATCAGGTTGGTTCCAATTATAAAAGCTTTTGACCAATTTGGACACCTTGTGCATTCATGATTAATCAATATGTTGGTACTCTTGGAATCTGCTCAAACTTTTTCATGGTGGAAAACCACATTATTCAAAACAAAAATAGGTTTCACAATGACATTTGGTTTATCACAATGAAATGATTCTGACAAGTTAAGTCTAGGTTATGGATCTCACAGTTTAAAGATGATTTCTAGACTTATAAAGGCAATGAGGATAGGCTTAGGATGGAATTCTACTGGCAGTATGGTACTACGTAGATGTCAAGTTTGGGGGGCAGTCTCTTGCCTTAGTTTAGGACTTTGTTTTCTTCAGATTTTGTTTCTAATTTCTTGATGAGGGTTTGATGTTTGATTTTCCATGTCAGTAATTGCGTGCTGGCTGTGGTGGGCTATTTTTCTTTTCCGCAAACAAAATGCCAGTAAAAAAGGTTGCTAATAAGGTTACCCTTAAGGCTATTGCTGATGCAAAAGAGAAAATTGTTCTAAGGCCTCTTTTGCAAGAGCAAGAATTCCCATACATTGTTTTATACAAGTTCTATGATATTGCAACAAAGACATAAAATGGGAAAGCTCATGGATACTAAAAGAGACGGCAATCTACAAATAGTCCATGAGTTTTATGCCCAAGCTTATGTGTGAAATGTTTGGAGATTCTCTCTTCGTGTAGTTGATATTAACTTCACACTCAGTGCCTTCATACAGTATTTGAATTTGCCCTTTGTTGAGGAGTGCAAATATAAATACTATAAAAACACTGACGACGAGGTTCCTGAAGATGAGATCTTTAAGCTTTTGGATTTTGAAGGGGAAATCTCATGGCAATGCCCAACTGGGCTCAAGAAGTACTTGAGTCACACTCGATTATCAATGGAGGCCCGTGTATGGATGCATTTTGGGAAGGATTACTTTTGGACTTCTTCTAACCACAGTCACATCACAAGGGATCAAGCCCTTGTCATATTTCTCCTTATGACAAAGCAGCCAGTGGACATTGGCTATCTTATTTTTAAATCTCTACAAGACCACATTCTTGATTATAATTGCAGTCTCATGCTTCCACACCTGATATCAGCCTTTTGCATAAAAAAAGGAGTTGCAGCAGCCCCCACGATATTACATTTAAACTTGTTTCAAAATTTCAGTACACCAGCATCAAGCCAAGAGCCACCCAAGCTCTACACCCCCCACCTCCACTTGAGGATATACACATAGATGTTCAAGCTTCATTACATAAGCAAGGTAAGCCATCCTTCTCCTCTCACCCCTAACCAACCATACACGACCTCTTTTCCATGATGTAGAACCTTACTGACACTGTTGGACAATGCCTCACAGTTCTGCATGACCAAGATCCTCGATTGAGCAAAATAGAGCCGTACATTACTCAGCAAGCTCAGCAGGCTGCACAGGTTGTAGGTGAGGATAATGTTGCAGCTACTAGTGGAGCTCAGTAAGGGGATTTTCTTGCTAAGTAGTCACATGGTTTAACTACATCTACTGTGTTTCTCCTAGGTTGTAGTCTGTTTCTATTTTTGAGATCTGACTTGGATCTTTTGTCTAAATCTGCTTGCTTGTTCTGCACTTGTACTCTCTTTCTATTTTTGAGAACCATTCATTGTGGTGATGACTGTTATGTTATGGAACTTCTGATGCTTCTCTTGTGCTCCTAAATCATATTATACTAATAGTTGTCCTTGTTCTTGTTTCTCGTGACAGTGAGCACACTGCACATCTTAAGTTTAAGGGTATTTTTGATTATTTGTGTGCTTATTTGACAAATATTTCAAGTGTGTAAACTTTGACTATTTCTCGTCCTTTGGTTTGAAAGCTGAGCTAGATTGGTTAATTATTTGTGATAGTAAGTGCATGCTTCAATGATAGAATGGATGTTTGGAATTTATGTTTTATAAGACATGGTTAATATGCTTGAATGCTTGATTCATATATTAAAGCATTATTTCCTGATAATTTTAAAAATGAACATTTTGCACTGGAGTTGGGAATGATTTAATTATTTTGATAGGAGACTTTGGTAGCAATTTAGTGTGTATATTCTTTCTTGATTAAAGGACTTTAGAACCTATATTGGAATCTCTTGAAATGAGTAAATGAAGTCACACATTTTTAAAAAAAATGATTTGGGCATTCTTTTAACTGCGTTTGTGCCTTTCAAGCCTACCAATGACAATGGATCAATTTGCACCCCATTTGTGCCATATATAAAAAAACCATGTCAATTATCTCTTATAAATTACTGCACAATCTTTTATATTCAATAAGAAATTTTGTTTAATGTGCATTAATGGATGCATTATAGAGATAAAGCATGTTATTCAGGAATTTTTAAGCTAAGAAAGCACTGTTAGAGTTAGCTGTATTTTGGAAGTTCTTGTTGAAGGGATTTGTGAGCAATTAGGTTATATACTTTTGTTTCAAATAGTTAATTGCAAAATAATTTTTTCACTTCTTCAAAGCTTTTGATTTGTTTCATACGATTTGAAGAAATGATTAGGGCACTTCATAAAATGCGATTGAGCCTTCCAGGCTTACCTAATTGATTTGATTCCCCTTTTAAACCCTTATTTTGAGCCTGATTGAAAAATCAATTAAAAAATTCTTTTTGAAAACCTAAGATCTACCTACCTTAGCCAATATGAAAACCCATGATTCCCTTGCTTTGAGATAGATGATAAGGATTAAGGTGTGGAATATGGTGATGTGTAGAGTGTTATATGATTGGAAAAAGGAGTGTACAAAGAAAAATGGTTCACATTGTATAGAGATCAAGCCAAAAATATGAAAAAAAAAGAAAAGAAAAGAAAAATAAAAGAAAAGGATATATAGTAAAAATGTGCAATAAGGCTTGAATTGGAACAGATCAATTTGGTTTAAGTTTGGGGGAGTACATTTAATGAGAAAAGGAAGAAACCCCTTGTGTGATTATCATCTATCTTGAGGTATTTGTTGAATATCTTTTGCCTTTTCTTTTAAATAACTTAACCCCTGACCCCGTTACAAGCCAAAAAGTCCCTTCGATTTTTAAGTCAATTTGAGTAAATTAGAAGAAGAGGGGAAGAAATTAGAGAATGATATAATTGATCGCTTGAATATGGGTATATGACTTGAGGTGTGGCTTATAACTTTGACAAGTGCCAAAGGAATACACGTTGACTCCGTTCACACACTCACACTTAGAAATTCTTGAAAAGCATATTTTAAATCTATAAAATGTTCATCTTTGTATATTCTCTAAGTATCTTGTTTTATATAACTCTTTGAGCAGTTGATGAGGTCAAGTAAGGGTAAGTACTTTGTCTTTTGAGAGAGAAATCTGGTGTAAAACAAAGAGAGGAATTGTGAATTGTTAGTATTCTCTGGAAACGTAAATCCTTTATGTCCCCATTCTTTCAATAAGTATACCTAGTAGCCAAATCATATGCTTATAAAGTCCCATTGATTTTGAAATAGTGTGGAATTGTCTATTAGTGGAAAGAGAGGAGAATGTAGGTATTTAAAGACCTAAGACTGAGCTTGATTTATACATGCTGAATTGCTACATTTGATCTCGATAATTGCAGGAAAACTTGTTCTTTAACTCTCCTCACACACGCATTTTGAAAATTGTTAGGAAGGATGCTTTAAGTTGTGAACCTTGCATTCCTTTATATTTCATTGTGTTCCTATTGAATATAACATCTTAAGCAACCAATGAGGAAATCATCATGCCTGTGTATTGAGTTAATGGTTAATTAATCTAGCTCTTTCATTGTTCAACTGTTTTTACTCGAGGACAAGTAAAAGTTTAAGTTTGGGGGTGTGTTAGAATTGTGAAATTTATATAAAAAAGGCACATTTACACTTGATTTATCACACTTTTTGATTTATTAATGGGTATATGAGAATTGAAGTGTGAAGGAAATGTGCCTAATAAGTGTTTGGTTAAAAAGGGTATAATTCTTGGATTAAATGTGAATATTTTGTTGTCATACATCACCCTTTGCTTTGTATATACTTTCTTGTGTTGATAGGATTACAATTGAGACACACAAAGAGCCATTGGAAGCACAAATCATGGATTAAGAATTTAGGAAGAAGAGTAGAACATCATTGCATCATGGAAAGAGTTAGAAGAGTTGAAGAGAAATGCTTGACTGCAGCCAAGAAATTGGCTGGCTGTAGCCAGAAGACCTCCAGAAATTTTTGGGCTGCAATTAGAAGACAGATAGAGGAGACGGACGATTTTAGGTTGTAGCCAAGAATTTCTGCTTGCAGCCAGAAAGCGAAAACAGCAACCGTGTGTTTTGTTTCTAGGTCATTTAAAAGGCAAAATGCAGAAATGGAAAGGGGGGCTCGTTATTCTGAGGTTTTGTAAGGTAGCTAAGGAGCATTAGCGAGCAAAGGAGTGGAGTTTTATCAAGGAAAATCAAGTGGGATTGAAGATTGAAAGAGATATCAACTCAATTTCTCTTGGTTTTCTGTATTCATTCCCTTTCTCCTTCTTATCTCTGATATGGCTGTAATAACTGTGTATATCTGTGATTCATTTTTGAACATGGGTAGCTAAGGTTTTCATTCTAGGATTGTTTTTAAACCTTTGTATGGATTAAACTTGATTCCTTCTCTCTTTAAGTATTTAATGGCATATATATGTTGATTTTACCCTTTTTTTTGCTTATATTCGTGACTGGCCATCACTGTAGATAATTTGTTCAATTAAATTAAGCTTGAGAGAGTTAATTTAATTATAGAACTTTGGTAAAATTATGCTAGACTTGAAGTTTAGGAGCTAACCGGATGGTTTGTTGTAGCATAGAGATCTAGTTACTAACCTAGCATTGTTAAATTAAGGTGGTTGCTTAATGATTATTTTCTCTTAACTGTAGCAAGAGATTGTGTATGTTAATGGAGGATATAAATTTGGTTATGACTTAGGAGAGCTTAACCACATGTTTGTGAACCTTATACTAACATATATATATCCCATGGAAATACTCTTAGAGAGGAAAAAAATCAAGTTTATGAAATACAAAGGGGGTGAACAATCCTAGGCTTATTAAATTGTTGAAATCACAAGAATCAAATTTTTGTTCAGTAATTCTTAGTTTTTACAAGACTATCTTTTGAAAATTCTTTTTCCACACAACATGTTTTGGCTCAACTTAATTGAATTCACCAAGCCTATTGCTTGACTAATTGGTTACTCAAATCCTCGAGGGAACAATCTTACTTATCACTTTATTACTTGACGCGATCTATGCACTTGCGGTAGCAAACAGGTCCCTGTCTTTAGATGTAAGTAGGTTAACAACATCAGTGGATTATAGACAAATGAGTTAGGGTTTGTTCAAGTGGATCTTTCTAAAGTTTGGTATAAAAATGATCCCTTAATTTTAGCATCACAGGCACAAGTGTTTTTCATTCCGAATCCTGCTAAGAAGAACTGGTCCATTATACTTCCATCGAACAAGAATCATCAAGAACAAGTTGATAATGAAAGTAATGAATATTTGAATATTCCTGAGGATGGTCTCTCCTTTGAGATGTTATGGTCAAAATATATGTATATAGATGAAGATGAAAATAAAGATGAACCCTTATACATGAGACATGATCATAAAGAAGAGACTTGGTTTTTAAATCAAACAAGAAAGAGGAAAAGATCATAATGAGTGCATTGATTTTTTGCCATGTATGTTTGATGAATTGAATTCATATATTTCAACATAATTTACTGTCATTGCCATGATTGTCTCTGTGCATGCTCTAATGTCTTGTTTGATTTATTTAACTTGTACAAAAATGGATCCCCACACCGAAGATGAAGGTGTTCCCAACGAACATGATGATCAGGCAGTATTTGAGGCCAACGTAGCCCAGGGCAAGACCGTAATGTCCAAACTGATCAAAATAAGGAGTAAAGGCATTAGGTTAGAGCTTCAGTAGAATGAAAAGGGAAATCCAGTTAGACTGAATGCCAACTCCATTACTAATTACATTGGGACTACGGTCAGAGAAAGAGCCCCATTACACTTTCAGATTGGCAACAGGAGAAGAAAGATTATGCTGATATCCTTTTGGGTTTAGTCAAGGTAAACATTATTTACTTTATTTTTCTGGTTGTTTTATTTCATGAAATTACAATCTAATAAATTATGTGTTTTTCTTTGCAATCTTTCTTTATATTTGATGAAGATCAAGAGAAATTCGAGCTGGAAAATTGTGGTAAAATTTTGAGAAATTTTCTCTCCGCTATTGTCAAATTCTACTTGTGAGATGACAATGATATTATTAATCATACACCACCGGAGTTGAACGATGGAATAATAACTCAAGAGCAATGGGATGAGTTTGTGAGCTCACATACTACTGCCCAATTTACGGTAATATAATATTTGCATTTACGTACTTGTAATATAGTTGTAATTAATATTTACTGATATGAATCATTTGGATCTAAATAGAAAAGAAGTAAGCAAAATCACAAAAATGCATACAACATGCCATATCGTACATAAAAAGACTGGTATCATATTCAATGTTAGAGCAAAAAATTAGTAAGAACTAATCATTATTTCATATGAATATAATTTCTATGACTAATTTTTCACTATAACTAACTATGATATGTAGATGCAAGAATCGCATTCTAATGATGTCACACATATACCTTGGCATGATTTGTGGTTGGCCGGCTGCACGAACAAAAAAGGTGAAATTCCAAGCGAACAAGCTCGAAAAATTGTTGAATACTGTGTAAGTAGTGGATTATACATACAATAAAGATTTAGCTTTACTTAACTGATTCCATTTTATAATAATTAATATTTTTGTAATTCTTTTTGTGATAGCGCTCAATGACGCAGAAGCAGCCAAACTTGGTGCATTATATTGGTCTCGACGATTTGCTCAGCAGAGCGCTTGGAGTTCTTGAGTATTATGGTCGTGTTCGGGGTACTAGTTTTATAGTGACCCAAACATCGCGCTTCGGACCCTAAAAGTGAGCCAACAAAAATGACTTACTGCAACTAAAGAAGGAGATTTCTGACTGCAAGCATCACGTAGAATAGAGGATTAGTGACTACCAGCATAAAGTAAAACAATTTAACGATCATATGCATTGGATGCAAGAGCAAAACGTGTTATTGAAAGCTCAAATTGATGCCTTACTATAGTCTAGGCTAGTACCGAGTCCTGTGTGTGACAGCACGAGTATGAGGGATAGTTGCCCCTCCATGCCTAAAGTCCCCATTTCTTTGGTGATTAAATTCTTCTCTAGTTCACTTTTTGTTATATTATAAATTAGTGTACCTTAATATATTAACTCTAGTTTTCATAAGGCTGAATCGGCATGTAAGTTGCACGTCGATGAATCTTTCAAGCGCGCAGTTGCTGTCGGTGCGGCCTACAACACCGAAAGTGATATATTGCATAATTCACCATTTCCGCCGAACACACTCCGAGTAAGGGTTGATGTGTGCACAAATGAAGATGCCCCCTTACTAATCCCTTCTCTGGATAAAGCAACAATAGTGAAAGATATTGTCGGTGGTTATGTTGCATGGCCAATAAGTCTGATTGAGCTATATGAAAAGGTAGTTAATTTATAATTCCTTTTACTTTTTTTTATAGACTTCCATCTAAAACCACATGATTTTTATAGGTTGCTGCTCGTCCTAAAGGAAAATGAATTGAAGGGCATGGGAAGAACTCAAAGTATTCATCAACCGAATAGAAGTCCCAACCCTCAACCAGAAACCGAAGCAACTGACAAATGCCCTCATATCGCCAACAATTGGCATCAATGGCACCAAATTTGATCAATCAAGGAGGTTAGTCAATACATTTCAATATCGACATCTATCATGTAGATATATT
The DNA here is from genome assembly GCA_963855925.1 of Inga laurina. Taxonomy (NCBI): domain Eukaryota; kingdom Viridiplantae; phylum Streptophyta; class Magnoliopsida; order Fabales; family Fabaceae; genus Inga; species Inga laurina. The sequence continues at coordinate 74,070,774 of OY979703.1, forward strand.
TGATTAAGTCAATGGTAGTGTGCTGAACGAAGTGCTTAGTCATGATTGGCTTAGTACGACGACCGTCAACATATGGATTAGGTACTTTATCATCATCTTCTATCACTGTTATTATTATTCATCATTCATTTTTTTGGTTTTAATGACATTGTTTGTTTTCTATAAAGGCACTTATACCATGATCTGTTACTGCACACGAAAAGGGCGCATAGATTTGTATTTGTCAGCCTACACCTCCTTGGCTAGCATACGGGGAGATTCGATGTGGAAACATGTCTAATGATCTTAAGTACATCTTCATGCGGAAAGAAACCCCTACTAAGCTCTTAGCCATTTATTCACATTGAGAACCATTGTTGTCTGACGATCTCAAAATCTACTACTGATTCACTTGTTTTTTTTACCACATTGAATCAAAATTCTAGGGTTTTCAAGATTATCTAAGGTTTAAAATCAAAATATTTTTTCTTTCCTTTCGTTAATATCAACACACCATCAAGAGAATTGGCAAAATTGGCTAGAATAGTGTTGTTTTCGTATCAAGATTAACCACTTTCATGAGAGGAATTGAGCAGCAAGAATTGAGTCATCTTCTTCATTCCAATTGATTTCCTCTTCCATCAAAGACCGAAGTTATTTCCTGTAAACATTAGTTGCTTTTGAGTCAAGATCGGTGAGCATTTTCCATCAGAAATTGATCCAATCACATTTTTCTCGACATAATCAGTGGAACCTTGTTGAAATTAAAAAAAAAATTGATTCTAGCTGTCTATATCTCATTCTCACTGTCAAAGGTCAGAGCCATCGGAAGCCATAAGCCATAATCTAAGTTAGAGCTTTTAGAGTTTTTCCTTTTCTTGATTTTCTGGTTACTAAGATTCTCATTCTCACTGTTAAAGGTCAGAGCCACCAAAAGTTAGAAGCAATAATCTGAGTCAAAGGTTTTTGGGTTTTCTTTCTGGGTTACTACGACCATCTTACAGTGACTCATTAGAAGTTTTCTTCTCACTATTTCAGTGAGCCATCACACAATTATGGGCAGAAATACCTCAAGCAACTCATTAATAATAGAAGGTTATTCTATTGATATTCTTTTTCTTATGTTTCTTTTCTCGCTAATCGCTCCTTCTTCACTCTAATTGTTAGTCAGAAATATGGGAGGGACTGGCGATTCAAGTTCTAAGAACCAGTTGCTTAATTTTCAACATCCCCTATTTCTCCACCTTACTAACACTCAGGCTACTCTTATTTCCTAAGCGCTAGTAGGTTCTCAGAATTATGCAATTTGGAGTAAAGCCATGAAGTTGGTTCTCCTTGGCAAAAAAAACTCAGTTTCATCGAAGGGACTTATCTCCAGGAAAATCAAGAAACACACCATAAGATCAGTGGGATAGGTGCAACATAGTTGTCCTTTCCTAGATAATAAATTCAGTCAATAAAGAAATAGCTATGGGATTGGTATTCTTTCTTAACTCTTATTTAGTTAAGCATGATCTTAAGGAACGCTTTGATGTGGTTGATAGTGCCCATATATTCACTATACACTGTGCAATCACTCACTCAAGGGACAATTTTTGTCTATTATACTAAACTTAAAGAGCTTTGGGATGAATATGCAAGTTTAGTCCCAATCCCTAATTGTACATGTGCTTCTTCCAAAGATTATGCCAAAACAATGTAGGAACAGTGGTTGTTTCAGTTTCTTATAGGATTGAATAAGGGGTTCCATCAAGTCAAAAGCCAAACACTCCTTATGGCTCCTCTTCCTTCACCTAACCAAGCTTATTTGATGATTACCCAAGAGGAAACTCAAAGGCATTTATTCTATAGAACTTCAACTATATCCCCTGATGGCACTGTAATAGTAAAGCAATGCGGGGGCATGGAAGCGATGAGGAAGAGGACAAGGTCAAAATCAATAGGTGTGCAGTTATTTCCAAAAAAGGGGAACACCAAAGGGAGTCTTGCTATCATATTATTGGTTCCCCCTGGTTTCCCACAACCACAAGCAAAAATGAACAGGAGGACCAAGCAAATTTTGCTAGAAAAGAAAACTAGATAGAGCATTCTGCTAAAGAGCATGATTTGGAGACTAGCCAACAAGCATCACTCTTGATTCATGAACAATACAAGAAGATTCTTGAGATGATTAAGTGCGATTCAGAGCCATTGAAGTTGTTGTAAGTGTTCAAACTACGTATACTACCCCAAATCTGTATCCTAACTTAAACACTGAATAGATATTATTTTTTGGGGCAAGTTGTCTTATTGCTAGTAATATTAGTCTTTTAGATAAATCTAAACCCTACATGGGACCAACTAAGTGGGTGAAAGTACTGAGTAGAGAGAGAATTAAAATAACACACACTGGAAATGTGAAACTCACTATGAAACTCACTCACTACAAAAAAAAAAGGTATTTTGTAGCGGTGCAATTGTAGCAGTTACATTAAACCGCTACAAATTATAGTATTTGTAGCGGTTTTCACCTAAACCGCTGCAAATTTGTATCGGCAAGCTACGCGCTAAGTGGCGCGACAGATTAGCCACATTTTTTGTAGCGGTTGGGTAGACAAAACCACTAGAAATTTGGCTCAAAATTCCAACCAAAACTTGTAGCGGTGATTTTGTAGCGGTTAATACATAGAAACCGCTACAATATTCCCGCCACTTGGCGCGACCAAGCCCCACCAACAGTGTAGCGGTTATTTGTAGCAGTTACAGCAACCAAACCGCTACAAAATACTAAAGGTCAGCAGTTTGTAGCGGTTATAGGGGTATAACCGCTACAGAATTTCAAACGTTGTTATCATTTGTAACGGTTATTGTAGAATCGCTACAAATTTAATTATTTGTAGTGGTTACAGTAGCGGTTACAGTAGCAGTTAATGGAATAACCGCTACTAATATCTGGCCTATTTAAGCCACCGCCTCCCTCATTTCTCCTTTTGCTCATTTTGTTTCCTGGGATTTGTCTGAGTGATTTCTTCAAGATTTGAGCGTTCAGACGTCTGTGTAGTAGTTTTTGCTACAGTATTTCTCAGTATTTGCACTTGAGGTACGTATTTTATTTGTATTTGTATTTTTATTATATTTTTACATAATAATGTGACTAATTTTTTTTTTATTTGTACAGTTGATATGGCTTCAAGAGAGGATAAGGGGAAGGCCCCTGAGGTCCCCAGACCGATTTTACGGGGTGGCAGTAGCTGGGTAGGGTGCAAAGGGAAGGGGCAGCGGGGAGGCAGGGCGACCGCGGCATCTCAACCCATCCCCCCACAGGCACCGCAAACGATCCCACAGGAGACGACCGCACCAGAGGTGCCTGAGGTTGGGGGGCCAGATATTAGCGTCGAGGACTTCCTCAACAAGGAGGAGTTCGAGATCCCGATTAGGTACAGGGGGATGGAGCAATTCCTCGATGAGGAGGACACTCGGGAGCAGAACAACCCGCAAGGGTCGTCTTCGCGGTCCACTGGGTTTGAGGTGCAGGTCGAAGGTAAATTAATTTTTTAATTTAGTAAATTATTTATTTAAATTATAAATGTTAACTTTGAATTACAATTTATCTAACCTGCGGTAAACTGTGCAAACGAGCAGGGGAACGTTTCGACGAGGAGGCTAGACGTGGCCGGTGTGAACAGCATGGACCGGAGCCTGCGAGTTATAGTGCCGTGGAATTAGGGCACTGACCAGCCCATCCACAATGGGGGTCACCTGCTCAACCGCTTCCTGAACGACCTGGGCGCGAACTGGATGCGGTTCCCCCTTCACTTCAGGACGTGGAGGCACGTTCTGAGGGGGCCGAAGGACCAGGCTTGGGAGGAGGTGGTTCAGGTAATTAAAATTATTTAATTAATATTTTTTGTAATTAATTCTATTTAATTAATATTTTTTTAAATTATGTTTTTTGTAATTATTGATATTTAAATAATTTTTTTCAGCTACGGTTTGCCGTCCGGGCCAACCGGAAGAGGTACGCCCTCGTGAAGATAGGTGACGCCTGGAGGAACAGGAGGAACCGTCTCTTCCACAAGGTGAACAAGGACGGGACGATGCCTCTGGAGCAACTAATCGAGAGTTTCCCGGACGGCGTGCCGCCGAACAACTGGGCGAGTTTCGTCCAGTTCAGGAGGAGCGCTGAGGTGCAGGTAATGTATTTATTAGATTTTTTATATATAATTTTGTAATTGTTAAATATTAAATTATAATTTCAATTTAATTTGTATTTAATTTTAAATTATAATACATTTAATATTTTTTTTCCAGGAACTTTCTCAAAGGAACACCGAGATTCGTGCGCAGCAGACGATCCACCACACAGCAAGATCGAAGACCTTTGCTGTGACCTATAGCTAGCTGGTAACTTTTCAAAATATCACTTACTTTTAGCTGATTATTTCATAATACTAATTGAATTTTGTAATTGTTTTAGGAGATGAAGGCACAACAGGAGAACCATCAAACGAACTATAGGGAGTTGTACGCCATCACACACAGACACCGTGACGGGACTGCGACCTCTCAACAGGCGACGTTGAAGAAATTAAAAATTCCTGATGGGTATTCAAGCAACATTTCTCGATGTGTCGACTTGCAGGCTCAAAAGGTTGCTGGCCTAAAGAGTCATGACTCACATGTTCTTAGGCAGTAGTTACTCCCTCTGGCTATAAAGAATACACTTCCTCCCGATGTTTCCATCGTTTTGGTGGAACTTTGTTCTTTCTTTCAGAAGTTGTGTTCTAAGGTTTTGATCGTTGAGGAGCTCGATCAGCTGCAGTCGAAAATCATTGTTACGCTTTGTCATTTGGAGATGATCTTTCCTCCGTCCTTTTTTACTGTGATGGTTCACCTCACAGTCTACATCGTTCATGAAACAAAGCTCGCTGGGCCAGTACAATATCGTTGGATGTATCCGATTGAGAGGTACTCATTTTAAATATATGCTTTAATTTATTCTCCGTATTTAATGTTTGCTAGTCGTCCTTTTCATCATTTTATATCAATTTTCTCTTCTGTACTTCGTAGGTTCCTTGGGAAATTAAAATCTTACGTGAGGAATAAGGCGTGGCCAGAAGGTTCTATAGCTGAAGGCTATATAGGGGATGAGGTGCTATATTTTTGCTCAAGGTACTTTGATGATCTTGAGACGACTTTCAACTGCCTGCATCGTGTTGACGATTGTCCTGAACCTGCGCCGACATCAGGAGAATTTATCCCTCGTGTTGGTAAATCAATTGGAGCAACTGAGAACTTCAAACTAACGGCAACTGAGAAGTTCCAAGCACATAGACATGTCTTGATTAATTGCACTCAAGTTGAACCTTTCATACGGTAAGAATTGTACACTCACATGTTATTCGATCTATATCTTTCGTAACATTTCTCACTTTCATTTCACTAACACCTTTCCATCATTAATTGCAAGGAATTCAGAAGTCATGTTAAGCGTCAACTTAGGATCCGTACACAGACATCCTCGGAAGTTGATAGAAGGGTCCACAGAGAATTCCCGAGCTGGTTTGTGCGCAGAATACTAAATGACCACAACCTACACTCACCAGATTTCAGAGCTCTCGCAATCAGCCCTCTTGATCATGCAAAACGGTTTACAGCATACAATGTCAATGGTTTTAAATTTTGCACGATTTCACGAGATCAAGGATTGCAAACACAGAATTCGGGTGTTTATGGCACATTTGGGACAAGGAGTTATGCGAGTAGCAGTGACACCAACATGCAGTTCGGAGGCGTCCCTTACTATGGCAAGCTTCTTGATATGGTCAAACTTAATTATCAAGGCCATTTCACTGTGACGCTGTTCAAGTGTTTGTAGGCAAATACCACTACTTCTTGGGGACTGACAACTGACGACTTAGGGATCACATTAGTCAATTTCTCACGGCTGATTCATACTGGTATTTCTCAAGATGATGAGTCGTATATTCTAGCTTCAGAGGCACATCAGGTTTATTATGTCGAGGACGAGAGGCATAGGGATTGGCACATGGTCGTTCATTTAAAGCCAAGACACATTTACGACATGGGTGAAGGCGATAACATCGCCTACAAGAGTGAGCCATTTCAGCCAGCTGATTTTGAAAACTACTTCCCTGAAGGCAATGACAATTTACCTCTACTGCGGTGAGTATTTTTAAGTCCACGTCATTTGAATTAAATTTTTTAAATTTAATAATACATCCATAACAATAATTTTTCTACAAAATTTCTGTAGGGATGGCGACGATGAGTGATCAAATTCAAATTATGCTTTTGTCTTTACAAAAAATGCAAAAAAAAAATTTAAAATAAAATGTAAAAGAAAAATTTTTAAAAAAAATAAAATAATATTTGTAGCGGTTATTGAACTGCTACAAATAAAAAATTAACCGCTACTAAATGAATAACCGCTACAAAATGGATACATTAACCGCTACAAATAGTACGTGGATCACTATAAATATTAAACCGCTACAAAAATACAAATAACCGCTACTAACTAATAACCGCTACATTAACCGCTACAAATAATACGTGGATCCCTATAAATACCCTTACCACAACTCATTTCAAACACTCCCCAATTTCTTTTCACCTTACCTTTCTTTCATTTTCTCTCATTTACAACTTCTTTTGTATGAGTAGAGGAGCTGAATAATACGATTAAATATGGTAACAAGATTTTTAATGTTTTTTAGAATACTTCTTTCCTTTCTATAAAATTTATTCTAACCATTTTTCTTCTAGATATATCATAATTGTATCTCATTTTCATCTATTTTTCATACACAATTACATTATATTAGATAACATAATAATTCTTTATTACCTACCTATCCTTAATAATATTATTAATATAAATTTTATACTAATCCAATTCAATTACATTTTTCCTTTTTATTTATTAATAAGTTAAACTATTGAATAATAAACTAATTGAAATAGATAAAATAATAACAAAATAAAATATTTAATTTAATATTGAAAAAACAGAAACAAATAATCGTATATTTTTTAAAAAAATTTTAACTATTTGTAGCGGTTATTAAACCGCTACTAAATAACGCGCCTTTTTACAACTCAATTTAAATTTTTTGGCGCCAATTTTGAATTTCATGAAATTAGTAGCGGTTTTGAAAACCACTACTAATTTCATGAAATTCAAAATTAGTAGTGGTTTGTTAACCGCTACAAAATATAAAAAAAAATTTCATTTTTTTTTCGCCAACAAAATTTCATTTTTTTATATTTGTAGCGGTTTGTTAACCGCTACAAAATAAAAAAATGTCATTTTTTTTTCGCTCTCAAAATTTCAATTTTTTATATTTGTAGCGGTTATATAACCGCTACAAATATCTCTGAAAAAAATTTCATCCATGAGGGTCTTGTAGCGGTTAAGTTGAACCGCTACAAAGGATGTAGCGGTTATTTTTTATTGAGTTATAACCGCTACAAAACTGTTTGCAATATACGGTTTAGTAGCGATTCTAGTAACCGCTACTAACCTTCTTTGTAGCGGTTAAAACCGCTACTAATACCCATTTTTAACCGCTACTAAATCACGTTTTTTTTGTAGTGACTAAACATATATCTTTATCAAAATGTGCTTTATGTTAAAGAATTTTGCTACAACTTGATTGCAATAGTAAAGTGACATTAGATAGCAAATGTGTTGCCTCTTCTAAAATAAATTATTTAGACTGGTTATTAAAACAACCAGTCTAAAAAGATAAAAGAAATAAAAAAAATTGAAATTTTTAAGACCGATTTTTCAAACAACCGGTCTAAAAAGATAAAAAAGTTTTAAGGAAAAAAATTTTCTGAAAGTTTTTAGACCGGTTTTCACTAATAACTAGTCTTAAAGATGAAATCTTTTAGACCGGTTGTTTATTAAACCGGTTTAAAATATTTTTTCCCCTTTTAAGACTAGTTATGATTTACAACCGATCTAAAAGGTAATATTTTAAACCTACTTGTTATTTTAACCAATCTAAAAGATATTCCCCCTAATTTTTTTGTGTTTCAAGATATGTCCAATGAGAGGATCAAAAGGATTAGTAAGCATTCATGAGCCCTCTACTTGCTAAAAAGACCTCATAATCATGAATTGTTGAATTCTAAATTGTTGAATTTTAGGAGTAAAGTTGAACATGTAAACAGTATGAATGATAGTTTGTGGCATTATTAAGGCATGCTCCTATAGATATTTTGAGACACTTAAATAATGTAAAACTCGTTAGATTTGTCAAAGATGATAATAAATATAAGATATGCATTCAGTGCAAGCATACACGCTTGCCTTTTTCTTCGAGTACCTCTTAATCTAATCATTGTTTTGAGCTATTGCATGCCGATGTTGGGGACCATATAAGACACCCACACATCAAGGATGTAGATACTTTATGACTATTGTATATGATTATTCTAGAGTGAATTGGGTATTTCTCTTACATTTTCAGTATGATGTTTCTAAATTTTTGAAAACCTTTATGTGATATGCTATGAATCAATTTTCTGCAAAAATTAAGATCATAAGAACCAAAAATGGTATCAAATTTGTAAATCAAGAATTGATAGATTTTTTTAATATCTGGGGATTGTGCATCATAAATCTTATCCCTTCACCACTCAGTAAAATGGGGTGATTGAAAGGAAGCATAGACACTTGCTTAATGTCACTACAAGTAATCATGACTAATGTAGGTTTACCTATCAAGTTTTGGGGGGAGGCCATTCATACCGCCGCATATCTTATTAAAAGAACCCCATCAAGAAACTTATCTTATCTTACACCATATCAATTATTGTATGGAAGACCACCTAATTTAGGACACCTTAGAGTGTTTGGATGCCTAGCATTTGCCAAGTATTTAAATTGTACAAATAAGTTTCAAAATAGGGCACATCCCATGTGTTTTCCTTGGGTACACAAACACTCAAAAGGTACCTACTTTATAATGTTAAAAGTAAAACTCTCATAGTTTCCAGGAATGTGACATTTATTGAGGATAAATTCCAATTTAGTAACTATCGAAGCACCAATTAAGGGGGATTTGAGAAAGGTAAAGTTGATTTCTTTAATGATTTATTTGATATTGATCATTATGTGACATCTCATTCTAGAAACAGCAATCAACACAACCAAGAAGGGGGGCCTCAAGGAGAGGGCGCACAAAGACATGCAATGGACAATGGTGATGGTAATGATAGGTTAAGTTCCCATAATATTAACAATAATCCATTTATACCTACTAGACATAGACAGCCACCCATTTGGACAAAAGATTATGAATGCCAGTTTTTTCCTAATCACAGTGATCAAGGCCATATCCCTACTAGTGATCTCGTGCGTGAGAATGATGTTAGCATGATTGGTTCTATCTCTCTTGGCGATTTAATGATCCATATAAATGTTTTCTTTCTTCCATTGATAAGAAGGCAGAACCATATGACTATTATCAAGCATGCAAAGATCCTAGATGGGTTGAGGCAATTCAAATTGAGATTAAGGCTTTGGAATTAAATAAAACCTAGAAAATAGTGAATTTGCCAAAGGGTAAGAAACCAATTGGTTGTAAATGAGTCTTTAAGGTCAAGTACAAGATGGATGGAAAATTTGACAAGTTTAAGGCTCGTTTGGTTGCTAAGGGTTACAATCAAAGAAAAGGGATTGATTTCTATGAAACATTCTCTCCAATTGTTAAGATTGTAATGATTAGAAGCATCCTTAACCTTGTTGTCGTTAACAATTGGGAAATCCTTCAAATGGATGTATATAATGCATTCTTTCAAGGAGATCTGCATGAGTAGGTTTATATGACCGTTCCTCAAGGTTTTGGAAAGAAAACGGATCACTTGAAGGAATGCAAGCTTGAAATGTCCCTTTATGGAATGAAACAAGCTTCAAGATAATAGAATAAGAAGCTAACCCAATCATTGATTGAGGGGGGGTTTTCAACAAAATAAGCATGATTATGCATTGTTTCATAAGCAAACAATGTTTGGTTTAGCATTTATCCTTGCTTATGTTGATGAATTAATGATTACTGGTAGCAATATTCAAATTATTAATGATGTAAAAGGGTATTTGCACAAGGAATTCAAGATTAAAGATCTTGGAGCCTTAAGGGACTTTCTAGGCTCGGAAGTTTTAAGATCTAAGCATGGTATTCTCCTCAATCAGAGGAAATATGTGTCTGAATTGATTGATCAAATTGGTTTAGATGAATTTGAGACTGTTTTAACCCCCATGGAACAAAACCTTAAATTGACAATTGCATAAATTAAATCATATTTCGATACAAATGATGCAAGGGTCTATAAAAGGCTTGTGGGCAAGTTGTTGTATCTTATTTTGACTAGACCTAATATTTTCTTCATGATGCAGGTGTTAAGTCAATTTATGCAGGAACCAAAAGAATCACATATGAAGGCCACTCTTAGATTGGTGAAATATTTAAAAGATAGTCCAAGGAGAGGAATATTTCTCTCAACTCAAAACTCTTCTAGTTTAGATTGTTATTGCAATTCTGATCATGCTGGTTGTGCATATATGAGACTATTGGTAACAGGGTTTCTTGTGACATTTGGTGGTTCACTTATATGTTGGAAGTCAAAGAAACAAAGTGTGGTGTCTATTTCTTCAGCTGAAGTCGAATATAGGGCTGTTCGAATGGCCGTTGTAGAACTTACTTGTATAGTTGGTTTGATCAAGGAATTGCACATCAACAAAGTGAAGCCGATTAAAGTCATTTGTGATACCATATCAACAATCCATATCGGCACAAATCCTATATTCATCATGTTAAGTCAGAGGAGCAACATGCAAACACGTTAACTAAGGCTCTTAGTGGAGCACAACATGATTATATCCTCATAAAGTTAAAGACATATGAATATAGAGTCCCCAACTTGAGGAGGAGTGTAAATAATAGTTGAATATTTAGAAATAATTTTTTTATTATGTAATGTGTTTTTGTTTGGTGTAATGGCCCAATATGCAAGTTGAGCTAACATTTAGTATGTTGTAGGATTGTATATATATGTGGGCTAAGAATAGTTTGTATGATGCTGAGTTTTGATTTATGTAAGAAGCAAATTATTCAGAAAATCTCTGGTTAGGCATTCAATACTACGTGGCTTAATCAGAGTCCGAATTTGTGTTCCACTTTCATGTGGCTAGTTCAATCATTCAATCTATTCCACAGGAATGCCTAAAACCTCTAGTATCCCCTCTTAAATATAGATTTTTAGATTCCCTTTTACTTAAAAAGCTTTGTTTCAATTACAAGAATTCTATGTTTATTATTGATAATTAAGTCATCTATAAGTACATATATAAACTATCTTTTTATGTGATGAAATATAGTATGAGCCAAACAAGCTCATAGGCTCGTTTGGAATGGTGATTAAAGCCTTCAAAAATACCTTTATAATCGTGATTATAATATACAAGGTAATCATATGAGAGGAGTTTTGGTCTTATTTTACGTGAACGTGCCTATGATAAGTAGCTTTAATGGAAGCACTGAATTTATGGTAAACTGGCCAACAATTGCGTGTGGCACAAGTTAAGTAGCTACAATATATCAAAGTTCATGTAAAGGCCACTATATCTTTACTCGCCATCATGACCAGCATTGGAGCTTCATTAAGGGATCGCTATCATCATCAATTCGGGTGATGACAAATATTGAACAGTGAGGCATGTGGCGTGATTTTGTTTGCCCCATGAGGTGCATTAATAATGTAGAAGAAATGTTTGTATAATTTATTTTATTTAATCATTATATTTACAGTTGATACATCTTTTATCATTACTCACTGAAACTGAAGTATTTTATAGTTTTTCGGAGGTGTACATTAGTCTAGTCGGCAAGGTCATGTTAAACCAAATTGAGCTAAGTTAGGTACTCCAAAGACTAAACAAGTATAAATTGGGTGGTTGGGTTGAATAGCATTTCTTTAAACAAAAAAAAAAAAAAAAGAACCTAAATATAAAAACAAAGAAGAAAAATTTTTAGGGGTTATATTGTGAAGCTTTTAAAAAAAATCATATTTTTACTTATAGTCTTCCAAAATATAAATGTCACATTGAACTAAATTTTCTCAAATTAATTATGCAAATGTAATGAATATAAAATACGTATAAGGAATGAAATCGATCAGCCACACTATTTAACAGATTTTAGTTGAAAGATGATAAAGCACAAGGTTGAATCTAGTCTATATATGATAAGCTACACTATTTACTGAGTTATCGAAAATAAACTTACTAATCAGACTTCATGCTTTATACTACCTACAATTTTAAATATAAAATCTCCTTCATAGTTCAAATTACACTACGAATGAGATCTTATTTTAAGGATCACATATAATAATAAATTCTAACAAGTCATACTACTCATGAGCCATGTGAAACTTATATTTTAAACGACCACATGTAATGTGTGGAATGAAAAAACCAGGTTTAATCTGAATGGGTGTATGGAAACCCTAAAAATATACTTTTACACTTAATGAAACAAAACTCCTCTAGTACGAATTCACCTAGTATAACACAAAATCACTTACAACAAGCAAATCTAAACACCCATTTAGCCAAAAATATTATCAAAACAATTTTCTTTTTCAAATCAGAAAAGAATAATCTATGACTAATTAAAACCAGCCATACCTTTTTCTTAAAAAAAATGGAGATATAAAAAGTGTTGTAGTGGTGAAGGAGGCAAATTTGATTGCTTGTGAGAGTTGGAGCACTGGAGATTCTGGAAGTGGCAGCTAAAGAAATAAGGATAGATAACGTACTGATAAGAATTGTGATGAGTGTATATATATATATATATGATAAACCATATTACACAATGAAATGACAAGCCATTATATTGTTATAGCCCAAAACCTAGTGAGCACCCCAATATGGAGCCTTCTTCCGATAAAAAGAAAAATTGCTTGGAAAATAATTGCTCAGCAGTATTTATTATTATTATTATAAAAAACATCAACCATATATTCCTAGACAACAAATAACTAGGAGTCGCCTTCACTTAAACAGTACTTAGCACCATTTTCACTTTTGAGTGGGCAAGTGGACACTACCACTTCTTGTTGCAGTATAACCAGTTGACTTTTTTTACAATATAGCTCATAATTTGGATTTTAATGATCACAATATTTATTTTTGTTAGATTGATCACTGAGTGAAGTAATATTATTGCAGTCAAGTTTTAATTTTTTTGGGTGGGAGAAGAATATATGATTGCATGGCTGACAAGCACATTAAGAATGGGTTGTACTTTCGTAGGTACAACTGAACAAGTGGTCGAAGGTTGTATGATATTATTCCAAGTCAACGTAATATACCAACTTTTTAAAGCTAACTTTATTTTCAGTCAAGAGGAAGAAGGCTGATTAGTGTTCCATATGATTCGTATCTTAGATATTGCACTGAATTATTGTCCATTTGTAACTTTAATTTGTGTCACGAATACGAACAATATCATAAGGATACAATATGAGCGTTGCCTTGTAGTATTTGTTTTCTTTTGGAAACCATGCTTCCACAACAGAACTTAATAATATGAGGCCATTTATTTTTTACTGTCGATGGATTAAGGCCCAAGCTCAAATGGGGTAGGTGGGTGAGACAATTTTCTTTATTATTTAAATAAAGAAAATAATTAATAAAAATTAATCTCAAAGGCATTTCGCGAGATATGAGGGACTGAGAGTTAAGGGGATGGATCATTCAGTAACTTTCAAATCACAGTGAAAATTTCTCTCAAAAAAGCATAGAAATATAATTTATGGCGTTACTTTCAACCTTCATTTAGTCAAAAAGAACAATCAAATGAAAAAAGGGAAAGTTACGTTCAGGTTCCAGACAAGAGAAAATATGAAAAAATTATCTTTTAAAATCTCAAAATTACATTTAAGTCCCGTGAGACTTTTTTTGTTTTAAATTTTAACCATAGACTTGTCATTGAACACTCATTGACTTGTCAATAGATACCCCTAAACTTGTTAATAAACGCCCCTAAATTTGTCTACGGACGCTCATGGACTTAGCAGCAGAATTAGAATTTATTGTAAAAAAATCTCACTAGACTTAGATGCAATTTTAAAATTTTAAATAACTATTTTTTCTTTTTTTCTTTTTTTTTTTTTTTTTGCCCGGGACTGGAATGTAATTTTTCAAAATAAATAAATAACTCGATATATATCCTTTAAACAATGCTTGAGTTCAAACTTTCGGAATTAGATAAAATCACATTACGAAATCTACTTTATTTAGGGCTGAAAATAGTTGAATCTGATTAATTATCCCGAATAGCAGTTAGCCATAGCAAAACAAATTGGAAAATAGCACATTTCATTTAGGATCATTGATAGATGTTGCCATGGAAGTTTTCTCTCTCTCAATTTTAATTTTACCCTTTTAAGAAATTTTTGAACTTGATCCAAATTCTCTTTTATTCACTCCGATCTTTAATATAAGACATATTTATCTTATTTAATTATATTGAGGAAGTTAATTAAGGTAGTTAATATGACATGTATTTTTTAAAGCACCTTATTCATTTTCCTTAATTTCCTCCTTCCATTTCCTCTTTGATTATTGTTGAGGAAGTATCAAAGGGTAAATTAAGAAAAGAATAACATATATAAAAAAATATGTCTTATATTAAGAATCAGAAACAATATTAAATAAAAAATGAAATATTTTCTGATGCATTCATAGTGGATATATGTTTTTTTTTCCTGCTATACATTCATACGGTTGCATAAAATTGAATAAGTTATAGATAAATTTATAATTATAATTTGAACAAGGCAAATATTAGTATGTATTTATTTTTGTGCCTTAAACATGATTAAAAATACATGGGCCGAACTGTATCACTTCGCTTTTGCCTACCCAGTTGAACAAGGGATAATAAATGTTTCCCCCCAAAAGAAAAAACGTATTGGATGACTCAATCTTCAATTCATTTATTAATATTAATTGGTTTTAATAAGAAAATAAAATCCATCAATTGGATGAACCCAAAAGAAAATGGATGTCAAACAATGTTCGAGACGTTGTATTTTGTTTGGATATTCTTAAAATAATAAAGCCATCAAAATATACAAAATACATTACAAAATTATAAATTCTCTTTATTTTTTATCGTCCTTTTGGAATTTTATTTATAATTTTTTGATAGAATATAGGTTATGTCCTTTTAACTGATAGCTAGAGATTATAGAATATAGGTTATGTCCTTTTAACTGATAGCTAGAGATTCATCTTACCGAGGCATAGAAATAACCGAAGTATGTTTTGCCTCTCCCAACAAAACATTTTCTATACACATGGCTTGGTTTAAATTTAAAACATCATATTTAAAAAACTCGGCCATTTACCAACTATACCGGGCTTTTGTTGGTTTATTTATTATTTTCTTAACCCGGTCTTCCGTTTGAATATTTACTTAAGGTTTGTGTTACTGGCCTTCTACTTTTTTTGTTTTGTTGGTATGATGTGTCAGTGGACTTTTGTTTTTCACAGTCTATTAGACATTTCAATTTGAACTATATATATATTGGGCCGCTTCTGAATGGGTTCTTTATCCGTTGACTAGCCCCTAGGTTCACTTTTACTTTGGGCTTTTGATTGTTTCACTTGTGCTTCTAGATTTGTTTCGTTAAAAAGGGAGTATCTCACAATATGGTAAATCAAGATTTGAATCTTTGTTGGAAGAGGCGCCTCCATTTAGTATTCAATAATGCCTCTAACAGGATTGCTAGAAGGATACTTGAACCTAACAAAAAAAACTGGGGGTGTTTTTCTTTTTTTTATTTTGGCCCTTTTCTCACTATTATTTGTTTATTTATTTTTTCATATTTCCGTTTGTTACATATTTTCTTTGAAACAAGTGTCATATTTATCCTTAAAAAAGAGAATAAAATTATCTCAAACTTATTATGCTGTCTACTATCTTGTTTTTAAAATCGAATTTCATTATAACCTCCGATATAGGAAGTGAAGTAATAAAGAAAGCCCATCCCAAAAAGGCTAACCCATTGGGGTGAGACAGATCCTTGAATTTATAAATTATATACTTCACTTATGAAACTCTTAGATATAGAACTCATAAGAACACATCTTTTGACAGTCAATATCCCCGATGGCTCCATATCACGACACTTTACAATACTTATGGTGCTATTGTCTTAGGCTTGCTCTTAGGTGCTTTGCTCTTCGGGGCAAGTTTTTGTTAGCTCTTTGAACACGAAAGAATATAGAAAAAGCTTAAACTATTATTGATAGGATTTATCTAATTTAGGGGAAGGTATTCTAAAATGAAAAGTCTATTTTACTATGCACCAAAAAATTATTAGTTGTATAATATTAATATATAGTCAACAATTCAAATTTATATTTATATACACTAGTAGTCAACTGTTTTCAGCCAACAGTTCGGCTGCTTAATTTTGTACAACATGATTTTATTGTGGAAACATGGCATAGTTCAATGTACCATATTTTTTAAAAATTTTATTTTTCATTTCAATTGAATAATTTTCGACATCGTGCACACTGATTCCGTCCACAGTAATAACAAATCAATGTCCATATAATATAAAATACTAAAATACACTATCCCTATAGTTCTTATTAAGAAACCTTTTCCATATAACCTTTATCATACGGTTTTTTTACAAATTGTTTAACATTTTTTATTTAAATAATTTTAATTGAATTTCTTAACTTACATATAAAAAAATTTGTAAACATGTCCTTGCAATTAATAAAAATATGCCTCGTTAATTGCTATTTGTTTGATTTTTTTTTTTTTTTTTTTTTTGGTAACTGAAGGAACTAGTAAGGGCAAGAAAACACATTAAAGGCCCTAAAATATGGAGATGTATGTATAATAAATAATCTAGGTCCTTAAAAAACATAATGCTTTGATATCTATACAAGACACTTCCATGAAGAATTGAGATGTTCTTAAGACACCAAGTGAGATATTTAATTACATTTTTAAATTACTCTTATTTAAAGTTTGATATAGTTTTTCTTTTTCACTTCTCATCAACATGTAATTCATAGTTTTAATTATTGATAAATTTAGAATTTATTTTCATTTTTAAATATATTTAATGATTTAACCACTCATTTTTGCTTATAGTAAAATGGTTGGAAACATGGTTATTGAACTCATGAGTTAACTCAACAAGTTTAACAAGTTAACATTTTCATTCAACAAAAGTATGTCAGCTTATAACTAAACTTGGATGCTTTATTTACTCAGTATAAGCTTGGTTGCCCTGGCATTTTAGACTGTGTCAAATGAGTCTAGGCAGAATGTAAGCAGACACATGAGTCTAGTTACGTTGTGAGTACGACAACTATAGTTGGTTGTACAGTCAGTGGTGGGTAAGATCCTAGGGCTTTTCACATATATCTTTTAAAATTTTTTAGCCTTGGATGCTTTGCTTTTTTTTTTTTTTTTTTGGCCAGCAGCTTTACTATATGTATACGTTCCTTCTTAAGATCACCTTATCTCAAAGTAATTAATTATCCATTACCTAGACGGTAAACATTAATTAGGACGCTGTAATGGGGCATTATTAAAATGATAATCCTGTTTTGTCAATGCAAATCAACATCAACAATAGTTGATAAATATGGATAACTTTGTTAAAAACATCTTACTAGCTCCTTTTATTCATATCATGCACTTTCTAAAACCTTCCCCCACAGTAACACAGTAGAAAAACGACACCGCGTTACACAGGACAACAAAATATTTCATTTTCAGTTCAGTCCCTCTTCCACTATCCTTTAATTTTTCTCTCTACATAGCCACCATTTTTGTACATCACAGAAAATTCACAGTACCCAAAGAAAGAAACAAATTACGTTTTCTCTTCTCTAAAATAAACACACTGAAAATCCGATTTAAGACAAAACTGGACTACTTCAAGTTTTTTTTTTTTTTTTATTGATTCAAACCGAGAACTAAAGTCCCAGGTCCATTTTATACGATGACCGATTCTCACTATCCTTGAACTCGATCTTCCTCTTCTTCACTGGTACCACATGGTTCGCACGTGACGCCGGTTCGAACCCTAGTGTCAGCTCTAGGCCTATATCAGTTGTTTCATCGACGGTTCGTTCCCTGGCCTTCCCGGTGGATTCCGGTTCGTCTCGGAAGAGGATCGACGTCTCGGCGGTCTCCACGGAGATCATGCTCTCGCTCTCTTTGCTCTCGTTAACCGCCTCCGACTGGTGGCTCAGCGATGACTCGTGGCTCCCCGACCGGTTCACAGCCGGTTTAGCAGCAGCAGAAGCACAACACCCGGTCCAGGAATTGATCGGAGCGTCAACTGCCGGAGGAGAGGGCTGAACGGATAACGAGCCGATACCTGCTTTGTTGTTGGCTTTGGGCTTGCCGCCGATGGAGCGCTTGAACCTGGAGCGAGTTTTGACGACTCGTTGCGCATCGTTTGACGCGGCCAAGTTCTCGTCCTTAGACACGTGGCGTATGTCGTAAGCCTTGAGAGGTGGGCCCCTCCCGTTCGTTGCCGCCTCGGAGGTGATTGGCGTGATCGGAGCTCCCTTCAAGACGGCTTCCACGGCGGCCTGACATAACTGCCAGCTCCCGGACCATAACAACCCGACGGACCCATAAATCGGGTTAACTATCCGCCCGCATGCCTCATATAACAAAGACCGAAAAATCGCTGCAATATATACAAACAAAACACAAATCAAAAACTCCGAACAGACAAATAAAACTTCCTCCTATCAGAAAATAATCAACCACCAGACGCCTTGTAGCCCCGTGGTATAAGATCCCGTTCGTAACGTCATGCCATGTCAGTGCCTACCCCTTTAATTAAAAAAATAATAATAATGAACCAACTTGATTAGAAGCTAACCAGGACGAATGTGTTCAGGACCGGCGTTAATGAGGTTCATGAGGCCAGCACGGCCATAGAACTTGGCGAGAAACACCGTAGCATTAGCCTGAGACTCTGGGCTTTTAATCCACTGCAAACACGGCCTTATACTACAATTTTCACTGCAACCCTTTCTCAAAACTCGGCATCCATTACAGCTCATCCGCATTTTCGAACAAGATTCAGAAATCACAACACGAAGAAAAAGAAGAGTTAAAGGTATGCTGTAGAAGAAGAAGAAGCTGCTAGAGAAGTTTGAGGATTGTGAATTGAGGAGGCTGTGGGTAAGGTTATATATTTTCAGGTGCTGCGGGATGCAGTTTGTTTTTTTAATAATATTTAAAAAAAAAAATTTTATTTAATTAGACCAAACCACAAACAATGGGTTTCCACATTCAAGGAGATTAAGGCAGCAAGAAAACAGGGGAGACAAATCCCACTCTCATCAAACGCGCGTGTGTTCAACTCCCAATCATGGGGACTACGATCCCTTCCTTATTGGGACGTACCTGACGTGGAGCACTTCATAGAACCCTCTGCTCTGAACCTCTAGAGTGAAATCAGAAAACCGATACGATCGCCAGGTTGGCCTTTTCAGACTCCAAAACTACCCTTGGATGGACTCCAAAATCACGGAATCTACCACACGCAAGGCTGACAAAAGAGAGGGTAGAACAGTAATTTAGTTTGACCAGGGACAGTCGGTGGACATGCAAATGGGTACAAAATTTAAGGAGGAAAGAAATTGGCGCGTGGCAATCACGTTACGGTGTCAGAGTGCGGTCGAATCGCCACATATTGAGGAATAAGGCCCACTCACAGTACAATTTTTTTAAAGAAAAAAGAAGTAGAGAGAGGAGAGAGAAAGCTCCTGGTTTTCGGGAAATGGTGGTGTGAAGAAAAATTAAGAAAGCGGCTTAATATAAAAACCGGAGACCGGTTTCCGGTTTTAGGTATGGGACTGTGGGCGGAATATAGAAGAAAGAAAAACACTGTTAGCCAATGGTTTTTGGGTGGGGGATGGTCTTATTTAGGTATAAATTTTGTACTAATTAAGAATCTAATTTTGTGTTGCTTGTCATGCAAGGACAACAACGTTGCCCAACTAGGAATTGTTTTAGGTGAATCCACTTGTTTTCCCATTCATTGGGTATTGCCCCCCTTCTTTTTTAGCCCCCAGATAAATTTCCTAGCTAGTTTCGCTTTATATTATAATTAATGTTTCTAAAGTTTGCCTTGTAATTAGGACAGGATTGAGTAGATTATCAATGATATTTGATAATTGACTTCTACTTAATTTACTGTACTGCTTTATAGTTTCCCTGCAATTCTAGCCATTTGATTAAGAGGTTGATAATATATATATATATATATATAGTAAGCCAATAATCAATCGGCCAGTTTTGCTGTTTAATTTGTAATTTTAAACTCTACAATATAGATAATGGCAAAAGAAACATGTCTAAAACTCTACAATATAGATCATGGCAAAAGAAACATGTCTCCGTGTTTAAAATAAGGTGAATAATCAGCTAATTTGTCAAGGGGGATTTTTTTTTTCTTTTTTGTTAAGGGGGAAAAAGAAATGAAAATAGTTCCATTTAATTTCAGCACGGTAATCAATTTTTTACATAAAATCTTTTAACGGGGGTTTAGCTATTATTATTAATATTTAATTTGTGTATAGTAGTTCAAATAGTTTTCTTCTTCTTGGGGCGGAGGCTTTTTTGTTTCTAGTTCTACATATGATTTTCTGTACAGTTATCCTGCGGTGCTAATTGATTATATATATATATATATAATAAATTAATAATTAAATGTATATAAAAAGAGAAAAAAAGTGATGCATTTCTTATTGCAAAATTTATTATTTAAGAACTCATGTTCTTGAGCGGTGCCACTCATTTTCAATTATATGCAACATATCTTCAAATATATATAAGTGTCTTTTGTTTTGCATGTAGATTAAAATAAGTTAAACACAGTAGAAAAAGAGTAGCATCTGTTGAAGATAGGTTACGTACATGGATCATTGAACAAATTCCATGTACTTTTAAACAATAATTTTTGTAAAAAATTGTGAACATTTATTTTCTTTTTTTTTTTTTAAAAAAAAAAAGGCATATGACGATATTAGAACATTATATTTGGAATACAAAAGTTAATTAAAAGACAATCATAATATATAGTGGGAGGTGTGTGGTATGGTGGGCTAGTGGCGGCCAAAGACTTTTGACGTGCAGAAGGACAAGAACTGAATCACCAGTTGACAAAGTTTAACGTTGCAGCCAAAAACATGGGGGAATTAGAGTTC
The DNA here is from genome assembly GCA_963855925.1 of Inga laurina. Classification (NCBI taxonomy): domain Eukaryota; kingdom Viridiplantae; phylum Streptophyta; class Magnoliopsida; order Fabales; family Fabaceae; genus Inga; species Inga laurina. The sequence continues at coordinate 74,092,045 of OY979703.1, forward strand.
CATGAATTTGACTTTCTATATTACCAGTGAATATTTTTCCCCAAGATTTCTGCCTTCGACTATCATAGTTGTAAAGTTTAATAAAACATCCTCGATGAATTAAGAACATTGAACATGACCCTCAATTTGGTATACCTAGTCTTCACCAGCTTCCTAGGTACCACTGAGTCCTAATAAAACCCTAGCTACGCCATAGAATGTTTTTAAAATACTGATGGATGACAGCTAACAAAAATTGATCTAACTGATAAAAATACAATTTATATCTCGCACGAACGTAAGCTTTTGTAGCATCCAACTTAACTAACAATTTTTAGTATCAAAACTTTTACAGAGACCACTATTTTTTTTTTTTGAAAAGAGAAAGAATTTGACGAGACTATATTCATGTTTGAGTTTATTTCCTTTGCGACAATAATATATAGGTTGGCAATGTTTGTTTTTACATTGATTCGATGTATTTTAAAACAATTATTGATTATTAGGTGTTTCTAAATCTGTTTACGGTTGCTTACGTATATTTGAGTTTTGTTTCCTACTTTATCATATTTGGGAAAAGAGATAGGCTGTTTGTTACATAGGAGGATATTCGGCGATTGAGAATATGAGAAAGCCGTCCTTAAAGTTATGTCTGTTTTTTCCTTGGCTGACTAAAGTTGTATGTACGGCAAAAAAAAAAAAAAAGACTAAAGTTGTATGTCTTTTGATTTGACCTTACACTAAGACTGCGTAATTAACATGGCCACATACTCTTTCGCAAATCACACCCAACCGCCCAAAACTTTTCTCTTAGTAATTAATTAGTAATAATTACTTGGGAGTATTGCTAAAAAAGACCTCATTGGCAACTTAATTGTCAAATGAGACCTGGGAAGATATCTGCACACGGAGGGAAGATTTCTGCACACGAAGGAAAGATTTTTACATGCGTATAGGGAAGAATATTGTTCACAAAGAAGATATTCTGCACATAGGGAAAGATATTTTATACACCTGGAAAATATTCTGCATGCAAAGGTCTCATTTGACAAATAAGTTTCCAATGAGGTATTTTTTCACAATTTTCCCTAATTACTTCATACTTTTTTATGTTTGTTTTATTCTTTTGACCTGACTTCTTCAAGGTTAATTAATTGAACTAGTTATTTTTCTTTTTGATCCACTGAAATTATTATTTTAAACTACCTATTGACTTTAGTTTGCTGATCGAAATTATCATACATTCATCAGCGCTTTGTGAATGATTTATATTTTAAAATAATTGTTTAATAAAGTAATAGGGTGAAAGTCAGGTAAATATAAAGTTGGGTGACAGGATTAAACAAGGTATATAAATAGTTTAGATTGTGAAATATTTTAACTTGATTTATTAAAATAAATTCATGCTAGAATTGTGTGTACGATTATCGATCTACTACTTGTTAGTTACCATTATCCTTATAAAAATGAGGATTAATTAGAGATGAGATTATAATAAAATAATATTGCTTCATTGACATTCACTATGAGAAATTGGGGATTTGCCATTATCCTTGTAGCCTAGTAGTATGAAAGTTTCCATTTAAATGGAAGGTTACGGGTTTGATCACGTTTGTAATTTTATGTTGTTAGTGTATGCCATTTAATTGAAAAAAAAAAAAAAAAGAGAAATAGTGGATCCCGACAGAAAATATTGTAATTTTAGCATGTGAAAAGGGGGAAATTATTGTTGAAAAATCTCTCATTACAAAAATATACATTTACAGGTTATCGATAGACGATAGTTTACAAATAATAAGTATATAAGGTGACAACTGGAGAACTGAAAAAGAGGGGGAAATTGTAATTTGCAAGGGATGCAAGTTGCAAATGCTGCATGCAGAAGCAACCAAACGACAGCATGCAAATTCAGTCACGCTACCGTGTGTGCATCCTCTTTAGTTGCCACGTGTTACTGCAAACGACACCTTGACATACGAATACGACACCTTTCTCTGTCCTCGGATGCTCCTCCTCCTCCTTCTGAATTCATTTATCCAGAAAATAAACAATTTGCGCCGACAAAGGATCGTAATTAGTTGGTTCATAATATTTAAAATAATGAGTTTAAATTCTACTACTACTGATATAAAGATTTTATTTATAGGCAATATGTAAATATATTTATAAACCTAAAGATATACTCTAACCTTTGAAAGCTCACAAGACCCAACACACAAACTTTTTTTTTTTTTTTTTGAATAAGATACTGAGATACAGTAAACCTTCAGCAGGCTACTACAAAACAATGACTAAAACCGTAGATTCCTTCAACCCTTATCAACAACCGCCTCACCATAAGAAGGAGGTAGGTGATCAAGGAGAACAAAATTTCCCGAGATGCTGTGAGCTAAACTCGCTAAGTGATTCACAAGGGTATTCTGCTCCCTGTAAACGTGATCAATAAGAACCCGCCAATCTTTGACCAACCATAGTTTTGCATCCTCAATGACATCTCTGAAGGGGTGATTAATATCACAGCCCCTAGTGAGAAAAGATATTGCCTGGAGACAATCAGTACGGATTAAGACTCGTTTTAAATTCCTATTCTAACAAATCTAAAGCCCCTGGATAATGACAATAATTTCCGCCACCACAGGAGGCACCTGAGATAGTTTGCACATGTAATCACATATCCATTATCCATACACACAAACTTTTTGTTGCAGTTAATATACAATTTGCTGAAAAGCTGTATTGTCAAGCTATCCAATTCACTGTGTACATAGTACGGCTTCATGTTTCATTATTTAGTAATTACTTTAAAAAAAAAAAAGAATAAAAGAAGAATACGGGTCTCGAGTATTTATTTCTTTTTCAAGTTGTACACTTGTATGTGAAAAGAAATTAATTAAAGAGTTCTGTGTAGAAGGTTTGAGAATGGAATTCAATTTTGAAAGGGAGAATTACATACAGATTTTAAATAAAGAAATTAATTGCTTACAAGTCTTAAGTTTTAACCACTTGTTAAATGATCGGGTCAAAAACCACTTGTTAAAATGATGAAATTTGATGTGTAAATATTAAATGTTAACTTGTAAATGTGATTTAGAAATAATTAATATTCTTTTTGATTTGGTTAAGTTTTATCCTCTCCCAATAAATATATTTCCCAAAATTTAAACTTGTGTTATCCTTCGATTCTTATGGGAGTGATGTCATTTATTACCTCACTCAACAACTTATTATTATAATTAATATTCACGGCACTTGATTGGTAATCCTCTTATGTTCAAATGCAATGAATACGCTAAATCGAAGATAACTTGTTAGAATAATATTTTGTCGGGAATAATTTGTCAGAATAATATTTTTGTTAAATCTTGCACCCATTGCGTAAAGGAATTTATAGAGAATGTGAGTGTTAATACATAATTAATGAATAAAATATCTTAGGTAATTTGTAAGTAAAAATTTAAAAAATGTTTTACTTTCAAATTAACATGCATGAAGCGAGATTTGGAATTTTTCACACTAAAAATTGCTAGAGTTATAAATTTTTCTAAAACGGTTGGATACACACACATGTTTATTTTAAGAGATCCAAACTACATTAAATTTAACATATGTGTTCATTTTTCTCTTGTTTCTCTTATGCGTGTTTTTGTGATTAAGATTCCAATTCCAACACTAAACTATACAAGTTGTTATAATTTTATCATGGACCTCTCATTAAAATATAATACAGTATATTATTTTTTTAAAAACATGCTTTGCCAGCCACAAATGGATTATGATTAAAGCAATTATATTTTTAATAAAAGTTAATACGATAAAAAATTTATTCGTTTAATTGTTTAGCAGGAAACAACGGCCACTATTATGCTATTATATGCTCGCGATAAGTTATTAGTATTATAGTTCTTCAAGATAATTATTTTTTATGAATAAATGAATTACCTGATTACTTTCACATCAAAATTTTAAATTCACATAATTCAAAAGGAAAATCTCATATAAAGATACTTAAAATAGGAAAATTATAAATCAGGTTGATAAATTTAATAAACCTTTAATTGTGTCATTAACTAATTTGAGATTTTAAAATTGGAGTAAAATAAGTTTAATGCCCACTTCTTTCTCCTCTTAACAAAATAATAAAAACAAAATAAAGGAACAAAGAGAATAAAAAATGAAGAGAAATTTACGGAGGAAAAAAGTTTTGAGACAGCAATAGCACGAACAACCACAGAAGAAGACTATTTCAAATAACGAAATCAAAATTTTATCAAATTACTGGATTTCAAATACTTAATAAAGAAGAGGAAAATGAAAACCAAGATGAGAACGATGATTTACAAATGATTTATTGGAAGGCGAATCTATGGCATAAACGCATTGAATCACAATTACTTAAATTCCATATTGGTCATCGATTTCTTGCATCACAATGAATCTTTGATTTTTTTTTCTCAGTCGTGTTTCAATCTTCCTTCTACAATACTCACTACAAAAAAAAAAACACTGAATTTCTGACAGAATTTAGGGTTTTCGACGGAATGAATTTCGTCGGTAATAATAGTGTGACAAAAAAATTTCCAACGGAATTCAGATTCTGTCAAGAATTTTGGACGGAATGGATTCTGTCACAAATTTGTTTTTTATTTTTTAAATTTAAAAAGCCACGTGGCAACTCTGGCGGCATCCAGCTTGTCACCACTGGCGCCCAACTCCACCACATGTCACAACCTCTCCACCACATGTCACAACCTCCCTCTGCCATGTGTCGTAACCTCTTTATTTCTAGAAATGCAACTTGTAACCCCCTTCGTAATTATGATTCGAAATACGTATTTTAAAATAAAATAGAGACCAGTAATAATCAAACTCATTTACAATCCCTTCCTTACGGAAGGGTTTTCACAAATATTTTCAAAATTTCTGCCTTACCCTGGTCTCAAATTCCACAGCTTGAATATAACTACCATGTACAGTTACATCACATTTACATATCAGAGTGTACAACAAAATCCCGACAACTCCCAGGTTTCATACATAAACTAAAGGTTTATAAATTCTCATTAGGGGATTACACCACTGTCTCCAAAACAACATTTATAAAATATACGGTGATCTCCCAACCAAACATGATAACCAACACCAAAATATAAATCTCCCTAAGGAGCCCTATCCGCCTTTGGTCGTCTCCTTTCCCTTGGAGCCACTTGCCCTGTCTAAAGGTTAGTCAATGGAAAGAATGAGATTCAAAAGAATCCCAATAGTAACAAATCACTCATACCACATGTAATCACATAGCATGCAAGAAAATCATCAAGCAGCATCACAGCATAAAGCACAGCACGCAGGCTACCACATATGCACATAATCACATAATCTCATCCCCCGTATTCCACCGCCCCGAAGGCACGGTCCTCCTACTGTCAACACCGATGGGCCGCGGGTGAAAGTTTCACAAATAGCCTTTCGGCTTTCACATATAACCTTACGGCTTTCACAGAGTCTCATCCCCCGGATTCCACCGCTCCGAAGGTACGATCCTCCCACCGTCAACACCGATAGGCCACAGGTGATAGACTCACAAACAATGATCAAACAAACATACCATGTATCACATATAGTATAAAGGAAAAGAATCACTACCTTGTTGTTTCTGATTGTGCTCTAGCGCAGGTGGATTACGAACAGGGCAAATATCGAATCCTACAATTCCAAATTCACCATTTAGACACTTCCATAATATTTCTTAGGATTATATGAGTCTATAATGAAAATTTACAAAAAATGCCCCCAGGGACCCTACTTGGGCCTGCCGTACCCGGTCCGGTTGCACTTTTCCCAAAATTCTGATCTGGGCCATCCTAACATATTTCCACCCAAGGAATCCATTTTCAGACTCGGAATTATCAAGTTCAATGTCAAATTGCAAATTTACCCTTGACAGCCCTACTTTAAGGACTTTAGCTTTTTCGGCCTTTTCCGAAAAAGTGACCAACTGTAACCCCACCTAATTTTCACTCCTGAACTCAATGGAACCATCAAATCATTAAAAATTCAACTCTAACCCCTCCAAACTAGCCTTGGCCAAAATTCTCAGTTCCCCGAGAAAAATTGGGGTTTTTCGGTTTCGGCTTTGCAGAAGTGTTTCTTTCTACTCCTAATCACTTTATTAAACATTACATTAGGTTACAACTAACATTAAGACCCAATTTGGGTAGCATAACCCCTAGGCCATATTATTTCCAAACTTTAAAACCAATGGCAATCTGGCGAAATTTCACCTATTAAATTGCCCACAGCAGCCAGAATAAGCAATATACGAAAGTTTGGAAGTTACCTCAAGCTCTCACTAGATTTTTCTCAAGGTGGCTGAAAACCCTAGCCTTAGAACACCCAAATTTGTGCTCCACAAACCTTAAAGAACATAGAAGAATAGCTTAGGAGCAGAATTATACGCGTTAGGTAAGAATTTACCGAAGAAATTGACTTACCATACAAGTTCTCTTCTCCTTCTCTCTAGAATTTCTCACACCTTCTCTCTCTTGTTGCAGCCGAATGGCACAGTTTTGGGCTGATGGAGGAGGTGGATGATGATTTAATATGATATAATATTATTTTCTAATTATTTACTAAATTTCCATCAATTTCGGATTTTTATAAAATTCTAGCAGATTTCTGCCCAAACTTTGAAAAATCATAATTAATTCTAGAAAAATCAAAATGGGGTGATCCCAAAGCCAATAGAAATCTATTTAAGTCCTATTTATTGGAAAAATATGGATCACTGCAGCTCATAATCTCAAAAATACAGAATTGCACAAAAGTTCATACTGCTCCAAAACAGATTCCAGTTTCCATCCCAAACTTTGGAAAATTATAACTCTTAGCTCATAAATTGAAATGACACAAATTATATGTCCATTTGAAGCTTGGCATGTGAAATTTTAAGGCTGAAAAAATTCAGAATTTTTAGACACCATTTTCCTATTTAAAACGTCCATACAAATCTACTGCCCTATATAGAGTTTCAATGGACATAATTTCCAACTTTTACACAATTGTTCCCAATGGTTCCAATTTCACAACAAACATTCTCCCCACACGAATTTTAACAAGGAAGCCATTGGAATCATTAAAACAACCAAATTCCCATCACACATTCTCCAAAAGTGTTTATTCAACAATAATTACATTCACTTTGGAAGTCATTAACCCTTAATTGCGTTTTGGGATATTACACAACTCAACTTGCCCCTCCTTTGGTTCAAACCCACGACCTCGTCCGTACGCGCATGATGCCTTACCAGATAAGCTCAACTGCTTTGGCATTCTATTTATATAATCTTATTATACATAATCAATTATTTATAAATATACATTTGTTTCTTATATATAAATGTAATAGTAATTATATAAAATAATTTTATATACTCTTATAATTTTTAATATAAATTAACTTCAAATTAAAAATTTTTGCATCTTATATGAATAATTATTAACTAATATTTTTTTTACTAATATTAATTAATAACTAATAAATTTTCATATGACCATTTTGCACCTACAGGAACCAAAACCTATGATTGGAAATTAAAAAAATTTTAGAAATTAGAAAATAATAATTAAAAAATAAATTTAAAATTAAACTTAAAATATTAATTAATAAATAATACATTTTATAAAAATACTTTTTTAAATTTTAATTTAATTAAAAAATAATAATTTTTAAATTTTCAATTCCGTCGGAAATTGTGAGGGAATTTGTGACAGAGTTCAATTCAGTTGGAAATTGCGACGGAATTCATTTCAGTTGGAAATTTGTGACGGGATTATTTTGTCAGAAATTCCATGGCAAAAGACAGAATTTGCCACGAAATATTTTTCGTGGCTAATTCCATGGCAAATTTTGCCCCAGAAAAAATTCCATAGGAAATTTTTCCGACAGAATTTGTGATGGAAAATATTTCCGTGGCAAATTCTGTCAGAAAGTTCATGTTTTTTTGTAATGACTCCTCAAATCCTTAATGTAAGAGATATTTACCTAATTTAATTAAATTAAGAAATTTAATTAGTTGAATTATTTAATATGACATTTATTTTCTAAAACATACTAATAATCTTCCTTAGTTCTCTCATTCCCTCTCTCCCTTGATTGTTGTTGAGGGAGCATCAATAAAATAGAAGTAAATTAGGAAAAGATTAATAAATATGAAAACTTTGTCTTATATTTAAGACCAAGATTAGCCCCTTAAATATGTCTTATATTAAGGACAGTAGAAAGTACACATGTTTTCACACTATTACAATTGCATTCCTCCAATGTGCTTCAACATGCTCTTCTCTTTCGCTGGATAGAACGATAATTCAAGGGTTTTAGGATCAAGTTTGAGTTGAAGATGATGCAGGAAAAAGCTTCTTCACACTTCAATTTGTCTTTCTTAAGAACTTAGAGTTATAGGAGTAATTAGATCTAATTTCTAAATCTCACTTTGCTCTATTTAGCATGATTAATAATTTGTTGAGTTTAATGAACCAAATTAGAATTTGGGTATTTCATATAGCTTTTCAATGAATTTTCCCTAATTAAAATATATTGTGAAGTACTAGCAGAAGAAACAATTACCGGTTTTGGTAACCAATGTATCAAATGGTTGCTTAGGAATATGCATTTAGAAGATAAACAATATTGTTGTTAGCCCAATTGTTTTGCTTGTGAGATTAAGGTTTAGTACTAGGAATCTAGCCTAGTTTCGTCCATTTTCAAGCTTTGGCTTGCCATGTACTTAAAAAAAAACAAGAAGAAACAATGACCGCTTACATAAAGTTTTAAATTTAAATTCATAGTAATTTAGAAAACAGCTTTATGGAACCAAAGACCTTATAGTCTAATGGTATGAGAACTTCCCTTTAAGTGGGAGGTCATGGGTTTGATCCCGCCTATAACCTCAGGTTTTAGTGAAAATGTCTTTGGAAAATTATTCTCAAATAAGTATAATAATGATTGAATTTTATAAGGAAAATTAATCTTTTGTTGGAAAATTATTCTCAAATAAGTATAATAATGATTGAATTTTATAAGGGAAATTAATCTTTTAGCCCTTCAACTTTTATCTTAGTTAAAACTCTGTTCTTATAGTGTTAAATATGACTCGACGCGACTTGACCCCTAATTTTTTTAACATAAAATTCAATTCCTAATCTTTGTCTTTGGACCACTTACTTTTTTTTCTTATTTTTTGTCATCCATAACTCATCTTCTTCTAGCAAAAAATTATGACTCAGCCTCCACGTCATACTATGAATTAGCATTTACTAAGTTTTGAATGAGTCAAAAGTTTATGAACTAAGTCATGTTAAGTCATACTTGAGGGATCGAGTTTTAACTGAATTAAAAATTGAAGAGCCAAAAAATTAATTTTTCCTATCTTATAAATATATGGTAGTTATATAAAAACAATATAAAATACATGTTTAATTCATGTCTTCTGAATTTTAGTATATTGTAAAATTGTCTTCATTTTATATAATTCATCTTTTTATTAACAAAACGTGATAGTATATATATCATCGAACTAAATGAAGTTTTCTTACATTCATGCATTTCATCTCATCATATTATTATACTTATCTCATGGCACGCCGCTAGGGTAGCATGTGAGAGGTTTGAGATAGGTCATTGAGCCTAAAAGAAGAAAAAAGCTTTTAGGTCAAACTGATCATAGAAAGTAAATGGTTGTGAACTAATTGAACTCTTAGTTATATATGGTTGTGAACTAATTGAACTCTTAGTTATATATATAATTAAACTAATTCATTTAAAATCCCTTATTCCAAAAACATGCATATGCATAACCTAACTTGCCTTATTTTTTTAAATCAACATTTACTTTTAACACGTCTAGATGCATGCATGTAGCAGTTGTAAATCCTTATTTAATTTGGTCTCACTCAACCAATGATAATAATCAAAAGCAATAATATATAATTAATCTGATTCTTCTCCTTGTGATAGTGGACTTCACATGGTTCCCAATCACCAAATTATATATATATAAACCACAAATTGTGTGTGTGTAGAGAGAGAAGATATAAGATAAGGACAATATATATGAGCAACTTGGATTAACTTAACATCTTGGACCGGACGAATAATCCAAAAACTCAAGCTTTATTGATATAAGTGTGGTTACACGAATAATGACAATCCAAAACTAAGCTATTAAAGGAAAAAGGTGGAGCACACCACGAGCTTGTGTCTCCACAATTTTATGATTGTGAGTGTGTGTGTGTTAAAAAATCATATATTTCATTTATAATATATTGAGGAATTACGCATACATTTTCCCTGTATTTTAGATCTGATATTGAAATTTCCACATGTAATATTCACTCACTAAATTATGCATAAATATGCAATACTTTTTGTTTCAGTGTCATTTGTAAATTTTATTCAAAGTTTATCATTTAAAGCTTTCACAGTCACATGAACTTTACCTAGCTAATAATTTGTATGTAATTTTTGTACTGTTTTTTAAATTTTAAGGGGGAAAATGTCCCATTTTAAATTTTCCATGTCATGGCTTTATATATAGTTAAATTTTGGATGTAATACTATTTTTTGTTTTTTGTTTTTATTTGTATGGTCTTTGGGCCCTCAATGTAACCAAAAAAAAAAAAAATCATCTCCCAAAGAGTTTTGTTTCTTTCCCCTAATGTACTAAACCATAAAAAAAAAAAAATTGAGCCTCATCAATTATTCCATTATAAAAGAGTCACGGAGTCTTGAAAAACTTGAAAGAAGGTGAAAATAGTGGTAGGGTAGTTAGGTAAAGATTCTAAGTACATTAGGTTCTCTTCACACTTAAAGGGGATGTGTTAGTAAGGACTTATCTTGGGGCAGACAGATTATTATTTATTATTTATCTTTTCTTTATAATCTAATAATATTTATTTATGGGAAAACAATACACGTACCTGATATATTTATATCATTTCATTAGGGCTGGTTTGGTCTTTTCATCTACAACTTATTTAAATAAAAAGTCTTTCCTGGCCTATTCTGTATGCTCAAGTTGCTTCAATTATATAATGGTTGTTTTTAAATTATAGACAAGTTAATTCACAAGGATTAGCGAATCTAGTGTGCCTCTAATTCCCATGCTCTTTTTATACCTTAACCCTTTTGTTCCTCGGCTTTGTTCTATTTGTCTCTTGGATCGATGATTAATTAAATTAATTAATAATATCATATAAGAAATGAAATATATCGAGAAAAATGTTTACCAATTAACTAATTTAGTTAATC